>OY735246.1:13381363-14581363 GCA_963457695.1 Neria commutata
TGCGCGCTATTAAACGCTTGCATACTAAACAATAGCCACGCAAATTTGCATTGATCGTTGTTGTTGTTGACAGAATCTAATTTTATTTCTTTCTCGTTTTATCGCTTCTCATTTTTATTTATTTTTGCAAAAATATTTGCACACATTTTTATTTACACTTTTTGCACGTCTGTTTGCAATATTTTAGTTAAATGTGGCAACAAATTTAAATCAATTCGATTTGAGCGCCATTTTAACATTCAAGTGTTTAACATTCAGCATGGCCGTCAAGTTTCTTGTCTAAGTCTTTTGTATTTCGCAAAACACACAAAATGAAAGCAAGTGTGCAGATTTGCTTTATGTTTAGTGTTCAAGGATGTGGTGTGCTAATTTATATGCATTTAAAGCACTTCCGCATTAAAAGTGGCACAAGCACACAAAATTAACCCATATATGTTGAGCGTGCATTCATTTTTAAGTGGCTTGAAATGAACAGCAAAAAAGGAGGATAATAATTTCAACTAAATTAGTATGAAATATAGTAGATTAAGCAAGTCAATTAAAGCTGTTCAAGTAGCTGTGATGTTTACATATTTTTGAGCTAGTTAAATCTACAAGAATAAACAGTGTGCAACAAGATAAAAGTAAACTTCAGAAGCAACAAGGTGTAGCTTCAAGAGAGATTTAAAACCTGCCATGCTAGAAATTACGAATGTATGCTCAAGATTTGAATTATTGGTCGTACAGTTCAATCACTTGATGATTCTTTCAATGTAGAATTAAACGCAGTTTCGATGTTAAAGCAGAACAATATATCCTCTGTAGTTATGAGGCATAATGGAAAATGTCCACATTTTATATAAGTAATTTTCCATAGCGCTAAAATTATAACTTAGTAACTTTTGATCATACTCTGTTTTCTTTAGCACTATATATGTTTGTCAAACTTTTTGCTAGTGCTCTGCAATAAATTCAACTAAAAATAGCGCAGTTAAAAAATTGGAATATAAGCAGCTTCAACTACGAAAGAAATTTCCTTTTGTTACTGAATTTAAATTCTGCGAATACATCTGAAATTTATAGCATGTCATAAGTTTTAATTCAAAAATAAGTAACAACAGGCTTCTCGTGAAATCGATTCACTTTTTCTTGGTGTGCTCTTGCTTTGTCTCAATTTTGAAGCCTCAACATATCAAGCAAACCTTAACGCCATCTTCAATCCTTCATAACTGTCTGCTCTTTGCAACGCCCACTCGCAAGTGCCTGCTTTCGCATGCAGAGCCCAACGTCATGCATGCCAAATTGCTCATCAGCCAGGCAAGGCTCAAATAAAAATCATTACAAAATTACCGCATACAATAATAAATCATAATGGCGCATAGCGGAAATACGCACACACACACGCGCACATCAGAGACGCGTAAGTGTATGTAAATTTGAAGTTCTGCACTTCGACTCTGGACTTCAAAGCCGCAAAAGGCAATCGCAAACAGACGTCTGCAGTCATAATTCTAATTTATATGTATAACTTTTGTTTGTTGTCTTGTTTGCGTATTCTTGTTGTTGCTTTCTATCCGGCGGAAGTGCATCATGCCGTTGTGTGCCGTTGCCGCCGCCACTGCAGCTGGAGTTGCAGACAGGTAAGCGCTGAGCTGCAGCAAATGCGTTGAAACGTGCGTGTAAAATGCTGACGTATGCGCTTCTACAAGGCACACACTATATGTGTGCATGTATGTGTGTGTGTGTGTGCCTGTGTGTCAATTGCCAGTGCGCATATTTACCGCCAGGCGTTCTTCAACACTGACTCAACACTTACTGCAATTGCCTTAGCCGTGTTTGCGCCTCTATTACCTTTTTACCATTTACGCTTTGACGGCTTTTATGCAATTGCTGCTTTTGTTGGTTGACTTGTTGTGTTGCACAGTGGTATGACTCGTCGAAATAGATAGACAAAAATATGACAGTTTTTCTAAAGCTTAAAAATTGTTGCATTTCTTTTACATAAAAATTTGTAGCACACTAGGGAAAAATTAGACCAACAGATATTTTCTATAGCCTTATTTGAAGAACAGCGATAAGATTTATAAAGGCCTATATTCTCTATATACAATGGTAGATTTGTATGTTCTTTTTTCAACTTCTTTCTTTAAATTCAAATTTATAATACTTATATTTAAAATTTTTTGATTTCTTTTAGTTTATTTATAGTATAGTTTATTTATAGTAAAAAAATATGAAACAATTTCCAGAAATTTCGTCAAATCGCTTCTTGCATTTTTTACCTCCATGCGCCACTGTGCAAAAGTGGCCTGCCTGCATTGTATAATACTCGCATTGGCACTCTTGCTTGCGCGCGCGTAGCTGTGCTCTGCATAATTTTATGATTGCCTGTCTTTTGCTTCACTCAACTTTTCCTCACTTCTTGGCAGCGCTGCTCTTGCCTTTCGTCGCCTTTTAATGCTGTCTTTTGGCTTATGGCGCGTTATTGGGTAGCCACGACGTTTGTATATTGATTGAATTGAATTCAATTTTGGTTGCATTTGTATTGCTTTGGGAATCCGCATGAATGGTAAATGAAGTCTGCCGAAGTTGTTGGTAGGTAAGCGCTGTGGCAAGCGTGTGCGTGCGTGCGTGCTCGCTGTCATGCCGCAACGTGTGGCCAGCCATCGATGTTGGTCGCTGTGTGAGTCAGCGTCTTGCAGCAGCGGTGGCGGATATGTGACTTGCATGCTTTGAGGAAATACTTACGTATGCTATTGCTTTCCTTCTTCGTCGCTTGGCTTCGTTTTATAATTCATATTGCATGGAGTCCTGGATTTTCCGTCGCTGTATACATTTCAAATTTTTTTAAATTCTCAATAACGTCACGTCGACGCGCAACTTTGGCATTTCAGCAGAAAAGAAGTAGTAACACTTCTGCCGCTAAAATTATGCGCATTTTTCAGACATCAACACAGACAACGAATATTTCTGCCAAGTCTTGAATTCCAGTTTGTATCTGCACTCTGGCATTAGCGGAAACCAGTTCTCCTCCGGTCTGCAAGCCTACACCTCAACACTTTCCTCCGCATTTTCACAAATTGCACTTACTTCTACGGCGCAAGCACTCACATCTTGCGCACCATAATAGGAGGCCGCGCTGTGGCATGAACAACGGCGCAAACTGCACTCTACTCCAACGCGGATTCAGCTGCTCCGCCAGTTGCAGGCAGCACATTTTTCAATCAAACCACATTTGTGCGCAATTATTTATATTCTGCTACGGCAGCAATGTAGGCGTCAATTGCTGCCGCCGCGAAGCAGGTGAACTTTTGCCAAACAAGTTTTCCTCTGGCACTGAAAATGTTGTTGAAGGCTACGATGGAAATGCAAGCATGGGCGAAGAAGAAACAGTGTGCCAGAAAAAAAGAACACAGTGTGAAAAAAAATGTTCGTCTAATGGCAGAAATTTACGATAGATGAAACCATGTTGTACTTGTTTTGAATATTGCTATCAGCTCAACTGAAGTGATGAGCTTTATTTTGGAAATCACAGCTATCAAAACATTATTTGATGTCTTTAAAGTTATAGAAAACTTTGCATATTATGTCTGGGAATATGCTTGCTTTATGGCAAGATGAATGGATTACAAGTCCGATATTAATACATTGGGCTCTGTTAAGATGGTTGAAGAAGAAGTGTAGACTGCTTTAAGAAAGTAGATATAATTTTTTAGCTTGAGAAATAAATTTGAAAAATATCAAAAAATCAGAAAACATTAAAAATACAGCTTTAGTTTTGGTAATAATTATAGAAAATTTAGCAATAGAAAATATAAAAGTAACTTTAGAATCAAGTTGGTTTCTGCTGTGCTACAAACAAGTCATATTATTTTTGAAACCAACTCAAAATCGGAGTTCACTTTAAGAAAAAGTCGACCATACTTTTACCATGTTTTTACTGTGGGCCAATTTTCTATTTTTTATTTATAAGAAGAAAGAAATCTTTGTTAGAAAAGCTATTCATCTATTTACATGTTATTTTGAGGTTTGTTGACTAAGAAGAATATTTTTTGCAAACCACAATAACTAACATATTTTAGTACTACTGCCGCTCTTCGACAACTAATTATATATTTTATGCCTGCAATAAACACGCTCTAAGAAAATAATTAACACTTTGCACATAAACTTCGATAATGGCACACTTTAATGAGTTGTTTATTATTTTGTGCTACTTACAGTTTTAAGTCTAACTGCAAGTTCGCTGCTTAAGTCTAGCGTTTTCGGTTTCCTTATGCTCAAATATAAAACGCTGCAAAAGCAAAGTGAATGTCAAAGAACCAAGTGCGCTCAGTAAAAACAAATACGTACATATTTAAAAGTGCATGATTGCATAAACTATCTTATGCCTTTCCAATGCTAGCAGCTGTGCGTGTGGCAGGCAAGATGGGCTGCAATACAACTACGACTCATTGCTTAACAATAAATTTGCTTGTATCTTGTGGTTTTTAGCGCTGTGACATGCAGAAAAAAGCAGCAGTAAAAAGCGCAACTTTCAAATTATGCACTCACAATATTTTTGTTCGTCCCAGCGGCTAAGCAAATAAAAAGATACTCTTGCTCAATATTGACTTTTGCAATTTACGCGCTGCTGTGAGGCGAGTGACAAACATGCCACAGAGGCATATGCATTGCTTTATATTTTTTTGTCTTTTTTGTCAAAGTTGCTTCTACAATTTCAGCGTAATTATGTTAATATTTTTTGTCACAAAATATGAATTAACATTTTCACTTTTTTCTGTTCTCTTTGCAGGTAAGCTTCTCGACAACATGGCAAATCTGCTTATGCACTTAAATACACACAAGCTGCGGCTATAATTCAGAGTAAGCGATTATTTTAAGCATGGTCCACAGTTCGGAATGTCATGCCACATTTACATGCCGCCTGCTGCTGATTGCAGACCGAAATAACTTGCGG
The DNA here is from genome assembly GCA_963457695.1 of Neria commutata. Lineage (NCBI taxonomy): Eukaryota > Metazoa > Arthropoda > Insecta > Diptera > Micropezidae > Neria > Neria commutata. The sequence continues at coordinate 13,386,303 of OY735246.1, forward strand.
CCTGCTGCTCCATCTGTTATACAAACCTACATACTCGCACAGAATCCACCAGCTTCCAGCTTATTCTCAACAGCAAAGCAATTTCAACTTCAACTCAGCGCTTTGTGTCACTGCTGCCATTTTTTCTGCTCCATAGGCATTCCTTCAACGAAAGCGAATTTTCAATCTCATCGATTGTTTTTTCTTTTTCTTCTTCTTTTCCTTTATTTTGCTGGCACGCCTGTTTAAGCAAGCTCGCCTCAGTCAAGGCTCAAAAAGCAAAGCAAACCAAACGAGTTAAATACTCGTCGCTGTTATTGTAGAAAATATCAGAAGATCAAAGGAAATTTTACAGCAAACAGCGGCACAGACAAAGCACCTAGTGCGGGAAATGCCTACACAGCTACAAAAACAACAACAAGCGAGAAGAACACTTCAACAACAAAGAGAAGTACGCAAGACGTTGCACACGCGCCTTTTGTGTTGCCCCTTTAAATGGCTTAAGTTGGCTCAAGTTGTTGTTGTTGCGTCGCTGCTGCTTTGCTGAAAAATAGTTAAGGACACGTACAGGATAAATTAGCAAATATTTGCTACATACCAATGCATGCACACATACATACATACAAAGGTTAAAATTATTTCTGCTTTTGTTGCTGATTTTATTTCTTACTTAAGAAAAGAGCTTTTAAATGATGTGCCCACTTTTCGTTGTAGCTGTTGCCTGTACCTGAACAGGCAGTGCTGCTCCTGAAACAACATAAATGTAATGCAAGTTAAAGAGTTAAACGCTTAGCCTTGACATTTTGCTTTACATGCTGGTAAATAGTGTGGAAAATCAATTGCACTGCACTAAAAAAATGCACTAAAAGATTGAAGCTACCAACATTAAAAGGTTGCGTTTTTAACTGAATAGTTTCATGGCTAAAAGCGTGAGAAGGAACAAGTGAAACAATGTTGCGGTGGCAAAGGGAAAAAGACATTACTTTTGGTTCTCAAGTAGTGGGAAGTAATGCACGGCCCCGTTTTATGTCATAACTATTAAAAAAGTACGTTTAAAGAACAGGAATTTTACCCTGTCATGGAAAAAAACAGAAAACAAACGGTAGAAACATATTTTGAAAAAGGTTTCAAATCTGAGAAAACTCTTTAATCTGAGACTGCTAAAATTTACGATGTCTATGTAAGAAAATATCATCGACTTCTTAATAGGAAACACTTACGAAAAGATACTTTTTTAATACCTCGCAAATTTTTCAGTTTAAAGTTGTTTATTTTCCGTAATGTAGAGGAAAGTGAATTTTAATTACGATTTTTAGCAAAAAATTTGTAAAATATCGACGGCTCCGAGTAGACTAGTGTAGCAGACAGTCAATTGCCAAATCCTTAGGAACGTCTGACCAAATCACAAATTAAACAAACATAAATAGAAGGACCTTCTATGCTTTTAGTAAAGATATATGCAATATTTTACTAAGGCCAGATCTACAAATTTCAATTGAATAATTCTTTTTTTATTTTTCTTTTTGGTCATTATAATCCGTAAATATGATATGAACATACAAAAGGTACGCTAAACCCGAAAATACACTTTCTCAGATTCAGCTTTACTTGACTGAAAATCCTGAAAATTCTCGATTGAAAAGAAATTCATATAATACTTTTTCGATTGCTTCAATGTTACCAAAATATTCTTTTCTGCCGGTAGCTTACAAGCTAAAAGTTTCTTCAAAAGCAAACATTTCAATTTACCATGTTCGTTTCTTAAGTCTTTTGCATTTTGCATGCGTAGTAACGGAGTCACTAAAGCAGCTGCCACTCACACCTTCATGCCACAATTACACAGCACTCGTTCAAGCTATTGACAAGCCAGCACACTTCTCATGTAAACTGTTGAAATTAAGTAACAAATCACTTAACAACCGCGCCGATTTCCATGCGTGCGCATACTGCGAGCCGCACTGCCTCAGTGTCAGTCTGTGGGTCTGTCTGTCGGTCTGTCTGTCTGTCTGCCTGTCTGCCTGCCTGCCACAGTGCCACACTCAAAATTTACGTTCTGCCTTTCCTGCTTTTGGCTGCTTTTTCAAGTTGAAAGAATTTATTAAGCGCTTATGCCGCCATGCCATTTGCCACACACTCAACGCAGACACACACACACACACTTACAAAAGGCAACAAAGAAAAAAATCAAAAAATAAGAATAAAACAAGTAAGGAAGTATCAGTCGGGTTTCACCGACAGAGTAATACCCTACACCATGTTCCCAAGTGGAGTGATAATTCACTGAAATTGTGGGTGCATTTGATTTACAACCTACATAGTGGGCGGACCACGCCCATTTTTGGCAGACTACAAGATATACCTAATAGGACTATACATGCCAAATATTGATGCTATGGCGGGTGTACAACAGATGTTAACGGCATATTTATTTTCCTGCCCCCATGGTGGGCGGACCACGCCCATTTCTGAAGAATTAAAAGATATTCCTACCAGGAACGAAGTAGCCAAATCTGGACTCTCTGGTGTATATATTATGGAAGTTAAGAAGATTTTTTGTTTATCGCCTATATAGTGGGCGGACCACGCCCATTTTCTTGTATGGCATCTAAGACCTATATATCAACTTGGGAACCGAATTTCATTCATTTATATTCGTAACTAGTCAATTGGGAGCCATTTTACCGAAAAAATTTTGCCGGCTATATAGTGGGCGGACCACGCCCATTTTTTCCTGAGATATAGAAGACCTACCTCTTAACTTGAATACCAAGTATTAATCTTTTCCATGAGTAATTACACAAATTATAGCCATTTTACCGAAAAAAATTCGAGGTAGTGGGACTTACAGACCCGTGGTGGGCGTGTCCTTCGGGTAATATGAATAATTTTAACACTTTACCTAACCCGAGGTTCACTGTAACTGTATACCAAATTTGGTCCAAATCAAACAACTCCTTCTTTCTTTTTTTTGCATACACGCAGACAGACAGACAGACAGACAGACAGACGGACAGACGGACAGACGGACAACCGGAAATGAAAAGAGAAAGTGTTTCTGATCATTTCTATATACTTATGTCTATACCTAGGACGGCTCCTTTAATGCGTTACAATTTTGGCACAAAGTTATTATACCCTATTACCATAGGTGTAGGGTATAAAAACTGCAAAGGGTTAACAAAAATTGAGCAGAATTCGAAGCAGACGCGGCAGCAGCATTTCACAAAAGGTAATAAATCTCGCAGAGACGCGGTCGAGCATCTGGTCAGTGGAGCGGGCGGCAGCGCGGCTTGGGAAATATTGAACTGTGCCATACATCAAGTGCGCATGCGTAAGCGCACAAGTGTAATTTAAAAGCTGCACTTTTTCTGCTGAACTGCTGCAGGGTGCGGGGTGCTGCTGCTCCAGGCAGCAAAGCTGAGACAATTCTTTATTTGCTTGGCAGGCGGCGGCGGCGGCAGCTGCGCGGCTAAAAGGCATTGCAGCAAATAAAGCAAGAATTTGTTTACTTTTGAAATGTGGCTCATCCCTTTTGTTTGCCCGCGCTGCTGGCGGCCAGGCACTGCACTATTGTCCTTCCCAACGTGCAATGATCCTGTGCGGCTTTTGTTTTCTCCCATTGCACTGACTTTTGTCAACTTGTAAGAATATTTTTTTTTCGTATTTTTTGCAGCACTTTAAAAGTGAATTTACTAGCTCGCAGTGCAGACAGGCAATTGCTCAATTTTGCTACAGTTCAGTTTATGTATTGAGTTGTGCACCCTACATTCTTGGTCGTATAGTATATCAGGTTTGAGCGAAATTCATGACGGCTGAAATTAAGAAAAGTATTTGTAATTTAAATCAATTTAAATTTAATTAATTTTGTCGAAAACACAAATCCTCTGAATTGAAAATCAAATATACACATTAACACAAGTCATATTGAATGCATTTCTGTTTCAATTAAAACACAAAATATATTTATAATGATACAATTCCTAAAGATTTTATGGTTTTAATACATGATATAAATGCACTTATTAATGTTTATAGAGTTCGAAACCCCTGCCCCTCTTCGTTTCTAATATATGTCTGTATTATATCTATATTGCCCAAAAGTAGCCATTTAAACTTCTTTTCTGCTTAGGCTATCTAGTGTTAATAAAAATAGCATAATTGTTTAAGGAATATTATAGATTTCAATGTCTGCGTCCCACAAACTAGGTTAATAATAAAATCAGCGAATTAATTTTATTTGACTGTTTCCACCTACAACTTTGCATTTTTCAGCTTAACTGTGCATATTCTATAAATTACATATTGTAAGGCATCATGCTGTCGGCTATGTCCAACAGAAAATACTCGGTTTTCTTAGTATTTGTTTTTGGTTTTGGTTTGTGCAACAGAGTACAAAGTGCTTCATTTAGGGCATGTATAGGATTCATTTGCTTGTCTTTGCACGCTGCCTTCTTGGTCAAGTTGCTGTTGTTCTTGTTGTTGTTCTGAAAGTTGTAGACAACTCGTATTGTGCAGCAGCAACAACAGCAGCACAGTTGTCTTTGTCATAGTAAAATAGTATAACAACTCAATACATTTACATTTGCCATAATCGTTGCCATTGAGAATATTCCTTTTTCATATACTAGATGCTTTTTTTAATCTGATATTTTAAGGCAAAAATTCTTTTCACATAGATTTTACAATTCATTGAAGCAAACTTGTGCTAGCTATACAAAATCTCATACAGAAATGCTTAAAAGGTTGCTTTTTACAACAGCAACAGCTCATTTATTTCATTTAAAAAAATTAAAGGCCGCAGCTTACACTTCCGCTATGAATTTTGCATAGATAATTTTCTTATTTCTCATGCTACTGCAGTTCTTAGTATGAAGAATTTTTTTCAATTGTGTGTTTTATATGCTCTCCTACAGCTTGTTAATAAGCCAACAAAATTTTTAAGTTCAGTTATAACATTTAAAAGCAATCACAACGTATTAAGCGCTTGAACGTTTAACGAATCTTTTTGGTTCGCTGCTTGTCTTTTGTTCTTGTGCTCTGGCTATTGAACTTGTCTAAGTAATGTGCAAAACTTTCGTTGTTTCTGTGGTATGTACAGGCTGATAGCAGCTTAAAAGCCGACTAATTGCATTTTTTTAAATTCATTCAGTGGGAAAAATCTATTGAGAAATTCTTAACGCTTGAGTGATGCTAAAAGCAGCAGAATGCAAAACTAAACAATTTAAGCACTTTCTTACAGCCAAAGCACAAATTCGATTTGGTCAATTGCCGTTATACGTTATATAATAATACGAAAATTCAGCTGAAAGGAAACACAAAAGCAAATTCATTGAAATATTACGCAAAAAAGAGAATCGCAGCGAAAGTGTCTAAAATCTGATACTTCGAATGTTTTTAACGGCAAATAAATTTAATTATTATTTAAAAGTTCTTAAAAACTCATAAAATTAAGCACACTTTCACGGGGGTGAGGCTACAAACTGGTATTAAAAGCGCATTGTGCATGACTTGCCAATAAAATAGAAACACAAAAGCAACAACACGAACTGAAAGAATAGCAAATGCCATTGGCTATTAAAATAATAACTGTTAAGTTCACAAACAGCAGTCGAGTGCATGCAATGAGCAACTATCAGATAAAAGATATGACATGCATACACATACACCCACATGCATATATGTATGTACTATGCTGAAGATAATTCTTCGTTAGCACCCACAGCAGAAGAGTGGAAGGCTGTTGGACAACAGTTATAGCCTGAAAAAACAGCACGGAATGCTGCCACGACGCGTTATGGAATTTAACTATTCATCGTGGCAGACAGCTTCTTCAGAGTGCATCTTATTTTAACAGAGTTCAGTTAGGGCTATTGATAGTAAATGCCTGAAATGCCAGTATCTTAACTTTTGAAAATATCTGTATTTTTAACTAAATTCTCTTAGAAGAAGAAGAAGTTTTCTATTCTCTTAATTGAATTGTTAATAGTTGTATTGCGAAAAATGTAACTCGTTTGTTTAGAAGAAAAATTTTTCATAGTGTCTAATCGATAAGACTCCCAACCCTAGCCCGCGCCGATCGCTCGCCTCGGAGAGAGCGAGCTACTCTAGATATCCAATTTTTGCGAATTTTTAATAAATGCATTTAGACTGTGAATTTCCTGTACTTACATTTTGAACAGTACATTCATACCCACATTTCTTTTATTAAAAGAAACCCCTAACGTTTTATAACGTTTCTTGAAATCCTTCGTTTTCTGTCTTAATTCCTGCCCACCCGTTGGCACGGATTTATAAACATAGAAGATATCGAATTATCTAGCTTCATTTCTTACGAAGATTACTCGAATAATTAAATAAATAAATAATGAGAGCAGATTTTTCAAATATTAGATTTAGCTTTTTCTCACAAGTAAGACACTTAAAATTCTTCTTCTTTCTCACTAGTTTCAATTCATATTTACAAGCAACACAATCAACATGAAATATTGATCTTAATGAAATAAACCAAAAGGATTTTTCCAAACTTGCAGTCTCAACAGCCCTAGTAGAGTGATAGCGTGAGACAGCAGCAAAGGCGCTGGCAAACCAAGATGAGGAGTAGTTTCTGACGGCCGTTGGATTATTGTGCGCTTCATTTGTGCACTCACACACACACCCACATACAAAAATTTTATGTGCACTTTTAAGTTGTTCAGCGGGAGGCAATAAGGCTAGAATAATTGCCACAAAAATACAGCAATAAAGAGCTTAAATGGTTCTTAAACATGCTACTTTTCCCCATTTTTGTTCTGAGAGAGCGCAAAACGCTGGGAATTTCCTAGTGGGCGTGATGTGAGGTGATAAAGCATGAAGTTTCAAAAACTTTTAAAACTATTTCCAGACAAAATATGCTATAAAAAGTAAATAAAAATGGAAGTGCCTAGCAGCTAATAACAGCATTTAAGCCAACATCCAGCCACATTTCGCAGGCGCTTTTTAAGTATGCTTGCAACGTTTCGCTGTAATACACTCGCAAATTGCAATGCAGTTAGCGGAAATTCTTTTCATTTTGCATTTTGGTGGGCATTTGTCGGCAATCCATATTCTTACAGCTTTAAGTGCGGAAGCTATGCCTCATTGTGTCTGAAATGTTAATGAATTTTTATTTGTATTTTTATTATGTATTTTCTTCGATGTTCTTTCAACAGTACAAGCTGTTTAGACTAGGCTGACGTATCCGCCGAGAGTATCTTCTGAGCATTCTTATACTACTTTATTTGCTATAAATTCTGCGAGTTTGTGTGTGTGTTTTTTTCTCCCATTTTCTGCCTTTCTTGAAGTTTTTTACAATTCTTGTTAAATCAAAAATTCAATATTTCTTTCCTTTTTTTATTGGCGTGCACTTACTTTGCACATCCTGGCCGCCGCGCATATCAATGCCTGCTAACAGCTGTAGCTTTATCATAAGACGATTGCTGCCTTACAAGTTGAGTGCCATCTGCATGAGGTTTCATAACATTATGCCACAAAAAGTGGTACATTTCTTGCACTTGTTTATTACTTCATTAAAATCGCTTGTAGCTTTTTTTTCCATGACACACAGTCCGTGTCTTCATTGATTTATGTCTTTTTAATGAGCTCATATGAAATGGGAATAATTGTATTCAACTGGTTTGGCATATGCTCGTACATACAGCTGTGCATATCCTTGACATATCGACAGCAGTTCAGTTGTGTGGAGACAATGGTGCTTAAAGTCATCTTCACATTTTTAAGCAAATCTGTCATTTGTGTTAACTACTTGATGAAGACCTTTATGCGTTTTCACCTTTATCGAAGCAAATTTGTATAATTTGTTCCTATTAACTCTTTGCTGGTGTTCATCTTAGACGCCGCGATCAAACAAAACTTAGTCAAGCAATCACAAAACTGTCGAAAATGCTTTTTATCACAAAATCTTTTCTTTCTAACGCCGTTTCACATGACCCGATCGCTCTTAGACAATGCGAGATACAGATTACCAAAGCTATCTTTTTGAAAAATAAGGTACTTCATTTAACTATAACTGATATTATTAGCTTACTTAAAACTTTCGAAATTCCCAAAATTCCCGAATTCCTTTCTTATATTTTCTTTTTATATTTGAGCCATGAAATTATGAGCAATAAACTTCGGGTTCGATAGTATTCAAAATAAGAATTAAGTTGGAATTGCTTCATAAGAGCAGACCTTGCCCATGGCAACTACTACAGTGAAATGTATGTACATATGAAAGCAAAAAGAACTGTCGTCAGAAAAGGTAAACCAAATATATATTAATGCTATCAAAGCTCCAAAAGCTGCACAATCGTTTTAATGAGCTGCTATTTTTGTTTATGGAGGCAGCGCTGCGGCAAAAAAACTTGTATCAGTTTCTGGCACATCAAACTCAATTTCCCACTGCACAAAAGACTATTTGGGTCAGCGTAATTTTTTTATGAATAAAATATAGCAATTCAATGTACATGGTAATACGTGTTACAACAGACTTTGGCTGCCAGATAAAACGGGCACGCGATTTGTATGGTTTAAGTCATGAAAACCACAAGCTGCCTAACTTGAACAACAAGTCAATCTCTTTAGCAGGCCAATTCAGCTTCTAATATCTGGACAACTGGTAAACGGCAAAAAGCCCTCAAGCCATTTGAGTCATTGCATTTAGATGCAATCAAGCCACAAATAGACGCGGCTGTTGTTTAACACTTTACTACAATATTCACGCCTATTTCAGTGCTATGATTTCCGACTTTTCATACATTTTCTACTGGCGAAGTGATTCATTTGTAAAGATATTTAATGGAGCGACTCACAACAAAACAGCAACCGGAGCAACTGCAAAAAGGCGCCGGCCAAAGATTGATTGAAGGCAGCCTTCATGCAATTGCAATGCTAAAAATAAATGCCAGAGGAAGGGCAGGCGGTCCGAGCAGAGCTGGTACCAGCAGAGCGCCCTTTCAATAAGTGGCAGTTGGAATTGTAAATCAATGTGGCATTTTTGTGGCATGCGGAATGTAGCCTGGTGGCTATTTATAACGCACACAAGCGCGTTCATCCAGGCAATAATTTACTTTGCCGCTGTTGCATTTGCCAATTGCCGTTTATGTGTGTGAGTGTGCACTACACGCAGCGCACCTAACCTCACTTCACATTCGAATGCGTGTGCACAGTTTTGCAGTTGCAATAATTTTGCTCGCCTCATCTTGCCAACAGTTGCAAGTTAAAGCCACTTACTGCACTGCTAAATCCAGTAAAACCAGAAATTTCACCTATTTCTTATGGGTGCCACTAAATGCACGCCATTTGTTGTTGCTTTTCATGCTGCCATACACCCGCTTTTCCGAAAAATGTTTACGGCTCATTGCTTTTACCAGCGAAAATTGCATTTTACTATGCTAAATCTAAAGTTTTAGTGATTGTAGAAGTACAGTTACTTAACTTCTGCGTAGAGTAGAACTTGTAGCAGTTCTGATTTCGAGCTCATGTTGAAAATCTGTATAGTGGCTATTTCCAGCTCATGACTACAAGCTTAGAAGGTATTGCTTGCTGGAACAACCCATTAAATAATCTATTTAAATTATATCGATGATTGGTAAATTCTTCTTCTGCTTATCTTTTTTTCTTTGTGTTATAGTTCAAAAAGAGCATATAAAACTTGAAAAAATCCCTCGGCCTTTTTAAGAGTGTATAAAAAAAGTTTTTATGTATAAAAAAATCAACTACTTCTCCTTCTAATGTAGACAGCATTTCTGCAACGTAAATTTTTTTCATAAAGTCGTCATAACGGTCTAATAAAAATCGACAGCTTCTAGTGTAGACAGCATTCATGCACCGCCAACCTTTTCCAGAAGCCCAACAGAACAAGCTCAACTACAAGCAATCCATGACAGTGAAAGATCCTGGAAAATAATTGGCAGTAGCACAGTTTTGCAGTGCTTCCGGCAGCAGTTTTGTTGTTATTTACACTTCCAGCAGCAGCAAACAACATGCACGACAATCAAAACTTCAGCAACAACAACAACGTGCCTGAGAGCTCACAGACAAAAGTCCCTTATTCACTACAGCAATAAATGCCAAAATAAAATTGCAATACACACATACAAGCGCAAATCGTGATAAGCGCGCTGCAGTTAAGCTTAACTAAAGCAGCACTAATACAAGTACAGCTAGCAAGGAAGTGAGCAAAGATAGCCCGAGGAAAAAGATAGCTGAGTTTGTCTATAGCGAATTTTTTGCCAGCGCGCGAATTTATTAAAAAATTTTAAACTTCGTCGTGAGTCTTTGAGAGCTTCTAATAAAGTTGCTATTGCCTGGCAGCTGGCAGCAACAGCGGCAAGTCATGAGCTCTTAATTAAGTTTGTATGGCGCGAATTAACAGCAGCGATATATAATATCTGATAAAATTTATGTTGCAAAATGAGCGTAATTTGAGACTCTTCGAACTCTATGAATGAGCAAGCCACAACTAGCAAGCGTCTATGTTTAGGCGAGCTTTAGAATAAAGTGGAATATAAACACAACAATCATGCTGCCAAATGCGCAGTGCTTTAAGTAAACAAATAAAATTTGCTTAAAATTATTGAATAATTTAAATAAACAATTGCTGAAAAATTTTTTAAGCACATGTCTGCAGCTGCTTTTTGTTTGTGCGTATGCTAAAAATATTGTAAAAATAAACTAAAGTGCTTTGTACAGTGTTTACGAATTTCACAAGCTAATTAATTTCAATTTTAACATATCAAGTTTTTGTTCGACTCAATTCGTTATTTCTGTTTGCCTGTTTGCCTGTTTGCCTGTTCGTCTGCTTTACACAACTTTAGCCATATAATACAATATTAAGTCAATAAACGTTTTAAAATAATCCAATGACTAATTTATCAGCGCCGCTCTATGATGATATCATCTGCATCAACGGCAACAATAACTTCATAATCATTCTTCTCATAATTATTCTTCTTAGCAGCCTTGCTAGCTTCTCAACACGCTCTTCGTCATTATCAAGTGCTCACCTGTCGCGCTTTGCTGTTGTATGAGTTCAAATAATGACACAATTCGTTGTGGTTATAAGCTGCACAACAGTCTAGACTCTCCAGACTATAGCTGCGCATCTTTATTAATAACAAAACATTTCAAGCTCAGTTATCTCGAAATAACTGCTCAATACGCCGCGCTGTGACTTATTCGTTTAAGCGATCGCCAACCTTCGACAAAAATAGATTTTAATGAAAATGTTCAAGAACTTTTTCTTTCCAACTAATTTTGGCAGTGTCAAGCTGGGCGGCGCCTATAAGCATATGCAGATCTATGCAAACTGATCTCTCAGCGTAACTGAGTGACAGTGATTTTGATTACGCCGAGCTACATGCCGTATTTAATTGAATTTTTTCAATTTCTAACTTTTTCCTTCAATGCAATATTTATTGATCGCAAATTATGCGTGACTGCCACTTAATTGTCAATTATTTTTGCTCAGCATGAATTTCGCCTTTAGCAACGCTTGCCCACCTTTTTGATGTGATTTTAATGTAGCTTCGTACATGACAGTTTTAAGCTACTTAAGCTATTTATATGTGCCTTTTGATTTCCTTCATGTATATTGGAACACACCTACCTTCGTATTTATGCATAATTAAATTTATGGCTTTTAAATAGCTGCCTTGTGACAGAGAAATGAAATTTTTTAAGTAAAAATAAATCGGCAAAACGTGCGTATGTAATTTGCAAAATGCCTGCGCTTGTCTGTGAAAAGCGCACAACGAGTTTGTTGCTTGTCTTTTGTTATAAATGAGCAACACTTACACATTTATCTTGAAAGCGCTCTTATTTTGCTTAAGCTCTAATGCGCCTGATGCTGCTGGTCAAATGTTCAAATTCTCAACTTTCCCACGTTTGCAGACTGCCGAAGGTCCCTACGTCTGAGTACTTACAGCTGCGTGTAAAATAAAAGCAGTGCCCACATGTATTGTCTGGCCAGTTTTTAAATATTTGGCTTCAATTAAAAGAACAATAGCCAAAATATTTTTTCTTTTATTCTTTCAAAGCTGGCGGACAACTTTGAATGGTAATGCGAAAGTTCAATATCAAGCGCAAGTTGCTTAATAATTTGTATGAGAAATTTTGCTCTTAATATAAAGATAATTTTATCTAAAAACAAAATCTACTTGCATAACAGCAGCTGTTTCATTACTAAGCTCTATGTGTTTTTTAAATGTGGCAATTAATATTAGTGTTGATTATTACTAGCAATTTAAAATGAAAGTTGACTTGAAAAAAATCGATTTCAAAATTCATTATTACTAAAGATTATATTATTTAAATGATATTATTTAAATAATATATAAATGTGTTACTATCTATAGAGTCGACTTTTCAATTCTATAAAAAATTGTTAGTTATACTAACTGTTCAAAAACCTACACTGCAAATATTTAAATAAATTCATTCGCTTCCATTCGCTTTTACTCTTTTTCTCACACATACACATAAGGAACTGCTAACACTCATTGTCAATTCTGTCAGCCTTAGCTGCCAACAGCTCTTGCATCAGAAAGACACAATTAAATTGACTGCAAATCCGTGCGGACGTGTTTACTTATTCGTCTAAAAAATACAACTTTTGAATCGTATTTTCGTTCACATTGAAATATAAAGTAACGCTGCACAGCTCCATCATATTTTAAGCAAAAATAAAAGCAAGATATGCTCAAATATAATTGAAGAAAATCCAGAAGTCGTAAGTATCGTTACTTCCCTACTTCTTATAAAGTGCGATTTTATTGCTTAACTTTGAAAATAGTTTGGTGCTTTTATAACAAATGTTGTTTGATAAATCGAGTTACAGCCAAATTTCTTTATTTTCAAAAAAGACTATGAAAAAATTATAATCAATATTTTATTAGTTGGCTGCATTGACGTCATTTTTCAGCATAAATACTAAATGGCCTTTAAAAAGCAAATATCATATAACTCAACTTTTTAAGTCGCGTCTTTTTATGTACCAAGTTGAAAATTTAAATTGTTTTCATTATAAATGCTGCTATTATTTTGCACTGCAATGTGCATTAGGGCACATAAATCAAGCGTGCGCCAACTGCAATTGCACGTTTACTAAAACCTGTAATTTACTATCCACGTAATTGATAGGAATGCCCAACTTTGACTAATTAATTACACTTTTTCAATGTCAAACTGTCACAGGCACTTGCCAATATGGCCACTGCGGATGTCGACGGTGATGCCGCCAACCACGTTGTCGTAGGCCGCTTGCACATGCTGCTCTATCGGCTTTAAAGCCAGGTCTGTGCCGTTGCCTTTGCCTTTACCGCTGTCGGGGCCCACAGCTCTTTCTCAACTGCGCTTCCTTCGCCTTTAGTAAATGGCAACCATACACTCCTCTTTTACTTGTTGCGAGTGTGTGAGTGTTAGTGTGTGCGTGCATGTGAGAGACGACATTATCGCTGCAAGTCCTTTGAGCATGACAAGTGCACATTTTTCATGCTCTTTATTTAGCCATAAATAAATCTCGCAGGGTACGTACGCACATTTGCACGTGCGCTGCCTTTTTGTTGTCGATGTTGTTGCTGTTATTGTTGTTGTTGTATCAGTTATTTCATTTAAAGTTTTATTTAATTGCCTGCATTTGGGCGACTAGGAAACTACAAGGTGCAGTGAAGCATTCACATATACAAACTATCTGTGGCAAAAGACTACAAATACGTGCAAATGCCAAAGCAAGGCTGACAGCTGATTTCGATCAAATCAAGCTATTGCTTTCTGGTTGCTGTGCATATTCTAAAAATAGTCATGACAAATAAAATTAGTATTAAAAACTAACAGCGAGAGAGTAAAATGCACAATATAAGCAATAAAATTTTCACTTTAAAAATGACTCCAAACCTCAAATGGCAGCTAATAATTAGAAAATTTAATATTCTCAGCGCTAAGTCTTATAATTTTTACAAATTAAGGTCAAAATAAATTGGAAATTTTAGTGCCTTGTCAGATTTTATAACAGTGTGTGACAATGTTACAGAATCAGAATACTGTCACTTTTTACCTAAGCGCGGAAAAGTGACGAAAATACAAAAATATCAATGCCACACCAAAACCACCACATTCACTGTAGTATGAATGTGTGTACACTGACAGCAAGAAGCTGCTAACAAAAACTATAAAAATTGTTGTAATAAGTTTTGTTTTAGTTAAAAATTAATCAATCTTGTTTATTAACAATTTTTGCGAATCATTTTTCCTTCGATGCAAAGACCAAGTATAGTAGGCAATGGCAATGCTTTTCGTTTCCAACTGGCGAAGGCGTACGCGTAGTAGAAGTACCTGTAGAGCCGACCTGCGTCCGATCTGAACCCGCTAATGCTATGTAAATGACCAATAAAGAAGAAGACGAATTTTGATTTCCAAAAATCATTGAACTGAATGTAACAAATGAAAAATTGCTCAAGTAGACTAAAGAAAGTGAGTGAAATGGCTATTTTTTGATAATTTTTTTAAAGAATTGAGTTACCCCTGCAGCCCGCCGATAAATGTAACACTTGGTTTATGAACGGCACAAAGAAATCAGTAAATATTTGTAAAATTGTTATTTTTTAAATATTTTTTCTTTTGATTTATTTTGTTGCCAAAGACCATTTTTCGCAGTGCATGTTGTTGCTAGTTAGAGCATATACAAATTGTATCGTCGCACATGCGTGAGAAAACTGAATTTTGTTTGGTGGGCAACGCACGCTATTTGAATTATTAGCTACGCGCCTTTTTCCCTGCCTTTGGGCTTTTCTTCTTCTTCCATTGCAAGTGACAAATAGCAAAGCAAAGACCAGGCCACTCAGAAAAAAGTCAAACTAAATATGTAACTGAACGTGCTCAAGCATTTGTAGCCGCCTCTATTTGCCAGCCGCCATACGTTTTCTTCATACGCCTGTCCGTCCATCCGTCTATCCGCCATAGAATGACACCAAACACACTCGCCTCAAGTCTCACACTCACCTCCACGGCAACAGGAAAAGTGAAAGACTTCGCCGTGAACGTGAGCAAGGCAGAAGTTAAAGTGTCATTTACCTGCTATCACTATAGAATGTTTTTCGCCGCTCTCTGCTAGCGCTGCTTTCAGCGCGTCTCTCTTTTGCGCGCTTTTATGCCTTGGCCGCCGAATCAGTTTGTTACCCTCAATGAAATTAAATGCTGTCGAAATTCACAGCTCAGCTGCGGCACTTGAAATTTTATTTGCACTTTATGTGTGTCCCTTGTTGTTGTAAAGGTTTTTGCTATTGCTGTTGTTGTTAGTGAAGGTGTTGCCGGCAGCTGTACGACGCTTG
Organism: Neria commutata; assembly: GCA_963457695.1. NCBI lineage: Eukaryota > Metazoa > Arthropoda > Insecta > Diptera > Micropezidae > Neria > Neria commutata. The sequence continues at coordinate 13,401,626 of OY735246.1, forward strand.
TTTGCTGCTGGCTGTGAACGTGTTTGAAATTTTAAGGTTCTCCGCTTTAGCAGGAAATGGCATTATTTTGTACATATACATTTCCCATTAACGATTACAGCCAGCCGACAGCGGCAATTATTGGCCACTCCAGGTTGCGCGCCGCCATAAGCTGCTGAGAACCGTAGTGATATTTTTATTGCTGCTGTTTTTGTTAAGTCATTGAAGTAATTGTTTTAATTCGCAGCTTATACCTTTATTTATGCTGTAGACTTTAATTAACCTGTGCTTTTTTCTTTTCTTTCTCATTGCAGCAAAAATGAAAATATTTTTGCCACTAGTCACGTGGATAGTGCTACTTTCGAGTACAGTAAGTACACCTTTTTCTATATGTATTATGATAACTTTAATTGAATTCGTGAGCACATTCATAAATATATTAGCTGTAGCTGCAAAGCAAGTGCATAGAAATGGCTTACATATATTTATGTGTGTGTATGTAATAAAAAAATAATGCCAGAAAGTGCATATGTATGTTATTAAAAACACTTTATATAGTAATTAAATATTAGATACTCGTATGTTTATGTCTTCAATATTTCCTATCGAATATTTCAAAATTTTCGAAATTTTTGTCTTAAGCAGAAATCGAAATATAATGTTAATACTATTTTTGAATGCTTAGAACTTTCATAGCAAAGAATTTTGTAGTCTAAGAAAGTTAAGTAAAATGTTGGAGATGTAAGTATTTAAACTTTTCACACAAAATTTTATACCTAGCATGCAGATTTCACAGATATTAAATAGATTAGAAAGAAAATACAAAGATGTGCTAAAAGATTATACCAATATCTGTAAGTGTAATCATTGATCGCTAATTACATATGGATGTTGACTCTTCAAAAATTATAGATATAAAAATGAACTAATTTTCAAATATTTCTTTTAAATATGTATTAACTCTTTATAACTTGTAAATGGAATGGAAATAGCTCTCCCATTCAAAAAAACAATGCCGCAGTGGCTCAGAGAGAAAGGGTTAGATCTCAGATAGAACCAAAGAAAATACAACAACAATAATTACAATTACCTTTATCACATGGGAATAGTCAGTTAAATTTTTTCCAAAATTTTTATGTTTTAAATAAAAGCAGATATTAAAGCAAGCGCAGTAAAATAAGTTACTCAAGCTGCGTTGACTAGAAGATTTTGAGATCTCAACTTCAAAAATAATTGGTAAAAATTTTCGTCAGAGCTCTTACTCTTTAATATGTCAGCAATTTCATAGCATATTTATTAACAAACAAAAAAAAGGTAACTGCAAGTTTTCCAAATTCCTTCAATCAAAATTTTCTAAAAGTGCTAAAAAATTTGCATGTAAGGCCAAGGAAATGTGCTATATTTTTTCACAGCAAGTTTGTGTCTTAATTCTATCGATTCATTTACTGTAATCATAAATTGTGATATAATTTTTGTTGCTTTTGACATGCAAAGCTCAATAGCTGCAAAGAAAGCTAGGATCTGAGCATGTGTCTTAACTCCATTGTTTGTCAAATTTTATATCTCAACTTGCTATTGTCACATAATCCAAACTGTAATTAAAATGTAACCATACAAAACTCTGCCAGTTCAAAAACGCCACTGCTTTAAAACTCCAAAAATGTTATTCATTCGACGAAGCAAAGTTCAATAGCCAATCAAATTGTTGCATATTATTTATGGCTTCGAACGCTGACGTTAGAACCGAACTTTCTTAGAATTAGCAGCTTCCAAAAAAGAGCAAATTCAATTTGCATATGCCTTTATGTAACGCTAAATGTCAGAGAACGCCTACGGTCCAGCACTTCATTAAAATCGGGAATTTCTGAAAGCAGAAAGAACTGTTAGCTTTTGCCGGCTTGTGTCTAATGTTAGCTCGTTATGCCTGCTCGCCTTGCCAGCGGGCAAAATATCATCAATATTAGTTTTCATATGCAAATGAGAAATTCATATTTGTAACTTAATTTTTTCGTTTGTAATTTTGAGAAAGTAAGAAAGTAGCATTTGAGAATTGATATAGAAATGCATTAAGTTGAATAATGTTAGTCGACGGTCCAACGGCAGCTGCCAGCGCATCATTAGCTGCTGCTACAAAAAAATAACTGTTAAGCAAATAGGCGTAATTATATGAATAGCTGCGCTACAATCGGCTTGAGCTATATCGTATAATTTGGCAATTGTCTGTGAAAAACCACTCGCCCAAAAAAGTGCTGCTCATAAATATTTTATTGCCAAATGCTATTTGCCTTCTTTTTTTGTCGCCATTTTTTCCAATAAGCTTTGCCGTATGTGGCAACTGCTGTAGCGGTACTTTGCGACTTAGGCGTAATAATATTTTGTATTTGGTAGTGAGCCACAGACAAGTGAAGTTGTTAGCCAGCGATGGAAAGGGGTGAGCGCAAGAAATGCAAACGTAAGCAGCCCAAAATAAATACACGCACTCGGACGCTGAGAGAGACTTCGAGTGGCGTGGCTAATATGAAATTGCAGACCAAAAGAAAGCGCCAATAAAAATCAAATAGTCACACAGTCGCACAGTCGCACAGTCGCGCACCAAACGGTCAACGACTGTTCGCTTGCCCAGTTTCTCTAGAAACCGCCGCCAACTCTCACACGCACACTCACACACATAGGTAATGCATAAATATAGCCGCATTACGAGTAGCTGTAAAGTCGCAAGATAGTCATCGATTTTTCGAGCCAAAGCAAACACAAACACTCACACGCTAAGCAAAGCTAATAAAAAAACCAATCGAAAATAAAAAGCAGAAAAAACCAAAAAGAAATTCTACAAAAATTGGCCAAAAGCTGAAAATAAGGTTGTTGACTTCTTTCACTTCTTATGCAGCGAAATTTAAAAAAAAATTCTAATTTTAAAATGTATGGCATATTGATTGCTAGAGTGTAGGGTGTATATGTGTGCCTTTGTTTGTGTTAGCTCGATTTAATTTGATTAGTCATAAGCCAATTTGATTTATTTGTTGTTTCAAGTCTCTTCTATTTGTTGTTGGTTTTATATAGCGCCAGAAAAACAAAGAACTGAAGACACAAACTTGCCGCCGCTTTCGGTGCCTTTCAATTAGAATAACGATTTTTCGAAGTGTCAAATTACAGCCACTGAACCATTTTTAGTAGAGCATACAAACAAAAGTATTCATTTCTTACTGGGCGAGGTTTCTGTTTGCGCTAGAAAGTTTACACTACACAACAACAAATTTGCATTTTCATTGCGGCTGTTTTAGGACATATATTTTCCTTATGGCTCGCGTAAACAAGCTTTGAGCATTATCGCTAAAACTTAGTTAAAAGTTTGAGATATTTTGTAAATGGAATTAAATAAATAAATAAATTTGCACTAAAAAAGCGAACAACAGCATCGAAGAGTTAGTATCGTAATATTATAGATACATCTGTGAGAGATCTGTACAGAAAATGTCAAAAAGATTACATATTGTTGCATAAATTAGCATTACAACACTTTGTAAAAATTTCAAAAAAGAAATTTAATATCTTATTTGAGATAACTGTTAAACCCTAACATATATTATACTACGATAAAATCAGGTAATTTCAAGCTTTCAAAATTAAACTAATTTACATAATTAATAAAAGAACAGCTTAAATGGACTGGTTTAGCAATGATGTACCATATGATGAGCAAGGAAGAGCAAATTCTTAACGAAACAAATTTTAAACTATTTTTTCAATTATTTAATAACATAAATACGCCTAAGTTAAACCTTATTTAAAGATATTTAAATATGTTATATTAACATACCACCAAATCATTGGTACAAATTCGTAGCTGTATTCAAAATTAAAGATACAGATTATAAAATTCTGTCAAACTCGGTTGTAAAAATTCAGATTTTCCAAAAAAGTATGAATGTTAAAATGCAACGAAAATGTTTGAAATAGTCGAAAGCTTCACATATAGAAGACAATATTCCATAGCAGCATAACAGCGCTAGTTTTACTGACAATACAGCAAAAAGAGTAAAAATCTGTCTTTACATACAAACGACACCATTGAGTATAATCACAATTGACTGCTATTCCCAGTGTTCGATTTTTTTATATTGAAGAATTAGTTTCGTTCAGCAAAAATATTGATTGAATTAAAAGTATTTCATAGGGACTTTTCTGGATGTTGTGACTCTCTCGGCAAGGAAGTCTAAAATGTTCAATATCAGAAAGGAAAGTTGAACATTTTTAGTTATTGTAAATAGTTCTTCTTAAAGAGGTTAACAGTAGAGGCTTTATCCGAAAGCTTGCCACAGTTCAGTAATATAAAAAAACACATTTTCTGTGTATTCGGTTGGCACGTTAATTAAGCCATAAAACCGCTGCACTATTTTTAGATGCATTCTCTAACCGCTCACATGCTGCCGCTCATTATGTGCTTCCTGCAAGCGGCACAAGTAACAAACACATGTTCACCACAATTCCCGCTGCCGATTTTCCTAAATGCAACCGCAGCCTTCGAGCTGTTAATAAAGAGAAATTTCATTTCAAAAAAGAGTATGTAATAGCGCCTAATTAAACTAATTCAAGAAGTAAGCGCGTTAAATTAGTGCGATGCACGCGATTGAAAGGCGTGCATAGAGAGCGAGCTGCAGCCAGAGTGACTGCAGGCGCCCCCAAAAATACCGTGTTGCATGTCAAGCGCGGAAAATGCTAGCTGCTGGTGGCTCATAATTAAGCCTCTGCATTTCGAAGTTGTGCTGCAATCTGCACAGCTACAGTCGCAGTTATAACGGTGGCAAGCAGTCGGCAGCGTGTGGCCAGTGTGGCAACTTGCAACTGACAACTTGCAACTGCTGTCATTTGGTTGTTGTTTTTGTTTCAGTTTGAGCGCTCTTCTGCTGGAAGTTATGACAAAACATAACTCTACGTTTTCATGTGTGCAGAATTGTTGTTGTTGTTGTTGTGCTGTTGCAAAATATAATTGCAAATGCAATCGCACTTGAATTTGCCGCACAATGCTGCAGGCAAACAGACACATGCACAATGTCATGGAAGTTTCCATGGCGTTTTTTCCGGCTGATTCAGTGCCAACAGCATGACGTATTTGCTTGTCAATCGATAAGGTGACGTATGCATGTGTGTGTGTGTCTGTGAATGAGCTGTAACTATTGTTTTACAGCGAAGCAAGGCCAATTGCGGCGCTGCTTTGGCAAAAAAAGACAGCAGGCGTTTTTTTTCAGCTCTCATTAGAAAAAAGCAAGCTTATTGCCATCACTTCATAACAATAGCAGCGATAAGCATCTTTTTGCGCACACAGAAACATACATCCATACATACATACACACATGTACAAACACGCACAACAGCTTAAACTTGAACTTGACTTTGGTTCTAATGGTTCTTTGCCGACAAACCGCCAAGACATTGCAGAAGAACACTTTATGCTGTTGGCCATTAAGAAATGATGGCATAAAAGTGCGCATTAAACGCCTCAGCAATGAATTAACACTTTGAATTTTTTTCGTATCGTGCAAAAAATATGCTTTTTGTGACTACATTAAAAGAGAAGAACGACCAAGCGAATGTGTAGCTTTAGCCAAAGCTCAAGATGATTGGGCAGCTTTTAATATTTTCATTGAAAGCAGCAATAAGCAAAATGTTGTTGCTTTTATTTTTAGAAATGTTCGGAATAGTTATTCGAGTTTTTATGAAAGTTTATTATGTAGTTCTTTTTGTAAAATACGTATATTTTCAATGCTTTAACACTCAATTGCATTGCGTTCTGTTCACCAGTTTAGAAGAAATTCAATTAAATGCGGTTTGAAAACTTTGATATAGAATATAAAATGTTCAACATACGTCATTAATCTCGACTTACTTAAAAAACCATTTGCAGCACTACACCGCTGATGTAATCAAGGGTTAAATAAATATATTCAATTTGTTTAACAACGCATTTGACACATTTTCCCTTGACTATAGCATATATTTGCCCACTTTGATTTAGAGGTTATTTAAATTAAGCTGTGTTTCCTGCATTTATTTGAATTTCATTATAAATTAAAACAAAAAGTAAATATAAAGAAGAAAACCTCTAAGCGAAATGCAGCCATGTGGAACAATTAGACATGCAACAGCTGGAAAAAACATATGTTGGCCCATTGTTAATGATCAGAAGAAAATGAGAAGAGAGATACATAGAACCTTGAGGGCGCCTGTAGCTTTTAAGGTAATATATACTTTGCAAATTTCAAAGGCAAACAAGCAAACAGACACACACACGCGCAGTGGTGTATGAAGATATCGATGGCAGCTAGCTTTAAGTTATAAGTAGGAGAAAATCTAAAAATAAGCGACCTAAAAGAGGCTGCGAATACAAAGGAATTAGAATAACTTGCCATTGCAAGACAGTGAAGGCAATAAAGTATTTCGAAAAACAGTGACTAGAAGAGTTAGTTACTACTATAAGTTCAACTAAATCTAAATTCATCTTCTAAGCAGCCTTTAAATTTGATATTTTTGTATGCAAACAGTTCATTTTCTAAATTAATTTTGGCATAATTAATTCTTATTTCATTACATTGTTGATTCAACATATATATCATGTTCTGTGTAGCCTAAAACCGGTATTGGAATAAATTGAAGCATAGTTTATTTACAGTTTGTGTCTGCAGTCTTTTGTTCTCAATTCGTCTCTAATTTTTTTATATTGTGCTTCCACTGCCAGTTTGTTGCTTAAGTCTTACGTTTGTTCTCAAGCTATCGCTCAACAAAATTCCTATATTTACTACAGTCTAACAATTTGCGCAATTAGCCAAAGTTTATATAAAAAATGCAATTAATGTTTGAAATTATTTTTGCCAATTATTAATTTTAATTATCACATTTTCACAACAATTTTATTCACAAACAAAAAAACACTACATCATTATTATGAGCTAAAATCTAATATTCCACTCTTTGTTTGCTTATCTTTGCAGGTACATTCACAGAAAACATATCCATTTAAAACAAGTTTAAAAAATAGTCGATTTCGTGGTGAAGTATTTTTCATAAATCTCGAAGATGGCTATTTTGGCTGCCAAGTTAATGAGTCCACAGAGTATTTACAATTATACGAATTATCGAAATTATGCGACGGCACTCGAGATTGCTATCTCGGTTCCGATGAGCTGAATAAGGAGCTCAAATGCACAAGTAAGTTTTATGATTGCATTCCCCCTCGAACTTCCCTTTGTTTTGTTCAAGCTGCCGCTTGGCAAATTTGTTCAATTTAACGAATCGTTAAATTGTAATTTCCTGCATTTTTTTCACTCGTTTGCTTTTAATTGCAGATGACTGTGATAAGGAGGATGGCACTCAGTGCACGAATGGTGTTTGCTTAAATGGCGTATGCCATTGTAACGATGGTTACGGTGGCTGTAATTGCAACGTTCAAGGTAAGTGATGGGGAAATGTGAGAAGTATGTCGTTTTATTTTATTTTAAATGCTGCGGTAGACTCAATGGCGTAAAAATCTTATCTAGAAAGGATCTGAAAAGAAATTGCTCTTTTTGGGTATGGTTGCGCTTAACAAATCTTTCAAAGTAGAAATTTTCTAAGAAAGTCGAGCTTAAAGCGTTCATTTTTGCTAAATATCTTTTTTATGTTTATTGTTAATATTTTTATTTTTGAGTATTAAGGCCGTCTGCTATTATTCAAAAGATTCTGATTACACCCAAAAAGTAATAGTACATCAAAGGCATATTCCAAATTACACTGCATTTATTCAAAATTTCTCGAATTACCCTGAATCACTTTCCAAAAAAAAATTATTTCAGTTGAAATCCATTCAATTCTCAATTTGCCGAGTTAAAAGAACTTTTGGATATGCTTCAGTTTGGTTAAGTTATTCAAAAGATTGATTGCGTAAAGAAATTTGAGTAGAGATTTTCAACAAAAAATTTAAAAAAAAAACTTCACACTACAAAAGTATGCTTATAATAATACCCTACACCTATGGTAATAGGGTATAATAACTCTGTGCGAAAATTGTAACGCATTAAAGGAGCCGTGCTAGGTATAGACATAAGTATATAGAAATGCTTAGAATCACTTTCTGTGTTGATTTCCGGGTGTCCGTCTGTCCGTCTGTCTGTCCATCTGTCTTGCTGTCCGTGGCCACAGGAGAGAAGAAGGAGTTGTCCGAGTTGTCCGTTTGGCACACAGTCGCAGTGAACCTTCCACTACTTCAAGTTCCAAGATTAGCAAAATCGGCCAAAGGGAACGCCCACAACAGGCCAGTAAGTCCCACTACCCCGGAATATTTTCAGTAAAATTGCTTAAATTTGTTGAATTATTCATTAAAAGGAATTGTATTTGGTATTTAAGGTAAGGTGTGGGCCCTGTACGTCATACAAAAAAATGGGCGTGGTACGCCCACTCAGTTACTTGGTGTAGGGTATTATTCTGTCGGTGAAACCCGACTGATGCTTCCTTACTTGTTTTTCTATTGTCTTTACGCCACTTTTTACAGATGAGAACGAATGCAAGAACCGCCCCTGTGATGTTTTCGCGCACTGCACGAACACACTCGGCAGTTATACGTGTGCCTGCTTTCCCGGCTATCGAGGCGATGGTCTTCATTGTGAAGGTAAGCAACAAAATTTCTTAACAAACCAAACACTCCCTGTCTGCCTTTGCCGCCAGCTTCGAATTCAGCGTCTACCAACATATCATAAACAAATGAGACAATACGCAAATGTACTTCATGCCAGTGTAAGCAGCAACAACAAAAGAGACTTAGAGAAGGTTCTATATAAATTTGTTTCCGCCAGTTGGCAATACTGTTAACGGTAAATGCGTTTTAAAGTAGCCTTACAAAAGAATATCAAAGTGCAAAAGCAACGATATCAAGAGACAACTAGCTAAATTTTCAAACACACACACACACATACACAGTTAAAAGGCAGACAAAAAGAAGAAGCAGTAGTGGCAATAGCAGTGATAGAGGTAAAATAATCCAAGCCATAAACTAGACTTTGGCGACGGCCATAAAAAAATAAAAGCAAGAAAGTACAATTTATATGCACATATAAATGTTGCCTTTGTGTGAATGTGTGAATGTACATGCACATGTGTATGTGTAGTGCCAGCAGCGGAGAGCGCACATTGCAAGGAAAGTAATGCTGAAGTGGATTACACTCGGTCGCACGTAGAGCCAAAGCTGCCGCCTTGCTAGAGTCGCATTAAAAGCGACTGCCGTAATAGAGTTTTATAAAGTTACGTAATAAAAGAGACCAAAAAAGCGTAGAAAATAGTTGGTACTATAATAGCCTACAGCTCTGAGTGAAGCGGAAAATGACGTTGTAACGTAGCAAACTGTAAGCAAACTGTTGGCCAAATCAAAAAAGAATATTATGACTTTTCTGCGAAGATCAGGCACCAAATGAACATTTCGAGTGAGCTACTTTTTATAGCTTCCCGAAAAGTACGGCAGGTTCCGCAATTAAATGAAACAAAGCAATAATTTCGAAGCTCATAGCAGCGTTGCTTAGGTACATAGCCAGTGCCGTCGTAAGCTATGAAAGAAATAGGCCCGCAGCATGGACCACCCAAATGTATGGGTACCATATCAAAAGCGGAAAGTAATGACAAAAAATGTGGTGTACATATAATTGTGCGCTCTAAGAAAGGTCGGAAGTGTCCCAAGCGAAGATGAACAAAAATTTATGTTTATTATCGGATGGCGAATGCCGAATATAGGGCTTCATAAGGACTTTAGAAAAACTGCTACACAAAAAAAAATTATAAAAAAATTTAATGGGGAATTCCCAAAGATTTGAAGACTGTTCTCCTGATTTTGCTTGAAATATTGCTTCAGCATCAGCTTGACTTCCCCTGGCGCATTCAAACTGCGATGAAGATGGCATCTTCAACCATACTTAGTAAAATTTAACGTTACAAACTGAATTTAAATGCCAGCTTTAAATTAGCTGCCCATAATTTAGCTAGAGCCTGGCTAAGACATGGCTGGCTAATCATGGCTATAATCAGCCTTTAACATAGCAAAGCAGCTATTAAAGAAAAATGCCTTTTACAGAACGTTTGTTTGTCTTCCTGGTTCTGCCTTCTTTCGACTAAGCACTCAAATGAAGCGTTGCAAAATATCTTTAAGTTAAATAGTACTATGAAAAGATTTTTGTTAAAGATTACAGCTGCATTGAAACCGTTAAGCACACTCAACTCGGTTCACTGCTGTCTGCGTTCTGAACCAAAGTGCTTTCTTTCAATGCGCGCTCAAAGGCCTGCCGACCCACCTTAACGCTGGCCTTTCTTCCAAGCACAAGCCATTGTATGTGCCACAAGCCACAGCCTGGCATGCAGCGTGCCATCAATAAGATAATTACCATTATCAAAGCACAGCTTCCACGTAGATTCTATGTAGATAACATGCACTGAAGATGCCGGTAAGATGCTTAGGCTTAGAACCTAAACAGCGAACGTATGCAATGCTTGGCAGAGCTCAAAGGGAGGAGAAAAGAACGCAACAATAACAAAGGAATTATATTTCAAGCAGATTATCTGTATATAATTCACATTTTAATATAAACTTTTTATAAGCGATTAAATAGCTCGCATCGGCTTGTTTTTCATTGTTGTTGCCGTTACGGCTGCCTGATACTTTTGTATGCAACAGGTGCAGTGGTAACAAAGAAAACTCTTCCTGCTCTGCACACAAAAACACACACACACACACACATACACCATACACAAGCCTGCATCACATAACATTTCTGCACGTCTCGCTGCTTCATTTCATAGAATTCCAAAGGCGCTGCAAGTGTGTGTGTGTGTGTGTTGCACATGCGCCTGCCTGTAATATAAAATATATTAGAATTTAATGTGGTGAGAAATATTTGCAACACCAAACACCTTCTGCGACGTGCTCAAGATTCTTTTCGATTAGCAGCGGCATGAAGCATATAATGTGTGGTAATTCCCAGCACTTTTCCCAAGGGAATCGAAATGTTGTTAGTGCAGAAATTTTAATGAGGCAAGCGGAACTGCCATGGTACCGCTGCTTTTTATGCAACAGAGAATTGGCAACACTCTTCCTTGTGGCATGCAAAACCCAACTGATGCTGGCATTAAGTGTGTCGGTGTGTGGGTGCTAATGCTCTGCAATTTTCCAACCAATTAAGCTCTTGTTAATAATGGAATATTTTTAGAAATGCAGCTCCAAGGCTATCATTACTTTTGCAATTACTTTGGAAATGCTTACTAGTTCAATTTTAATTAGAAATTATTCAAAAATAGAACAGTTTTCTATTGTTATTTTGGTAAATGAAAGCCAAATTTATGATGACTCTAATGAAACAACTGGTAATTTATAATTGAAAGAAAATTTAATCACCATTATCATTACTTTTGCAATTACTTTTGAAATGTTTACTAGTGCATACTAAGTTATATATTTGGTAACCTTAAGCTGCAACCAAAACAATACTTAATAAATGTTTGCCTTTGGCTCTCTTAGTAATGTAATATAATTAAAAATTGTAGGCTTTTGTAAGTAATAATGGCACTCTGAAAATTGTAATTGATTACTTGGTAAATGTTTATATCTTGATAAAATAAGAATCAATAGTAAGTCGAATTCAAATTTAATTGCTCCATTTAGCAACTTCTTTTTTACATTTATTGAGTTTATGAATTTGACTCGTGTTTTCAATAAATTTTCCTGAAAGCATTCTCACATTTTCTACTTCGGAACTGACCTCATTCTGATCGTCGTCAATATTCGCTCAAAGAAATTACACCTTCACTAGTTCTATCTATTCAGACTTGTTAAAAACGCTTGAGCTCTACAGTCAGTTCCAAATTTAGGAACATCTTTGTAAAAAAAATTATTTCCTAAGTTATCTACACACATGAACTGAGCACCTCGCCATGAACTTACAACTCCAATTAAAAAAGTTATGCGCAACATCAATTCAGCTACAAAGCAACAACTCTCAATCTGAGCACACGCACAAAAGCTTTTTTCTAAATTTTTTTTGCCAAATAGCTAACATAATTAAGCCATGATTCAGCTCTGAAGCAAGATTACTCACACGAAAAGAAGAAGAAGTTCACAATCGATTGCCAAACAATTTGAGACCATTGACTGATGTTTTCAGTGAATTGAAATACAATTAAAGTGCACATACATACATGCAAGCCTACTTGAGTGCCTAGTTGAAGAATGTATAGCAGCCGACTTGAGCAGTTGGCTAAAAGCAGCTTACCAACTTACAGCCGTCGGCAATGATACCGCACAATAGTCACTCAAGGCCAAATTATAAAACAATTTAAAAGTGATTACCCGCAGAAAGCCTCATAACAGCAGCAAAAAAGGCAACAAATCAAAATCGTGTTTCGTGCAATTATTATACAAATGTAAGATTCGCGAGTGTCTGGTTTCCGGCACAGCCTACTAGGTAACTTCTTTCCCAGAGGCCTGCGGGCCTGGTCTGCCATTTTAGTCTCGAACAATGAGCGCCAATTTCTGCTGCCTACAGCTTACCTCTTAACTCTTTTACAGCTGCCTGAGCTGCAGATCAAGTTCACCCATTAAACTGAACTGTTTGGACCGCAAAGCCAGCAGCTTCAGGAAGAGCAACTGCAACAGCAGCGGGCGGCTATGATGATGAATAGCAAATTGCAGTTGCTTGTGCCAGCAGCAGCAGGTTCTATTACTTTTCCGCTCGTAATCCAGTTGTGGCACATTCTGCTTGACACTTCTAGCCGCACCCATGCCGCTTGCCGCTTTTGCGCACGTTGGCTAAGATACTCTTAAGCTGCACAAAGCGCAACACACTTGACCGCTTCAATGTAGCATGGTCACTCACTTGGCTCTAAACGCATACACTCGTTCAAATGACGCAGTAGTGGAATCAGTATAAAAAATTTATCTAGAATTATTTCAAGATTTGACTAATTTATTAGTTAAAAGCACAATTTCAACTAATATTTTAGTTACTAAGAAATATCGTGTGCTTTTCACGATGTATTCCTTCAATATATTGGTCATATCTGAGCTGTTCAGTGCACAGGCATATTCGAAAGAAGTCTAAAAAAAATGAATTTTTGCAATATCGAGAATTCAACTAATTTCAACAAACTTTAGTTGTCTTTAACGAATTTGTGTTATTTATTTATTAGAAATTTTAACGAGCAAAACAGCCAGTGTAAAGAAGACTCTAGCCCTTGCTTTCCCACATTAACTATAGCACAAATTAACGGAACGTGTAAAGCTACTAGCATAATTTCAAAAATTTATTTATGTACTAGTTTCCATTTAATAGCTCTAATGCCTAAAATTAGTCAAAATTACTAATGATAACCGTTTTTCCGATATCAATTTAATTTGTTCAAATCTTAAATTTATTTTCTTGTAATATTTTTGCTGGGAAAAAATTTTTCATACGACTAATTCATACCTTTTCGTTTGTTAAAATAACTAAATTTTTAGTTGATTAACAACTTTTTTTCGTGGAGTGTTTTGAGTGCCTGTGGAAGTGTGCAAGCGTGGCTTCAAGGCGCTGGCTGCTTATCGCTACACGCTGCTGCTGTTGTTGATGTTGTTGCAGCGCGTTGCTGTCGCTGCCACATAACTGCATGCTAACGGTAGTTCTAAAGCCATACAAGCTTGAATGAAAATGGCAGCAAAATAAATACACACAGACAGACAGACAGACATAAGAGCCTACTCTAAAGTGGCAGCACCTGTTGGCATGGCTTTGACTGTGTGCTGCCAGCGCTTGCCACTTGCAGTTGTTGCTAGCGTAAGTTGCTTTTTGTTGTTGTTGTTGTTGTTAGTATAATATTTTTGCATTTGCTTTAGCCGCTCGCTCTTGTTGAGTTGTTTAGTTTAGCTGTTCATGTTCATAACTCAAAGTGAGCGATGCGTCATTAACGCATCAAAGAAGTGCAGTTATGCAATGCGGCGGCTTCTTGTTGCAGTTCTCATAAGCAAACGCACACAGATTCACATACATATAAGATGCACGCACGCACACAACTCACGCGCGCACTCTTGACGTGGGCAGTTTTAGGTTAAGCCTGTCTCAGCTGTCACTGAGACGATGACTGCCGCTCATATGCCTCAAAAGCCTACGAAAAGCGCATATATTTATTGTAGATTCTTGCTTAGTGAATTTGGTTTGAAGTACTGCCAAGTGCAGTTAGAGCCGGAAACCTGTTTGAATTAGGTTAAAGCGCAGCGTTTGGAATCGCGCAGAATTTTATGCATTTCGAAGGCAGCGAGCAAGAGGAAGTGACTTTTTAGTGGCAGATGAGCAGTTTTGTTGTTAAGTTAGTGAACGTAGAACTATTACAGTTAATTAGGCAGTCTATTAGAAGTCTGCAATTAGCACAAACGTAGGCTGTTTAGTAAGAATTGCATTGTTTTTTTCAGTCATAAATGGCAAAATTCTGTTATTAGTTTATTTTAATTGAAGTTGTCTTTATTTAATGAATGCTTTGAATTAATCAGCTTAAGCTTGCGATGCAATTTGCAGACTTTAAGTATTCATTTTGCAATCGATTTTGTTCAAAGTTTCATACAACGGATTCAGTGTTTTTAGTACCGCTTCGATCAAAACTAAAATTTAGTTTAATTAATCGTTTTAAAGCGCTTGCTATACATATGAGTATATCAACCAGCTATATTATTTCATTTAAGGCTTAAACTTGAATCGCATAACTGTTCTGCTACTCTCACGGTCGCACTCACTTATCAACCAAGCTGTCCACTACAGCACAGTTGAGCAGTTAACTAGGCTACCGCTGCCAACTGACAGAATTACATAAATCTTCGAAAGAGACACACAAATACATACACACATTCAGATAAACCAAGTTCATTATTTTCGTACACGACCGAAAAAACCAACTGCATAGGAACAAAGTTGAGCTAGTGTAGAGCAACAGCAATGCAAAAGATATCACAGCTACATATAAGGAAAACAGACAAGCTCATTAACATGTGGCAAGCTGTGTGAGAGGCAGGAAAAAGCAGATCCACTAACCGGAAAGAAGATGTTTTAAGATTAACTGGTGGCATGTACGATTTTGTTATTGTTGTCGTTATATTTGTTGCTGATTTGTAAGCAAATAAAACGCAAATGTCTTAAAGTGCACGACTTAACGAGGAAATGTCTATGGAACAGAGTTGCCAGATACTATAGCAAAGAAAATGGCAAGCCAGTTAATCAAAATAGCGCTTTTGGGAAATTTTAAGAAACGAAGGCTATGAAAAAAAAGGAACTATCTTTATAAAATATTTACATTGTACCGAATTTTAAAAGATCAGTTAAATTACAATTAGCATATCTTCGAAATATATTTCGTAGCTTTGTATGAGATTTGTCCAAAGTTTATTTGTCCTTTATATTCAAGCTAATTTCTAACTGAAACATTTGACTGTAAATCTGTGCTTAGACAATAAATTTGAAAGATGTGTTTAAAAAGTATATATTTGGCTTTAAAATTAATCTGAAGTAGCTATATTCTACAAAAAAAATCATCAAAGTAGCAAACTCTAGCAAAGCTGTCAGCCTAAAAGCGCATTTCCGGCCAACTTTAGAATAGCAAAAGTAGTGCTAGCGTAGCTCTGTTGTATTACTTAAAGAGAAGTTGCAGAAAAAGCTGCCTTCTTCTGTGATTTTTTAATTAATTTCAGCAGCAGTTAAAAAGGCTGCTTGCATAGTGCTCAACTGGAATAGCTGCTCGGCATATGCAAAGAGTAGCTCTACCTCTAGCATATGCTGTTTCTTTCCGCCACTCTGCAACTGCTTTGCATTGCTAACTGGGCCAGATCAGTCAAATGGATAGCAAAAACCCAGAAAAAAGTTACGTTCACGTACAATTTTTGCGAACACGCTGCGGCGCTTAAAATACACACAACAACAATAATGGCCGACACGACGGCAACTGGCAACTGGCAACTGGCAACCGGCAACATGCAATTTCAATTGTTAACTTAACTGAATTACAGAGTAAATCCACTCACCGAAGCAAGATCCGAAAATTTGATAAGCCAAGTTACAAGGCAGCGCTGCTCACGCTGCTTCCCTCAACCTCTGCGGCTTATTGAGCTTGCCGCCGTGTGTCTCCTTTTGCTTCTGGTGCCTTACTTGCCACATTTTGCATATCATTATGGCGCAGCGTTTGTGCCATTAAACAAAAAATGGAAAAAAATCGACACCAAATTAATTCAATTCGGCGCGCTTAAAAACAAAAGCAAGAAAAAGGCTGAAAAAGGTTGAAAAGCGACACACGACGGCGCCGCGCTGGAATTGACACGCGTAATTACTTTTGATGTTGCCACATGTTAGAGTTGCACACAAAAGAAGAAGAAGAAGAAAGAGCAAAAAGCTCGAGGCACTAAAATCATCAACTGCAGACATTTAATTAAAGTTTTACGGTAATAAAGACAAGCAGAGGCTGCTGTTGAACCCGAAGTCGCAGCTAAAGACTGCTTGTCCCCTTTTTGAAAATTGTTCGCTGCGAAACTTGCACATGACACTAAAAGAATCTGAGGTTAACCTTTCGCTACAGGGTGTTGCATAGTGAACTCCAGCAGCGGCCAGCGGCGAAAGAAGCAGCCAACTAATACGCATCGAATTTATGACAAGCGTTTGGCATGACTGCTGGCATATATTCATACATATGTATGTATATGAACTCATATATATACATATATATGTATATATACAAGTGCTCTTGCAAGACAATGAATAGTTAGATCATAAAAAATTATTGGCTTGGTAGCATGTCATATGCCACAGGGAGCACTGAGAGAACGTAAAAGCAACAACAAGGAATTTGAAATTTAGATCATATGTTTATATACATATGCACATTTATATACATATGTACATATGTATATCTACTCATATAACATATCTTAAGCTATTCCCAACGGTAAAGTAGATTGATATCTTAGATACTTTAATTTAAAGTAAGCTAAATTGATGGGATTTACCCGGCCCTTCTAAAAGAGGGACTAGCCCAGATAGCACCAACCTTGAAGAAGCTCTTCATCGCTTGTATTGCTCTGGCTTATGTTCCCTTCCCATGGCGGTTGGCGAGAGTGGCTTTCATTCCGAAAGTAGGAAAGGATGACTACTCACTCGCCAAAAGCTTCCGCCCTATCAGCATGTCCTCCTTCTTGCTGAAGGGATTGGAGAGACTTGTTGAGCTGCACATCCGCAGGGCGCTGCTTCAGCATCCCCTCTCGCCCGCGCAACATGCTTATCAACGCGGAAAATCTTGTGAAACAGCGCTACAAAATCTGGTTGGTAGGATTGAGGGTGCTGTGGACAGGAAAGACTACGCAATGGGCATTTTCGCGGACATTGAGGGTGCATTTGATAATGCGTCCTTTGAAGGAATGTGTAGCGCAGCTAGCTCTCATGGAGTGGATCCCACGACAGTAAATTGGCTCCGGTCAATGCTGAAGTGCAGGACCGCGGTGGTGGGCGGGGAGGAGGACAGGTTTGTCATGACGGAGGTGAAGAGAGGCTGCCCGCAAGGCGGTGTCCTTTCCCCTCTGCTCTGGTGCTTGCTGATCGACTCCCTGCTTTGCTCACTCAACGAGTCCGGGGTCTACGCCCAAGCCTACGCGGATGATGTAGCTGTCCTTGCTACGGGTTCATCCATTAGAGTCGTGTGTCGAAAGGCACAAGCTGCGCTGGATATAATTCACTCGTGGTGCATGAGCAATGGCTTGTCTGTCAATCCTCTCAAAACTGGAGTAGTTCTCTTCACCAGGCGGCGAAAGATTGATGGCCTTGTCCTGCCTGTTCTAGGGGGAGTGACTATCCAACTCTCTAGGGAAATAAAATATCTCGGAGTCATCCTTGATAGCAAACTTCTCTGGAGCAGTCATGTTGAATCCAAAACTTCAAAAGCTCTTTCTGCCTTCTGGCATTGTAGGGGTGTGTTTGGTAAAACGTGGGGTCTTTCGCCCAAACGAGTCCTTTGGCTCTACACGTCGATGATTCGACCAATAATCTCGTATGCGTCTGTAGTTTGGTTCAGCAGGCTTTCTCGCCAATGCGTCATTGCTTCGCTGGGGCGTCTACAAAGAACAGTGTGTCTTGGCTGTACGGGAGCTTTCCCGACCACCCCTGGCCCTGCTCTAGACGTAATACTCAACATTCCACCCCTGGACATTTTCATCCGAGGTGAAGCCGCCAAGGCCTGCTTTAGATTGAAACAAGTAGGGATGTGGTTTGAATCGCATCGGGGCGGGCATAACTCTGCGCAGACCTCTCTACCATTCTTGGATGGAATGAGCATGCCGTCTGATGTATTAGTTCCGCACCTCGAACTCCGGCGCAGATACGAAGTTTCCTTTCCTGAACGCGACAGCTGGCTTTCGTCAGCCGAGCCAGGCAGGGGGTGTTGTAGAGTCTTTACAGACGGGTCCAGAACTGATGAAGGTTCAGGAGCTGGTGTGTATTTTGAGGAAAACGACACAAAACTTCACTATCCATTGGGAAAGCATGCATCCGTCTTTCAGGCGGAGGTCTTTGCAATCCTAAAGGCTATGGATTTCGTCAGGGAAAGTGGATGGTCTGGCAAGAGTATTTGCGTCTGTAGTGACAGTCAGGCTGCACTTATGGCCTTGCTCAACCCAATCACCACCTCCAAGACAGTCAAAGAGTGTAAGGCCAAGCTTAACAGCGTAGGCTTTCACAACTCACTCGCCCTCTTTTGGGTACCGGGGCACTTCGGCGTGTCCGGAAATGAAGTGTCCGATGAACTTGCAAGATCAGGTTCTGAAGACCACTTTCTGGGCCCTGAACCTGCCCTTGGCCTGCCTTCTTCCATGGTCAAAGCGTCCATAAACGACTGGGTTGTTTCTCAACACGGTCAAAGATGGGCCGGGCTAGCTGGATGCAGACAGACGAAGCTCCTGCTTCCAACCGTCGACAAAGGTAAGTCCTCTTTTCTTAGGTCTCTAAACCGTAAGGATTGTAGACTTCTTGTGGGCGTCTTGACCGGTCATACCTCCTGTGCAAAACACCTGAGTGCGATGGGTCTAGCCGACGACAGTGTCTGTGAGAGCTGTCTGGAGGACGAGGATACCGCTACCCACTTCTTATGCGAGTGTCCCGCCTTTTCCAGGTCGCGATTGCAGCTGCTGGAGTCAGACGTGGTGAGAACCGATCAACTAAGTTCCTTGCCACCATCGAAAATCCTCCGCTTTATTAAAAGCTCAGGAAGATTTCAGTAAAAGGAATCAGCTTACCAGTACAATGGATAAATACTTGTCTGCGTGCTGGTAGGTTTTTCATATTCCGACAACAAAAAAAAAAAAAAAAAAAAGCTAAATTGTAGAGCTATTAAAATGTGCGCAATTTATTCTGTGCAACTTGTCAGAAATCCATCAACTCGCCATATGTGCCACCCACTTGTTATGTTTATCATATTAAGCCAGTAGGCATGAGTAATAGAGTTATAAGAAGCAAAATCTCTTCACATGCAAATAAAGTTCAACTTCAAAGCTATTCCTTTTTGCTAAAGAAAATATACATAAAATTACATCATTAACGAGGCGGTGAGCTGAAGTTAAAAGTTCATTCATATTTCATTATGGAAGGCCTTGATACTTGACACTTAGGCACACATAAAGATACACATCTAAGTTCACACACACATACAAATGCATCCGCTGAAGCTCATAGGCATATTTAATTGCATGGCAATTAGCATTTCCATACGTTCGCTAAAGATAAACGATTTTCACGCTACAACTCATGAGTATTCAGTTAAGTAAAAATTGTATGAAACTGAAAAACTTTAGCGGAAACCAAAGCATTAATGTAATCGGTACTATTTTATTGCATACTAGTTGGCATTACAGCTATATTCACTACCTCTTGAAATTGCAACTAGTAGCAAATGTAATTGAAATAGTAAATTGAACTAATTTTTAACGCAATTACTTGCGATTACTTAAGAATAGTTTAAATTTTTTCTGAAATTACTTGAATTACTTTTGTTTTTTTGAAATACTTTTGCTATAGGTACAGATTTCATACTTAGTTAAATTGAACTTTAATTACTCAGGTTAACTATAAATTATGTATGTTCCATTACCTTTACAATTTGCTTGACTTTTAATTATTCATTTCAATTTAGATAAAATATTTTAAATCGAATTAGATTTTAATAATTTACTGAAAATAACTATTTTTCAATAATACTGCATTACCGTAGATTGGCGTCGAGAACAAAAACTATATACAAGTGCAACTAACCGAAAGTAATCTTAACTGATAAATTCAAAATTAAGTAATTAGAATCTTGGATTACCAAACATATTTTACTGCATTTAAATTAAGCAGAGACAGCAATAAACTAGCTCAAGAATAATTAGCTTAAAATATAAATACTTGCTGCTACTTTATTTGGCTGAAAAGAAATATATTAAATTCGAATTACTTCTTCATAAACTTATTAATTACATTCAGATTACTTAACTTAGTACGTAGTCAATATATTTTAAATTTATTATGCGAACAGTTATTTGCTACTGCTTTATTACATTGCAGGTAATAAGTAATTACTTTTCGATTACTTATTATTTTACGTTTCGATTACTTGTGGGGAAAAAAATTAAGTACTTTTAATTATGCGCTGGAAACTATAATGAATAACTATTTGATTACTTAGCTTAAATGCATTTTAATTTCATGCAAGTTGGTAATCGTAATGTAAAAGTAATCGTAAGCAAATTTGCTCTCTAAATTAAAATAAAAAGGGCACATTTAAACTGAGCGATTCGTGAGTGACAACGTGAGCGTGCTCGTGTCATAATTTGTTTGCGCTTTTTTAGATTTTATTGCCTGCAACTCAAATGTTAATTAGCACACAACAATTGCACAATTTATTAGAAGCTATATTAGCGACACATTGTGTGTACATTGTTGTTGTTGTGGTTGCATGCCTGCCTGATGGATGTTAATTTGCTAAATTACAATTTTTTAGTCTGCAACCGCACTGCTCGACTTTTTACTAAACTCAAACAGACAAAAAATGCATAAATCAAATTTCAATGCTATTAAAAATGGAAAAAGTGAAAATGTGTTTTCCCCCAGCGATGCCAGAGCAAATTGTTGACTTGAGCAGATCATTAAGAGCACGTGCAATAAACGGATATAGTTGATATGCAGCAACGACTCAAGCTTCCGTTTTATTATAGCGCAATTAAAGTCGATTTAGAATAGCTTAGACTATTTAAAACCTTCTAATCAAACCGGCAGATTCATTTAAATTAACCAAAAAAATTGCTAAATTGCTTTCGAATATTAAATGCTTTGTTAGTGTTGAAAAATTAAGAATGCTGCTATTGAACCCAACAGCAGCTGCTACCTGCCAAGATGCCACTCACATAGTTGAGTGTGAATTTGAGCCTATTGCGGCTAATACAAAGAAATGCGTAAAAAACTTTACTCTTGCAAAAGAAGCTTATAATGTGCTTATTATATATAAAATGTAAAAAAATTGAGCTTCAGCACTTAATTACGCAATTTCGTAAGCCTAGCAGAATACAACTTTTGATTGATTTGTGCGTGGCAAAAGGCCGACCCGCCTTCAATTTATAAAATTAATGCGCCTAAGAAATATTTTTATATTATATTTTTACAAATTGCTATAAACATTTATATGTATAATTAAAGGCAAAGTAATGCAGACGGTCATCAAGAGCAGACAGTAAGTCATTTTCAAAACACTTAACTGACTAAACTTTTCTTGGAAAAAGCGTAGATCTGTTGAAAGCAACTGCAACTTTATGTTAGCTACCATACTTTTTCCCTTTTGGTAACTTTTGCTATCGATTAGTTAATGCATTTTACTGAAATGGAATAACAACAACAATGCTGAAAGCAAGGCGTGCACTACAGCTAAACAACTCAGAAGTGTTAATCACATAAAAGTACAAAAAACGATTCGAGTGTATTGCTCTAAACGGCATACAGCTACTCTCTCACTCTCTCTTTCTTTCTTACTAGCCAGCTGCAGAAGATATGCATGTAAACGAAGCCGGCAGCTATTTAGGCAAACTTCCCGGTGGCCTAAAGTGTCTTTAATGACTGTAATGCTTCTTCTTCATGGCAAGCTGAAGTAGCTCATTTGCTCAGCGGCTACAGCGTTGTGTCTGACGCCTAGAACTACCTACAGCTAGAAATGAACACATGCATTTCCTTGCCATGTTCAACATGTGTAAATCACAAAAGTCAATAAGTTCAAAATGTTTTACCAAACAAACCCAAAAGTCGAAACGAAGAAGTGAAGTACACACTCGCACGTAATGCCCAAGCATATGATAAATACTCAATTAAGTGCCTCTTAACGAAAAGCAGAGGGAAGCGCTCCAAGCCATTGGCAGGCATCTTCTATAGCTGCAAGGCCTTGCCGTATTAGTGCAATGCCTAACGCTGCTGTTTTCCCCTTGTTGCCACACTCACTGTTCTCTACCAGTCGTCGCTGTTGCCTTAGCTCATTTTAATGATCGATCATATAAAAGCCAGAAAAAACAGTTACAAGAAATGGCAGCCACATTCGTTAGGCAGAAATGTGAAATTCTTTCGGCTGACATTTTCCCATGAAAGCAGCCTCACTGAAATTTTGTGCGATCGTTGTTTGCTTTTTTTACTCATTTTTCTACAGTTTGGCAAAAATGCTACTTAGAATAAGATGTATGTAAGTACAAATGACAGAGTAGAGAAAAATTTGGCTTTTGACATGCAGCTGTCAGTATTGACAAGATGCCCATTTAAGGAGTCACAGTTTCAATAAGTATAGCAAATTTTTTATTTGGTTTTAAAATAACACAAGCCTGTTAAAAATTTAGCACTGTAATTTGTCGCTAAATGGCAGCAATACCTTCTGCAACAACAAAAACAACAGCATGGTATTATCTATTTATTGAATTTTCTTATGGCTCAAGCCGAAGATTAAAATATATGCAGTTAATAAGCTTCATTTAAGAAAAGACAATAACAAGCAATGACTGACAAATAATAACAAGTCGAGCTGATGAATGAATATTGAAGCTCAACATAGATTAAGCACTTTGAAATCTGTAGCGTTGGTATAAATGTTACCAAAATTATAGCTAAAAAATTTTGAGCATTCGCTATATTGATGTTTATTATAAGTTCTTTATAAAGTGCTACAATTTTGTATTTAAATAAAACACAGAATAGTTGAGATATCGAGCTGAAATTTATTCAAAGTGTTGTTCATATATTATGTATATATACGGAATTCTATCTCATTCATATGAGCACCGCGAACACGTTTTCAGCTAACGATTCTTATCGATCGAATTGAAATACAGAATTGTTATTGCCCTTCTGCAAAACCCTTTACAATAAAAGGCATGCCACGACGTCATAAATTTAGCTTACGTTTGCAATTAGGGTGCAGCTTGATGTACATATGTGCATTACTTGAACTACAAAAACAAAATATTTGGACACTACAAATTTTCTTTGCTACGAAATGCTTTAAATACCCGCTTACATATACGAGACTCTGAAAATAGTTGTCTTAAAACTTTTCGATTTCTGTTGGAAATTTTCACTTCAAGACAAGGTACAAATTAGTTTTCCACTCGAGCGCTTTTTCTGGCAAAACACTTGCTGTGGCATGGCGAGCGCAATGAAGCAGAAAACGCATTGCACTTCCGCGATTCTTGCAACCACAAAATCTTTACTATCAAATATTTTACTTTGCATTTTTTTTCCACTAAGCTACCTGCTTGCATAGCTACACCCAGGATTTCTCTGCCGTAATTTGCAACAATGTAATCAATACAAAATGGGAGGAGCTCAGCTAGCGAAGAAGAGCAGGATTCCATAATAACAGTGTCAGAGTTATAATTACTTTAACAAAGTAACAAAATAGGCTATGTTGTAGTGTGGCAGCATCTGCTAGAAATTAATTATGTGCAATTAGAAGCATACATTTTCTCTAAAGGTGTGAGTGTGTGTGTGCCCGTGTAATAAGCAAGTGTGAAATGTAAGGCGCATTAGCTCAAAATATCATTAATCATTTCTTACCATTTAATACACATTCCTTCATACCTTTTGTCCTATAATTTGCCTGCAATTGCCTCAGGCTCAAACTGTCTCATAACATTTCGTTTAAGCTACTTCTAACTACATATGCACCAATTTATAAAGCATGTGCTCTTTAATAAGTTTGATTTTTGATGCATCGAGGCCCTAACCAACATTTTTAGGGTTCCGTTCCCCTAAAGGGAAAAAACGGGAACACTTATAAGGTCACTTTTGTTTTGGGAGTGTGTATATAAAACGACCATATTTTCATCGTAGAAACCTGAAATTTGGCACGATGTTAGGTCTTGATAACCTAAACACATTTTCACTATAAAAAGTTAAGAAATATTTTTAGAAATATTTTTTTATAATTTTTAAAGGTTTTCGGGTAGGACAAAAAAAATCAAAATATTTTTAAATCGTATCGTGTGTGGTATCGTTAGAAAGGGCTATGTCCATAGATTATAAAATGTATTTTTTTTAATTATTATGTAAACGGGTTAGAAAGATATAGTTAAAAAAAACGGACCTGTCCCCACATGATCCCATCTTCCCACGCCATTTCTCAACCGAAAATTTTGATGAAATCAGGCTCACTAGGTATTGGATCACGCATGACTGAATGGCTGCCGGTTTTTTCAAATTTTAAATTTTTAAATTTTTTTTTTAATTTAAGATGACCCCCTCAGAAAAAAATTTTTTTTGTTTATATCGAGTGGGGTATCATTAGAAAGGGCTACGTCCATGGATTACAAACATATTTTTTTTATAATTTTCGGTGAATTTGTTTCGAAGATGTAGGCCAAAATGTCGAAAATTGTTTGGCCAGACGGGCAAAGAGAAACTAAATTCGACCGCTAAAAAGGGTATTTCTGGTACGGAACCCTCAGTGAGCGAGCCCGACTCGCACTTGACTGCTTTTTTGTGTAAACACGTTCTTTTAAAGTTTCTGGTAGCCTTTTTAAAATACACTTCCTCACAAAAATTCGAATCTTAAAGCTAAAATTTACAATTTTATAGCTAACATAAAACTAATTTCTTTATAAATGCAATGAAATTGTGTTATGTTTTTTGCTTCTCCTGTAAAATTTCAGAAAGGTTGTGCATTTTGCCAGCGAAATACACGCCAGATATTTATGCATTTTGCCAGCATCCTGTGTCGCTCAAAATCCTCACATAAACTAAAAAACCTTGCGATTGCTTGTAAATAAAGGCAGCATTAATTTATGTATATTTACATATGTATGTATGCATTAGTTTGACAATGAAATGTCAACACAAGAGATTACCTTCAGAGTGCGTGTGTGCGTCTAACTACGCATGCGTAACCGAGGCTGCCTTAGAAGCCGTCAAACTGCAGCTCAGCTTTTATGCACTCAAGCATAAAATGCGTAAATAAATAGCTGGAAGCTGGCCTGAAGTTCTTCCAATTCTACAAAAAAAAACAAGAATTGTAGAAAATATGCAAGTTCGTTGCTGCAGTCTTTTGTTTAGCGTGAGCTGCTTGCGAGAGTCATAAATAACTGTTTTCCCTCATATTTGCTCACTTTATAGATATGTATATTGATTTATTCTTGCTGGGTTGGCAATGCCGCTCATTTGTTTAGCGTGTCTTCGAAGTTCGTTGCGGAAGTCTTTTGTTATGATATCATCGTGTGTATTTTCTTTAGAATACTACTGGCCGGCCACCCCTGTTTATAATGCCATCATTAATCACTGTGCGCTGACCGTCATTTACAATTATCTGCTCTCTTTTTATGCCATTTCAGATATTGATGAATGTCAAGATCCTGCGATAGCTGCGCGTTGCGTAGAACATGCCGACTGCTGTAATTTACCTGCACATTATTTGTGCAAATGTAGAGAAGGCTACGAAGGCGATGGTGAAGTTCTGTGTACAGGTAAATATCCTAAGAAAATATCAAATCTATTCAACAACTTTTGTAGCAATCTAATAAAATAGTTTAACTTGATATAAAGCAAAGCATAGTATATACAAAATTTAAAGGAATTTCATGTTCAAAACATTTATAAAATAAGATAAGACTATTGCTTGTTTACATGAGATTGAAACTCAATTAAAATAATATTATATAAAAAAAACTTTTTAAAAATAAGCTTAATAAAAGCTTGTGCGCTCAATATCCATATTCACACTTATCTTTCGTTACTAGAATCTATTTGAAAAAAATAATTTAAATAAAATATTGTGTTAACTGGATGACAAATTTTGAACACATGAGCGCCCCAAGCTATTATGGATAGTAAGATGCAGGTGACTTGGAAACAATTTATTTTCTACTTTTTAGTACATTAAATAAATTAAAGCTTATTTTTAAAAAGTTTTTTTTATATAATATTATTTTCTACTTTTTAGTCTTCCATAAATTCAATTTTAGAGCTCTGAATTTTTCGCAAAAAGAATTTAAAACTTGCAGAGCAGTACACAATATTTAGGGTATTCACAGTGTTTCCTATTGTCATATGTCATATCCTCAATTTAACAAACAATACGGCTGTGATCGACCCTAATATTCGTGGCATATTTGTGGCGCGATGAGTTGTTGTTGTTTTGCCTGCAAGGCGCGGCAAGTTCCTATCGTTTTTCATTGATGTGTGGTGTACCTATAATTATAAACTGAAGCCCAAGTATGTAGTTGCTTGAAAAGTGCCACGCCCCCTGTCCTACGCCCATAAAATTTTACCAGTGGGACGAAGCATCCAAGAGGGGCCTGTATACGGAATTTCAATGCTGCACGACCTTTAGTTCCAAAGCTAATCGAGATCAAAAACTTTGTTTGTATGGGGGGTGCCACGCCCCCTTATCCAGTATCCGCCTTAATTTCTCAGTAGAATGATATGGATATGTAGTAAGTTCCTACCGAGTTTCATTGATGTGTGATGTGTAGTTCTAAAGTTATACACAAATCTGGAGTTGATAAAAAAAATTGCCACGCCCCTTATCCTACGCCCATAAAATTTTACCAGTGGGACGACACATCCAAGAGGCGACTGCATACGAAATTTCAATGCTGCACGACCGTTAGTTCCAAAGCTAATCGAGATCAAAAATTTTGTTTGTATGGGGGTGCCACGGCCCCTTATCCTACGCCCATTAAATTTTACCAGTGGGACGACACATCCAAGAGGCGACTGCATACGAAATTTCAATGCTGCACGACCTTTAGTTCCAAAGCTAATCGAGATCAAAAATTATGTTTGTATGGGGGTGCCACGCCCCCTTATCCAGTGCCCCCTTATTTTCTGAGTAGAAGGATATGGATATGTAGTAAGTTCCTACCGAGTTTCATTGATGTGTGATGTGTAGTTCTAAAGTTATACACAAATCTGGAGTTGATAAAAAAGTGCCACGCCCCTTATCCTACGCCCATAAAATTTATTGATTCATGTATTGGGCTCGTGTTTAGGCATGTATGCAAAGTTTCAGATCTCTAAGTAGTCGGGAAGTGGGTGAAAAACTGATTACTAGATTTGACGACATACATACAAACATACCGGATGTGAACCTAATATAAAGCTTATAAAAGAAACAAAAATTCACATTTAAATTTATAAAAAATGATTCATAATTTACATTTTGTGCTTTTCTTTTGCAATAATTATTTAGGCAAATTTTTTTACCTAAAGACCCATTCACGTTCCCCCAATAAATATAGTTAATATCACTCAAAGCTCAATAACATCAACTTTTGCTTTCAAAAGAACATTTTTCTGCATTCGACATTTTTCCAAAACAAACTGCTTCAACTTCTTGCCTCAGATTTGTGCCCTGCTTTGGTAAAATACAACCAAAATAAATTTTTGTAGCAAAAACAAATAAGACTGCCTTCCTAAAATGCAGTTAGAACTTCAAACATGACCTTGGCTCAAGTTCGAGTTGAGCCCTTTCGATAGCTTAAAAGCAGTTTTGTGTTTTTGTTCACATGACAGGCAGACAGACAGACAGACAGAGCCAAAAATGTCAGTCGAAAGCGATAAATTAGAATATTCGTGGAATTGCAAAGGCTTCAAAGCGCGCAGCGATGATGTCATCTTATTGCCTACACTAACAACTTTTGCTTCTTGCGCTTCTTGCAGATGTCGACGAATGTCGAAATCCGAACGCATGCGGCACCAACGCCCAGTGCATTAACACACCCGGCAACTACACGTGTGCCTGTCCAGAGGGCTACCAAGGCAGCCCCTACGACGGCTGCCAGGACATCGACGAGTGCACGTATCCGAACGTGTGCGGTCCCGGCGCCATTTGCACGAATCTCGGCGGCAGTTATCGCTGCGACTGCCCGCCGGGATACGATGGAGATGGTCGCTCGGAGACCGGCTGTTTGGACATGGACGAATGCGCGCGCACGCCCTGCGGACGCAATGCGCAGTGCCTAAATATGGACGGCAGCTTCAAGTGCCTCTGTCCGGACGGTTATACCGGGGATCCCAGCCAGGGTTGCGAAGGTAAGTGCCAGCAAATTCGCCCGCTAGCATTGCTTTTCATAATTTTTGATGAGATTTTTTTACAAAAATTGCGTATCTCTTTACTTGCATACATACCTACAACGAATTCATTTATTTATCTGCACGTACTTTTTGGTGTATCTGCTACTGCCAACCAAAAATCATTATAATGACGGCTGTCATACGCACACGCACGCATATATGCACACATTTACACGCAATTATTAAACCAAATATAATAATATACATACATGCCACATAACAACAACAACAACAACAATAATAATAAAACATCTGCCACAACATGTCGACTCAAAAGACGTCGACGAGTGCGCCACTAACAATCCATGCGGTTTGGGTGCTGAATGCGTGAATATGGGCGGTAGTTTCCAATGCCGCTGTTCGCCGGGCTTCATGCTTGAGCTGGACGCAGAGGCGGAGGAGTACGGCGCCAGTACGGCTCTGACGCCGTATAGAGCCAGTGGCGCCGGCCTCGCTTGCATCGATATCGACGAATGCAATATGCCAAATGGAGCAGCGCAATGTGGCACCAATGCGAAATGCATCAATTTTCCGGGCTCATATCGTTGCTTATGTCCGAGCGGCTTCCATGGACAGGGTTATTTGCATTGTGAAAGTTAGTATTATGCATTTATGCTAGAGTTTAAGCGCTTTTATATTTCTTTTGGTCTATTTTATTTAGAAAAAAGAATAGAGTAGCTTGCAAGCTTTTTTTCTGCTTTCGTATTTAGCAAGCTTTTGGGATTATGCTCAGTCAGGAATAAGCAGCAGCACGATAGCACTATAAAGATCTTATCTGGATATTGTAAATACGAGCAACAAAACAATGAGAACTACAAAGGATATATAATCGGTCATATAACTTGTTATTATACCGAAACTTTCGGCTAGCGCACAAACAAAAGCTTCAGCGAAAATTATTAATATAAGTGTATGATAGCTTTTTTACACGTAATAACGAAATCAGATATATAGCCTTCTACTAAATAAATTAAAGAGTTACCAAAATTCTTCACTACTGTGAACCAAAGGATATTAAGAAGTAACACTGAAAGCTTCTGATTGGTTTTATAAAAGACAGGCAGACAGGCTCGCTGAGCTAAAAGCCCTTGCGGCACATTAGAATGGGTGGATAACAAGGCCTTCTTCCTGCTAAAAGATAAAAGTCGTCGACTTTCGCAATGAACTTCAAGTTGAAATTGTAGTGGTGAACTGCCCACACACCATTTTCTATTTGAATCAGCTTGAAAGATTCCGCATATGGATGCAAAGCAATCTTTTTAAACGTAGTTTCATACAAATATAATTTTGTTAACGTAGATATATGTTTTTTTAACGACACTTAAATTAACTTATATATTAAAAGCTGACTGAGCATGATCCCTTTTGTAGAACTGCCAATGAAGCAACAAAGCACTGAGAGTGCTTAAAAAGTTTCCAACGCTTCCGCTTAGAATTGCTTTGATATGTAGTAGATGAAATTTATCATGACTAGCTTGAAAGCTTTTTTCACTTAAAGCTTGTGCTTAGCACTTTCAGAAGCTTCTCATAAGAAATATAAGCATTTTGGCCAATTTTGACAAAATTTTAAAATATATTCATTCATTATGTATTCTCCACAATCTTACAGTCATGTAAGCTTTTCCACGAAGCTTGCAAGCTTTATCTGCTTCTCATCAACAAGAGCTTATTTTCTAATTTTACAACTACAACTACATATACAACAAACAAAAAATAAAAATCCTTTCGGCCACTTCTCTACCAAAAATTTTCCATTTCCACTCTACGCGCTTTCACACCGCAGCACACACTTGCCAAAAAGCTTCTGTGGGCTGCTCCGAAGCTATCCTGCATGCGCTTACAAAATTATTAAGCTCACGTCTTGCAGAACAACTTTTTTTCTCAAAAAGATATCTCACTTCTTAAGAGAGATTTCAGCAAGCTCTTTGCAGCTTTCTACTGCCTCTCTTCACGCTATTCTCTTCTTCTTCCCTTACATATACACATCTGCTCCTGCATTTTTACCATATATAGTATCTAATTTGATCAATTTTATTTTATATACTTTAACTTATTTAACACGCCCGCCCCTGAACTCCCCACCAAACATCAACCAATGAACCGACATACACACTATCACCTGAATGCCAACCCCTGCCCCCCACCACTGCCCTGCGCCTGCCTAACCAGATATCAACGAGTGTCAGGACAATCCGTGCGGCGAGAACGCCATCTGCACCGACACCATCGGCAGCTTCGTTTGTACGTGCAAACCCGACTACACCGGCGACCCCTTCCGCGGCTGCATCGACATCGACGAGTGCACCGCGCTGGAGAAGCCCTGCGGCGCGCACGCCATCTGCGAGAACGCCTCGCCGGGCTACAACTGCAAGTGTCCGCAAGGATATGACGGCAAGCCGGACGCCAAGGTGGCCTGCGAGCAGGTCGACGTGAATATATTGTGCCGCAGCAACTTCGACTGCA
Source organism: Neria commutata (assembly GCA_963457695.1). NCBI lineage: Eukaryota > Metazoa > Arthropoda > Insecta > Diptera > Micropezidae > Neria > Neria commutata. The sequence goes on from OY735246.1 coordinate 13,432,693, forward strand.
CCAACAACGCGGAGTGCATTGAGAATCAGTGCTTCTGCTTGGACGGCTTCGAGCCGATCGGCTCCAGCTGCGTGGACATCGACGAGTGCCGCACGCATGCGGACGTTTGCGGCGTGCATGCGCAGTGCGTCAACACGCCCGGCTCGTACCGCTGCGACTGTGAGGCCGGCTACGTGGGCACGCCGCCGCGCATCGCCTGCAAGGAACCCTGCGAGGATGTGCACTGCGGCGAGCACGCCTACTGCAAGCCGGACGGCAACGAGGCCTACTGCATCTGCGAGGACGGCTGGACGTTCAACCCCAGCGACATTGCCGCCGGCTGCGTGGACATCGACGAATGCGACGTGGTGCACGGAGCCTTTGGCAGCTGTGGCACCAACGCCACCTGCAGCAACTCGCCCGGCAGCTTCGCCTGCAGCTGTCCCGTCGGCTTCTCGGGCGATCCGCACACCAAGTGCGTCGACGTGGATGAGTGTCGTGCGGAAAACAAGTGCGGCGAGGGCGCCGAGTGCGTCAACATGCATGGCGGCTTTACGTGTCGCTGCCCGCCGGACTCCATACCCGATCCCGATCCCACCGTACGCTGTGTGCCGATTGTGACCTGCGGCGCGGACACCGATTGTCCCGGCAATGCCGTTTGTGATCCCGATAAGCGCTGCCTCTGCCCCGAACCGAATGTCGGCAATGACTGCCGCCACCCGTGCGAGACGAGGAATTGCGGCGCGCATGCTCAGTGCATGCTGGCCAATGGACAGGCGCAGTGCCTGTGCGCCGAGGGCTACACCGGCAGTCCGGACATGCCCGGCGGCTGCAATGACATCGACGAATGCAAAGCGAGTCCCTGCCCGGCCAACGCCATCTGCTCGAATACACCCGGCGGCTATTTGTGCCAGTGCCCCAGCGGCGCCACCGGCGATCCCTATCACGACGGCTGCGCCACACCCAAAGTGCCATCCAGCTGCTCGAACGACAACCCGTGCGCGCCCGGCGAGAGCTGCGTCACCGACTCCTTCAACGGCAACAGCGTCTGCATCTGCCGCCAGGGCTACGAGCGCAACGCGGAAACCGGTAAGTGCCAGGACATCGACGAGTGCTCACCGCTGCGAACGAAGTCCGCCTGCGGCTTGAACGCGCTCTGCAAGAATCTGCCCGGCAGCTACGAATGTCGCTGTCCGTCGGGCTTCAACGGCAATCCCTTCGTCATGTGCGAACAGTGCAACACGCCCGAGTGCCAGTGCCAGCCGCCCTACAAGCTGGTCGGCAACAGCTGCATACTGGCGGGCTGCTCCAACGGCGAGAAGTGCCCCGCGGGTGCGGAGTGCATTTCCATCGCCGGCGGTGTCAGCTACTGCGCTTGCCCCAAGGGCTACAAGACGCAGTCGGATGGCTCCTGCGTGGACATCAATGAGTGCGCCGAGCGCAGTTCTCAAATTTGCGCCTATGGCGCGGAATGCATCAACAAGGAGGGCGGCTTTACCTGCGTCTGTCCCGAGGGCTACAATGGCGATGCTTACAACGGCCTGTGCGCACCCTCGCAACGCAAATGCGCCGCCGACAAGGAGTGCAGCACCAATGAGAAGTGCGTGCAGCCGGGCGAGTGCGTCTGTCCGCCGCCTTTCTTCCTGGACCCCTACGACAACAACAAATGCAAGAGTCCCTGCGAACGCTTCCCCTGCGGCATCAACGCCAAGTGCACGCCCAGCGATCCGCCGCAGTGCATGTGCGAGGTGGGCTTCAAGGGCGATCCGCTCATGGGCTGCACCGACGAAGATGAATGCTCGCACCTGCCCTGCGCCTACGGCGCCTACTGCGTCAACCAGAAGGGCGGCTATCAATGTGTCTGCCCCAAGGGCTTCACCGGCGACCCCTACAAGAGCGGCTGCATACTGGAGTCCGGCGAACCGAAGAGCAGATGCGTCAGCAACGACGACTGCGCCAGCAACCTGGCCTGTGTCGATGGCACCTGCGTCAGTCCCTGCTCGAGCCTGCTCTGTGGCTCCAACGCTTACTGCGAGGCTGAGAAGCACGCGGGCTGGTGCCGCTGTCGTGTGGGCTTCGTCAAGGATGCGCTGGACGACTGCGTGTCGCAGTGCAAGGACATCATCTGCGGCGAAGGCGCGCTCTGTATACCCACCTCGGAGGGACCGACCTGCAAGTGTCCCCAGGGCTACCTGGGCAATCCCTTCCCCGGCGGCAGCTGCTCCACGGATCAGTGCAGTGCCTCTCGCCCTTGCAACGATCGACAGATCTGCATCAATGGACGCTGCAAAGAGCGCTGCGACGGCGTGGTCTGCGGCATTGGCGCCACCTGCGACAAGGCCAGCGGCAAATGCGTCTGCGAACCGAACTTCATCGGCAATCCCGATCTGCTGTGCATGCCGCCCATCAAGTATGCCGAGTGCGATCCGCCGTGCGGCAACAACGCGCACTGCGAATACGGCCTCGGCAGCAGCGCCTGCGCCTGCAATCCCGGCACCTCCGGCAATCCCTACGAGGGCTGCGGCACACAGCGTAAGACTGTGTGTGCGCCGAACAGCTGCGGCGTCAATGCTGAGTGCCGTGCGGACGGTGAGCAGATTGCTTGCATCTGCCCGCAAGGATTCGGCGGCAACCCTTACGTGGCCTGCCATGACATCGACGAGTGCGTGGACAAGCCGTGCGGCCTGAACGCCGTCTGTCTGAACACGCACGGCGGCTTCGAGTGCCTGTGCTTGTCCGGCTTTGCCGGCGACCCCTTCTCCAGCTGCCAAACCGTAGATACGGTCTTCTGCCAGAATCCGGACAGCTGCCAATGCAACGAGCGAGTGGAGTGCCCGGACGGTTACACCTGCGAGAGCGGCCAATGCAAGAATCTATGTTCGAAGACGGCGTGCGGTCCGCGTGCCGTCTGTGATGCCGGCAAGTGTCTGTGCCCCATGGGCTACCAGGGAGACGCCTACGATCTGGCCAATGGCTGCCTGATACGCGGCCAGTGCAGCAACGACGGCGACTGCAAGCACTCGGAGATCTGCTTCCAGTTCGGCAAGGGTCTGCGCAAGTGCGTCGACGCCTGCACGAAGATACAATGTGGCCCGAATGCGCTGTGCGTCGCCGAGGATCATCGATCATCGTGTATTTGCGCCGATGGGTACTTCGGCAATCCGAGCAACCTGCAAGTGGGCTGCCAGCCTGAACGCAAGGTGCCGGATCTGCACGACAAATGCAAGAGCGACAACGACTGCGAGGCCGGCTTTTCGTGTGCTGCCGACGCTGAGGGCATGAAGGAGTGCATCAACCGCTGCTCGAAGGTGGTGTGCGGCACCAATGAGGTCTGCCGCATTGACGGCAATGGCCACGCCATTTGCAGCTGCGCCGACAGCTTCGTTTGGAATCCGGTCGTGTCTGCCTGCGAGAAACCCTCATTGCCGGACTGCACCAGTGATACGGATTGTCCCGCAGCCTCGGCCTGCCGGCCCGATGTGGTCGGCGTGCTGAAGTGCGTCTCCATTTGCGACGAGTTCACCTGCCCAGCCAACTCCATTTGCGTGGCCGGTAACCACCAGGGCCGCTGCGACTGTCTGACCGGCTTCGTGGGCAACCCCAACGACCGCAACGGCTGCCAGCCTGTGCCAAAGAACCAGTGCCGCACCAATGCGGAGTGCAACGAGTCGGAGGCTTGCATCAAGTACGGCCCCAGCGAAAGTTTGATCTGCCGACCCGCCTGCGAGAGCATCAAATGTGGTCCACGTGCCGTGTGCATCAGCAACAATCACTTGGCACAATGCCAATGCCCACCCGGACCCTTCGCCGGCGATCCCAACGATCCCTTCAACGGCTGCCAGAGTGTGCCCTGCGTCTACAACAACGACTGCCCGCTGACTAAGATGTGCAATCGCCTGACCCACACCTGCTACGATGTGTGCGATGAGGAATCGTGTGGCCAGAACGCCATCTGCCTGGCCGAAGAGCATCGTGCGGTTTGCCAATGCCCGCCCGGCTACCGTGGCAATCCCATACCAGAAGTGGAGTGCACCAAAGTGAGCGGCTGCACCGCCGGCACCTGCCATCTTTCAGCGATTTGCGAAATGACACCCAAAGGACCCGTCTGCCGCTGCCCAGAGAACTTCGTCGGTGAGCCCGGCACAACGGGCTGCCGCCCGGAGGGTCAGTGCCCCAACGGCGATGCCGACTGCCCGGCGAACACCATATGTGCCGGCGGCCGCTGCATCAATCCCTGCGAGAACGCCTGCGGTCCCAACTCCGACTGCAAAGTGGTGAACCGCAAGGCGGTCTGCAGCTGCCCGCTGCGCTTCCAGCCCATCAGCGAGGCCGCAAAGGACGGCTGCACACGCACCGTATCGAAGTGCACAACGGATGTGGACTGCGGCGGCGGCGCGTGCTACAACGGCCAGTGCCGTGTGGCTTGCCGCAACTCCGACGATTGCTCCTCTGGCGAGCAATGCCTACAAAACGTCTGCGTCATATCCTGCCTGGACCACAGCCAGTGTGCCAGCGGCTTGGCCTGCCTGGAGGGCTTCTGCGCCATCGGCTGCCGCAGCAACAAGGATTGCAGCATTCAGCAGTCGTGCATCAACAACAAATGCGCCGATCCCTGCCAGACTGGCGGCATCTGCGGCCCCAATGCGTTGTGCAACATCGACCAGCATCGCAGCCACTGCACCTGCCCCGAGGGCTTCGAGGGCAATCCCACGCCCGAGCAGGGCTGCGTGCGCGTGCCCGCACCTTGCATGGCCACCAACCAATGCCCCGCCGGACACATGTGCATCGGCAGTCAGTGCAATCTGCCCTGCCAGAAGACAACGGCCTGCGCCATCGGAGAGCGCTGCTACCAGAACGTCTGCCGCAAGGTCTGCTACACCAGCAACAACTGCCTGCCCGGCGAAATCTGCAACAACGACGGCACCTGCCAGCCCGGCTGCGACTCCGACGCGGACTGCCCGCCCACGGAGCTATGCTTGGGCGGCAAGTGCAAGTGCGCCACGGGCTTCATCGGCACGCCCTTCGGCTGCTCGGACATCGACGAGTGCACGGAGAAACCCTGCCATGAGTCGGCGCGCTGCGAGAACCTGCCCGGCTCCTACCGCTGCATCTGCCCCGAAGGCACCGTGGGCGATGGCTACTCCAAGCAGGGCTGCGCCCTGCCCAAGGAATGCTACAAGCACGACGACTGTGCCAGCAATCTGGCCTGCATCAGCGACAAGTGCTCGGACCCCTGCATCAGCGCCAACTGCGGACCGCATGCGCTCTGCCACTCGGACCTGCATCAAGCCGTGTGCACTTGTCCCGCCGGCCATTTGGGCGACCCCAGCGATACGACTGTGGGCTGCTTCAAGGTCGAGTGCATCAACAATGAGGACTGCGCCGCGGACAAGGCCTGCGACAGCGAAACGAATCGCTGCATCAAACCCTGCGATCTGGCCAGCTGCGGCAAGGGCACCTGCCACGTGATGGACCACCAAGCCAACTGCGCCTGCTACAAAGGCTACCAACTAACTAACGGCCTCTGCGAGGATGTGGACGAGTGTTTGGCGCGGCCTTGCCACAGCACGGCCTTCTGCCAGAATCTGCCGGGCAGCTTCAACTGCCAATGCCCCGAGGGCCTGATCGGCGACCCCGTGCACGCGGGCTGCCGCGATCCCAACGAATGCCTCACCGACTCCGACTGCCCGCCCACGGCCAGCTGCCAGAACGCGCGTTGCCGCAGTCCCTGCGAACGCGCCAACGCCTGCGGCCTCAATGCCAACTGCGTGGCGCAGTCACACAACGCCATCTGCACCTGCGCGGCCAATTCGCGTGGCGATCCTTCCGTCGAGTGCGTGCACATCGAGTGTTCCGACAACAACGACTGCTCCAGCGACAAGGCCTGCCTCGACACCAAGTGCATCGATCCCTGCTCACTGCCCAATGCGTGCGGCTCACAGGCGCGCTGCGCCGTACAGAACCACATCGGCGTGTGTTCGTGTGAGACCGGCACCACGGGCGATCCTCAGCTCGGCTGTGTGTCGCTGCAGTACTGCCAGTTAGACGCGCAATGCGCCGCCGGCAGCATCTGCTCCAACGGCATCTGCTGCTCGCTGTGCAGCTCCAATCGCGACTGCATCGCCGATCAGCTGTGCATACAGGGCGTCTGCCAGCCCACCTGCAAAACGAATACCTCATGTCCCGAGTTCCAGTTCTGCTTCAACAACATCTGCACCAAGGAAGTGCTCTGCCGCGACGACACCGACTGCGGCATCGACGAGAGCTGCGTGCTGGACACGTACGGACGCGCCAGCTGCGAGAATGTGTGCCTGGGACGTGCCGTCTGCGGCCGCAATGCGGAGTGCGTTGCACGCAGCCACGCGCCCGACTGCGAGTGCAAGGAAGGCTTCTTCGGCGACGCGAAGAGCGGCTGCCGCAAAATCGAATGCAATGCGGACGACGACTGCTCCAACGACAAGACCTGCGACAACCACATGTGCAAGATAGCCTGCCTGATCGGCGAGCCTTGTGGCGAGAATGCGCTCTGCACCACCGAAAACCACAAACAGGTCTGCCACTGCCAGCCCGGCTTCACGGGCGATCCGCGCGTACGCTGCGACGTGGTCGACTTCTGCAAGGACGCTCCCTGCGGACCCGGCGCACGCTGCCGCAACTCCAGGGGCTCCTTCAAGTGCACCTGTCCCACCGGTCTAGTCGGGGATCCGTACAACGATGGCTGCCACACGTCGGTCGAGTGCGAACGCAACGATGACTGTCCGCCGCATGCCGAATGCACGACGACGAACGGCGTGCCGAAGTGTACCGATGTCTGTGCGCAGGTGAAGTGCGGCCCCAATGCGGAATGCGTTCCGAAGGGTCATGTCGCGCACTGTGCCTGCCGCACTGGCTACGACGGGGAGCCCGCCGACCGGGTGACCGGTTGCAAGCCACTGCCAGTGCCCTGCCAATTCACCAGCGACTGTCCAACCAATACTTATTGCTCGGATAACGTATGCAAACGTAAGTACTAACACTAACGAGAGTCCCGCGCGTGGTGGAATCACTAGCACATGCCCGTCCTCCCCATGCATAGACACTAGACAAAACTTAGCATAACGGTAACATGAGCTAATACCGTAGGCACTACCACACAACAACAACAACAGCAAACACTCTACACACATTTAATCTACTAGCATAATAGCACGAAATTATTGTTTTTTTCATATCCTTTTATTTCTACTGGGAGCATTACGCTCACAGCTCAAGAAAAGTAACCGCTAATCAAGACTAGCAGACTACTCAACGGCACGTGGAATGACAGTTATAAAGTTGTACTACAACAAAAAATCGGTAAAGCATGGTAAAAAGTCGCGAATCTCATTTGCGACTTAAAAGAATCCAAGCGTCGAAGCAACGTCCAGCAGAAGACAAGCTGCTTAGCTACATCCTCTCCAGATTGATTTTAGAAACGCTCAAATGGAAATCAGAAACGACCAAGCTTAGTTCGGATAGCTTAAACTAATTTCGGAAAAGCACAAATTGTATTTCATTTTGAAAAAATCAATGTGAGAAAAAAGTTTTCTTATCTGAAAGCAAATTGACACTTTCCCGAATTAAATGGACTTTTAAACGAGATAAATAGCTTCGATTCTGAAGTCAATTTGACCAATCTGAAAATGTGAGCGTTTCTGAAATCCCTTTGATTAAATTAAATTCGATTTGCCCGCTGCTGACTTTTGATTTTGACTGACGTTATTGAAACGAATTCTAAATATGTACTTACAAAGAACCAAAGAACCAGTATTCCGGCATCCAGTTGGTCTAGATCATGGTATTTGAGATCCGCCCGACGCGAACTTTACTGCCGAACTATAGACAGACATACCTATTCTTTTCAAGCTTCGACAGTGACGACTGCGAAAGTTCTGAATTTGAACAGCACCGTTCGGCTCTCAGCTCCATGCCGTGCGCTCAACTAATGACCTACCAAATCTATTGCAGCTGCCTGCATACTCGATACGGAATGCGGTATCTCGGAGGTGTGTCAGGGTGGCCAGTGCGTGAACCCATGCTTGCAGCCACAATCGTGCGGCATGAATGCCGAGTGCCACATGAGAACGCACTACAAGCAGTGCAGCTGCCCGCCAGGCTTCACCGGCAACGCCGACGTCGAATGTGTGCGCATACCGGTGGCCTGCACCAGCGATGTGGAGTGCATACAGGGCTACACCTGCCGCGACTCCATGTGCCTGCCGGCGTGTCTCAGTGACCAAGATTGCGCTCTGAACGAGAAGTGCTTGCGTGGCAACTGCATGCGTAAGTGCTCTCCAATATCCTTACGTTGTTTGTAATGACTTCCGACTAATATTTGTGCTCGCTTCTTTCTCCCGCTCATCTTCTCCATAGTGACCTGCCGCGTGGATAACGACTGCTTCTTGGGTCATGTGTGCCTGCACAATAAATGTGTCTTCGGCTGCCATACCGATGACGATTGCAGCGCATCCGAATCCTGCCGCCACGACAAATGCATCAATCCCTGCTTGGAGAACCCCTGTGGTCCGAATGCCGCTTGCTCGGTGTCCAATCACCGCGCCAGCTGCAACTGCCTCGAGGGCATGGTGCCAAATCCCACGGCTCAAGTGGGCTGCGTGCGTACGCCGCCACTGGACTGCCATGAGAACCGCGATTGCGGCAACGGCCTGGCCTGCTTCGAAGGCGCCTGCCGTCCGCTGTGCGCTGACGATGGCGGCTGCTTGGCTAACGAACGATGCCAGAATGGCGTCTGCAAGCCACTGTGTCGTCGCGACGATGACTGCCGCAACAGCGAGGTCTGCCTGGGTCTCACCTGCGTACCGGGCTGCCGCTCCGATCAAGGCTGCCCCGCCGACTTGACTTGCTTGGGACAACAGTGCGTGGATCCGTGCGCAAATCCAACCGCGTGCGGCACGAACGCACACTGTACGGTGCTCAACCATCGTAAGGAGTGCTCCTGCCCTGAGGGCCTCGTCGGCAAGGCTGAGGTGGCCTGCAAGGCGCCTCGCACCGTCTGCGAACAAAACGAAGACTGCGACTCGAGTCAGGTCTGCTACGGCGGCTCCTGCCAAGGCAAGTGCCGCAACGATCAGAACTGCCTCGCCGACGAGCGATGCATGCGCGGCACCTGCCGCACCGTCTGCAACACTGACTCCGCCTGCGCACAAGGACAAATCTGTGAAGGACGCGTCTGCCAGATCGGCTGCCGCAACGACCTCACCTGCCCCAACGAACATGCGTGCGTCAACAAGAAGTGCAAGAACCCCTGCGAGGTGCCCGGCCAATGTGGCGAGTGCGCCAACTGCCTGGTGGTTAAGCACGGCGTACAATGCAGTTGCCCGAACGGCTTCCTAGGCGACGGCCTCACCGGCTGCCAGCAGCCGCCGCAGCGCTGCAACCCCTCCTGCCAATGCGACGAGACGAACACCTACTGCGCGGAGACCTGCTCCCGCACTGAGGACTGCGCGTGCGGCCAGAGCTGCGCACGTGGCAAGTGCCGCTCCAAATGCGGTCCCACGCGCAACTGCCCGCTCGGACAGCTGTGCGAGCGCGGCACCTGCGTAACCGGCTGCAAAACGAACAACGACTGCGCCACCGACCACAGCTGCATCAAGGGCCAGTGCACCGATCCGTGCGTCAACGGCAAGGCCTGCGGCAGCAACGCGCTCTGCACCGTCAGCGATCATCGCATGCTCTGCTACTGTCCCGACGGCTACGAGGGTGAGCCGAGCAAGGAGTGCGTGCAATTCGAGTGCCATCAGGATGAGGACTGCGAGCCGAACAAGCGCTGCGACGGCGGCAAGTGCCGCAACCCCTGCCAGGAATTCGGCGCATGCGGCGTCAATGCACAATGCCGTGTCGTCAATCGTCAGCCGCAATGTTCCTGCCCGCCCAACTACTTCGGCAATCCGGCGGCCGAATGCCAGCCGCTGGACGGCGGCTGCGCTAATAATCCCTGCGGTGCCAATGCCAAGTGCACGGAAGTACCCGGCGGCTATGAATGCTCTTGCATACAGGGCTGCATGGGCGATGCGCGTCGCGGCTGCATTTGCGAAGATCAACTGGTGAGTGCCTGCCACGAGCAGCCGTGCGGCCTGAACGCCGATTGCCGTATGCTGGATCACAACGAGCCGCAATGCTACTGCCCCGAGGCGTACCCCTTCGGAGATGCCTATGTGCAATGTGAGTATGCCACAAAAATTTCTTCATAGAAAAAAAATATGCTTTCAATTATGTGACGATTTTGAAATTCGAAATTAATCGATATATGTAGCGTTCTAAATATCGACGGCTGCATTCAAATGTATGCTTCCAGCCGTATTCTGGCGTTACAGTCACAAATTTTCGAACCTTATTTATTCAAAAAAAGTTCATTGTGACTCTAGTGACTTCCCTTCGGAATAGAAACTTAAGTCTCGAAACTGAATTTTCTTAGCGAACGAACTTAAAGTTTTTGTTGCTCTCTGCTCAGAATATGAAACTTATTCACCACACCAACTTGCATTTTCCCCACATACAGGTTACCATCAACCGCCACTGGAGGACTGTCGCACTCACGGCTGTGACGCGGGTGAATGTGTGCGTCAGGGCTTCGATTACATTTGCCGTCAAGGTAAGTACCTTAGTTATGTATTGCCGTTACTTTTAACAGCGTCTAGACTTTATGCTAATGGACCTAACAGAATATTAGTCAGTTTAGACAAATTAAAATGTCGACTTTTTTTCGTCATTTAGCTTAGTCAAATATTTTTAACGTAAAGTTCTACAGTTTTAGAAGTGGAAGAAATTAATTTGAAATTATTTAAATTATTTTGTGAGTAACCAATTATTTAATTTGATTTTGGTTTTGAGTTAGTAGGTAATTGACTATTCGATAACCCCTCTAAACAGAAAACTTAAATATTTTTTGTTAGTATTTTGGCACTATTCGTTTTTTGCTAAACAGTTCTAATAATTATTATTAAAATAAAGAAATGTTAATAATTTTGTTGATTTAATACAATGCCAATGGCAAATAATATTAACCATTCCATTTAGAAAATTAGTGAGTTTTTGAAATCGTTCCGCTTTCAAATAGGCACCCTTGCAAAGTGTAGTGTGTGTAAATAAAATTTGTTGTTGTCCAAGTTTTAACAAGCTAAACACACGTGGTAAATGCTGTTGAAACACGCGCACAAACACACACACACACGCACAGTTTTGCAAAATTCGCAAAACCAATTTATTGAAACCAATAAATTTCAAAGTTTTAGCTTAGATTTTTTATCGATTTGTTTTGTTTTGAATTTGAATTGACTTTTCTTTAGTTTTAAGTTTAGGTAATCCACACTTACAATACTTTTTTTTGTTTACACAACATACATACGCCGCAAAATTTAATTCTTCTACTCTGAACATTATTAAAACGTTTTTGGAAGCAACAAAACGCCAAAATGTAATAATCAATTAGAAACGCATATGGAAATTCGTGGAATGTCGCTGTCGCTATCGCGGTCTCCCAATCTGTGCCTATTGTTTAATACATACATACATGCATACATACGTACATTTTGTAGCAATCGATCAATCAGCCAATCAAGCAATCAATCGATAAAATTATCATCGATTAATTCATCATCAACTCAAAGTTAACTTTAGTTACAATTTCAAGCCAAACTAAATTATTAACCCCCAATACACATTCACACACACACACAACTCAATGCTGCACTCTCGTAAAACAGAAGCCACCACAATTATCCTACATTCCTACAACCATGCCACGCCAAACATATGATATTTTTCAACTTTAGAAAATGCCAACATTTTCATTTACTTTCTAATTCGAAACGGATTTTGCTGAAATTTCATTTGATTCGTAGTTTTATTCCATTTCAAAGCATAACCAGCCATTTTATATACTTTAATAATTCTCAACGCCAGCGCAAATTTTAACAATTTTCACAATGATCTCATTAGAAAGCTAATACTCGCTTTATATAGATTAGATTTCAAAAGCTTTCCAAGCTTGCATTACGTATTTTATATCTGTGATTTTAAATTTTATGAACCATGCTCTAGCAAACATGACAATATGCTGCCAAAACTAGAGCCTCACACGATTCTCTTTCAGCTCATTTTGAAAAGCCCTACACTTAAATGTAAGGTACTTTTAAACTATACTACTTAATGTAGCAAATGCAACTTTCAAAATTTCAACAACATTTTCAATTATATGAAGTCTGCGAACTTTAAAGCTCTCAGCGCCGGTAAGCTTGGTGTCACTTAAAGCGCTTTGAACATTAAAGCATTTGCAGCTTTAAGCGCTCTGATTGTAGAAAAAAGCTGCCAGTAGCAATGCGATTTATTTCACGCGGCATTTGTATACGCCAAAACGCCATTTTATTAGACCACACACACAAATAGAAAACGTGCCCCCGGTATATATGTAGTTGTTGGTTCTCCTTGTTAACCCCCACCATTAGCCCACTTAACCACACTTCCTCCCTCCAAACACACTTGTTGATTGTGGCCAGCTTTTGAGCACATACAAAAGTAACGCGGCAGCTTTTCGAAAACGTAAAATATTAAAAGCTTACCTTAAAAAAAATACATATTAAAAATGCCGCGATAGCGATACGTATCCTGGATTTGACTACTACAAACACAGAATATTGGTCACAATTACAAAATTTTACGACAAACAGCACAAATACCAACGTATTCCTTCCATCTACCCGCATAATCCCCTCGCACTCCTCTCCACACACCCCACCCCATGTCCTTGTGTACCTTTTTGTCTTTTTTGTAGTCCTTTGCATCAATTTGTCTTTGATACTCAAATAAATTAAGAAAATAATTTTGAGCATACATAAGAAAAGGTATCGAAGCAATACTCCTACTCACTTATTATATAAAAATTGATATACGGAAATTCAATTAAACTAAATTAAAATACAAAACATAAACGAAGTCTCAGATTGGGAACTGTGGACGGGACAATTCTCACACATAGTTCACATATGCCAAATACTATAACTACTATCACATACATGCATACATTTAAAAGCACGTCATATCAATGAAATGCTATATCGAAAAAGCAATCTCAAATATTTATAGCAAATCAATAAAACCTCATACTGTACAAAAGAGCAACCAGATTATATCATGCCTACTATAAAATCCATACCCCACATACATACATACATACAATTGTATAGCTTCATAAAATAGGGCGTAACCTTTGCCAGCTCTACCCTTTCAGCCTTTAAACTCTAAGCTACTATTAAATTATTAGCACAAAAAAAGATATAGTAAAAAAGTAAATATTTTTTCAAAAATAAAATAAAACCAAGTGTATCTAAATTTGACTAACAAGCGAACATGTTTTGGTATTGAAATTAGTACATAAGTTGTAAATACATATATATTCTTTTTGTTTTGTTTTTGTATTAAAACTAAAGGCATACTAACAAATGTACATATGCAATTTGTGATATACTCTAGATGAGAATTTCTCTCTATAGCTAAAATGCTTTTCAAAATTTTTAAAAACTTGCATCTTTTAGCATTTCCCTCTCTTTAAGACTTTCCAAACACTGTCACTTCTAAACATACTATACATACATGCATAATATTGCAACAGCTGTAATTGGCTGAAACATTTCATTCTTCATTTTCACTCTCTCTCTCTCTTTCTTTCTCTCTCACTCTCACTCTCAGCCTTTAACTTTCAAACGTAAACTCTTTTCGCTCTCTTGCTCTACTTCTCCAATAACGTGTCTCTCGTAAGGGCAGAGCGCATGTGTTGGATGTCGTGTATTTTTCTCAAAATTTTTCCAAAACTTAAAACCAGTAAAATACTTAATTATTAATTGGGCAAAGTAAACAAAAGGCTACCATACCACAATTCATCAAACAATCAATAACATGCTAAAAACCTCATTAAACCGTTTGCTGTTCTGACATGACAACGAACAATTGCAACAAATTGCTTCCATGCAATGGCTTAATACAAAAATGTGAGAAATTTCCCCTTCACAGTTCTGGTTCCGAGCAATGGAACAATATCTGAACTTAGAAACGCATTTTCCCGAAGTGTTTGTAAACGTACAGAAATAAAACTACAAAGAGAAAATGGCTATATAATTGGTACGCAACGCATTATTAATCCCTAACTTAAATCGTATACCTTTTACTAGATGTATCCTTACTCAAAATTATTTTCATTTATTTTCGTTTTGTTTTAAAGTTTTTTAAAATTTCATAATTTTTTTATGCACACTTCAATTCCGTGAGTTTTTTTATTTACCCCGCTTTTAATTTAACAACTCTATACATGTACACACAAAATATCCTCACTCCCCCACCCCCTCCACAACCAAAGAAACAACACCAACTTATACCACTGACAATTTTTATTTCGATCGACTAAAACCGCACACAAACACACACACACACACACAACCAACAACAAGCACGCACACTTAAGCGAGTTCAAAACCGAACCCACCGCAATTTAAATTTAGGTCTAGTTGTAAGTCTATATATGTCTAGTATCCAATATCCCTGCACCAAAATCCTTTTTCAATGTGTTCACGCACTATCTCACTCTCTTGCTCTGTCTCAATCACTCTCTCTCCCTCGTCATTCTCCGTTATCATGCGGAGCAGAAATTCTTCAAATTATAAATTGTATGCTTTACAAGTTTTTATACCGTTTACCAAAACAAAAAATTCATCATTATAAATCCGCACCCTCTCTTTTCTCTCTCCCCCACCCAACCGAAAACTATATAAACATATGTATCTGTCCTGCTATCTCCTGCGTACAATGCACCCAAACAAACGCAACGCCAAACCAACAAAACAACCAACCATAAACAAACCAAACAAACTATCTGTCTTTCTCTCCGCCACTTCATCATTGTAGACACCGAACAATGCCACTCCGATACGGATTGTCCCAGTGAAAAATCGTGCCTGCAAGGACACTGCACCGATCCCTGTACAATGCGTGGTGCCTGTGGTGCGAACGCACTTTGCAAAACCGTACTGCATCGACCGCGTTGCTCCTGTCCCAGTTGTTATATCGGCAGGCCGGAAGTAGAATGCAAACCGGATCCGAAATGCGCCGACTCAACCACACCCCAAACACGCTACCCACAAGAGCAGATACCCTGCACCAGTGACGTCGACTGCCCCGATACATTGCAGTGCGGCGCGTACGGCCAGTGCACCGATCCCTGCCAGAACCCGCTCTTTATGTGCGTTGGCAATAAGAAGTGCGAGACGCGCCGCCATCAGCCCGTGTGCGTGTGCAAGTCCGGCTTCATTGTGAACGAATACGGCGAACTGACATGCGCGCCCGATAAGCGTGAGTGCTATCGGGACGATGACTGCGCCTCGAATATGGCCTGCACGGAGGGCAAGTGCCGCAATCCGTGCGTGGTGCCCGTGGGCAGGCAGCCCATTTGTGCGGAGAACAAGTCCTGCGAGGTGCAGGACCACAAGCCACTATGCATTTGCATGAAGGACTGCCAGCCGTCGATATCGATTTGCTTGCGCGATGCCGGCTGCCCGGCCGGACTGGCTTGCCGCAATTACCAGTGTATCAATCCGTGCGATTTTGCAACGTGCGCGCCCAATTCACCATGCATTGTCGAGGATCACAAGCCAATTTGTAAATTCTGCCCGCCTGGATTTATAGCTGATGCGAAGAATGGATGCCAAAAAGGTAAATCATAGACGTACAATCGTTTAGTCAGATCTGAAAGTACTCCTCTGCGAGTCCTGTCAGTCTCAGTCTCTCTCTTTCTCGCTCACACTATGTCTGTCTCTCTCTCGCTCTGTCTCACTGTGCCTCACACTCGCTCGCGCTCTGTTACAGTGTTTGTCTCACTTACACACACACTCTCTCGCTCTCGCACGCATGCTTTCAGTAAGCGCAGCGAGTGCGGCACACACACGTCAGTGCCCCGCCTAATTATAATGCCTAATACCGTGCAGTTTCGCGATGCGTTCGCAATAACTCCAGTCTCCACTTAACTGTCACACTAAATCAAAATGAAAATGTACATTTCCTTTCTGTACCTACTACCTACAAAGGGCTACAAAGCTTTGTGTGTTAAAACCAACGAAACCAAAGAAATGTGCCCTTTTTAATCTACTTACTAGAACAACTTAACTTAACCAAACACCCTACCACACTGCCAACGCCAAAGCCGCCACCAAAGCCAGCATTGCCTGCTTCTCGTAAGCACCCATTTCTCTAACAATGTGTTTGTCCGGTATTTTAACTGAAGTTTTTCTATCTCACAAATGAAAAATATAAGAAATTTATACAAACAAACAAACACAAAAAATTCTCTCAACATTCACACACACGCTCATGCTCACAATTTTTATTAATTTGTAACCGAAACGAAGTACAAACCTACAAATAAATTCCAAAACTAAATGCCAAAAGCAGTAATAACTCCTTTTTAGAAATTGACAAAAGCATTTGTAAATTTTTGATTAAACCAAAGTACTAGTCACTTCTACTAATGGTAAACAAATGTAGCAAACTAATTGTAAGCATTAAGCTAATAGTTCTAATATGTATAACTGTAAAATAATACATTTAACTAAAAGCCCTAACTAAAGGTAACAAAATAATATGCAATTCTTTTTAAATAGTTTGAAGTATTAATTTGTTACAGCCACAATTGTCCCATGTACCCATTGTAAAAATTTTAAATTTCTCTTGGAAGTGATTATCAAGTACACGGATTTGTATATATATATATAAATACAATATATTTTTACCAGTACCATATACTCATTTTTATGTATGTATAACTCTTTAATGTATATGTTAGTAGCAGCCTCTTCAAATCTTCTTCTACAATTGTATATATACCCATATATATATTGAACAATTTAATCTAACATATTCTTTTTACCGATATATTGTATATGTTGTTCTACTCTGCCATGTACAAACTCCTACTCCAATATAAATACAAAACCCAAAACACGAACGAGCAGCTCAGGGCACACCTCAACCGGGTGGCAACTGTACAAAAGATGAAGACTGCAGTGATGCGCAATTGTGCAGTGCATTGCGGGGCAAGTGCATTGATCCGTGCACCATTGACTGCGCAGACTCTGCACTCTGCATAGTGAAAGCACATAGGGTGACGACATGCATATGTCCAGATATTTTACCAAAAAATACTACAACAAAATGCATTCCCACTATGACAACCTTAACGGACATTTCGACAGAGACGACCACGACCAGCAGTGCTCCAACCGACTATACACAGACCACTATGACAACCACAATAAGATACACAACAATGTTTCTGGCCAATCAAACTGAAATGCGAACTCATAATACGGAAATCGAAGCCGAACCTGAAACAACAGAAATCTACGACATCACCACGCAATCTCTAGTGCAACAAACAAGTCCACATGAAATACCAATTCCTGAGAGCACTACAGCAAAAACATCTCAAGCTCCACTTGATTTAACAAAAGAAACCGGAGAAATGACGGAACCTACAACAACGAAGAAAGAAACTGAAGAAACAACCACGTCACGTGTATTTGATGAAAGTATCACCGAAATGCGTGGGATGTTTGAAACAACCACCGATGAAGAAATTAAGACAAAGCATGCAAACACTCCTCCTACAATTTACACAACCACTCGCGGGGAAATGACGTCAAAAGCCGGAGACACAACAACGTCGTCCGCAATTGACAGAACTACTGGTCAACCAGTGACACAAATTCCAATAGCTCCTGTAGAAACCACTCTTCCGAGCGAAACTACTGGTCATACATTGACAACAATTCCTACAACTCGAGAAGAATTCACGTCAACACCAAGCATTACAACAACTTCTTATGACCTTGACAAAACTACTGGCCAGACAGTAACGCCAATTCCAACAACTCGTGGAGAATTTAGTACGACCCAGGGTGAGCAAACCACTCAAGAAGGCTACACACAAAAGGAATTCACGTCAACACCGAGCGTTACAACAACTTCGTATGAGCTTGACAGAACTACTGGCCAGACAGAAACGCCAATTCCAACAACTCGTGGAGAATTCAGTACGACGCAGGGTGAGCAAAGCACTCAAGAAGGCTACACTCAAAAGGAAGTCACATCTACTCCAAGCGTTACAACAACTTCTTATGAGCTTGACAAAACTACTGGCCAGACAGTAACGCCAATTCCAACAACTCGTGGAGAATTCAGTACGACCCAGGGTGAGCAAACCACTCAACAAGGCTACACCCAAAAGAAATTCACGTCAACACCGAGCATTACAACAACTTCGTATGAGCTTGACAGAACTACTGGCCAGACAGTAACGCCAATTCCAACAACTCGTGGAGAATTAAGTACGACCCATGGTGACCAAACCACTCAACAAAGCTACACTCAAAAGGAATTCACGTCAGCGCCGAGCGTTACAACAACTTCGTATGAGGTTGACAAAACAACTGGCCAGACAGTTACGCCGATTCCCACAACTCGTGGAGAATTCAGTACGACCCAGGGTGAGCAAACCACTCAACAAGGCTACACTCAAAAGGAATTCACGTCAACACCGAGCGTTACAACAACTTCGTATGAGCTTGACAGAACTACTGGCCAGACAGTAACGCCAATTCCAACAACTCGTGGAGAATTCAGTACGACCCATGGTGACCAAACCACTCAACAAAGCTACACTCAAAAGGAATTCACGTCAGCGCCGAGCGTTACAACAACTTCGTATGAGGTTGACAAAACAACTGGCCAGACAGTTACGCCGATTCCCACAACTCGTGGAGAATTCAGTACGACGCAGGGTGAGCAAACCACTCAACAAGGCTACACTCAAAAGGAATTCACGTCAACACCGAGCGTTACAACAACTTCTTATGAGGTTGACAAAACAACTGGCCAGACAGTTACGCCGATTCCCACAACTCGTGGAGAATTCAGTACGACCCAGGGTGAGCAAACCACTCAACAAGGCTACACTCAAAAGGAATTCACGTCAACACCGAGCGTTACAACAACTTCGTATGAGCTTGACAAAACTACTGGCCAGACAGTAACGCCAATTCCAACAACTCGTGGAGAATTCAGTACGACGCAGGGTGAGCAAACCACTCAACAAGGCTACACTCAAAAGGAATTCACATCTACTCCCAGCGGTACAACACCTCGATATGAGATTGACAGAACTACTGGCCAGACAGTAACGCCAATTCCCACAACTCGTGGAGAATTCAGTACGACCCAGGGTGAGCAAACCACTCAAGAAGGCTACACTCAAAAGGAATTCACATTTACTCCGAGCGTTACAACAACTTCTTATGAGCTTGACAAAACTACTGGCCAGACAGTAACGCCAATTCCAACAACTCGTGGAGAATTCAGTACGAAGCAGGGTGAGCAAAGCACTCAAGAAGGCTACACTCAAAAGGAATTCACATCTACTCCGAGCGGTACAACAACTTCTTATGAGGTTGACAAAACTACTGGCCAGACAGTTACGCCAATTACCACAACCCGTGGAGAATTCAGTACGACCCAGGGTGAGCAAACCACTCAAGAAGGCTACGCTCAAAAGGAATTCACATCTACTCCGAGCGGTACAACAACTTCTTATGAACTTGACAAAACTACTGGCCAGACAGTAACGCCAATTATAACAACTCGTGAAGAATTAAGTACGACCCAGGGTGAGCAAACCACTCAACAAGGCTACACTCAAAAGGAATTCACGTCAACACCGCGCGGTACAACAACTTCTTATGAGCTTGACAGAACTACTGGCCAGACAGTAACGCCAATTACAACAACTCGTGGAGAATTCAGTACTGCGCAGGGTGAGCAAAGCACTCAAGAAGGCTACACTCAAAAGGAATTCACATCTACTCCGAGCGATACAACAACTTCCTATGAGTTTGACAAAGCTACTGGCCAGACAGTAACGCCAATTCCAACAACTCGTGGAGAATTCAGTACGACGCAGGGTGAGCAAAGCACTCAAGAAGGCTACACTCAAAAGGAATTCACATCTACTCCGAGCGTTACAACAACTTCTAATGAGCTTGACAAAACTACTGGCCAGACAGTAACGCCAATTCCAACAACTCGTGTAGAATTCAGTACGACCCAGGGTGAGCAAACCACTCAAGAAGGCTACACTCAAAAGGAATTCACATTTACTCCGAGCGTTACAACAACTTCTTATGAGCTTGACAACACTACTGGCCAGACAGTAACGCCAATTCCAACAACTCGTGGAGAATTCAGTACGACGCAGGGTGAGCAAACCACTCAACAAGGTTACACTCAAAAGGAATTCACATCTACTCCCAGCGGTACAACACCTCGATATGAGATTGACAGAACTACTGGCCAGACAGTAACGCCAATTCCCACAACTCGTGGAGAATTCAGTACGACCCAGGGTGAGCAAACCACTCAAGAAGGCTACACTCAAAAGGAATTCACATTTACTCCGAGCGTTACAACAACTTCTTATGAGCTTGACAAAACTACTGGCCAGACAGTAACGCCAATTCCAACAACTCGTGGAGAATTCAGTACGACACAGGGTGAGCAAACCACTCAACAAGGCTACACTCAAAAGGAATTCACATCTACTCCGAGCGTTACAACAACTTCTTATGAGCTGGACAGAACTACTGGCCAGACAGTAACGCCAATTCCTACTACTCGTGTAGAATTCAGTACGACCCAGGGTGAGCAAACAACTCAACAAGGCTACACTCAAAAGGAATTCACGTCAACACCGAGCGTTACAACCACTTCTTATGAGCTGGACAGAACTACTGGCCAGACAGTAACGCCAATTCCAACAACTCGTGGAGAATTCAGTACGACCCAGGGTGAGCAAACCACTCAACAAGGCTACACTCAAAAGGAATTCACGTCAACACCGAGCGTTACAACAAGTTTTTATGAGATGGACAGAACTACTGGCAAGACAGTAACGCCAATTCCTACTACTCGTGTAGAATTCAGTACGACCCAGGGTGAGCAAACAACTCAACAAGGCTACACTCAAAAGGAATTCACGTCAACACCGAGCGTTACAACAAGTTTTTATGAGATGGACAGAACTACTGGCAAGACAGTAACGCCAATTCCAACAACTCGTTTAGAATTCAGTACGACCCAGGGTGAGCAAACCACTCAAGATGGCTACACTCAAAAGGAATTCACGTCAACACCGAGCATTACAACAACTTCTTATGAGCTTGACAAAACGACTAGCCAGACAGTAAAGCCAATTCCAACAACTCGTGGAGAATTCAGTACGGCCCAGGGTGAGCAAACCACTCAAGATGGCTACACTCAAAAGGAATTCACGTCAACACCGAGCATTACAACAACTTCTTATGAGCTTGACAAAACTACTGAGCAGACAGTAATGCCAATTCCAACAACTCGTGGAGAATTCAGTACGACCCAGGGTGAGCAAACCACTCAAGAAGGCTACACTCAAAAGGAATTTACGTCAACACCGAGCGGTACAACAAGTCGATATGAGATTGACAAAACTACTGGCCAGAGAGTAACGCCAGTTCCAACACCTCGTGGAGAATTCAGTACGACCCAGAGTCAGCAAACCACTCAAGAAGGCTACACTCAAAAGGAATTCACATTTACTCCGAGTGTTACAACAACTTCTTATGAGCTTGACAAAACTACTGGCCAGACAGTAACGCCAATTCCAACAACTCGTGGAGAATTCAGTACGACCCAGGGTGAGCAAACCACTCAAGAAGGCTACCCTCAAAAGGAATTCACATCTACTCCGAGCGTTACAACAACTTCTTATGAGCTGGACAGAACTATTGGCCAGACAGTAACGCCAATTCCTACTACTCGTGTAGAATTCAGTACGACCCAGGGTGAGCAAACAACTCAACAAGGCTACACTCAAAAGGAATTCACGTCAACACCGAGCGTTACAACAACTTCTTATGAGCTGGACAGAACTACTGGCCAGACAGTAACGCCAATTCCAACAACTCGTGGAGAATTCAGTACGACCCAGGGTGAGCAAACCACTCAACAAGGCTACACTCAAAAGGAATTCACGTCAACACCGAGCGTTACAACAACTTCTTATGAGCTGGACAGAACTACTGGCCAGACAGTAACGCCAATTCCTACTACTCGTGTAGAATTCAGTACGACCCATGGTGAGCAAACCACTCAACAAGGCTACGCTCAAAAGGAATTCACATCTACTCCGAGCCTTACAACAACGTCTTATGAGCTTGACAAAACTACTGGCCAGAGAGTAACGCCAATTCCAACAACTCGTGGAGAATTCAATACGACCCAGGGTGAGCAAACCACTCAACAAGGCTACACTCAAAAGGAATTCACATCTACTCCGAGCGTTACAACAACTTCTTATGAGCTGGACAGAACTACTGGCCAGACAGTAACGCCAATTCCTACTACTCGTGTAGAATTCAGTACGACCCAGGGTGAGCAAACAACTCAACAAGGCTACACTCAAAAGGAATTCACGTCAACACCGAGCGTTACAACAACTTTTTATGAGATGGACAGAACTACTGGCAAGACAGTAACGCCAATTCCAACAACTCGTGGAGAATTCAGTACGACCCAGGGTGAGCAAACCACTCAAGATGGCTACACTCAAAAGGAATTCACGTCAACACCGAGCATAACAACAACTTCTTATGAGCTTGACAAAACGACTAGCCAGACAGTAACGCCAATTCCAACAACTCGTGGAGAATTCAGTACGGCCCAGGGTGAGCAAACCACTCAAGATGGCTACACTCAAAAGGAATTCACGTCAACACCGAGCATTACAACAACTTCTTATGAGCTTGACAAAACTACTGAGCAGACAGTAATGCCAATTCCAACAACTCGTGGAGAATTCAGTACGACCCAGGGTGAGCAAACCACTCAAGAAGGCTACACTCAAAAGGAATTTACGTCAACACGGAGCGGTACAACAAGTCGATATGAGATTGACAAAACTACTGGCCAGAGAGTAACGCCAGTTCCAACAACTCGTGGAGAATTCAGTACGACCCAGAGTCAGCAAACCACTCAAGAAGGCTACACTCAAAAGGAATTCACATTTACTCCGAGTATTACAACAACTTCTTATGAGCTTGACAAAACTACTGGCCAGACAGTAACGCCAATTCCAACAACTCGTGGAGAATTCAGTACGACCCAGGGTGAGCAAACCACTCAACAAGGCTACACTCAAAAGGAATTCACATCTACTCCGAGCGTTACAACAACTTCTTATGAGCTGGACAGAACTACTGGCCAGACAGTAACGCCAATTCCAACAACTCGTGGAGAATTCAGTACGGCCCAGGGTGAGCAAACCACTCAAGATGGCTACACTCAAAAGGAATTCACGTCAACACCGAGCATTACAACAACTTCTTATGAGCTTGACAAAACTACTGAGCAGGCAGTAACGCCAATTCCAACAACTCGTGGAGAATTCAGTACGACCCAGGGTGAGCAAACCACTCAAGAAGGCTACACTCAAAAGGAATTCACGTCAACACCGAGCATTACAACAACTTCTTATGAGCTTGACAAACCGACTGGCCAGACAGTAACGCCAATTCCAACAACTCGTGGAGAATTCAGTACGGCCCAGGGTGAGCAAACCACTCAAGAAGGCTACACTCAAAAGGAATTCACGTCAACACCGAGCATTACAACAACTTCTTATGAGCTTGACAAAACGACTGGCCAGACAGTAACGCCAATTCCAACAACTCGTGGAGAATTCAGTACGGCCCAGGGTGAGCAAACCACTCAAGATGGCTACACTCAAAAGGAATTCACGTCAACACCGAGCATTACGACAACTTCTTATGAGCTTGACAAAACTACTGAGCAGGCAGTAACGCCAATTCCAACAACTCGTGGAGAATTCAGTACGACCCAGGGTGAGCAAACCACTCAAGAAGGCTACACTCAAAAGGAATTCACGTCAACACCGAGCATTACAACAACTTCTTATGAGCTTGACAAAACGACTGGCCAGACAGTAACGCCAATTCCAACAACTCGTGGAGAATTCAGTACGGCCCAGGGTGAGCAAACCACTCAAGATGGCTACACTCAAAAGGAATTCACGTCAACACCGAGCATTACAACAACTTCTTATGAGCTCGACAAAACTACTGAGCAGGCAGTAACGCCAATTCCAACAACTCGTGGAGAATTCAGTACGACCCAGGGTGAGCAAACCACTCAAGATGGCTACACTCAAAAGGAATTCACGTCAACACCGAGCATTACAACAACTTCTTATGAGCTTGACAAAACTACTGAGCAGGCAGTAACGCCAATTCCAACAACTCGTGAAGAATTCAGTACGACCCAGGGTGAACAAACCACTCAACAAGGCTACACTCAAAAGGAATTCACGTCAACACCGAGCGTTACAACAACTTCTTATGAGCTGGACAGAACTACTGGCCAGACAGTAACGCCAATTCCTACTACTCGTGTAGAATTCAGTACGACCAAGGGTGAGCAAACAACTCAACAAGGCTACACTCAAAAGGAATTCACGTCAACACCAAGCGTTACAACAACTTCTTATGAGATGGACAGAACTACTGGCCAGACAGTAACGCCAATTCCAACAACTCGTGAAGAATTCAGTACGACCCAGGGTGAACAAACCACTCAACAAGGCTACACTCAAAAGGAATTCACGTCAACACCGAGCGTTACAACAACTTCTTATGAGCTGGACAGAACTACTGGCCAGACAGTAACGCCAATTCCAACAACTCGTGGAGAATTCAGTACGACCCAGGGTGAGCAAACCACTCAACAAGGCTACGCTCAAAAGGAATTCAAATCTACTCCGAGCGTTACAACAACGTCTTATGGGCTTGACAAAACTACTGGCCAGACAGTAACGCCAATTCCTACTACTCGTGTAGAATTCAGTACGACCCAGGGTGAGCAAACAACTCAACAAGGCTACACTCAAAAGGAATTCACGTCAACACCGAGCGTTACAACAACTTCTTATGAGATGGACAGAACTACTGGCCAGACAGTAACGCCAATTCCAACAACTCGTGAAGAATTCAGTACGACCCAGGGTGAACAAACCACTCAACAAGGCTACACTCAAAAGGAATTCACGTCAACACCGAGCATTACAACAACTTCTTATGAGTTTGACAAAACGACTGGCCAGACAGTAACGCCAGTTCCAACAAATCGTGGAGAATTCAGTACGACCCAGGGTGAGCAAACCACTCAAGAAGACTACACTCAAATGGAATTCACATCAACTTCGAGCGGTACAACAACTTCTTATGAGCTTGACAAAACTACTGGCCAGACAGTAACTCCAATTCCAACAACTCGTGGAGGATTCAGTACGACCCAGGGTGAGCAAACCACTCAACAAGGCTACACTCAAAAGGAATTCACGTCAACACTGAGCGGTACAACAAGTCGATATGAGATTGACAAAACTACTGGCCAGACAGTAACGCCAGTTCCCACACCTCGTGGAGAATTCAGTACGGCGCAGGGTGAGCAAACCACTCAAGAAGGCTACACTCAAAAGGAATTCACGTCAACACCGAGCATTACAACAACTTCTTATGAGTTTGACAAAACGACTGGCCAGACAGTAACGCCAGTTCCAACAACTCGTGGAGAATTCAGTACTACCCAGGGTGAGCAAACCACTCAAGAAGGCTACATTCAAAAGGAATTCGCATCTACACCGAGCGGTACAACACCTCGATATGAGATTGGCAAAACTACTGGCCAGACAGTAACGCCAATTCCAACAACTCGTGGAGAATTCAGTACGGCCCAGGGTGAGCAAACCACTCAAGATGGCTACACTCAAAAGGAATTCACGTCAACACCGAGCATTGCAACAACTTCTTATGAGCTTGACAAAACTACTGAGCAGACAGTAATGCCAATTCCAACAACTCGTGGAGAATTCAGTACGACCCAGGGTGAGCAAACCACTCAAGAAGGCTACACTCAAAAGGAATTTACGTCAACACCGAGCGGTACAACAAGTCGATATGAGATTGACAAAACTACTGGCCAGAGAGTAACGCCAGTTCCCACACCTCGTGGAGAATTCAGTACGACCCAGAGTCAGCAAACCACTCAAGAAGGCTACACTCAAAAGGAATTCACATTTACTCCGAGCGTTACAACAACTTCTTATGAGCTTGACAAAACTACTGGCCAGACAGTAACGCCAATTCCAACAACTCGTGGAGAATTCAGTACGGCCCAGGGTGAGCAAACCACTCAAGATGGCTACACTCAAAAGGAATTCACGTCAACACCGAGCATTACAACAACTTCTTATGAGCATGACAAAACTACTGAGCAGGCAGTAACGCCAATTCCAACAACTCGTGGAGAATTCAGTACGACCCAGGGTGAGCAAACCACTCAAGAAGGCTACACTCGAAAGGAATTCACGTCAGCACCGAGCGGTACAACAAGTCCATATGAGATTGACAAAACTACTGGCCAGACAATAACGCCAGTTCCCACACCTCGTGGTGATTTCAGTACGACCCAGGGTGAGCAAACCACTCAACAAGGCTACACTCAAAAGGAATTCGCATCTACTCCGAGCGGTACAACACCTCGATATGAGATTGGCGAAACTACTGGCCAGACAGTAACGCCAATTCCAACAACTCGTGGAGAATTCAGTACGAAGCAGGGTGAGCAAACCACTCAAGAAGGCTACACTCAAAAGGAATTCACGTCAACACCGAGCATTACAACAACTTCTTATGAGCTTGACAAAACGACTGGCCAGACAGTAACGCCAATTCCAACAACTCGTGGAGAATTCAGTACGGCCCAGGGTGAGCAAACCACTCAAGATGGCTACACTCAAAAGGAATTCACGTCAACACCGAGCATTACAACAACTTCTTATGAGATTGACAAAACTACTGAGCAGACAGTAACGCCAATTCCAACAACTCGTGGAGAATTCAGTACGACCCAGGGTGAGCAAACAACTCAAGTAGGCTACACTCAAAAGGAATTCACGTCTACACCGAGCGGTACAACAACTTCGTATGAGCTTGACAGAACTACTGGCCAGACAGTAACGTCAATTCCAACAATTCGTGGAGAATTCAGTACGACCCAGGGTGAGCAAACCACTCAAGAAGGCTACACTCAAAAGGAATTCGCATCTACTCCGAGCGGTACAACAACTTCTTATGAGCTTGACAGAACTACTGGCCAGACAGTAACGCCAATTCCCACACCAAGTGGAGAATTCAGTACGACCCAGGGTGAGCAAACCACTCAACAAGGCTACACTCAAAAGGAATTCACGTCAACACCGAGCGTTACAACAACTTCGTATGAGTTTGACAGAACTACTAGCCAGACAGTAACGCCAATTCCAACAATTCGTGGAGAATTCAGTACGACCCAGGGTGAGCAAACCACTCAAGAAGGCTACACTCAAAAGGAATTCGCATCTACTCCGAGCGGTACAACAACTTCTTATGAGCTTGACAGAACTACTGGCCAGACAGTAACGCCAATTCCCACACCAAGTGGAGAATTCAGTACGACCCAGGGTGAGCAAACCACTCAACAAGGCTACACTCAAAAGGAATTCACGTCAACACCGAGCGTTACAACAACTTCGTATGAGCTTGACAAAACTACTGGCCAGACAGTAACGCCAATTCCAAAAATTCGTGGAGAATTCAGTACGACCCAGGGTGAGCAAACCACTCAAGAAGGGTACACTCAAGAGGAATTCACCTCAACACCGAGCGCTACAACAACATCTTATGAGCTTGACAGAACTACTGGCCAGACAGTAACGCCAATTCCAACAACTAGTGCAGAATTTAGAACAACCCAAGGTGGAGCTACAACATCTTCTGATCTTGAGAAAACTACTGATCAGACAATGGTATCAATTTCCACAACTCCAGAGGAATTCGCAACAACAGGAGCAGGAGCGATAACAACACCAGCTGAAGATAATATTTTTAAAACAGAAACATCTTCCGTGGGTTTTATAACAACGACTCCGAAAGACTTCACAGAAGTTCCCTCACTGGGTACCACCGTGAGCATTTCCACACTTTTCACAACAGCGCCATATTTTACTTTAAACACAACAACAACGCCTCTACCTATATACTCAAGGACCGAAAGCAACACTACGACCGAAATATATCCCACAATTGATCAGACTGCGACTAATGAAACCACTTTTTGTACTGACGACTTTGACTGCGCGACTGATGAAATTTGCTTACGACGACAGTGTACAAATCTATGCGACCAGTACTTTAGTCTTTGCGACAGATACATTCCAAACTTTACGGTATGTCGTACATACAACCACACAGCCATGTGCTTTTGCGATTCCGATGCAGATGTAAATACGCCAGATTGTCACGTGCTTGCAGGTAACTGAATATAAGTGTATATACATAGAACTAGTAAGATCAACGTGTCTTGGAATGAGATGCAAACAAAGATATGGGGTTATGGTCACACCGACGACCTCAAGCTACAAACAGAAATCGCTAACAGACTTGGCGCAATGTGGTAGCTGCCCTTCAATGGGTCGTCGAGTTGCTATTCTTTTCTCCCAATGTTCTATTCAGCGGCAAACTCTTACGAAAAGCTAAAAGCTACTAGCTCATGCATGAATATCTCTTTCTCTCTGTTTCTCTCACCCGCTCTCTCCTTGTGTCTCCGTCTCACTGTCTGTCTCTCTCTCTCCCAAAAGGGAGATTGCATTGCCGCCGAATTTCCTTTTGCATTTGTTTGTTCTCTATGTTTGCACCACCCCACAAGCACATATCGTACCGAAATGGCGAAGGATCGTCTTGGGTGAAGCTGTATAGCTTCACAAATTGCATGTAGCAAAGCGCTTTGACCTTCTCCTGCCATATTTATATGTCCTTCCTTGTGTAGCGTTTTATGTTTTTTGTGTTTTCTGTAAGAGAGCAGAATTTTTGTATAAGTGTATATTGTTAGGAAATATTCTTTTATGTATGCATCTGAAAGGAGTTGCAATAGAAGCCTAAACTGCCCTGAAAATGAAGGCGACTCGAACTTCGCCAGAGCGAACTTGCAACTTCTAGCAATATACACAATATCCTTGTTACAACAACGGATTGCTTGCATGAAGAGCATGTTTGCGCTCTCTCTCTCTCTCGCGTGCTGTCTGCATCCTCTTGCGTTCTTCGTTTGAAAGCATGCCATCATGTTTGCAATTGTATCCGTCTATGCCTGCATTCATCGTTTGTGTGTTATATATGTATATAAGATATAAGGTTTCATGTTGAGCAAGCTCAGTTACATTACTTTAGATATATTTTCAGATAAACAACTGCATCCGAACATCTTATGTTGTTTATATTTCTGCAAGAAAAAGTTATTTATATATATTTTTTATGTAAATGAATGTGTAGATTTTTACTCACTTGCATTAACAAGGTTACCGTAAAATTTTAAACCGATTAACCTAGTCACTTTAGTTGTAAGTGTATTGCATGTGGCGCTTATGGCAGCAAGATTTAAGCCTATACGCTTGCGGTGTTCTGTAGCTAGTAAAAGCACGGTTGTTTGCATGTGTATATGTTGCATGATCTCGTAAAGTATATTTCTACTATGTATAAAGATAACGCATTGGTTGGTTTTAGTTTTAAGTATTTTGATATGCAGCTTTTTCGATATACTTATTGAACTCAAGCATAATTGTACTAATAATAACAATTGAAACTGATAAAAAAAAAAGATTTCGAATATTTATCAAAAATCAAAATTTGCATACTTTAAAAGATGGAATATAACCTTTAATATTAGTTGCTGCATTTCTGTGACTTTTTGTCTACACATGCCCGCTTCAGTTGACCTCAAACTAACTGCTATTGCGACATGTTTACAGAAATCGGTTGCGCTTCCAGTGATGAGTGCCCCGCACAGCGTGCTTGCATCAACGCCTTGTGTGTTGATCCTTGCTCGCTTGCCAATCCATGCGGACGCACGGAAGAATGTCAAGTGCGCCAACATCAGCCAGTTTGTACGAAGGGTAGGCTTAAACTGAATAGCAGCAAATTTTTTTTCAATTTACTAACTGAAATATGAATTCCTAGTTTGTGAATGCCAACGGAAGTCCGACTGTCGTGAAGGCTTTGAATGTGATGGTTGCACTTGTCAACAAAGTAAGCAACAACTTTTTAGGATATTAGCTAATTACAAAAAGAAAATTCTTCAACTCGATTCATCGATTTTAATTACAGTTACCGCACGCACTCCCGGCTGTGAACATTGCCCGCCTGGATCGAATTGTGATCCCACGACGGGCGCCTGCATCAAGGGTAAGCTTAACCATATACACTTTTTAATTTCCATGTGCACTACAGTGCCTTTGTACATATATATTTTGGATGTAGTCAACATTTTTAACATAATACAACAACAAAAAGTTTTGCACACTTTTCTGTGTATATTTCCAAAGTACAGCAAAACTTTTAACCAAATTCATAATCATTAACTAAGCCCTAAAAATAAATATACATATAAAACTAATGAAACTTGTAAATACATAAATTTTTTGTATATATTTCTGAAACCCATCTCTCCTGTGTAAATACACAACTCTAGCTAATGTAACAATAACAAGCACAACCAATATAACAAGTACAACAACAACACCTAACCCACTCACTGATGAAACTACCACCACGACCACCATCACAGCAATACCCACAATCAGCACAATCACCAACGATACTAACACCCGACCACCGAGTAGTGACAGCATCACTGTTGATACAACTGCGGGTTATGAGGAGACTACAACAATGGCTTCCAAAACGGGACCTCCAAAGAGCTATCGAGATGGCGATAACAATATAACAGATACCACATCAGCTGATTATACTACCACAACAACGACTACCAGCACCACCACGACAAGTAGAAGCCCATTAGATACCACTACAGCAAGGCGTGGTGAAGACCATAAGGGCACCTCGGATGCACGCACCACGACAACACCGAAGATGAAAACCACACGCATCGATACTTCCAATGAGTTCGATTATAACATGACCACAATGTTCACTTCAACCACCACGCAACGCTATGAGGCTACCACTTTCCCGGTGATAGTGGTTACACAAGATGATAACAGAGATATTGAAACGTCAACGATAACCGTGCAGGAGGATAGCACAACCTCAAGCACTATGTTTCCAGTAATCGAACCCATATCTACTACACCGACTGAATTGCTAACCGTGCCTGGTACAACGATGACCGATGAATTTGAAATGTTGGAACCAGTTACAACGACCACAGAAATGCCCGAATTCACAACATCGAGCAGCCTTGACACTACCACCATTGAAACTACTACAGTCGATACGACCACCACCAGCATCACTACCACTGATACTACCACAACCGAAACCACTGAAACTATTAACACTACTTGTACAGTTCATACTAATTGTGCCTTTAATCAGTTGTGCGTGATGGAACGCTGTCGCAACAAGTGCCCAGCGTCTGGTGACACTAGCGATGGCGATTGTATAAAAGGTATAAATATAGAGAAATCTCACGAAAGTTTGTTGTATTCAAGAAAAAGACCACTAGTTTTTTGGAATGTTTACACATGCATGAACTTAAGCATGGTCCCGAAGTCCTGAAGAAGGTTTCGCATGTTATGCCTTGTAAAGCTCATTGTTCCAACGGTTAATTGAGATATTGTATATTTTCCTTCCTCAGTTTTAAGACTACGTCCTTTTCCTCAAAGCATGTGTTTATCTACTTTTCAAAAATATTTCTTCATATCTTTCGATTCTTTTTAACAACAGAAATGTTGTCGTACCTTCTGTGTTTTCGTTCTAAAAGACAACCAATGAATCGTGAAAAGTTAGCACACAAAAATTGTAATCTTAAAAAATTTCAACACAATATATAGACTCTATATAGAATGGTGCTAAGCACAATTAGTACTCCTATTTTGGCTTTTGAATACTTTCTACTAAAATTAACTTTTTCTTACTACAATTATAAAGATTTTTTGAGCATTCTTACTGTAATTTATATGTATGTACCTACTCACTGCTCATATGTAAATAATTAATGTTCGTATACATACACATTCATATTAACTGACTTCTTCTAACACATACTATGTCTCTCTCTAACCATTTTCTAACGAGTAGAATCACCAGGTACACCCAAGAACCCCGAACCATGTCAATCGAATAACGATTGCATTGAAAGTGAGGCCTGTTACATGGGTCTGTGCCAGGACCCGTGTGAGTTTGCCAATGTGTGTGCGCCCACAGCTAAGTGCACGGCGAAAATGCATCGTCCCATATGCTCATGCCCGAAGGGGCATGAAGGCAATCCGACAATCAAATGCTCACCAGCGGATAAGTCAAGTAAGCCACATAACCTTAACTCAAATCTAATCAACTTTCGCATTCATCTATATTTTTTTTTAAACGTTTAATCAACAAAAGTACTTACCACTCGTTACAAGTTAAAAAATTCCTTTGTTTTCTACAACAACAAGCAATTGACTATCACTAATACAGAGCTTTATTTTGATTTCATTCGTTACACAGTTGAGTGCCAATATGACGCGGACTGCGCCATTACGGAGGCCTGCATCCATGAGCGCTGCCAGCATCCGTGTGATGCGCACAATCCTTGCGCTCGCAACGCTGTCTGCACGAATACCAATCATGCTGCGGACTGCAGCTGCTTGGACGGCTACCAGGGCAATGGCTTCATCGGCTGCCAGCCAGGTAAGTGCATCGCTTGCAGGCGGTTTTCTAACTCAGAAACTCGCAGTCGCTCTGCTGAAATGTTTACTCTGCGCTCCAGAGAAGCACCACTCTTCAATATTTCCATTGCTAATTTGCAAATATTTCTTTCTTAAATTCTTCTTTTCATACACTGTAAAAACTATGTACTCACTTCTCAACTCACCTGTAAAAACAAAAACAATGTTTTGTCACAATCACAAACCAAATCACGATCGAACAAAACGTAACCAAAATTTGAACTTTTATAAATACACTCCACCTACAAACCACCACAACCACCACACACACGCACTTTGACCTCGAACTGTAATCAAACGAAACGAAATGAAACGAATCACGCCCGACCCATTGAATGCACAGCCGCTGTGCATAAGCCCGTCTGCCAGTACAACGAGGATTGCCCGCCGAACATGTTGTGCGATCGTCTGAATCGTCGCTGCCTGAACCCCTGCCAAGAGGATTCGTGCGGTGAAAATGCCGAGTGCAGAGCGGTTCATCACGGCATCGAGTGCCACTGCCTGCCCGGTTTCGTGGGCAACGCGTACGTCGAGTGCTCGCACGTGCAGGGCTGTCGTGCCGATACGGAATGCGACTCCAATCAGGCTTGCATCAACGGTAAATGCTCGTCGCCTTGTCGCTGCGGTGCTAATGCACTCTGTGACGTCATCAACCATCGTGGCATATGCAAATGTCCGCCCGGATATGTCGGCAACGCGGAAACCTCCTGCAGTCCACCGACGAACCCCTGTGATCCGAACCCATGCGGCTTGAATGCCTTGTGTGAACTGGACAACGGTAACCCGATCTGCTACTGTCCCAAGGGACTAACCGGCAATCCATTCAGAAATTGCAGTAAGTACTTACACACATTTTATTGTTGAAACGTTGTACACTCACCTCTGCTCTGTCTCCTCTCTAGTACCTGAGGGCGACGAATGCTCGCCAAACCCTTGCGGTCGCAATTCCGGTTGCCGCATGGTCAATGGCGCGCCTCTCTGCTTCTGTTTACCCGAATATGAGGGCCAACCGCCCAGCGTGCCGTGTGACTTGCCCAGCAATCCTTGCGACCCGTCTCCGTGCGGCCCGAACACACAATGTGCCGTATTGTCGAATGGTTTCTCCAAATGCACCTGCCTTCCTGGTTATGTGGAAAGCCCGAATACTATACGTGGCTGCATTGAACCCATCAATCCATGCGATCCCAATCCTTGCGGTGTGGGCGCCATTTGCGATTCTTCGCGCAATCCCGTTTGCTTCTGCCCGGACAACAAGATCGGCAATCCATTCAAACTGTGCGACAAGCCATCTGTTTCCATTGATCTTTGCCAACCGGGACCCTGTGGACGCAATGCCGACTGCTACGTCTCGGGCAATCGTGAGGAATGCTACTGCCGATCTGGCTACATTGGTGATCCCTACCAGGGCTGCCGTGAGCCAGCACGCACTGTCTGCGACCCCAATCCCTGTGGACCGAATGCTGAATGTATTATTTCCGGCGATGGCCAAAGCGCTTGCATATGCCCAGACGGACTGTCTGGCGATCCTACCTCGCTCACCGGCTGTCACGGCTATGAATGCCAAGTGGATGCAGACTGCTCACACGACAAAGCCTGCATGGGCTTCAGATGCTACGACCCATGCCCGGGCGCTTGTGGACAAGGTGCCAATTGCCGTGTGCAAGAACATCATCCGGTTTGCTCGTGCAATGCCGGACTTACGGGCAATCCAGGAATACGTTGCTATGCGCTAGATGTGCCCACGAAGCCCTCGCGCAATCCTTGCATACCCAGCCCCTGCGGTCTGAACAGCGACTGCAAAGTGATGAATAGCCGCGCTGTCTGCTCCTGTCTGTCCGGTTACTTGGGTGATCCACAGTCCGGCTGCCGTGCTGAGTGCGACATCAACTCGGACTGTGGCTCCGCACAGTCCTGCATGAACCATCTTTGCGTGGACCCGTGCGCTGGCGCCATTTGCGGAATCAATGCCGTGTGTGCCGTGCAGCAGCATACTCCGGTATGCACCTGTGTGAACGGTTACACTGGCGATGCCTTCCTGCAGTGCGTGCCCGTGGGCATACTGAGAAATGTCACGCGCGATCCATGTGTACCCTCGCCTTGTGGCCCACGCGACGTCTGCTCCGTTTATGGAGACGGTGTGGCACTGTGTGATCCCTGCTTCGGACCGAATGCTCAACAGGATCCTCGCTGTCGTCCGGAATGTATTTCCAACTCCGACTGTCCCTTCGACAGAGCGTGCTTGGGTCAGAAATGTCTGGATCCATGCCCCGGCTCGTGCGGACACAACGCCATCTGCAATGTCTACGAACACAACCCGATGTGCAGATGCCCACAAGGATTGTATGGCAATCCCTATGATCACTGCTCTCCACCCTCCGCCGTGGTGCCAGCTCCAACGCCCAGCTGCGAGAAGCTGCAATGCGGCGCCAACGCCGAATGCAAGCAGCGCAGTGGCGCTTTGGCCTGCGTCTGTCGCAAAGGTTACTTTGGCGATGCTTATGTAGGCTGCCGACCGGAGTGTGTGCTGAACAGCGACTGTCCAGCGGACAAGTCTTGCGTCAATTCCAAGTGCACGGACACTTGCATCGGAGTGTGCGGCATCAATGCGCTCTGCCACGTGGTCAGCCATGCGCCAGTTTGTGTTTGTGCCGAGGGCTACACGGGCGACGCCTTCCAGGCGTGCAATCCATTCTATCTGCCACCGCACCCGCCCACCGAAAGGGGCCGCAATCCATGCGAACCTTCGCCCTGCGGCCCTAACTCGCGCTGCCTGACTTCACCGGACGGCTATGCTGCCTGCTCCTGTCTGCCGAACTTCCGCGGTTCACCGCCTGTTTGCCAGCCAGAATGTGTTGTCAGCTCGGAGTGCGCACTGAACATGGCCTGTATCAACCAACGCTGTACAGATCCCTGCCCCGGCACCTGTGGTGTGGGTGCGCGCTGCGAAGTGCTCAACCACAATCCGATTTGCGGCTGCGAACAGGGATTCGAAGGGGATCCCTTCCTGTCTTGCTCTCGCATACCGCAGACACCACAAGGTGATGAGCGCAAGCCAGAAAATCCTTGCTTGCCATCGCCATGTGGTCCCAACTCCGTGTGCCAAGTGAAACAGGGCCGCCCAGTGTGCTCCTGCACAGCCAACTACGTGGGCAGTCCGCCATTCTGTCGTCCAGAATGCACGCTCAACAGTGAATGCCCCGCCGACAAGGCATGCATACACGAGAAATGCCAGAATCCTTGCGCCAACACATGCGGCCACAATGCGCGTTGCACTGTCATAGCGCATTCGGCGCACTGCAGCTGTGAGCCCGGCTACGAGGGTGATGCCTTCGTCGGCTGCTCTAAGGTGTCACAAGGTAAGTTCAGCTCAGCTAATAAAAGTTTCCAAAAAAGCAATCAAATAATCTTGAACACGAAAACTCCAAACAGAACCACCAACTCGCGTCGATCCTTGCTATCCCAGTCCGTGTGGCGAAAATGCCGTGTGCACTGAGCGCAATGGCGCTGCACGTTGCACATGCATTGAACCCTACATTGGCGATCCCTACACCACGGGCTGTCGTCCGGAGTGTGTTTACAATGCGGAGTGTCCCTCGTCGCTGGCCTGCATCAAACAGCACTGTCGCGATCCTTGCATTGGCACTTGTGGTTCGAACGCCGACTGCGCAGTCATCAATCACGTGCCGACCTGCAGCTGCTTGCGTGGATTCGAAGGCGATCCGTTCACGGGTTGCAAGCGCGAAGCGTTCCGTAAGTACAGCAGTTAGCTTGCCTACTCGTAGAACTCCTTCAATATTTTGCTAATGCTTTCTTCCGCTGCAGCTGTTGGACCTGTTAGTCCATGCGAACCCAGCCCCTGCGGTGCCAACAGCATTTGTCGCGTGATCGATGGCCGTCCCACTTGCTCATGCCAGGTGGGCTACTTTGGTGCACCGCCAACATGCCGTCCGGAATGCGTGGTCAGCGCAGAGTGCAGTCAAAATCTGGCCTGCATCAACAAGAAATGCGTGGATCCTTGCGTAGGCACTTGCGGTTTCAATGCCAAGTGTCAGGTGAACAATCATAATCCCATATGCTCCTGCCCAACCGACTATATGGGAGATCCCTTCGAGCAATGTCTGCCAAAACGTAAGTTTTCAACATATACTGGACATACTTTCGATGGTATATAGACTCACTTTTTGTATCATCTATCATCCTTCAGCTATGGAGCCACCGCGCACGATCAATGTATGCATACCAAGTCCTTGCGGACCGAATGCTGAGTGTCGCGATGTGGATAGTCGTGCCGCGTGCTCTTGTGCGCCCGGCATGTTCGGCGCGCCGCCCAACTGCCGTCCAGAATGTGTCATTCACCAGGATTGTCCATCGAATCGCGCTTGCATACGTCAACGCTGCGAAGATCCTTGCGTGGGCGCTTGTGGCTTCAATGCCATTTGCAATGCGCAGAATCACAAACCGATTTGCTCTTGCGCTGAGAATCACGAAGGTGATCCTTATGCCGGCTGCAATCCTCGTCAAAGTGAGTACCTTTTCCATAGCCTTATTGCCATCATTCTCCAGCGCCTGCAATCGTTTTCCGATCTGCAGTGCCGGTGCTTGTATAATGAAAGTATTCATTTCTTTCAGTTGTTGTTGTTTGTTTTTTGTAAGCGGTTTTTGGTTTATGTGCTCTCGGGTGCATTTTCCTCTATCACAATGTATCATATTTGCATGCTCCGAATGTATCACATCTTTCAGTTCCATCCAGTAGCTGCATTTTTACATTATTCAATTTATATAGATATATTTTTATTTATGTATTATGGAAGTCACTTCCTCTTGGTTGCTACATTTACTATCACTATCATCTCTCTACGCCCGCTTCTTCACTATCGAACTTTCAGTTGTGTTGCCAGATGTGCCCGCCGATCCATGCAATCCAACACCCTGCGGCTCCAATGCCATCTGCAAGGAACGCAACGGTGGCGGCTCGTGCACCTGCCTGCAGAACTACTTCGGCGATCCCTATCTCAATTGTCGTCCCGAGTGCGTGCAGAACAGCGACTGTCCATACACGCAGTCCTGCATCAACATGAAGTGCATCGATCCTTGCGTGAATCTTTGCGGCGTGAATGCCGTTTGTCGCGTAACCCATCATACGCCAGT
Organism: Neria commutata; assembly: GCA_963457695.1. Classification (NCBI taxonomy): domain Eukaryota; kingdom Metazoa; phylum Arthropoda; class Insecta; order Diptera; family Micropezidae; genus Neria; species Neria commutata. The sequence continues at coordinate 13,470,755 of OY735246.1, forward strand.
TTGCTCGTGCGAACTCGGCTTCACCGGCAATCCCATGCGTATCTGCCACGAGAAACCCTCAAGTATGATCCGCAAACAGCTTTACCATCCTCAAAGCCCAATAGAAAGTTTAAAATATAATTCCTTCCCCTTAGATATGTATCTGCCCATACCGAAAGAGCCTTGCAGGCCGTCGCCCTGTGGTCTATACAGCACTTGTCGCACAGTTGGCGACCGTCCTGTTTGCTCTTGTCTGCCCGACTATCTCGGCAATCCGCCCAATTGTCGGCCGGAGTGCGTCATTAGCTCAGAGTGTGCCTCGGACAAGGCTTGCGTGAATCAACGCTGTCGCGATCCCTGTCCAGGCACTTGCGGGCACAATGCACGCTGTCGCGTCACAAATCATTCGCCCATATGCAGCTGCATGGACGGCTACACGGGTAATCCGTTCCAGCAATGTATGCCCGAGAGAAGTATGCAACCCATGGCTTGCCTTTAGCGTTCCTTTTTAATAATGTGCCACAAAAATGTTTGCAGAACCACCAGCGCCAATACCGCGTGATCCTATAGTACCACGCAACCCCTGTCTGCCCAGTCCGTGCGGTCCCAGTTCGCAGTGCCGAGTGGCGCCTTCGGGCGCCGTGTGCTCATGCATTTCCAACTATGTGGGCCGCCCGCCAAACTGTCGGCCCGAATGCACCATCAACTCGGAATGCGCCTCCAATATGGCTTGCATGAATGCACGTTGCGCTGATCCTTGCATAGGATCGTGTGGCAACAATGCTTTGTGCCATGTTAGCTCGCACGCGCCGATGTGCATGTGCGAGCCAGGCTTCACCGGAGATCCATTCTCGGGCTGCTACAAGCTCATACCAAGTATGCAAATCTTATGCAATGCTCTAACTGAATTTCCACTAAAAGTGTCACTTCAACAACAACATCTTTCAGTACCCGACGAACCCGTGCAACCTTGTCGTCCAAGTCCTTGCGGCGTAAATGCTATTTGCGAGGAACGCGAACGCGCTGCCTCCTGCAAGTGCCTACCGCAATACTTTGGCGATCCCTATGTCGAATGCCGGCCCGAGTGTGTCATCAACTCGGATTGTCCCAGATCGCGCGCTTGCGTTAATCAGAAATGCATTGATCCTTGCCCCGGCATGTGTGGCCACAATGCGGAGTGCGCCGTGTTTAATCATGCACCCAACTGCGAGTGCTACGCCGGCTATACAGGAAACCCGATAGTAGGCTGCCATCTCATACCAGAGCCACCATCGCGATGTAAGCTCAAGCGACAAGCGCGCTTGAGAGTGAGGAGGTGTGGAATTGTCACCAAGTCAGACACGCGCGTCGTTCCAAATTTTAATTTCAAATTATGAACTGCTTCCTTTATGCAGAGACTATACAGAAATTGATATTTCCGGTTTTTCTGCCTTTTCGATTTTCGGCAATTAGCCTTCAACAGTGTCCTTTGGTGCAATTTCAGCGCAACTGCACTCTTCAAGCGCCTCACTAACCCCCTCACTAACTCCCTGTTATTAATGAAAAAACCAACACTTTTACTTCCACTCGCTGCAACTTGTAGATGACCCCATTGTACCCGTCAACCCTTGCCAGCCATCGCCATGCGGTCTCTATAGCAATTGTCGCGCTGTCAATGGCCATGCCGTCTGCTCCTGCATTTCGAATTACATTGGCGGTCCGCCCAATTGTCGGCCGGAATGCATGAGCAGCTCGGAGTGCGCCCAGGACAAGTCTTGCATCAACGAACGTTGCAAGGATCCGTGCCCGGGCACTTGCGGCAATAACGCGCTCTGCCGCGTGGTCAACCATAATCCGATTTGCTCTTGCCTGCCCGACTTCACCGGCGATCCATTCATACGCTGCATCTACGAAGAGAGTAAGGGAAAGCGACCAGCTGCGCTTGGCCGGTGCGGATGGATAGTGTGTTAAGCTGCCGCTGCCTTTCATTTCAGCACGCTCTTCGCGCACTCTTCATGCCCGCCGCGCCTTTTCATTTTCATACATTTTTCATCGCTCTTATACAATATATACTTTCCTTCTCTTTCTATATATATTTTTTCTGCTGCTGCTTGTATTCGTTGCCTTGCATGTTGTTTGGGAAAATGTGTACGTGCATGTAAATATCAACGTACGTATGTGTAGAGCGCCCTATTGTAAGAGACCCCATCAATCCATGTGTGCCATCGCCATGTGGACCCAATTCACAGTGTCGGGTTTCGGATGCTAATGGGCAGCCGGTCTGCTCATGCTTGCCAAACTATGTGGGTAGATCGCCGAATTGCCGGCCCGAATGTACATCGAACTCCGAGTGTCCCGGCAATTTGGCGTGCATCAATCAGCGCTGCCAGGACCCATGTCAGGGTTCCTGCGGCTCGTTCACAACATGTATTGTATATAATCATAATCCAGTATGTCGTTGCTTGGATGGTTATGCGGGCGATCCATTCTCAGAATGTAGTCCACAGTGTAAGAATGCGGCAGTCATACGCTTTTATGCAAACGTCATTCGAGTGCTTAACTTATATGTTTCCCCCCTCCTACAAAATAGTCAATGTGCCGCCAGAGATACCAGAACCCTGCAACCCCAGTCCATGTGGTGCCAACGCTATCTGCAAGGATCGCAATGGCGTCGGCTCTTGCACGTGCCTGTCCGAATACAGCGGCGACCCGTACACCGAATGCCGTCCGGAATGCGTGCTCAACACTGATTGCCCCAAGAATCTGGCCTGCGTTAACAACAAATGTCGAGATCCTTGCCCAGGCGTTTGCGGCGTAGCGGCTGAGTGCCATGTCATCAATCACGCGCCCAGCTGTAGTTGTCCCTCTGGTTACACCGGCAATCCTTCGGAATATTGCCGTGAATCCCCAAAACGTAGTGTTCTCAATCGACCCTGTGCAAAATGGCAGCAATAGTAACCTTTTCGCATAACTTTCGCAGATATCGAACCCGTACAACCATGTCGTCCCTCGCCTTGCGGCCCCTACAGTCAATGCCGCGAAGTGAATGGACATGCGGTCTGCTCCTGCATTACCAATTACATTGGCAGCCCGCCCGCCTGTCGACCCGAGTGCTCGGTTAGCTCCGAGTGTTCGCAAGACAAGGCGTGCCTGAATTTGCGTTGCGTAGACCCATGTCCCGGCACTTGCGGCAATGAGGCCCTTTGCAAGGTCACCAATCACAACCCGATTTGTACATGTCCCTTGGGTTACACTGGCGATCCGTTTATACGTTGCCTACGCGTCGAGGGTAAGACCTGTTGCATTTTGCTTCAGCGGCAGCCTGGCGCAGTCACTAACACTACTTTACCTGCAGACGAACAGCCACGACAGCCCTCTACGCCACTCAATCCATGTGTGCCCAGCCCCTGTGGTCCGAACTCTCAGTGTCGCGGCGTAGGTGAAACTCCAGTCTGCTCATGTTTGCCCAACTTTATTGGACGTGCACCTAACTGCCGTCCGGAATGCACTCTCAGCTCGGAGTGTCCTGCAAACTTGGCCTGCATTAACGAACGTTGTCGAGATCCCTGTCCCGGCTCTTGCGGTTTCAATGCCTTCTGCAATGTGGTGAATCATTCACCGGTGTGTACCTGCGAAGCGGCTCACACAGGAGATCCTTTCTCTGGCTGCAATCCAACACGTGAGCAATGCACTTCTTGCACTTGCCCGAGCAAATCTGTCTAATCAAGTCAATCCCTTTCTACTACCCCCAGCCATTGCCACTCCAGAAGAACGCCTCACACCCTGCAATCCCTCACCCTGTGGACCTAATGCCGAGTGCAATGAACGCAACGGCGCCGGCTCTTGCATCTGTCTGCCCGAATACTTTGGAGATCCGTACAGCGGTTGTCGCCCAGAGTGCGTCGTCAACTCGGATTGTCCGCGCGACAAGTCTTGCGTGAACCAGAAATGCTCTGACCCTTGTCCGGGCGTTTGTGGTCTCAATGCGGAATGTCGTGTGGGCAATCACGTGCCGACCTGTCACTGCCTGCAGGGTTACACGGGTAATCCGTTGAGCGCCTGCCGTGAAATACCACAGCTACCACCACCAAGTATGTCCACTCGTTAAAGCACTAATCGGGCGAGCCTTTGTCGTTTGCCCACACTAACTCCGCTTTCCACGTTCCTCTCAATCACTCACTTACTCCATTTCGCTTGTACCACCATCCAGCACCAAAAGACGTCAATCCCTGCGTACCCTCTCCATGCGGACCCTACAGCCAATGCCGTGAAGTTAACGACCATGCGGTGTGCTCTTGTCAGCCCGCCTTCATCGGCTCGCCACCCAATTGTCGGCCGGAATGCATCGTTAGTTCGGATTGTGCACAGAATCTGGCCTGCCAGAATCAGAAATGCGTTGACCCCTGTCCGGGTACTTGTGGCGTGGAGGCACGCTGCCAAGTTGTCAACCATTATGCAGCCTGCTCCTGTTCGCCGGGCTACACAGGAGATCCTTTCAGTAGATGTATTAGAATTATATGTAAGCATGTGTAGTCATGGTCCACCGTAGATGAGAGTAGATGAGCCTCTGGCGTCGGAAGAGCGAAACTGATAGTTAAACTATTCGCATGTGTTCTCTTATTCGTGTACAATATTCTCAAAATCCTTTTCCGGCCCCAAATGCCATCCCTTCTGCATCTGCAGTGGTTCTATTATTTAATTGCATGTATATATTCTTTATTAATTGTGAATTTGTTTTATGTTCTCTCCTCTCTTTCTCTTCCTTTTATAAATATGTTTATATGTGTTTGTTTGCCTGTGTATATGTATCTCTCCAACTACTACAACTACTACTCTGAACAACTATCACTATACAAACCTATCTACCTGAATGTCTACCCGCCCGCCTGCTCACCTACACACCTATATCCAATTGAGTAGTGGACCAAGTTCCTGTAGCCAAAACCGATAATCCCTGTGTGCCATCACCATGTGGGCCCAACTCGAAGTGTGTCGATGTTGGCGGTACACCTGCATGTTCCTGCCTGCCCGATTATCTGGGACGACCACCGAATTGTCGTCCCGAATGCACGAGTAGTTCCGAATGTCCCGCGAATCTGGCATGTATAAATCAGAAATGCGCTAATCCATGTGTGGGCGCTTGTGGCGCGCACTCCCTGTGTACCGTCATTAAGCACAACCCCATGTGCCAGTGCGAAGTTGGCTACACCGGTGATCCGTTCTCCGGCTGTGCCCTTGTACAGAAAAGTATATACTTTGTTCTATGCCTACATATATATTTTATGAAACAGGGACTTCGGAGCGGGCTAACTTCTGTTTGAGCCAAAGTTAACTAAGTAGTTGCTCCATGCTCCATTTGTTTAATGGAAGTGAGCCTGCTCCCAAGTCATATAATGCAACTCTGCCGAAATGGTTTGCACTTCATAGCCAACTTTTTATTGCAGTCACACCAACGGAAATGCCGCCGAATCCTTGTAATCCAAGTCCTTGTGGCGCGAATGCCGTTTGTCGTGAACGCAATGGTGCCGGCTCCTGTTCGTGTCTGCCGGAATATTTCGGCAATCCGTACAGTGGTTGCCGACCAGAATGCGTGCAGAATTCCGACTGCGATCGTTCCAGAGCTTGCATCAACAACAAGTGCCAGGATCCTTGCCCAGGCGTCTGTGGCATCAATGCTGAGTGCCACGTGCTAAATCACGCTCCCAACTGTATGTGCTTCGATGGCTACACTGGAGACCCGCACAGCTCATGTGCTGTGGTTGAGGTGACCACCATCAGACCCGTGAATCCATGCAGGCCTTCGCCTTGTGGTCCCTACAGCGAATGTCACGAATCGAATGGACACGCCGTGTGCTCTTGTCTAGACACCTATGTAGGCATGCCGCCTTCCTGCAAGCCAGAATGCGTCGTCAGTTCCGAATGTGCGCAGAATCGTGCCTGCATCAATCAGAAGTGCGGTGACCCATGCCGTGGTGTGTGTGGCAGCAATGCCCGCTGTCAAGTAGTCAACCACAATCCGATTTGCACGTGCGCCCCAGGCATGACGGGAGATCCATTCCTAACATGCACAGAGGTACTTGAAGAGCCACGGAACCCACTCAATCCATGCATACCCTCTCCTTGTGGCCCGAATTCGGTGTGCCGCGAAATTGGCAATCAAGCTGCCTGCTCCTGCCACACCAACTACGTTGGACGTCCACCGAACTGCCGCCCGGAGTGTACCAGCAACGATGAGTGCCAGAGTCACTTGTCGTGCCAGAACGAACGCTGCGTCGATCCTTGCCCGGGTTCGTGCGGCAACAATGCCATCTGTAAGGTTGTTCAGCACAATGCCATCTGCACGTGCGCCGATAACTACGAGGGCGATCCCATATTGGGCTGCCAGCTTATACCTCCAGTGTTGCCCAAGCAACCGCCAACTTCGCCGTGTGAACCCTCGCCATGTGGTCAACATGCTGAGTGCCGCGAGCGCAATGGTGCGGGTGCTTGCTACTGCCACGAAGGCTTCGAAGGCAACCCGTACGACACGGAACGCGGCTGCCGACGCGAATGTGAAATCAACGAGGACTGTTCGCCGATGCAGTCGTGCGTGCGCTTCAAGTGCGTGGATCCATGCGACAATATGTGCGGCGAATACGCCATCTGCTCAGTGGAGAACCATGTGCCTACATGCAGCTGCCCACCAGGCTACACTGGCGATCCATTCTTCCAGTGTAAGCCGGTGCCAGTTACACCGCCGCCTGTGCTAAATCCGTGTGTTCCGTCGCCTTGTGGCCCGAACAGCGTGTGCCGCAACATCAACGGCCAGGCAGTGTGCTCCTGCCAATCCGGCTTCATCAACCAGCCGCCGAATTGTCGACCTGAATGTGTAGTCAGCTCAGAATGTGCACCGGAGCGCGCCTGCGTGAACAACAAATGCGTTGATCCTTGCCAGCATACCTGTGGCACACACGCCATCTGCACGACCAAGAACCACAGCCCGATTTGCACATGTCCACGTGGCATGACCGGCGATCCATTTGTACAGTGCACAAAAATAGGTAAATATCCTGTTCAAAATTAGTTCATTCCATTTTCAAATATAACAAATTTCTGAATTTCTCTTTTCGCCTCTTTTCCCTTAGCAATTATTCACGATCCGGAACCCACCGAACGTCCGCCATCTTGTGTGCCGTCACCTTGTGGCCCCAACTCTAAATGCCAGATTGTCGGCGGCAGCCCAGCCTGTTCTTGTCTGCCCGACTTTATTGGAGCACCACCAAGCTGCCGGCCCGAATGTGTACTCAACTCGGAATGTGGTCCCACAGAGGCATGTATCAATCAAAAGTGCCGCGATCCATGTCCAGGCTCTTGTGGCTTCGAAGCACGCTGCCATGTGCTCAATCACGTGCCCATCTGTACCTGTATCGATGGATACGCAGGCGATCCCTTCGTCCGCTGTACTCCCATTCCACCAGTCACCGAGGGACCAAAGACACCAAGCGATCCATGCGATCCTAGTCCCTGTGGCTCGAATGCGGATTGCTTCAATGGCGAGTGTCGCTGTCAAGACAACTATCAGGGTAATCCTTACGACGGCTGCCGACCTGAGTGCACATTGTCTGCCGATTGTCCGCGCGACAAGGCATGCATGCGCAATCGTTGCGTCGATCCCTGCCCTGGCACTTGCGGCCTCAACGCTCTGTGCGAAGTGATGAACCACATTCCCATATGCTCATGTCTGCAAGGCTACGAAGGAGATCCATTCAACAGCTGCCGTCTGATACGGCAGGAACCTGTACCAGTTGAAGAAGCCTGCTCACCATCGCCGTGTGGCCCCAACAGCCAGTGTCGCGATGTAAATGGCCATGCCGTGTGCTCATGCCTGGACACTTATGTTGGTGCACCACCGCAATGTCGTCCGGAATGTGTGGTTTCCAGCGAATGCTCAGCATTGCAAGCCTGCGTCAACAAGAAGTGCGTGGATCCATGTGCAGGTGCCTGTGGTATCGACTCCCGTTGTGAAGTTGTCAACCATAGTCCCATATGTGGCTGCCCACCAGGCAAGACCGGTGATCCATTCCAACGCTGCTTGGACATACCACCACCCATGGAACGTATTCCAGACAGGCCTGTCGATCCATGTGTGCCATCGCCATGTGGACCCAATTCAATTTGCAAGGCCGGCCCCAGTGGTCCCTCCTGTCAGTGTTTGCCTGAGTTCTTCGGTTCACCACCCAACTGCCGACCCGAGTGCATCATCAATCCTGATTGTCCATCCACACAAGCTTGCATCAACAACAAATGCCGCGATCCCTGCCCCGGTTCGTGTGGAACTAACGCCGAGTGCCATGTTATCAGCCACACCGTGTCGTGCTCCTGTCCTAAAGGCTTTGCTGGCAATGCTTTTGTGCAGTGCATTCCGCAGAGAGACGAGGAACCAGTCAAACCTTGCGAACCCTCACCCTGCGGAGCCAACGCCGAATGCATTGAACGCAATGGCGCCGCCTCCTGCAAATGCATTAACGATTACCAGGGCAATCCCTACGACGGTTGCCGTCCAGAATGTGTGCTCAGCTCGGACTGCCCCACGGACAAGGCCTGCATCGGCAACAAATGCAAAGATCCTTGTCCCGGCATCTGCGGCTCCAATGCGCAATGCTACGCCGTCAATCATGTGCCGAACTGTGTGTGCAACGAAGGTTACATCGGAGATCCGTTCTCGAATTGTCAACGACAGATCATATCGCCCACCACACCACCAGTCACCAATCCTTGCCAGCCCTCGCCCTGCGGCCCGAACAGCAAGTGCCGCGAAGCAAATGGCCTGGCTGTCTGCTCTTGCTTGGATGATTTCATTGGCCAAGCGCCGAACTGCAAACCCGAATGCACCGTCAATGCGGAGTGCCCACAGAACAAGGCGTGCCACAAGTTCAAGTGCGCCAATCCTTGCGCGGGCACCTGCGGTGTCGACGCCAAATGTGAAGTCATCAACCACAATCCAATTTGCAGTTGCCCCTTGGATATGACGGGCGATCCGTTCGCACGTTGCTATCCCGCACCGCCACAGCCCAAAGATGAACCAAAACAGAGGAATCCATGTGTGCCATCGCCCTGCGGCCTTTACTCCGAGTGTCGCGTTGCTGGCGACCAGCCTTCGTGCTCCTGCCTGGCCAACTACATTGGCATACCGCCCAACTGCCGTCCCGAGTGTGTAGTCAACACCGACTGTCCCTCGGACAAGTCCTGCATCGCCGAGAAGTGCCGCAATCCATGTGAGGGCTCCTGCGGCCTCAACTCCGAGTGCCGCGTACAGAATCACATTGCCATTTGCACTTGTAGCAGCGGCTTCACGGGCGATCCATTCTCGCAATGTGTGGAAATCATTGAAGTGAAGACGCCACCTACCGTATCCATGGATCCCTGCGATCTGCAGCCTTGCGGTGCCAATGCTGAATGCAACAATGGCGTTTGCAGCTGCCTGCGCGATTACCAAGGCGATCCCTACACCGGCTGCCGACCTGAGTGTACACTCAGCACAGACTGCTCCCCGAACCGGGCTTGTCTGAACAAGAAGTGTGTGGACCCTTGTCCGGGCACTTGCGGTCAGAACGCTCAATGCGACGTCTCCAATCACATACCGATTTGCTCTTGTCCCACGGGCTACACCGGCGATGCGTTTACAAGCTGTCGTCCGGAAGTGCAGAGAACGCCACAGGAACCCAGAGACCCATGCCAGCCGAACCCATGCGGCCCGAACAGCTTGTGCCGCGTCACGCCGCAAGGTGCCGTGTGCGCCTGTCAACCCGGCATGCTGGGCTCACCACCCGCCTGCAAGCCCGAGTGCATCGTTAGCTCGGAGTGCTCGCTGCAAACTGCCTGCATCAATAAGAAATGTGTCGATCCATGTCCGGGCGCCTGCGGGCAATATGCCAGATGTGAAATCATCAATCACAATCCGATATGCACGTGCAAGACAGAGTACACCGGTGATCCGTTCACGCGCTGCTACCCAATTGTGCGCGAACAAGTGCCGCCAACCGATCCCTGCGTGCCGACGCCGTGTGGACCGAATTCGGAGTGCAAGGTTGTGGGCGATAGTCCCGCCTGCTCCTGTGCGAGCACCTTCATCGGCACGCCACCGAACTGCCGCCCCGAATGCACCATCAATCCGGAATGTCCGGCCAGCAAGGCCTGCATACGCCAGAAATGCGCCGATCCCTGCGTGGGCTCGTGCGGCTTCAATGCCCGCTGCACCGTCGCCAATCACATGCCCATCTGCAGCTGTGAAGTAGGCTATACCGGAGATCCGTTCAGCGGCTGCCAACCAGAACAAGGTAGGACCAATTTCAATTTACTTGCAATGTCAGGCTTGAGGCGTAATCAAGTTGGGAAGGAATCGTAGTAACTTCTGCCATTATTAGCAAGCCAATATGGATTGCCAGCTTATCTAATAAAATATATTGATTACGCCTTGAAATGTGGAACTGTGTGAGGAGCTGAATTCAATTCAATCTGCTCTTTATGAAGTCATTTTACAAAGGTTATCATCATTTGTTTGATAACATATTTAAACAATGAAAAGATTAGTTAATTGTTATTGATTTCGCGATCGATGTGAAAATAAATCTTTTCCAAAAATGTTCGCTTCAAATTCGAATATTGAATACAAAATTTCAACAATGCAAAATGTAATAAATTCCATTCAAATTTTAAAACTCAACTCCTGCTGCACACAGTCTCACAACAACAACACCAGCTCACAAATTAGAACACAGCTATGCACATTTGTGTACTGCCTTCGTTTAACCCACCGCAGTGTACTTGCACCACAAGCAATTACACTGAGACAAAATGAAACACCAAAAATTATCAATAATTTATTTATTTCATGTTTTATGTTTGCACTCATACTAGCAAATGTGTTTCATTTATTTATACAAATTCTTAGTTTAAAGAATTTATATGTTCATTTTACATTTAATCACAACGTAAAATTTTAGAGTTCTATTGGAGCATAAAAGACTTAAGATTAAAGTCTGCCTGGTTCTAGTTTGTTAGCATTTTTCATTATAATTATATTAATAAATCCGTAAAAATTATGACTTTTACACTACTTAGCACATTGCATTGCAAAAGAAGGTTTATTCATAATCACATTTTTGTTGGAATATTTAGAAAAGCTTTACTTTACAACAATATAAAATTTTTTAAATCTTTTGTTCACTAATGCTAAAAATTTTTTCACTTTATACTTCATATTAAAATGTGAAGTTATTTATTTAAGACACTCATTTTGTCAAGTAAAATTTAAATACAATTTTATACTTTTCTCTATATAGTACTACATATTAAAAGCAGCCCTTTTTGTTTTGGGCACTAATTTCTTAAAGCAAAATTTAAATTCTTTTACAGAACTTTTTTCATAGCACGTTCAAAGCATTCTCGAATAATATTCCTGCAAAAAAAAAGAAAATATTTAGTTAAAAACCTTGCGCAAAATGTAAATTTCAATTTGGCAACAATTCTGTACGAATTGTCTGAATTTGTTTGCCTTTGAAAGTGTTTGGAAGCGGTAAAAGTCAAAATTATTATGTCTAAAACAATATTATTTACAACATTTAATGCCTATTTAATAAAACGCAAATGCAAACTTGCTACGCCTTGCCTTATATAATATATGCTATATCTTAATGCCTTGATTCTTGCCATCTTACCACCGCCGAATAAAATAAACACCGCCTTTACTGCCTTTTTAACCCTTACAAACCACCAAACTCAAATGACATGCTAAGTTATGGAATATCACTGCGAACGCCTTTGATTAAACCAACACACGCTTTTATATTTTTATGAATTTAGTAGTAAAAAGTACGTCCTTGATATAAACCAAATTCGTATTTACTAAGCTTTATTGTCTGGTCTGTGACGTCGAAAAGAATCCACACACTTACACCCACACCTAAGCTATCTAAACCCTAATCGAATTTAACCCAACTGCAGACCCATACCAATTTGGCCCCGCTCAGCCGAGAAACCCGAAATTGTTTTGCGTTGTTCGTTATTTTTTTTTTTTTTGTTTACTCTGCACACACTTTTATTGCTTTTACTACTCCGTACTACCAACAACTGAAATCGTTTTGAACCCCCCATCTGCAATTCGAATCTCTCTAATTGGCCCCATATCTCAAATTGACCCCCAAATAATGTCTCATGTCTCTAATCAACAATCGACCATCATCGTTGGAATTTTTTCCATTCAACTGCAATTTAACATAATTAATATAACTATAGCTTATAATTAATTTAAGTAGCTGTTAATTAAGCATAACTAAAAATTTTAATAAAAACCAAATCTGAGTTTCACCACAAAACTAAAAAAGTTGTTTTACTACCGTTCAATTCGCAATGCTTACAAATTTAACTGTATTACAAAATACACACGCAAAAAACAAACACACACTCAAGTACTTACTTACACCGAAATGGTGGCAACACGCAAAAATTGCACCGCAATATCGCCAAAATTGCACACACACTCACATGCACAACCAACAACAACCAGCCGTTGTCTAACCGTATCGTAATTCGTATATCGTAACTCGTAATTCGTATATCGTAACTCGTAACCCGTACACTCGTTTTGGAGCACTCGTAGTTCAAAGTATGCAAATGTAACTGAATTGACTTAACTCTCATGCGATTGTGTGCTCTAATCATTCACCGCCAACAACCACAACAACAAATAATGCTGGATTTGCACTCACCAATCGTACTAAATTTGCCGAAAGAGGTGCGTTTTTGTTTTGGTACTAAACTCCAACCAACTCAAATGAATTTAATTTCTAAACGCCTCTCCTTTTTCTTCTCTTTCATTTTATATGCTCTTCTGTCTCTGGCACATTTGCGTGCAATCACTCGCACACGCACACATGTACAGAGCGCATTGTGCATGAACAGGTGACACCATGCGAGCCAAATCCCTGCGGTTCGAACGCCATTTGCCGCGATCGCAACGGCATCGGCTCCTGCCAATGCCTGCCCGAATACTTTGGCGATCCCTACCAGGCGTGTCGCCCCGAATGCATCATCAACTCGGACTGCCCGTCGACGAAGGCGTGCACTCAAAATAAGTGCCGTGACCCATGTCCCGGCACGTGCGGCACAAATGCCGACTGTAGCGTCACCAATCACATACCCACCTGCATGTGTCGCCCCGGTTTCATAGGAGATCCTTATCGTTTCTGCCATGTGCAGCCGGTGCAACGTAAGCACTGTCTTTTTGCCAGTTGTACACTTCTGCTCTCATGCCAGACTTCCTTTCCTCCAGCAATAGCACAACGTGAACCCACCAATCCCTGCAGCCCCTCGCCGTGTGGCCCGAACTCGCAGTGTCGCGAGTTGAATGGGCAGGCGGTCTGTTCGTGTCTGCCAGATTACAGCGGCTTAGCACCGAATTGTCGGCCCGAGTGCGTGCTCAGCACGGAATGTCCCACCGACAAGGCGTGCATCAATCAGCGGTGTCAGGATCCTTGTCCGGGCACTTGTGGTCAGAATGCCGAGTGCCGTGTGCACAACCACAGTCCGTTGTGTCTGTGTCGTCGTGGCTTCACTGGTGATGCCTTTACGCGTTGTTATCCCATACCACGTAAGCTGCAGCTCTTGAGGCTCATTCCCATTGCAACTTTTCCAACTACAGTTCTCTGTTTTTCTGCGTTCTCTTTACTTGCCATCAACTTCAGCCGCGCCACCTGCCATACAACGCATCGAACGTGATCCCTGCGTACCCTCGCCGTGTGGAGCGCACAGTCAGTGCCGCAACCTGAACGGCATACCATCGTGCTCTTGTCTGGACACCTACATAGGCGCGCCGCCCAACTGTCGCCCTGAATGCACCATTAGCGCTGAGTGCGCCTCCGACAAGGCCTGCATACGCGAGAAGTGTTTGGATCCGTGCCCGGGCGCTTGTGGTTTCGCTGCGGAATGCAGCGTCATCAATCACACGCCCGTTTGCACCTGTCCCAGTGGCTATACCGGCGATCCCTTCAGTAGTTGCCGACTCGCGCCACCAGAGCCCGTTTATCAGGAACCTGTCGATCCATGTCACCCATCGCCGTGTGGTGCCAATGCACAATGTAACAATGGCGCATGCACATGTCTGCCGGAGTACTTCGGTGATCCATACTCTGGCTGTCGTCCGGAATGCGTGCTGAATGCGGATTGTGCGCGCGACAAGGCTTGCGTGCGCAACAAATGCGTGAATCCTTGTCCAGGCACCTGCGGTGAGAATGCCATTTGTGATGTCATCAATCACATACCCACATGCAGATGCCCGGATGGTACCGCCGGCAGCGCTTTCATTCGCTGCAGCCCCATACAAAGTAAATCCGCTGATTGTCGCTTCTTTTTCATCGGTCTTAACACTACCCGTTACCATTTTACAGAAGATATAATCACGAATCCCTGCCAGCCTACACCGTGTGGCCCGAATTCTCAGTGTCGTCAGGTGAACCAACAAGCCGTCTGCTCCTGCATACAAGGCTTCATTGGTAGCCCGCCCTCTTGCCGGCCAGAGTGCACCTCCAACTCCGAGTGTGCCGCAACACAGGCCTGTCTCAATCAGAAATGTCGCGATCCCTGTCCAGGCACTTGTGGCGTTGGTGCCAGATGTGCCGTGGTCAATCACAGTCCCTTCTGCACGTGCCCCGAGCGTTTTACGGGTAATCCGTTTGTACGCTGCCAGCCAATAAGTAAGCTCTCTAGCCGAACGTATTTTGAAGCATTATTAACTGCGAGTTTCCTTAGTTGAACGCGATGTTGTGCCTACGGATCCTTGCCATCCCTCACCATGCGGACCCTACTCTCAATGCCGTCCAATTGGCGATGCACCCTCCTGCTCTTGCTTAGAGTCCTACATAGGGCGTCCACCGAACTGCCGTCCGGAATGTGTGACCAGTTCCGATTGCGCTAGCCATTTGGCTTGCGTCAATCAGAAGTGTGTCGATCCATGTCCAGGACGTTGCGGTTTGAATGCGGAATGTCGTGTCGTCAGCCATGCGGTGCAGTGCATCTGTCCGACTGGCTACATCGGCGATCCTTATCAGCAATGCAGTGTGCCCGTCGAGCGTGACGTTGTCGAAGTGCGCACCCCCTGCAGTCCCACTCCATGTGGTCCGAACGCGGTGTGCCGCGAGCGCAACGGCGCCGGCTCTTGCACGTGTCTGCCCGAATACTTTGGCAACCCGTACGAAGGCTGTCGTCCGGAATGTGTTCTCAATTCGGACTGTCCGTCGAACAAAGCATGCCAACAGCAGAAATGCCAAGATCCGTGTCCCGGTACTTGTGGCCAAAATGCCGAATGTCAAGTGGTCAATCATTTGCCGTCATGCAATTGCATTTTCGGCTACATTGGTGATCCATATCGCCTCTGCACTCGCCCAGTGGAACGTAAGCTTCAATGCTTCTTTTAGCTGTTAACAGTTACTTGACGAAAATTTTCCGCTGCTCTTTTAGCCATACGCAATGAGTACGTCAACCCGTGCCAACCCTCACCGTGTGGTCCCAATTCACAGTGTCGCGAAGCCAATGGCCAAGCCGTCTGTTCCTGTCTGCCCGAGTTTATTGGTAGCCCACCTGCGTGTCGTCCCGAATGCACCATCTCGTCTGAGTGCTCGGACGACAAGGCTTGCATCAATCAGAAATGCGCCAACCCATGTGCAGCAGCACCGTGTGGCCAAAATGCCGAGTGCCGTGTGCGACACCATTCGCCCATTTGCACTTGTCACAATGGCTACACTGGCGACGCCTTTACCAGATGCTTCCCCATACCACGTAAGCTACTTGCTGCGGCTTTGCAAAGCTGGTTGCATAGTTGACACACTTTTGCCTTCTCTTAGCTCCGCCTATCGAGATTGAACGCGAAGAATATCGCGATCCTTGTTTGCCTTCGCCCTGTGGACCCAACTCGGAGTGCCGTAACATCAATGGAGTACCTTCATGCTCTTGTCTGGCCACTTTTATTGGCCAGCCACCGAACTGCCGGCCCGAGTGCACCATCAACTCGGAGTGTCCCAGTCACTTGGCTTGCATTAACCAGAAATGCCGCGATCCTTGCCCGGGCGCTTGTGGCTTGAACACAATTTGCCGTGTCATCAATCACACACCCTCCTGTGCATGCATCGATGACTTTGTTGGCAATCCATTTGTCAGCTGTGGACCAAAACCGCCACAACGTAAGACTTCTCCAAGCTAAACTGGAAGACAATTATTACAATAAATCTGACACTTTCCTATCAGCCACGGCACCACCTGTACGCGACGATCCCTGCAACCCATCGCCGTGTGGCCCGAACGCGCAATGCAACAACGGCCAATGCACCTGCATAGCGGAGTATCATGGAGACCCCTACGTGGAATGTCGTCCGGAATGTGTACTGAATGCGGATTGTGCGCGTAACCGAGCCTGCGTTGCCAATAAATGCGTGGACCCCTGTCCGGGAACTTGTGGCATCAATGCCATCTGTGAAGTCATCAACCATGTGCCCATGTGTCACTGCCCTGAGGGCATGTCCGGAAATGCTTTCTTTGAATGTCGCGCTCTACCACGTAAATTTTCACTGCCCATTCTAACGTAGAAGCGCATAACAAACCCTGCTTTATGTCTTCAGCTGCCATTGTGCGAAACCCCTGTCAACCCTCGCCCTGCGGTCCCAACAGTCAGTGTCGTGTGCAACAACAGACCGCCGTCTGCTCCTGCCTGCCCGATTATTTCGGCAGCCCACCACAGTGCCGTCCGGAGTGCACTTCCAACTCAGACTGTTCCCCTGATCAGGCATGCCAGAACATGAGATGCCGCGATCCCTGTCCCGGCACCTGCGGCTTCGATGCCATCTGCAACGTCGTGAATCACACTCCCTACTGTTCATGCCGTCAAGGCATGACGGGAAATGCATTCGTGCGTTGTCAGCAAATAAGTAAGCGATCTCTGAAGAAAATTAGTTAGCTCTGCCCATGACATGTTCCACTTGTTTACATAGTTGCACCGCCACGTGATGCTCCACCGACCACGCCTTGTCAACCCTCACCTTGTGGACCCAACGCCGAGTGTCGCGTGTCTGGCGATTCGCCTTCCTGTTCGTGTTTGCCCGATTACCTGGGTGCACCACCAAACTGCCGGCCCGAATGCGTTTCCAACTCGGAATGCCCGTCGAATAAGGCGTGCATTAATCAGAAATGCCAGGATCCCTGTCCGGGACTGTGTGGCATAAATGCACACTGTCGCGTCTTCAGCCATACACCCATGTGTCTCTGCCAAGATGGCTACACCGGCGATCCGTTCTCACAGTGTTCGCCCATTCGCGCAGCTGAAGAGGAAGTTTTGCAACCCTGCAATCCCAGTCCATGTGGCGCCAATGCCAAATGCGAGGAACGTGGCGGCGCAGGCTCATGCCAATGCTTGCCTGAGTACTTTGGCAACCCGTATGAGGGTTGCCGTCCCGAATGCGTGCTCAACTCGGACTGTCCATCGAACAAGGCCTGTCAGAACATGAAGTGTCGTGATCCCTGCCCGGGCACTTGTGGACAAAACGCGGAATGCCAGGTCATTAACCATCTACCGACCTGCAATTGCTACACTGGTTACACCGGTGATCCGTACAATTTCTGCAACATAATACGCGCCGAACGTAAGCATCCAATTGTGCCTGTGAGAAGCGGCAGCGTCTTTAATTTCGCTCTTACAGCTGTACGCGAGTACGTCAACCCTTGTCAGCCATCCCCTTGTGGCCCCAACTCACAATGCCGCGAGATCAATGAGCAAGCGGTCTGCTCGTGCTTGCCCGAGTATATTGGCAGTCCACCAGCGTGTCGTCCGGAATGCACCTCCAGTGCAGAGTGCGCCGCCGACAAGGCCTGCATTAATCGCAAGTGCGTTGATCCCTGTCCTGGTGTTTGTGGTCAGAACGCCGAGTGCCGTGTACGCAATCACTCGCCCATCTGCACCTGCAGCATTGGCTTCACTGGCGACGCTTTCGTGCGTTGCATCCGCATACCACGTAAGCTCCTCACTCCTCATCAGAATTCTCTGCGGCACATAACATATCAATTTCCATCGATTCCACTTTAGCACCACCAATTGCGCCAGTTGTGAATGAGCCACGTGACCCGTGCGTTCCTTCACCCTGCGGTCCCAACTCACAATGTCGCGACATTCATGGTACGCCGTCGTGCTCTTGTCTGCCCAGCTACTTGGGCACACCGCCAGGCTGTCGTCCGGAGTGCACCATTAACTCGGAATGTGCCAGCCATCAGGCATGCATCAATCAGAAATGTCGAGACCCCTGTCCGGGCTCTTGTGGCCTCAACACGCTTTGCACTGTCAGGAGTCACACGCCCATCTGTACATGCCAAACTGGCTACACCGGTGATCCATTCACCATATGTAATCCACTGCCGCCGCCAAGAAGTAAATCAATTCCCAAAGCAGTGCACATTCTTCAGTTAGTAACCCTTGCTCCTCTATTATCCGCAGCGGAAGTTGTGCCTGCCAATGATCCGTGCAATCCTTCGCCCTGTGGTCCCAACGCCAACTGCCATAACGGTCAGTGCAGCTGCATTCCCGAATATCACGGCGATCCCTACACTGGGTGCCGTCCAGAATGCGTCTTGCACACCGACTGCGCCAGGGATCGCGCTTGTGTGCGACACAAGTGCATCGATCCCTGCCCCGGCACTTGTGCTTCCAATGCCATTTGTGAGGTTATGAACCACATTGCGATTTGCCATTGCCCTGACGGCATGCAAGGTAACGCCTTCACACAGTGCGTGCCAGTGCCAAGTAAGATGCAGCATTTTCAGCCCATTCCGAAAATCTTCACCAATGCCAATGCCTTTTCAGAGTTCGACGTCGTAACGAATCCCTGCCAGCCGTCACCGTGCGGACCAAATAGCCAATGTCGCGAAGTCAATCAACAAGCCATCTGCTCCTGTGTGCCATCCTACATAGGCACTCCGCCGTTCTGTCGGCCCGAGTGCACCAGCAACAGCGACTGTCCACTACATCAAGCATGCCTCAATCAGAAGTGCTCAGACCCGTGTCCTGGCGTCTGCGGTCAGAATGCTCTTTGTCAAGTCACAAATCACAGTCCGTTCTGCCGCTGTCCCGACCGTTATTCCGGCAATCCGTTCGTCAGCTGTCAGCCAGTCATCGAGCCACCTGCCCCACCACCACGGCAGCCATGCACTCCCTCACCGTGTGGTCCTTATGCACAATGCCGTGAAGTGGGCGACTCGCCCTCGTGCAGCTGCCTGCAGGACTATATTGGTGCTCCGCCCAACTGTCGGCCCGAGTGCGTTACCAGCTCAGAATGCGCCACCAATATGGCGTGCATCAATCAGAGATGCGTGGATCCTTGCCCTGGTCTGTGCGGCAGCGGCGCGGAATGCCGTGTCGTGTCGCATACTCCAACTTGCTACTGTCCGCCTGGCTATGAGGGTGATGCCTTTGTGCAATGCATTGAAACGAGAATTCCACAGCTGGATCAGCTAGATCCCTGCAATCCGAGTCCTTGTGGTGCCAACGCACGCTGCACACAACGCAATGATGCCGGCTCTTGTCAATGTCTGCCTGACTACTTTGGCAATCCCTACGAGGGTTGCCGTCCGGAGTGTGTTCTGAACTCGGACTGTCCATCAGACAGAGCCTGCCAGAACATGAAGTGTCGCGATCCATGCCCAGGCACGTGTGGTCAGAATGCGCTCTGCAATGTGCTCAATCATGTGCCGAGTTGCACCTGCATTCCTGGATACAGCGGCGATCCATATCGCTTCTGCCAGCAGGAGCGACAACGTAAGCACCATTTTGAGTTAGAAAACCGTCGCCACTTTGCTTATCACTTGAAATTCTTCCCAACAGCCATTAGGGAATATGTCAATCCTTGTCAGCCTTCTCCTTGTGGTCCCAATTCGCAGTGTAGAGAGTTAAATTCTCAAGCGGTTTGCTCCTGCTTGCCGGAATTCATTGGCAGTCCACCGCTCTGCCGTCCCGAATGCACCATCTCTTCCGAGTGCTCCTTCGACAGGGCGTGCATTAATCAGAAGTGTGTTGATCCCTGCCCTGGTACCTGTGGCACCAATGCCAACTGCCGCGTGCACAATCACAGTCCGTTGTGCTCTTGTCGCGCTGGCTTCACGGGAGATGCTTTCTACCGTTGCGTGCCCATACCACGTAAGCTGCTTGTGATTTGTCAACTCCTGAATAGTTGCTTTTACCATTTGCCCAATCGTTTTATAGCCGCTCCACCAGTGCCAATTCAACGAGAGCCGATCGATCCTTGCGTGCCATCGCCCTGTGGCCCACATGCACAATGTCGCCGCGTGGGTGATTCGCCTTCGTGCTCCTGTTTGCCAGCGTACATTGGTGCACCACCCAACTGTCGTCCCGAATGCACCATCAATGCCGATTGCCCCAGCAGTCAGGCCTGCATCAATGAGAAATGTCGCGATCCTTGCCCGGGCTCTTGTGGTTTGGGCGCCATTTGCAATGTCATCAATCACACGCCTAGCTGTGTTTGTCCTGCCGGCTACACCGGAGATCCATTTAGCTACTGCCAACCGGAACCACCACCGCCACGTAAGACTGTTCATCCTTAAACTGCTGCCGATAGCATTTTAAAGCATTTCACACTTCACATAACACAGCCATTGTTGAGGACGATCCATGCAACCCATCGCCTTGCGGTCCAAATGCTCTATGTAATAACGGTCAGTGCAGCTGCATTCCGGAATATCAAGGTGATCCCTACACGGGTTGCCGTCCGGAGTGCGTCTTGAATTCGGACTGTGCACGTGATCGTGCTTGCATACGCAACAAGTGCGTTGATCCCTGCCCTGGCACGTGTGCCAGCCAGGCCATCTGCAGCGTCATCAATCACATACCGATTTGCAGCTGTCCAGAAGGCACGTCCGGCAACGCGTTCATACAATGCTCAGCCATACCACGTAAATATTTGCGCCGAATCCTATTTGAGTCAAGGCACAGTCACACATCCCGAATCATTCCCTTTCAGCGCCGGCTATTGTTAATCCTTGCCAGCCCTCACCCTGCGGTCCCAACTCACAGTGTCGCGAAGTGAATCAACAGGCCGTGTGCTCTTGCATACCCGGCTATATTGGCACACCACCCACTTGTCGCCCCGAATGCACGGCCAATCATGAGTGTGCGGCCAACTTGGCGTGCATCAATCAGAAGTGCGTCGATCCGTGTCCAGGCACTTGCGGCCGCAATGCCCAGTGCACGGTGGTCAACCACAATCCCTTCTGCACCTGCCTGCCACACTATACTGGCAATCCGTTTTTGGCTTGCCAGCAGATCATCGAACCACCACAACGCGATGTAACGCCACAAGATCCGTGTCGCCCCTCACCTTGTGGGCCCAACTCGGAGTGCCGTGCTGTGGGTGATGCGCCATCATGTTCTTGTCTGGCTGATTTCGTTGGTACACCACCGTACTGTAAACCCGAATGCGTATCCAACTCGGAATGTGCATCACATTTGGCCTGCATCAATCAAAAGTGTAGAGATCCTTGTCCAGGATTATGCGGCGTCAACGCCGAGTGTCGAGTGGTGTCGCACACGCCAATGTGCACTTGCGCCAATGGCTACACTGGCGATCCATTCACGCAATGCCAGCCAATACAACTTGCTCTAATCGAGGTCATCAATCCGTGCAGTCCTTCGCCGTGTGGCGCCAATGCACAGTGCATCGAACGTAATGGCGCCGGCGCTTGCCAGTGCCTGCCCGAGTATTTCGGAAATCCCTACGAAGGCTGTCGACCAGAATGTGTGCTCAACTCGGACTGTCCATCGAACAGAGCCTGCCAGAATATGAAGTGTCGCGATCCCTGCCCAGGCACTTGCGGACAAAATGCAGAGTGTGACGTAGTAAATCATGTGCCCACGTGCAACTGCTTCGTTGGTTACACTGGCGATCCGTATCGCTACTGCAGCAAACCGTCAGAACGTAAGCTAATGCCACTTAGCAAACTTCTTTCTAACCCCAAGTAGCTGTTGTTGTTCTAATAGTAGTCACTAATTGCTCATTTATTTACATAATCTTATCTAGCGATTGTTCACGAATATGTCAATCCATGCCAACCCACTCCGTGCGGTCCCAATTCACAGTGTCGTGAGGTCAACTCGCAGGCTGTGTGCTCCTGTCTGCCAGACTTTTTGGGTGTACCACCCAGCTGCAGGCCGGAGTGCACCTCCAGCTCCGAGTGTGCCTCCGACAGAGCGTGCATCAATCGTAAATGCGCTGATCCTTGTCCTGGTGTCTGCGGCCAAAATGCTGTCTGCCAAGTGCGAAATCACAGTCCCATCTGTTCGTGTCGGCCCGGTTTGACTGGCGATGCGTTTGTGCGTTGCTACCCTCTACCACGTAAGATTAACTTGAATGCCCAGCAAAAGAGTACCAATGCATATGGAAATATTTTGCCATTAGCACCTCCACCACCGCCGAAATCGTCGGACGTATACCGTGACCCTTGTGTGCCATCCCCCTGCGGTCCCTATGCCATATGCCGCAATCAAAACAATGTGCCATCCTGTTCTTGTCTACCCAATTATTTGGGCAGTGCACCCAATTGTCGCCCCGAGTGTAGCATCAACTCTGACTGTCCCAGCAATCAAGCCTGCATCAATGAAAAATGTCGCGATCCCTGTCCGGGCGCCTGCGGTCTCAATACGGTTTGTAATGTCATCAATCATACACCCAGTTGCTCATGTCTGATGGGCTATTCGGGTGATGCCTTTGTAAGTTGCCAGCCAACACCACCAGCACCACGTAAGAACAACAACAACCAACACACGCAAACTGACGCAGTCATTTTTAAAAACATATATTTCAAAATAGCGCCAACGCGAGATGAACCACGTGATCCCTGTTATCCTTCACCTTGTGGCACCAATGCAGTCTGCTCCGGTGACGGACATTGCTCTTGCATTTCTGACTATCAAGGCGATCCGTACGTGGCCTGTAAGCCTGAATGTATACTCAATTCGGAGTGTCCAAGAGATCGCGCTTGCATACGTCAGAAGTGTGTGGATCCATGTCCGGGAACCTGTGCCTCAAATGCCATTTGCGAGGTGTACAATCATGTCCCAATGTGTCATTGTGCGGACGGCATGACTGGAAATGCCTTTATATTCTGCAGTCCCGTGCAAAGTAGGTTTCAGCAATACCCAAATTATGCCAAAAGCCTTATATCTTTGTTGCCACTCCCTTACTTAGCCGATGTCTATCGCAATCCCTGCCAACCTTCGCCATGCGGTCCCAATTCACAGTGTCGCGAGATCAACGCCCAAGCAGTGTGCAGCTGTTTGCCCAACTTCTTGGGAGCTCCGCCAACCTGTCGTCCAGAGTGTACCACCAATTCGGAGTGCCCGGCGAATCTAGCTTGTCAGAATCAAAAATGTGTTGACCCTTGTCCAGGCACTTGTGGCATTTACGCCAAATGTTCGGTTATTAATCACAACCCATACTGTGCTTGCCCTGAGCGCTACACAGGCAATCCTTTCGTGCAATGTCGACCCATTAGTAAGTTATCAACTTCAGTTTTTGTGTGATCCGTCGCTATGAACCCACATACTTGTCCATATTTGCCGCAGTTGAACCCGTGCGAGATGTTGTGCCCGTCAATCCTTGTCAACCATCGCCCTGTGGACCGAACAGTCAATGTCAACCAGTCGGTGAATCACCGTCCTGTTCATGTCTTGAGAATTTCTTCGGACAACCGCCCAACTGTCGCCCGGAATGTGTCAGTAACTCTGAGTGCCCCACCAACAAAGTCTGCACAAACAATCGTTGTGTCGATCCGTGTCCCGGTCTTTGTGGAAATAGCGCTATTTGTCGTGTCATCAGCCACTCGCCAATGTGTTACTGCGAGACAGGCTATACCGGTGATCCATTCGTGCAATGTTCACCCATTCGCCAAGCACCGCCTGAAGTCATAGATCCCTGCAATCCGAATCCGTGTGGTGCCTTTGCTCAGTGTCATCAGCAGAACGGCGTTGGCTCATGCCAATGTCTGCCCGAGTATTTCGGCAATCCCTACGAAGGCTGTCGTCCCGAATGTGTTGTCAATTCAGATTGCCCATCGAATCGCGCTTGTGTTAATGAGAAGTGTCGCGATCCTTGTCCAGGCACTTGTGGTCAAAATGCCGAATGTTTCGTGCGTAATCATTTGCCCAATTGCAACTGTCTGATTGGCTATGTGGGTGATCCTTATCGCTACTGCGCCATCGAAGAGAAACGTAAGCTATTTCGAAAGCCCTCAGTGAACTGTTATGTGTATAACAGCTTGTTAAATTTTGCAGCGGTAGTGCATGAATACGTGAATCCTTGCCAGCCATCACCTTGCGGTCCCAACAGCCAGTGCAAGGAGCTGAATGAACAGGCTGTTTGTTCCTGCCTTCCCGACTTTATAGGTAGCCCACCGGCCTGTAGGCCAGAATGTACAATCAGCTCCGAGTGCGCCTTCGACAAGGCTTGCATCAATCAGAAATGTGTTGATCCTTGTCCCGGCGTATGTGGTCAACAAGCCGAATGTCAAGTTAGGAATCATGCACCTTTGTGCTCTTGTCGCAATGGCTTCACTGGGGACCCGTTCACACGCTGCTACCCCATACCTCGTAAGTAGCTCAATAACCCCTGTGAGCTCCAGACGTCACTGATGCTCATCGACTAATCGCCGTTTGTTCCACTTTAGCACCACCTCCAACGGTTGAACGCGAGCCAATACGCGATCCCTGTCTGCCCTCACCTTGTGGTCCAAACGCCATTTGTCGCAACGTCAATGGCCAAGCCATATGCTCCTGCTTGCCAACTTATATGAGCGCACCACCAAACTGCCGACCGGAATGTGTCACCAACTCCGAGTGTTCACCAAACTTGGCCTGCATCAATCAAAGATGCGTGGATCCTTGTCCTGGTTCGTGTGCTTACAATGCTATTTGCAGTGTTCGAAACCATATGCCAATCTGTCAATGCCCCTCGGGTTATGTGGGAGATCCCTTCACCAACTGCCAACCTGCACCACCGCGTAAGCCTACTTATTACTCAGCTGTGTGCGCAGATTTACGACCAACTACCAATCTTTCCCTAACAGCGCCGCCACCTGTAAGGGATGATCCTTGCAATCCATCGCCATGCGGTTCCAATGCCATATGCAATAATGGTCAGTGTACATGCATTCCGGAATATCAAGGAGATCCCTATGTAGGCTGTCGACCAGAATGTGTTCTCAATACGGAATGTCCTTCGAACAAGGCTTGCATACGCAATAAGTGTATGGATCCTTGTCCAGGCACTTGTGGACACAATGCCATATGTGATGTACTGAATCATATTCCTATGTGTCACTGTCCGGAGCAAATGACCGGAAATGCCTTTGTTCAATGTGACCCCATACCAAGGCAGCCCATAGGAGATCCGTGTCAACCGTCACCTTGCGGACCCAATGCGCGTTGTCGTGTATACCAACAAAACGCTGTCTGTTCCTGCATAGAGGGCTATCTGGGTAATCCACCCACATGCCACCCCGAGTGTACCAGAAATTCAGACTGCGCACCTCAACTGGCCTGCCAGAATCAGAAATGTATTGATCCTTGTCCAGGAACGTGCGGCTACAACGCGCTTTGCTCAGTACGCAATCATGCTCCTATATGCACCTGCCCACCGCGTCAAACTGGAAATCCATTTGTCAGTTGTCAACCCATAGGTAAACGCTCTTGTCTTCCCGCATGAAATCATGCATAAACTAAATAATTTCTTTGCGCTCGCAGTTGAGCCACCGAGACGTGATGAACCTGCAAATCCATGTCAACCTTCTCCTTGTGGTCCTAACGCCGAGTGTCGTGCCGTAGGTGA
Source organism: Neria commutata (assembly GCA_963457695.1). Classification (NCBI taxonomy): domain Eukaryota; kingdom Metazoa; phylum Arthropoda; class Insecta; order Diptera; family Micropezidae; genus Neria; species Neria commutata. The sequence continues at coordinate 13,496,617 of OY735246.1, forward strand.
CGCACCCTCCTGCCATTGTCTAGCTACATTCATTGGATCACCACCCAATTGTCGGCCGGAATGTGTTTCTAATACTGAGTGCCCATCGGACAAGGCATGCATCAACCAGAAATGTGTCGATCCATGTCCAGGTCTTTGCGGCCAGAATGCACAATGTCGCGTAGTCAGCCACATTGCGATGTGTATATGCGCACCTGGTTTCACCGGAGATCCATTTAGTGCTTGTTTTGTCGAACCTGTAAGGCAAACGGATGAAGTTGCACCCTGCAATCCGAATCCGTGCGGCGTGAATGCCGTCTGTCGTCAAGTGAACAACGCCGGTTCGTGTCAATGTCTGCCGGAATACTTCGGCAACCCCTACGAGGGCTGTCGTCCAGAATGTATCCTCAATTCGGATTGTCCATCGAATAAAGCCTGTCGCAACCAGAAGTGCGTCGACCCCTGTCCCGGCGTGTGCGCCTTGAATGCCGTATGCAATGTGCTGAATCATTTGCCCACGTGTCACTGTCTAAGTGGTTATGTCGGTGATCCGTACAGTTACTGTCAGATACCAGAACAGCGTAAGTTTGCTGCTATAATATCTGCCAATAGGTGCCCCCATTTTAAATTGCCATCTTCTTGTAGCGATTGTTAAGGAATACGTTAATCCATGTCAACCATCACCGTGCGGTGCCAATTCCCAATGCCGCGAGGTGAACGAGCAAGCCGTTTGCTCCTGTATGCCGTCCTATATAGGCAGTCCACCGGCATGCCGACCTGAGTGCACCACCAGCTCCGAGTGTGCCGACGATAAGGCATGCATCAATCAGAAATGCCAAGATCCTTGCCCGGGCACTTGCGGCACTAACGCCGAGTGTCGTGTACGCAATCACTCGCCCATTTGCAGTTGCCGAACTGGTTTCACTGGAAATGCCTTTACGCGTTGTTACCCCATACCTCGTAAGCTGCCCAACGATCGTCTGCATATGCGACTTTCTAACCTTTGCTGTCATTGTTTACCCTCGCTCCTTTCTAGCACCACCTCCACCACCAGAACGTGACGTCTACAGAAACCCATGTGTGCCTTCACCATGTGGCCAATTCGCAGAATGTCGGGATATCAATGGCAGTCCAACCTGCTCATGTCTACACACTTATATAGGTACACCTCCGAACTGTCGACCAGAGTGCTCAGTGAATTCCGACTGTGCCAGCACACAGGCTTGCATCAATCAGAAATGTCGCGATCCTTGTCCGGGTGCTTGTGGCTTCAATGCCAACTGCCACGTCATTAATCATACCCCTATCTGCCAATGCTTGCCCGGTCTGAGCGGTGATCCATTTATCGCTTGCCAAGCACCTCCGCCGCCGCCACCGAAGATTGCAGATGATCCTTGCAATCCGTCGCCCTGCGGCCCGAACACCATCTGCCGAGGTGGACAATGCGAATGCATACCCGAATATCAAGGCGATCCCCTTAGAGGTTGTCGTCCTGAGTGCGTGCTGAACACTGACTGTCCATCCAACCGAGCGTGCATACGCAACAAGTGCGCGGATCCTTGTCCCGGCACGTGTGCCTCAAATGCCATCTGCGAAGTGCACAATCACGTGCCGATGTGTCACTGCCCCGACGGCATGACAGGCAATGCGTTTGCCTTGTGCATACCACTGCCGCCTCGCGTGGCGGATAATCCTTGTCAGCCTTCACCGTGCGGTCCCAACTCGCAATGTCGCATCGTGAATGGACAGGCTGTGTGCTCATGCCTGCCCGACTTCATTGGCGCACCACCGTCTTGTCGTCCAGAGTGTATGAGTAATTCAGAATGCCCGCTGAATCGCGCCTGTCTACAACAGAAGTGCCGCGATCCATGCCCAGGCGCGTGTGGCTCCAACACCGAATGCAGTGTCATCAATCACAGCCCCATATGTCGCTGTCTGACAGCGTACACCGGAAATCCCTTCCTTGCTTGCACACCAATCAGACATGAGCCTGTAGTGGAAGTTACACCAAGAGACCCTTGTCGCCCCTCGCCATGTGGTCCCAACTCCGAATGCCGCGTTAGTGCGGACAGCGCTGTTTGTTCATGCCTCAGAGACTTCATCGGTTCACCGCCCAACTGCCGACCCGAGTGTGTCACCAACTCTGAGTGCGCTTCAACGCAGGCCTGCATCAATCAGAAATGCCAGGATCCTTGCCCAGGAGTTTGCGGCACCAATGCCGAATGTCACGTCATCAGCCATTCGCCGCGCTGCTTCTGTCCCGCCGGCTATGCTGGGGACCCATTCACCTTCTGTGACATAGTTCGCGATGTGCCCCAAGAAGTATTGCATCCGTGCGAACCGAGTCCCTGTGGTGCTAATGCAGAGTGCACGGAACGTAATGGCGCTGGAGCTTGCCAATGTTTGCCCGACTTTATGGGCAATCCATATGAGGGCTGTCGACCCGAGTGCATCGTGAACTCAGACTGCCCCACGAACAAGGCATGCCTGCAGACCAAATGCCGAGATCCCTGTCCAGGCACATGCGGGCAGAATGCCGAATGTGCAGTGCGCAATCATTTGCCCACTTGCAACTGTCTTCCCGGCTACACTGGCGACCCGTACAGCTACTGCAATGTGCAGCAAGATCGTAAGCGCTTACTTTCGAACTCAATTCGCATACATACCCATTCCGCTGACTACTTTCCTCCACTAGCTATACCTGAGGTAACGAACCCTTGCCAACCATCACCTTGCGGGCCCAATTCCCAGTGTAGGGAAGTCAATCAGCAAGCGGTGTGCACATGTCTGCCCACCTACATCGGTGCACCTCCCGCTTGCCGTCCCGAATGCACCATATCCAGCGAGTGCGCCTTCGACAGGGCCTGCGTTAATCATAGATGCGTCGACCCGTGCCCGGGTACGTGCGGCCAGAACGCTGTCTGCCAAGTGCGCAACCACAGTCCATTGTGTACATGTCGCGCCGGTTATACTGGCGATGCATTCACAAGATGTTATCCCATACCACGTAAGATTGCAGCTTCCACTCTCAGTTTCACTCAATCCTCACACTCCACTCACACCAATCCAACAGCGCCTCCACCGCCGCCGGCTAGAGAGGAATACCGCGATCCCTGTGTGCCTTCGCCATGCGGTGCCAACGCGCAGTGTCGCAACAGCAATGGACAAGCTACTTGCTCGTGTCTGCCGTCGTATTATGGCACTCCGCCCAACTGTCGTCCCGAGTGCAGCATCAACGCCGACTGCGCTGCCAACTTGGCCTGCATCAACGAGAAGTGTCGCGATCCTTGCCCTGGCTCGTGCGGACTTTCAGCTCTGTGCAGCGTTATCAACCACACACCTATCTGCAGCTGTCCAGCCGGCTATACGGGAGACCCATTCACCCGTTGTTTGCTTAATCCACCCGAACCCCAATGTAGGTCAATTCTATTTTCCCGAGATTACTTTTTTTATTTACTGTGAAATGCTTATTGTAGTGCCTTTGAAAGATCCTTGCCATCCATCGCCTTGCGGTGGCAATGCCATTTGCGCCGACGGCATCTGCTCTTGCCTGCCTGAGTACCAAGGCAATCCCTACGTTGGCTGCCGTCCCGAATGCGTTCTCAACTCCGATTGCCCACGCGATCGCGCTTGCATACGCAACAAATGCGTAGATCCCTGCCCTGGCACCTGTGGCATCGCCGCCATTTGTGAAGTGAACAATCACATACCGATGTGTCACTGTCCCGCGGGCATGACCGGAAATGCTTTCGTGCAGTGCACCGCACTCCGATGTATGTCGAACTCCACGATTGCTTGTGAACAAAAAAATAATGTGACTTGATATTTTCCGTAACAGCTCCCCCATCGGAAGTTGCCAATCCTTGTCAACCCTCACCGTGCGGTCCCAACTCGCAATGCCGCGAAGTGAATCAGCAAGCTGTCTGCTCCTGCCTGCCCGCATATTTCGGTTCTCCACCCAATTGCCGTCCCGAGTGCAACATCAACTCAGATTGCCCACCGCACCTGGCCTGTCTAAATCAAAAGTGTCAAGATCCCTGCCCCGGCGTCTGTGGCCTGCGCGCGCTATGTCATGTTGTCAATCACGCGCCCTACTGCACATGCCCTGATGGTCTGACAGGCAACGCATTCAGCATGTGTCAGCGACTGCCTGCTCCCATTGTGCAACGTGAACCTATTAATCCATGCGTGCCATCGCCGTGTGGTTCCAACGCCGTTTGCAATGCACAGAATGAGCAAGCTATTTGCTCCTGCCTGCCAGATTACATAGGCCAGCCACCGAATTGCCGCCCCGAATGCATCACATCATCCGAGTGCGCCAGCAATCTGGCTTGCATTAATCGCAAATGCGTCGATCCTTGCCCTGGTCTCTGCGGCATCTCTGCCACGTGTCAAGTCGTCAGCCATACACCCTCGTGCATTTGCATACCGGGTTATGTGGGTGATCCGTTCACTCAGTGCTATCCGGAACCTATTCTGGAACGGGAGCAAGTCAATCCTTGCTTCCCCAGTCCTTGCGGCAGCAATGCCATCTGCACGCAACAGAATAACGCCGGCTCCTGCCAGTGTCTGCCCGACTTTTTTGGCAACCCGTACGAAAACTGTCGACCGGAGTGCGTGCTCAACTCGGACTGTCCCTCGAACAAGGCCTGCCAGCGACAGAAATGTGTCGATCCTTGCCCCGGTGTCTGCGGTCAGAACGCACAGTGCGACGTCATCAACCATTTGCCCACCTGCAGCTGCTACCCAGGCTACATCGGTGACCCTTACCGCTATTGCAACGTGTTACAAGAACGTAAGCAGTTTCTCTTTTCTTTCATCAGCACACTGATGTTTGTATATCTTGCCGGTAGTCACAGTAGTAATGCACCGCTTTTATTATTGCACTTTTCCACCAAACACACACACACAATTTATAGCCGTTCGAGAAGAGTATGTCAACCCCTGCGTACCCTCACCATGTGGCCCCAATTCTCAGTGTCGCGAGGCCAATGACCAGGCCATCTGCTTATGCCTGCCAGAGTTCATCGGTACCCCACCAGCCTGTCGTCCGGAGTGCACCACGAATTCAGAATGTAGCTCGGATAGGGCTTGTTTGAATCGAAAGTGCCAAGATCCCTGCCCGGGCGTCTGTGGCACGAACGCTGAGTGCCGCGTGCGTAACCATAGTCCCTTGTGTAGCTGCCAACCAGGCTACACTGGCGACGCCTTTGCACGCTGCTATGCCATACCACCACCACCGCCACCACTGCGCGAACCCTACCGCGATCCTTGTATACCATCGCCCTGTGGACAATACGCGCAGTGTCGCGTAATCAATGAGCAGCCCGTATGCTCCTGTCTGCCTACGTACATTGACACGCCGCCTAACTGCCGACCCGAGTGTGTAGTTAACTCTGACTGTCCCAGTAATAGAGCCTGCATCAACGCCAAATGCCAAGATCCTTGTCCGGGCTCTTGTGGCTTGAACGCTCTTTGCGACGTGATTAACCATACACCCAGTTGTACTTGTGCCAATGGCTATATTGGCGATCCCTTCACCAATTGTTATCCACCGCCAGCAGCTGTAGTTCCACCCGTCGCCGACGATCCCTGCATACCCTCGCCATGTGGTGGCAATGCTATCTGCAATGCCGGCAGCTGCACATGCATACCAGAGTACCAAGGCGATCCTTACGTTGCCTGCCGTCCGGAATGTGTTTTAAATACAGAGTGTCCCTCGAATAGGGCGTGTATCAACCAAAAATGTCAGGACCCTTGCCCTGGCACTTGTGCCTCTAATGCAATTTGCGATGTTTATAACCACGTGCCCATGTGCCACTGTCCCGTCGGCATGGAAGGCAATGCTTTTGTGCAATGTCGGCCCATACCGCCTCCACGTAAATATCCTACTATACCCAACATTCGAGCTATTTTTTCTTAACCTGTATCTTCCACAAAGCAGCCCTACCTGATGTACCCCAGAATCCTTGCCGACCCTCACCGTGCGGTCCCAACTCTCAGTGCCGCGATAGCAATGGTTATGCCATATGCTCTTGTCTAACCGACATGATCGGCACCCCACCTGCTTGCCATCCAGAGTGCATTTCGAACTCGGAGTGCCCTCTCAACAGAGCGTGCATACAACAGAAATGTCAAGATCCCTGCCCAGGTGCATGCGGCTACCAAGCTATATGCAGTGTTGTCAATCATAATCCCATTTGTACATGCGCAACTGGCTACACGGGTAGTCCTTTTGTCGGTTGCCAACCTATTAGCAGTATGTATCCCAAACCCACATCACTTCCTAAATTACAGCTAATCCAATCCTATGTTACTGTAGTACCACCAATCAAGTATGAAGAACCACAAGACCCCTGCGTTCCCTCACCTTGCGGACCCAATGCGCTATGCAGCAACTCAAACGGAGCACCGACTTGCTCCTGCCTGGCCGAGTTTATTGGCACGCCACCCAATTGTCGTCCAGAATGTGTCTCGAACTCTGAGTGTCCATCCGACAAAGCGTGCATTAATCAGAAGTGTCGCGACCCATGCCCAGGTCTGTGTGGCTTAAACGCCGAATGTCGTACAAACAACCACGTGCCGAACTGCTTCTGTGCAGCCGGCTTCATTGGCGATCCCTTCACCGTATGCCGAGAGCCTTCACCACCGCCAATAGTACCGGACTACGTCGATGTTTGTGTGCCAAGTCCCTGCGGACCCAATGCCGAATGCCACCGACACAACAATGTGGGCTCTTGTCAATGCCTTCCTGAATATTTCGGTGATCCCTATGTGGGTTGCCGCCCAGAATGTGTGCTTAACTCGGACTGTCCTTCGAACAGAGCTTGCGTCCAAAACAAATGCCGCGATCCCTGTCCAGGCACTTGTGGCCAAAATGCAGAGTGTTACGTGGCCAATCATTTGGCAACGTGCAATTGTTTCGATGGCTACACCGGAAACCCGTACTCATTCTGTACACCGATACGTCAACGTAATGAATACTATAAAAATCATTTGAAGTTCCAAACTAATTTCCAAATCTTTCCCATTAGTTGAACCCATACGTGTACAGCCCTGCCAACCCTCACCCTGCGGTCCCAATGCACAATGTCGTGAAGTTAACGAGCAAGCTATTTGCTCTTGCCTTCCCGATTTCATCGGTACCCCGCCTGCTTGTCGTCCAGAATGCACCGCAAATGCAGAGTGTGCTTTGACACAGGCATGTATAAATCAAAAGTGTGCCGATCCCTGCCCTGGCACATGCGGTGACATGGCCTTATGTAGGGTATTCAGCCATAACCCAATTTGCTCTTGCAACCCCGGATACACCGGGGATGCTTTTGTGCGTTGTTACCCCATACCAAGTAAGATTTCTTCACAAGCTCTTTTGGAACAACCGTATCTTATGTTTTTTTTAACAAATAACTTAGCCCCACCGCCGAGACCACTTCCACCAGTAGCGCAATATCCCGTGGCAGACATAACATCGCCTCGACCAACGCTACCGCCCGGTAATCCATGTGTACCTTCCCCTTGTGGCACCTTCGCGCAGTGTCACAACAGACACGGTGCCGCCATTTGCTCCTGCTTGCCAACCTATATTGGAGTTCCACCGAACTGCCATCCCGAATGTACAGTACAATCGGATTGTCCCACACATCTGGCGTGTGTCAATCAGAGGTGTCAAGACCCTTGTCCTGGCTCGTGCGGCTTCAATGCCATCTGTCATGTACTTAATCATGTGCCGAACTGCGTATGCCCGACGGGTTACATAGGTGATCCCTTCAGTGACTGTCACCCGGAACCACCGAAGCCTCCGCCAATACAGAGAGAACCTGTGGCTCAGGATCCATGCATTCCAACTCCCTGCGGCTCCAACACACTATGCAGGAATGGCATTTGCTCTTGTTTGCCAGAGTATCATGGTGATCCGTACTTTGGTTGTCGTCCCGAGTGTGTGCTCAATACCGATTGCGCACGCAATCTCGCTTGTATTAATCAGAAGTGCCGGGATCCTTGTCCAGGCACTTGTGGTCTGCAAGCGCTCTGCAACGTCTACAACCATATACCCATGTGCTCTTGCCCGCTTGGAATGACTGGCAATGCATTCACACGTTGTGATCCTATACCACGTACGTTGAGCAAACACATTCTCCGATCTAGATTGCCTTTTATACTCACTTTATCCAAATTTTAGCCCCGCCACCTCCGCGATTCCCACTATTGACTTCAACAGCGGCACCACCTCGACAAACTCCACCACCAGTTTCATATGAACCTTCAATATATTCGCCACCAATAACAGCATCACCACCACCATATTCTCCTCCACCTGTAATAAACATACCCTCACCGGAAACACCGCCCCCACCATATTCTCCTCCGCCAGTGATAAACATACCTTCTGCGGCAACACCGCCTCCACCATATTCTCCTCCGCCAGTGATAAACATACCTTCTGCGGCAACACCGCCTCCACCATATTCTCCGCCACCAGTTATAAACATACCTTCTGCGGCAACACCAAGTCCACCATATTCTCCTCCGCCAGTGATAAACATACCTTCTGATGCAACACCAAGTCCACCATATTCTCCTCCGCCAGTGATAAATATACCTTCTGCGGCAACACCGCCTCCACCATATTCTCCTCCGCCAGTGATTAATATACCTTCTGATGCAACACCGCCTCCACCATATTCTCCTCCGCCAGTGATTAATATACCTTCTCCGGCAACACCAAGTCCACCATATTCTCCTCCGCCAGTGATTAATATACCTTCTGATGCAACACCGCCTCCACCATATTCTCCTCCGCCAGTGATTAATATACCTTCTGCGGCAACACCAAGTCCACCATATTCTCCTCCGCCAGTGATAAACATACCTTCTGCGACAACACCAAGTCCACCATATTCTCCTCCGCCAGTGATTAATATACCTTCTGATGCAACACCAAGTCCACCACATTCTCCTCCGCCAGTGATTAATATACCTTCTGATGCAACACCAAGTCCACCATATTCTCCTCCGCCAGTGATAAACATACCTTCTGCGGCAACACCGCCTCCACCAAATTCTCCGCCACCAGTTATAAACATACCTTCTGCGGCAACACCAAGTCCACCATATTCTCCTCCGCCAGTGATAAACATACCTTCTGCGACAACACCAAGTCCACCATATTCTCCTCCGCCAGTAATTAATATACCTTCTGATGCAACACCAAGTCCACCATATTCTCCTCCGCCAGTGATAAACATACCTTCTGCGGCAACACCGCCTCCACCATATTCTCCGCCACCAGTTATAAACATACCTTCTGCGGCAACACCAAGTCCACCATATTCTCCTCCGCCAGTGATAAACATACCTTCTGCGGCAACACCGCCTCCACCATATTCTCCGCCACCAGTTATAAACATACCTTCTGCGGCAACACCGCCTCCACCATATTCTCCTCCGCCAGTGATTAATATACCTTCTGATGCAACACCGCCTCCACCATATTCTCCTCCGCCAGTGATTAATATACCTTCTGCGGCAACACCGCCTCCACCATATTCTCCTCCGCCAGTGATAAACATACCGTCTGCGGCAACACCGCCTCCACCATATTCTCCTCCGCCAGTGATTAATATACCTTCTGCGGCAACACCGCCTCCACCATATTCTCCTCCGCCAGTGATAAACATACCGTCTGCGGCAACACCGCCTCCACCATATTCTCCTCCGCCAGTGATTAATATACCTTCTGATGCAACACCAAGTCCACCATATTCTCCTCCGCCAGTGATAAACATACCTTCTGCGGCAACACCAAGTCCACCATATTCTCCTCCGCCAGTGATAAACATACCTTCTGCGGCAACACCAACTCCACCATATTCTCCTCCGCCAGTGATTAATATACCTTCTGATGCAACACCAAGTCCACCATATTCTCCTCCGCCAGTGATAAACATACCTTCTGATGCAACACCAAGTCCACCATATTCTCCTCCGCCAGTGATAAACATACCTTCTGATGCAACACCAAGTCCACCATATTCTCCTCCGCCAGTGATAAATATACCTTCTGATGCAACACCAAGTCCACCATATTCTCCTCCGCCAGTGATTAATATACCTTCTGCGGCAACACCAAGTCCACCATATTCTCCTCCGCCAGTGATAAACATACCTTCTGCGGCAACACCAAGTCCACCATATTCTCCTCCGCCAGTGATTAATATACCGTCTGATGCAACACCAAGTCCACCATATTCTCCTCCGCCAGTGATAAACATACCTTCTGCGGGAACACCACCTCCACCATATTCTCCTCCGCCAGTGATAAACATACCTTCTGCGGGAACACCGCCTTCACCATATACTCCACCACCAATAGGAAACATACCCGCTACGGCAGCGCCACCGTTTACCTATTCACCTCCGACATATTCAGAACCAACAAGGCCACGGCCTCCACCCTATTCGCCTCCCATAACAGTATATCAACCAACTCAACCACCCCCGCATGTTGATCCGTGCTATCCATCCCCATGCGGTTCGAACTCGCATTGCCGTTCCATTCAGCAACAAGCCGTTTGTTCCTGCCTGCCTGGCTACCTTGGCGTACCACCTTCTTGCCGACCTGAATGCACGACCAACTCCGACTGCGCGCTGAATAATTTCTGTCTGAATCAGAAGTGCCAAGATCCCTGCCCAGGTGCTTGCGGATTACGCGCCACTTGCCACGTGCAGAATCACTTCCCTATTTGCGCTTGTCCACCGCGTTTCACGGGCAATCCTTTCACAGTATGCCAACCCATAAGTACGTCTTATCAGTTCTTCTTCGCTAAACTAGATATCAAACCGATAAATCCCAAATATGTAAACTTTTCAGTTGAACCAGCACCTCAGCCACCTGTCCGAGACGAACGCCCCGCGGATCCATGTCAGCCATCTCCTTGCGGTGCAAACTCTGAATGCACAATTGAACCCAGTAACGGCAGCGCCAAGTGCTCCTGCTTGCCTGACTTCATGGGCACACCGCCGCATTGCCGGCCCGAATGCGTTACCAGCGCCGAGTGCGCCTCTGACCGGGCATGCATCAACCGCAAATGCGCTGATCCTTGTCCCGGCTCATGTGGCAACGCTGCGGAATGCCGCGTGCTGGCACACAGCGCTATCTGCTTCTGCCCCGCCGGCTACACGGGCGATCCGTTCCGCGCTTGCGTGCGCCAACAGGATCCGCCCACAGAAGTGGCACTACCCTGCACGCCCAGTCCCTGCGGCCCCAACGCCCAGTGCCGTCCATCGGACAACGGTCTTAGCATTTGCCAATGTCTGCCCGATTACTTCGGTAATCCGTACGAGGTCTGTCGTCCGGAATGTATTAGGAATTCGGATTGTGCCACGAATAAGGCGTGCCAAAATCAGAAGTGTCAGGACCCATGTCCCGGCACTTGTGGTCTGCAGGCGCATTGCCAAGTTGTCCATCACTTGCCAATTTGTGCTTGTCCAGCGGGTTACTCCGGTGATCCATATACAGCATGTGCTCCACTACGAGATGAACGTAAGACTTTCAACTGCGCTCTATCTGCCGCTCCCGCTCGAGCCGTAACACAAATAATGAACAACGCAAAACAATCTCCTGCTACTCACCTGGCCCTAACCTCTCTCTTCTTTGACTTGTACCAATTTACTCAAAATGCTTACCTTCGTCTCGCTCTTGTGTCTGCCAGTTCTAAAGCTCTTGGCATACAATCGCTATATTTTTACACACACTCACAAATACTAACAAGATTTCATTTATTCCTAACACATTGCAATACAATTAGATGGACCGAGAGATTTTCTCTTGGAGTAAATTTTCTAGGCTTATACGCTTGCTTTGAAATCGCTTTGCTGTAGTTTTGCATAAGAAGAATTGCCGCTTTATAGCATAATGTATATACATATAAGTATAGATTCTATAAGTGGAAGAGATTTTAACATGATGCTTACCAATTGAAATTCAATAGCAAAACCACCGGTCTACATCGATCCTTGCCAACCGTCTCCGTGCGGTGCGAATGCACAGTGTCACGAGGCCAACGGTCAAGCGATCTGCGCCTGTCTGCCCGAGTTTGTGGGCCAACCGCCAGCCTGTCGTCCCGAATGCGTCATCAGCTCGGAATGCCCCTCGGATAAGGCTTGCATCAACCAAAAGTGTCAAGATCCTTGTCCCGGTGCTTGCGGCATCAATGCCGAGTGCCAAGTACGCAATCACAGTCCACTCTGCTCATGTAGAGTCGGCTTCACCGGCGAAGCATTCACTCGTTGCCAACCGATTCCACGTAAGACAATGCTTTCGCTGACGCGCTTCCCTACAAAATCTAAACCTTCAAATCAACTTAATTCCACAGCAAGAGCAGATCCACCTCCTGAACCGGTTAACCCATGCGTACCGTCGCCTTGTGGTCCATATGCACAGTGTCGTGAAATCAATGGCGCAGCTACTTGCAGCTGCCTGCCCAACTACATCGGCGCCGCTCCCAACTGCCGTCCCGAGTGTAGCATCAACGCTGACTGCCCCGCGAACTTGGCCTGCATCAATGAGAAATGCCGCGATCCATGCCCTGGCTCTTGCGGCTTTGCCGCGCTCTGCAACGTGATCAACCACACGCCGAGCTGTTCCTGCCCTAGCGGCTATATTGGTGATCCATTCACCAGCTGCCGCCTAGCGCCACCAACACCAGCACCAAGTATGCTCAGCTTTACCAAGGATCAGCAAAACTGCGTGTACTTACCTTTCGCTCTTTGTACCTACTCCCCTTACAGAGCCAGAAGAACCCGTAGATCCATGCATTCCCTCGCCGTGCGGACCGAACACTGTTTGCCAGAATGGACGCTGCTCTTGTATACCCGAGTACCATGGTGACCCCTTGATAGGCTGTCGACCAGAGTGTGTGCTTAACTCCGATTGCTCACGCGACCGCGCTTGTGTGCGCCAGAAGTGCGTTGACCCCTGTCCCGGCACTTGTGGACGCAATGCGCTCTGCGAGGTTGCCAATCACATTGCAATGTGTCGCTGTCCGGAACGCATGACAGGCAACGCCTTCGTGGCCTGCGAGCCGGTGCGTGATGTGGCAATAGTAGTGCCCCCCAATCCATGCCAGCCATCACCTTGCGGTCCCAATGCACAGTGCATCGAACGTAATGGCAATGCCATCTGCTCCTGCCTGACCGGCTACTTGGGCAATCCGCCCAACTGCCGCCTCGAATGTTACACCAGCTCCGACTGTGCGCAGATACACGCCTGCATCAATAACAAGTGCGTGGATCCGTGTCCCGGAAAATGTGGTCTCAACGCCGAGTGCCAGGCGGTGCAGCACCGTGCGCACTGCGAGTGCCTGCGTGGCTATACCGGCAATGCGTACTCGCTATGCTCGAGAATAGGTATGCTCTGGAACTCAGAGTGATAGCGCAGTAGTATACTTCTTATTGACTTTTTCACTTACTCACTTAGAAATTCGCCAAGAACCGCCGACCCCAACCAGCCCTTGTCAACCATCGCCCTGTGGACCCGACTCACAGTGCACTGACGACAATGGTAGTGCGCGTTGCGCTTGCTTGAGCGAGTTCGTCGGCACACCACCCAACTGCCGTCCCGAATGCTCCAACAACGACGACTGCCCCAATAACTTAGCATGTCTGAATCGTAAATGTCGCGACCCTTGTCCCGGTTCGTGCGGCTCCAATGCCAACTGCATTGTCACGCTGCACATACCGAACTGTCACTGTCCTGCCGGCATGACGGGCGATCCCTTCCGCATATGCCATGAAATACCCAAAAGTAAGGCTGCGGCAAGTTTGCATTTGCTTCCATTTTAGGCTACCCTCCAGCACCCCCTCACTTAATATGAATCTTGCTTCTCTTCACACAGTTGCACCGCCGCGAGCAGATGAACCAAAGAATCCTTGCCGTCCATCGCCTTGTGGAACGAACGCTGAATGCCGCGTGCATGGCGATAGCTTCACTTGCAACTGCCTCAACGACTACATTGGCAACCCTTACGAGGGTTGTCGACCGGAGTGTGTAGGCAACTCAGAGTGCCCGGCCAATCGCGCCTGCATACGCAGCAAGTGCGCCGATCCCTGTCCGGGCACCTGTGGCATCGAAGCGCTCTGCAATGTCAACAACCACATACCGATGTGCAGCTGTCCAGCCGGCTATACCGGCAATGCCTTCCTGCAGTGCTCGCCCATTGTGATCAGGGAGGAGCCACAGGAGAAGATCGATGTTTGCTATCCCACACCATGCGGCCTGAATACCATCTGCAAGGTGCAACGCGGCCAAGCCGTCTGCGAGTGCCTGCCCGGCTACTTTGGCAATCCATTGGGCCAAGGCTGCCGTCCCGAATGCACGCTCAGCTCGGACTGTGCCAAGGACCGTGCCTGCGTCAACTCGAAGTGCGTAGATCCCTGCCCAGGAGTGTGTGGTTATGGCGCACAATGCCAGACTGTCAACCACAACCCGATTTGCAGCTGTCCCACGCCCATGGTGGGCAATCCGTTCGTCGAGTGCCACACGCCCAAGCAGAGCGAACCAGTCGATCCTTGCAATCCGTCACCGTGCCACAGCAACGGCATCTGTCGTGTGATCAACGGCGCTGCCACCTGCACATATCCGGAGTGTGTCATCAACGAGGACTGCTCTCGCGATCGCGCCTGCACCAACCAGAAGTGCCGCGATCCCTGCCCCGGCGCCTGCGGCCTCAACGCCATTTGCAATGTCATCAACCACAAGGCCGTCTGCAGCTGCCCGGCTGGCTACTACGGCTCGCCGTACAATCAGTGCCTGCAGCAGTTGGATGTGGTGCCAACGCCACGTCCCGAATGCGTCAGCGACGCGGAGTGTTCCAACGACAAGGCGTGCGTCAACCAGGCATGCAAGAATCCTTGCGAGCTGTCGAACATTTGTGGCCAGAATGCACGCTGCCATGTGCAGCTGCATCGTCCGCTCTGCGTCTGCAATGAAGGATACACTGGCAACGCTTTCAGCAATTGCTACGTCATTGGCTGTCGCTCGGACGAGGAGTGCCCCGCCACAGAGGCCTGCATCAACAAACAGTGCACCGATCCCTGCCCGTACACGCAGTGCGGCTCGAACGCCATCTGCCGCACGGACTACAACCACAAGGCGCGCTGCTATTGCCCAGACGGTTACCGCGGCAATCCGCTGCTGCGCTGTGAGCGCCCCGAATGCATGCGCGACGAGGAGTGCGCCTTCAATCTGGCTTGCCGCAATGAGCACTGCGAGGATCCCTGCCAGTGCGGCGTGGGAGCGCAGTGCCGCGTCGATAATCATCGCGCGCAATGCCGCTGCCCGCCCGGCTACCTCGGCAATCCACTGACGCGCTGCGAGATCGAACAGCCGAAGGTGGCGCCACAGTGCACCATGGACGCGGACTGCACCAGCAAACTGGCGTGCTTCAGCGGCGAATGCAAGAACCCCTGCGACGTGACCAAGCCGTGTGGCGCCAATGCCATTTGCTCCGTCGTAGACACACTGCCGCTGCGCACCATGATCTGCCAGTGCCTGCCCGGCTTTGTGGGTGACGCCGATGTCGGTTGCCGCCAAGGTAATTTGAATTCTCTCACTTTTTTTCTATGTCATTTTATGTATTTCTATGCCGATGAGTTGGCTTCTTTTTCCATTACAGACGTTATGTAAATAGTAAATACTATATATACATTATATGAATATTTGTTTAAATTGTGTTCCCGCACCCGATAACTCCCTATGCCAAGTGAGAGCTCACACTCAATTGTGGCGCACCTTAGTACTTTTTCCTACCTTCCACAGAACTTTGTCGCACCTTCAGCGAGTGTCTGCTCGAATATGCCTGCCACATACACACACTAATATTCCGTCTCATTTGCCTTCCATTACGCAGCACCCGCACGTGACCATGGCTGCCAGTCGAACGAGGAATGCGCCAGCACCGAAGCTTGCCGCAACGGCGTTTGCGTTAATCCTTGCATCGATTCCTCGCCCTGCGCCCGTACCGCGGAGTGCCTGGCGCAGCAACATCGCGCAGTTTGCTCATGTCCACAGGGCACACAGGGCGATCCCTTCACCAACTGCTATCAACCACGTAAGTTTCTTTCGGCACAAGCTTCTTGACCGAGCTCACTTAACGCCTCTCATTTACAGCTAAAATTACGTCCGGCTGCACTCACGACTCGGAATGCACACCGACAACGGCCTGCATCAATAAACTTTGCCAAGATCCTTGCGCTGAGGCAAATCCTTGCGCTGGCAACGCCGAATGCCGTGTGCTCAACAGTCGCCCCATTTGCTACTGTCCCGCTGGCTGGGGTGGTGACCCACAAGTACAGTGCTACAAACGTAAGTATCCTCACCTCTCCTGAGGTAGACATTTCTATAGTTTGGTAATTTGACACTCGCTTTGCTCTCTTTGATTTGGCCACAGCCGAATGCAAGCTGAACAGCGACTGCCCATACGACAAGGCCTGCCTGAATGAGAAGTGCGTGAATCCTTGCACCTACGGCGATGTGCGTTGCGGCACTGGCGCTCAGTGCGCGCCGCAGAACCATCAAGCCGTCTGCATTTGCCCGGCCGGCACGCAGGGCAATCCGTTCGTCGCCTGCATCACTGGCCACTGCCAATACAACGAGGACTGCGCCGATCATGAGGCTTGCGACCGCCTGAATCGCGTCTGCCGACCCGTCTGTGACCAGGACACGTGCGCGGTGAACGCCATGTGCATTGGCAGACGCCACCAGCCGCAATGCGAGTGCCGTGTCGGCTACAGCGGCAATCCGTTCGTCGAATGCACGCTGCCACGTGAACCAACGCAGCCGCAGCCGGAGTGCGTGCAGGATGCCGACTGCCCGTCGCAGCTGGCCTGCATCAATCAACGCTGCGCCAATCCGTGCGCGACACCACATGTCTGCACACCACAGCAGACCTGCTCCGTGCTGGACACGCTGCCGCTGCGCACCATGATCTGCAAGTGTCCGAGCGACACGATCACCGACAACTCCGGCAATTGTGTGTCCGTGCGGCACGATGTCGTTACGCCCAGCGGCTGCCAGCACAATGAGGAGTGCGGCAACCCTGAGATCTGTCAGCACGGAGTCTGCGTGGACGCGTGCCGTCTGGAACGTTGCGGCGTGAATGCGCAGTGCCGCTCACGCGATCACTATGCGGAATGCAGCTGCTCACGTGGCTACGAAGGCAATCCACGACGCGAATGCCATCTGATTGGTAAGTACAACAAATGCGACAGCATGAACGGCCCAGATGATAAGAAAAGATGGAATCAATAAAAATTTTGTAAATGGTTTTACACACTTTTTTGTTGTTGTTTCCTAATCTTTAGATGTCATTTACATATCTCTCCCCCTTAACACTTCTCTAAGAAAAGAAATTTTTTTATTTTTAATTGAAGAACCCAGTTTTTGGAATTTTTTAAAACCGATATAACTTGGGATCTATAAAAGATATTCTTCTGAAATTTCCGCCGAATATGCCTATTATCGGTTAAAATGAGTGTACCAAAAATCATCTTTCTATATGTTGCCTTTATGTTAGGTTCGGTTAGTTCGCCTATAATCGCTATGAACTGATTCCGTGTTTACCCCTATTTTGCTCCACTGTCCTTTACCATGCTAATACTTGAATGTCTTCTTTTCATTACAGTGCACGAACAACCGAAGACACCGGGCGCCGAATGCGTCAGGAACGACGACTGTCCCAATGACAAGACTTGCCGGAACGAACGTTGCGTGAATCCTTGCACTGAAGACGAACCTTGCGGACGAGGCGCCTACTGCCATGTGCAGAATAGAGAGGCCGTTTGTCGCTGTCCACCTGGCTACACCGGCGACGCTAGAGTCGGCTGCATACCACGTAAGTTGATTACGCTCGCCCTTATTCCGCACTTCCTTCACGATAAATTCACTCTTGCAGCTGTGGATGTGTCCACCGTTGGCTGCAAGTCCAACTCGGATTGCGCGCTCACCGAATCCTGCGTCAACGAACAATGCGTGAATCCCTGCAACTGCGGTCCCAACGCCGAGTGCATCGTACGCAACCATCATCCCGTATGCTACTGCAAGCCCGGCTACTCGGGCAATGCCCAATACGGCTGCGTGCAGATCGGCTGCCAATCGGACGACGAATGCTCCGCCGACAAGCAATGCTTGAATCGTGAGTGCGTCAATCCCTGCCTGATCAGTGATCCGTGCGCTCTCAATGCCGAGTGCTACGGCCGCAACCATCGTGCCACATGTCGCTGTCCTGCCGGACTCGAGGGCGATCCGTTCACGCGTTGCGTGCGCTTGGAATGCCGCTCCGACTATGACTGTGCCTCCAACCAGGCGTGTCAGAACAACCACTGCGTGAATCCCTGCGCCGAGCATCCATGTGCACAGAATGCCATCTGCCAAACGCTGCAACATCGCGCCGTCTGCCGCTGTCCCGAGCACATGCCGCTGGGCAACCCGTACGCCTTCTGCGAACGCCGCCCCGCCGAGCCAGTGTGCCGCGACGACGGCGACTGCCCCAGCCGCCTGGCCTGCATCGACAACAAGTGCCAGAATCCCTGCATCGAACTATCGCCCTGCGCCAGCTCAGCGCGCTGCAGCGTGCTGGACAGCGTGCCGGTACGCACCATGGTCTGTGAGTGCCCAGAGTCGTATGTGCCGGATGCGCGTGGAGAGTGCAAGCAGCTCGTGCTGCAAAGCCCGCCTGGCTGCAGCTCCGACGCCGACTGTGCCGAGCAGGAAGCCTGCGTCAATCGACAGTGTCGTAACCCGTGCAACTGCGGCACGAACGCCATCTGCCAAGTGCAGAACCATCGTGCCACTTGCTCCTGCCAGGACGGCTACGAGGGCAATGCCTACTCGACTTGTCGCTCCATCGGCTGTCGCGTGGACAGCGAATGCGACTCGAACAAGGCTTGCATCAATGGCGACTGCGTCAGTCCCTGCCTGGTCAACGATCCGTGCGGCATCAACGCCGAATGCTACGTGCAATCCAACAATGCCATGTGTCGCTGCAAGAGCGGCTATCGCGGCAATGCCTATGAGCGCTGCCGCGTCATCGGCTGCCTGTCCAACAACGACTGCCCCTCCGACAAGATGTGCGAGCACGAGCAGTGCGTCAATCCGTGTGTCTACCACAACACCTGCTCGCAGCGCGCCGAGTGCCGCGCCCAGAACCATATGGCCGTGTGCCGTTGTCCTGCCGGCTTCATGGGCAATCCCTATGTGGATTGTCGCCCCGAAATACAGCCCGCCTGCAAGCTGGATACCGACTGCCCGTCCCGCCTGGCCTGCATCAACGAAGAGTGCGTGGATCCTTGCCTGGTCCTAGAGCCTTGCAATCGACCTGCACGCTGCGAGGTCACACCCACTTCACCGGTGCGCACCATGATCTGCGTTTGCCCCGATGGCTACATCAGCAGCGGCAGTGGCACCTGCAGACCCACGAAGACCATCGTTGAAGTGGGCGGCTGCATAGCCGACTCCGACTGTCCGATGGACAAGTCGTGCGTGGATGGCGTCTGTCGCAATCCCTGCAACTGCGGCCTGAACGCCGAGTGCCGCATCAAGGACCACAAACCCGTGTGCACGTGTCGCCAAGGCTACGAGGGTAATCCCGAATTCGAGTGCTCCAAGGTGGAGTGCAGCATCAACTCCGACTGTCCGACCACACACGCATGCCGCAATCAACTCTGCGTGCCCGCCTGCCAGGGCGAACAATGCGGCGCCAACGCCGAATGCCTGGCCGTGAATCACCGCGCGGTTTGCGAGTGCGTGCCCGGCTTCCGCGGCAACGCACGTATCGCCTGCACACCACTCGGCTGCCGAGCCGACGACGAATGCCCCGCCGACAAGGCGTGTGTGAATGGCAAGTGCCAGAACCCGTGCGACACCACCGCAATATGCGCCATAGACGAAGTGTGCAAGGTCTACCAGCACCGGCCGCAGTGCGCCTGTCCGCCGGGCACAATAGCGCGCCGCAACGGCTGTGAACCACTGCGCGACATTCCCATCTGCCGCTACGATGGCGACTGTCCGAGTCAAACCGCCTGCATACGCGGCGAGTGCGTCAACCCTTGCAATGCCACGCAGCCGTGTGGCGTGAACGCGCTCTGCCGTGTGCTGGACACCGTGCCGGTGCGCACCATGATCTGCGAGTGCCTCGAGGGCTACACCGGCAACGCGGCAGTGCAGTGCGACAAACGCTCGCTGTGCGTCATCGAGAAGGGCTTCGTGCGCGACATCGACGGACAGTGCATCTGCCCACCGGGCACAGCGCTGGATGTTTACGAGTACTGCACGCCATGCGTGGTGGAGCAGGGCTTCAAGATCGACGAAAGCGGACACTGCGTGTGCGCGCTGGAGCGTGGCATGGTAATTGACGAGCGTGGCCGCTGCATCTGCCCAACCGATCACGGCTACCGTTTGACTTCACTGGGCGAATGCATACCCGGCGACAAGCCGGAATGTGAGACGAACGATGATTGCGCCGACAACCGCTACTGCAACACGGACACAAAGACCTGCGAGGATCCTTGCCAGATCAAGACCTGCGGCGTCAATGCCTTCTGCAATGCCATCAATCATCGTGCTCAATGCCAGTGCATCGCTGGCTATTCGGGCAACCCGGACATCATTTGCAATCACACCAACTTCCGCACGGACTTCCCACGACCCGACATGGTTGTCAGCTGTTTGGCTGATGGCGTGCAAGTGGAAATACACATCACCGAACCCGGCTTCAATGGCGTGCTCTATGTCAAGGGACACAGCAAGGACGAGGAGTGTCGTCGCGTTGTGAACTTGGCGGGCGAAACAGTGCCGCGCACGGAAATCTTCCGTGTACACTTCGGCAGCTGTGGCATGCAGCCGGTGAAGGACGTGGCCAGCTTTGTGCTGGTCATACAGAAGCATCCCAAATTGGTGACCTACAAGGCGCAGGCGTACAACATTAAGTGCGTCTACCAGACCGGCGAAAAGAATGTAACGCTGGGCTTCAACGTATCCATGCTGACGACGGCGGGCACCATTGCCAACACTGGCCCACCGCCGATCTGCCAAATGCGCATCATTACCAACGAAGGCGAGGAAATCAACTCGGCGGAAATTGGCGACAATCTGAAACTGCAAGTGGACGTGGAACCAGCAAGTAAGTAGACGACCATTCGCCAATATTTGGTAGCCCACATTCGTGCTTATAACTAACTTGACATCTTCCAATGTCCAATCCATAGCAATATACGGCGGTTTCGCGCGCTCCTGCATAGCCAAAACAATGGAGGACAACGTCGAGAACGAATATATTGTAACAGATGAAAATGGCTGCGCCACCGACTCATCGATCTTCGGAGAGTGGGAATACAACCCGGACACGAACAGTCTGCTGGCCAACTTCAACGCCTTCAAATTCCCCTCCAGCGACAACATACGCTTCCAATGTAACATACGCGTGTGCTTCGGCAAATGCCAGCCGGTGAATTGTCGTGGCTACAACGCGTTCGGCCGTCGACGAAGACGCTCGATCGCCGACAACTCCACAGATGGCAGCACAGCGATTGCCACCAACAGTGGCGTCGAGGGACAACTGCGCGAAGAGATAACGATATCATCGAATGCCATACTGACATTCGAGAAGCGCAGCGGAACCGGCATAAGTGATGCAAATAGTAAGTAAAATAAAGGAAGGCTGTGCATGGGCGTACGTAGCTAAGGCCGGAGGGGCGCAGCACTCCCCTTTAAAATGTAATCTTGAAATTTTTACATTTTACAAACAACAGCAAAAAGTAGCACATAAAAAATTCAGATATTTTCTTTTCCATCATTTCACATGTTCAAGATTTACATATTTACTTTCCATTTTCCAGTTACATGTTTAACATGGCTGCTTTTGAGTTTTGGCAATGCCAGACTGATTCTGGTTAACCCGTCTCTTTAGAACTTCTAGAAAATATTTCCATATTGCGTAAAAACACATTTCTCAACTTCAAGCTAAACTTTGTTTCGAATCTAAGAACACCATATTTTTTTCAAAAAAAAAGTTTTCTAAGGAAACTTCGTAAGTTATGGAAAAAACGTGTATGCGAAAATGTTAGTTTACTTTGTATAGAAAATATAGATTTTCGCTATCTATTTTGTCCATATTTTTTCTAGTCATAAATTTAGGCTTTCGAAGCAAATTATTGCATGCACCCTTCCCTGATATTAAAACCTGCGTACGCCTTTGTCATTTTTTACAGTGCATATTTTATTCAACACACTTTTGTATTATAATTCACAGTCAAACCATCGGCACAGCGTGTTGAGGATATATGCGTCTCCATGGTGGGTCTCATCATAGCGCTGGTCATTACGGCGCTGCTTGCGCTCGTGGCTGTTGCCGTGGCCGTTTCCTGCTGGCTTATGGCCTACAGAAGACGTCCCAAGACGCTCGCACCACTGCCACATCCACCAGAGTTCCCCAATCCGCTCTTCGCAAATGCCGAAGCTGTGCCAGAACCAACACCAGACTACCTATCGTAAACGTTAACTAAACTACACACAAAATACTAAAGAATTTCATATTTAAAAGTAAGACAAGAATGAAATAAGTAGTTGTAGTTGTAAAACAAACAAAACTTAGTATATAAAAAATATTTGACCAGCACGTGCAAAGAGATATTTAACTAGATAAAATAACGAAAGAGGCGTGTTGACGCCTATAAATATGCAATGAATGATGTGCAAGAGTGTGCATATCCGAAATATGCACACTTGACGAAATACTATAAAGTGTAAAAAATCTAACAAAAAAAGAGTAACAAATTGTATAAGAAAATATTTTTATCAATTTTAAAGGATAAATTATACATACATTTGGCTCAGTTTCAAAGAAACGCACGAATGAGCAACAGAGTTAAAAGCTCGTAGCACACCCAGACTAAATGCACACACACTAACATGAGAATTTCAAGTAGCTCTTTTTAACTATTTAATTTAAAATTTTTGAAGAAAAAAAACGGAAGAACAAATTGTACAGTTTAAAAGTAGTTCACACATAAATGAAGTTAGTTAGAAAGCAGAAGAGAATAGATGAGAGAAGAAGTAGAAAAGAGTGTATATGAAAAACTGCCAAAGCTATAAACACTGCTTATTTATGTTATATTAAAAGAAAATGGAAAGGTCGAGGTAAAGATGAAGATGAAGGTGCGCAGCCGCAGAGAATGTAGAACCAACAGGAAAGAGAAAAGCTAAGCGCTGCTATAACTGAAGCCAGCGTAGATTGGAAAGTGCTGTCACTGCACTCTAGCGGTTATGAAGATGATTTTGAAAATGCATACAGTGGCAACACTGAAATGTCAAAACGTAGATTTTCATAGATTTGGAAATTTATGACAGCGCGAATTATAGCAGCAAGTTAGGTATGTAAAGAAAGGCACCTTAATATGTATTATTGTAGTTTCTAGCGCCAGAATTGTGAAACGTAATAAGCAGTAAAGAAGCTACGAAAAATTCTCGTCTCAAAATGACAACTTCTTCATTAGTCGGATATGTATTTGCTTTTTGTTTTCATTAGTAATAATAGACAACTGCTATAATTAAATGTTAGCGGTTCTTCCTATAAAACTTAAAACGGTTGTGGGTCTACTCGAACTAAATAGTTTGTAATGTTATTGTAAAATATTTTGCAGTAAAAGCACTTGTAATTTATAATCGAAAAAAAAGAAGGCACTACTTGCTATAATTTTATGGCATGACTTAAAAACACTGCGAACAAAAGCAAAACAAAGCCAACTGCCCTTACGTCACTAACATGCAAACGAGCAATGCAACAAAATACTCTCACACGCAAAGCGGAAACGTAGGCGCACACGGAAATTTACCAGCACTCTTTCCAGTATTCAAAGGCAAGCCACGCAGCGTTGCCTTATAGAATTACAAGCAGCACCAACAGCCAAGCCAACCATTTATGTACTTCACTCGTTTAGATCGTAGCAAAGCAAAAACTGCCAAATATGCGCATTTCCGTTTCCGCCAGCATGCTTCTTACCCCCCAGCACACTCTTCTGTATATTTGTAATTCTTCAATTTTTTTCACCATTTTTTTTTTTGCTAATTTTAAATGACGACTAATGGAGGATTTGATTGCTGACTTTTAATAACTCACTTAAATGTTTTGTCCCTATTAAGCTAAACCATATTACTTTAATCATTATTATTAAAATTATTGCAATTATTTAACTATTATTGTTATTTGTATTAACAAAGTTGCTTAGCGTCTTAGTCAAAGTGCGTTTTAACGAAAGTAAACGGAAGTAGTAGAGCAATTTCCGTTGTGAAAAACTTAAACAATTACTTGCATGATTTAAAGCAATAACAGTAAAAATATAGTTTTTGAAGGCAAAGCACAAAAACAACGAACATTTTAGTCAGCCCACAGGCGAAATTATTTATTCTGGCAACTTGCTATAATTTTGCACAACAATGCAGCGAAATTGTTGTTGTGCCGCTTAGAGCAAGTTGCCAGCGCAAAGCATTTCGCCAATGGGCTACTAAGCAGCTGCTTAAATCATGCAAATTTACTAAAAAAAAAGACACACACACGAAGAAGAACGCGAAAAAAGGAAATGTATAGTCACTACTTTAAGTCAAAGTTTCACTTTAAATAAAATATAAATATTATTTTTTTTTTGTTTTTTATATAGCCACAAAAATATGAATTAAATAAAATGAACAGATGCCACAAATGCAGATAGCAGTTTTGTAAATAGCCTATGCGCGTTAAATTTGTTTGTGGCATCCTTAGGTTCTTTTGTATAGGTTCCCCCCTTTTTCAATTTGTGCGTCTTTCCCCCCTCTCTAAAGCGTAAATATAGCAAACCTGTTGAAATTTCAGCCATTTTGCCAGGCAAATAAATTAACATAAAAATATTTTCTTACCACAAGAAATAAACAAACAAAGTAAAAGACAAAATCTGTGCACAAATTACACTTAATATTTAAACAAACATATGCAATGAAAGTAAAGAACATCCTTTTGCACTGGCAGCAAATAATCTTAATGCGAAACTAAATACACTAAATAACTGCAAAAAACTGTTGAAAAATATTGTAAATTGTTAAAATGAAATAGTTAAATTATAATTTAAAAATAAACAACTGTATCAAATTTAAATGCAAATCGCAAATTTATTATAATTACTCTTAATAATCGCTTATTACTGCTGTAAACTAATATAATAAATCAAAATAAAAATAAATCTGAATAAATAATAAAATGAATATTGTTTGTTTCATTAACACCGTTTAGGCCAAACGTAATAAATTTCAGCCTTTTTATTTGCACGCTCTTACGTAGAGTTGGCTGTGTTGTTGGTGCACCCGCTACTCGTGGTATTGAGAATAGGTATCAAACTCCTTCGCTGCGCTACGAAAGACCACTTGGACATCAGCCAGCCGCCACTCCACACCATTCTCATCATTATTCTTATTAATAATAATAATAATGCCGCTGAATAAAACTCATATATCACCAAATTCCTGCCATCTCATTCCTTACGATCCTTATCGATTCATATTCCTGGGTGCAATCTACCCCCAACTCTGTCGCTCGGAGACCCTCTGCTGCACAAGCACCCTCGAGGCAAATATTACCATCCCCTGGAAAGTCTACGCTTTTACACTAAGAACATGCGATTTCTTTATATTGTATATTGATTGCAGTGTCGAATCATTCTACCAACTTCAAGTATTCGCAGGCCTCTATTTACCTCTATTTTATCTATTGCCCATGTTTAAAAGTTACTATTTATATTTGATCAAAAATTTAAATTTTTGCCTCTCTTGTTCATTCTTTACTATTAGTTATTCGATAAAAATAAAACTAAATTTTGCATATAAACGAAATTAGTTAATTACAACAACTCAACTAGAAGTGATCGTAAAACCAAAAGTCAACCGCAAAACCGCCAATATTAATATCGAAGTCAAATTGAACATTTAAATATAGTGCTCATGTTAATGTAATTCTAGCTTCTAACACATATGACGCACACAGAGCAAAAACGCTTCGAGTGTCAATTTTCGCCTCATTGCGCACATGCGCTGTGCAGGTATAAAAGTCGTTTTTGCTCTGGGCGCGTCATATGATGTTATGATCGAGCAACGTTAGTATAAACTTACGAATGTTATGAATTTTTCTACCAATGGAATGCAGTGACATAAAACTATATGTGGAAAAGTTTTTGTAAATATTATATATCATGAGAAATGAAAGGCACAGATTAGTCGAAGGATAGGGAAGGTAACAGATAGACGAAACCTTTATCGACCATACCACGCTAGCGATGGGATCGCCTATTAAACAAATATGTATGTATAACAAACTAATATGTACATATATATAAAATATTTCTTAAAAATCGAGCCCAGTTCTGCTTTCAAGCGCTCCCGTTGTCTAATTTAAACTGAACTTGAATTTGTAAACAAACTAAGGCACGAGAGCTCTGGAGAGAGAGAGAGAGCTTACTTTTCAACTATAACAACAAATGAATGAGCGCAATATGACAGATTCGGATGAGATCGCTATCTGAGGCACTTGCATAGCTAGACGAAAACGAACTGGCATGATCGTTATCAACGCGACTGCCACAGCACAGAAACACATAGCAGCCGAGAATGCAAACGTTGAAAAAAAAAATCGCAAATAACAACAACAACACACTGGAGTAGACAGAACTGCATATGACAAAGGGTGAATACCTGCAGAAAATGGTCGTAACATACGGAACAGCTTTATAAATTTTATAATAAGCCAGCAATTTGCTCTTGCATTTGAATAATTTTTAAGTGTTTAACTACCATTGCCACTGCCGCCCCCGCACACATACACATATGCTACCCCAGACACACGTGCCGTTCACCCCTTCCACTGCCATCAGAACAGTTGCACTGCTACGTAATTGCGTCGTCGCTGTCGTTGCCGCTGTAATTCGACGTTACTCGTGCTGGATGCACCCCTCGCGGCGCACTCAACCGATCCGAACTGAAGTGGTGATGTATCCAGATACGGCCAATCGCCGCCGCAGTTGCGTCGAATGTAAACGATATTCGCAGCGCCGGATCAGTTGACATTTGACAGCGCGTTTGTTCGCACGTTCGCAAGGCAGCTCAAGCGGTAGCAGAATCCGTCGCAAAGTTAAGCGCGCCTGCGTCTCTGACGCGCCGTGTAACAAAAACAGGATACTTGCAGGAATTTACAAAGCAAAGGATAACATAAATTCAGTGCAGAGCATCCGCGAATTTCAAGCTCAGCGACGAAGTAAGTGGCTGCCGTTTTTGAGACCGGCAAAAGTGTGAGTGCTCCCTCACATTGAAAAATCTGTGACTCCAACAACTATTCCGATGAGCGTCACAAAAAGCATAATTCAATATTTTGTAACAATTGATGCTTTTTTGTAATGAAAAATAAATAAATAGTGACTGCGCAGCGCCAGAATATGTCTGCAAAAATAACAAACATGAGAAAGTGAAAGCACATTTTGAAATTTTTAAAAAATTGCAAAAATGAAATAGCACAATTAATAAAATATTCAAGCTAAAAGTATAAATTTTGGCCTAAGCTTTCGAGACCGCCCAAAAGCGCTCGTTCTATAAACTTGAAAATATGTTATTTGAAATTTATATTAAACACGAAAATATGCTTACGAGTAAGCCTATGTGAAACTGCAAAAATAATATATATATGCTAATATGCATATAAGTATGTATGTATATATAAATGTGAAATACTAATCAAATCGGGCACAAGCCACAACTACTTATGCCCCAATCAAGTGCTGAAAAATGTTCAAGTGTGGCTTGTTTATTGTGCCATTAATGAAATTAAATTGCTCAACACATTATAACGGTGTATAACAACAATAACACAATTACCGATTGATTACATTACAAATGTTCCGTATGTACATATGTATGTGTGCGTGTTCGCGCTGCATTTTGCGCTATGCAAAACTGTATTTTCTTTATTGACGACTATGCCTACGACTACAAAAGTCAATAGGAACTATAACAATTGGCATTATATAGAAATATTAGAAATAAAAATTCAACTTTTTTATGTGTGTGAATATTTCAATTGTCATCAGCGATAACGCGCTATTCGCTTATTTGCATAAATGCTGACTACTTTTGTCGTTACTACTGGAAGCACTTCTATTTGATTGGACTTCCTACTCAAGCTGGCACAAAAAGTTGGCACTATTGGAAGCTTTTCAGATATTCGCACAAAGTTGCATATTTAATGCCACATGACGGAAATGTAGCAAATTTGTTAGATACTTTTATTTAAAAGAAATATTAAAAAATTTGGGCAAACAATTTGTAAATTAATTAAACTTGCAAAAATAATTTTTCTTTGGATTGTTACTATTTTTTTTTCTTTGCACTCATCCCTTTCTCTTGGCCTCATGATGCTCTTCGAGCTGATGTGGCCTTAGAACTTATTCTCTACGTGCTAGACTGTCATTCAAGAGATCGCTAATTTTGTTCATATATACCGTGAACGTATTCTTATACAAACTGTCTTGTCTTGTTCTATCTGAGCCTATGCTGCTCTCTTATACTCTTACCATATCCTATCCATTCTATGCAGTCCTATCCTCTACTTCCGATCTTATAGCATATGAATCTTTCATATGCGAATTGTACGGAGTTGAAAATAATCCCATTTCGAAGAATTATTATTTGGAAATTACTATTTTTGTTAAGAAACTGAAACAGAATTTCCAAAACTTTGAACACTAACCAAATTGCCCTTGGGTAATGAAGAACTTATGAGGATATAAATAAGCTGATAGTACTTGAATATGCTTTTCTTAGGACTTTATTGCATATTTTTTAAATTTAAATCATTTACGCTCTCAGGCTAGCATTGCCCTTTCCAAAAGGAGAACTACTAAAAGCTGTTTCGGCTAATTGCGCATATGAAATGACCATTCGCCAAGTCCCACTCCGAGGGAAATGCCCTTAGTAAAGAGTTTTATTATTTAGATGCTTCCCTCAGCTACCCATCAACCACTTGTTCAGTAGCTGAATATATAAATCACACGATAATATCAAATTACCCAAGTGAAAATATGCAAAGCGTTAGCAGCAGAAAATGTCTTTGCATGAGAAATTTACATTTAATCTAATTTTAACTACCTGCATATTCATATTTTTGTATGAAAGAATAGGGAATGTATTTTACATACGATAACATTAAAAAGTCATTAAAAAAAATGTTTTGCGGGTTTTATAGCTCTGTTTATAATATCCAATTCTAACGAATGCTAGCCTTCTCCCTTTCCATATCACTCTATCCGATCCATCCCCTATCCTATAATTCAGTAATCCTGAATCTTATTGTCGCCGCGGACCGGTCAAGTAGCTCTTCCTTGCCCTGTCTGACCATGTCTTGAAGACCACTTAGTATAACTGACATTCTTTTTTGAAACAGCTTCTTATTTTCGATACTTTTCCTACTAATCTTTCTGCATTGACTCTCTTATAAACTCAAACAATTGCAATTAAGAAATTCTTAAATCATTTGCATTTTCATGCAAATTAACATTTTAAAACAATGAAAAATTAATTACAGAATTTTACATAACTGCAGTTTATATGCTTGAAACGTATTCCTAGTACATGTCACTCACGCCAAAGTATCTATGCAAAATGCAAATTCACACATAGACCAAACTGCGAAATGCTCTAATTCACACTTCATATTCGTGTTAATTAAACAGTTTGAACCCGTTTTAATGACCTTTGCCGATAGATAACTGTATGCACGCAGTCTTATGGCGTGGTTGATCGCTCGAAAAGTGCGTCATCGATGCTGCCTAATCCTACGGAAATTCTGCGTGACGTCGCTCGCACTCTATTGAATTTATTAAGCAATAAACAAGACGAGGAATTTAATTTGAAATTGACTTGAGTGCAATAAACAATATATCAAGATATATATTGATATATTAGTTTACATTTAACTGTGTAAATATTATTCAAAACTGAACTGCAAAAAGTGAAATTTTTTTAAATATAACTCAAAGTAGCAAAACTCACAAAGATCAGATTATAAGCCTTATATCTTTTGTTTTAAAGCAGACTAAACGATACATGAGCGACGTTTTATCTCAAGTGGTCGGCGTTTCGATAAGGAAGATTGCTGCCGCCAGATAGACGAGGCTGTCTGTCACAGGGAAAATAAATTACCAAGCTTAATTTACAACAAAAGTAAGCAAACTGAGTCTGAAAGTTGCAGAAAATCGTAATTTAGAACAAAATAAACCCCAAATGAAAAAGTCTAAAACGAGCCGTTAACACGTTTTTAGATTAAATTGCCGTGAAATCAACGTCATAAAAATAGAGAGGGAAAAGTGAATACGAATTTTCAGCTGACAAAGAGAATGCTGGGCAAATAAGAGTGAAAAGGCACTATATTATAACTTGATATTTTCAAAGCACGATGAATGGCTCCACTGCAGGCAGTGCTGCCAGCTCAATGTCATTGCCGAAAACCGTTTCCTCCCCTACGGCGCTAAATGCTGGCGTCTACAGTTCGCCCAGCACCAATGGCGCACATGCATCTGCGACGACGCCGCTGCCAACGCCGCCGCTCGCGCAAATCGGCAGACAAACCTCGCTGAATTATCGACTGAGCCAGTTGTACGACAGCGGCGCCGAAAGCGGTGATGCCGATGAGCAGACGCGTCTCATACGCACACCCTCCGCGCGCTCGCACAAATTCATTATAATCCCTGCCGGCGCATCGACCACAAGCGGCTCGCCGTTTCGTCAAACTATATCCACTTCCTCGCTGGCCTCAATGGCGACGGCCTTGCAACACAAATCGCCATTATCACCTGTGCCACAGCAACAACAACAGCAACAACAGCCGCAGCAACGAACAATTTCGCGCCAATTGTCAACCGCATCAGCAAACATGCCATCCAACAGTAAATCAGCCTCACAGCCGAGCTTTAATTTATATGAGCATTCCGCACAGCCGCAGTCGCCCGCACTCACGCCCAATTCGGGCTTGGCACCAACGCCATCATCGCTGCTGCCGCCGTCGGATGTCATTCATCAGTCCACATCGACCGCCGCAGCCGCTGCTGTAACATTTACAATTGAGGACTGTGAGCCCGATAATGGCAACCCCTCTGCTGCTGCCGCCGCCGCCAGCGGCACAATCGCCCCAATTGAAGCGGCGACGCGTTTCACACCGGCGTCCGACACAGTCATCACTAGTCACAGCACCAACATGTCTAGCAACAATATGCCGACTTCGTTGGACACCATTACTGCCGCTGGAATGCCACCAGCTCTGCGCACCGGGCTGAGACCGCGTAACGAGCGCAACAGCAGCGTGCGCTCGGTGGTGTCAGGTAAGCGAAAATTTCTATAAAAAAATTGTTATTCCAGAATTCAATGCAAATTTAGTTTGAATTATAGGATTTCTATGTAATAATTCTATTGAAATGTGATTCGATAAATCTCGAACTATTAAGGGAAGATATTTAAGTTAGTACTGTTCCATAGTTTCAGGTTTATAGTTTTCTATATTAGTTCAGGTTTCTTCTTTTAAGTTTGTTATAAATTGAAATGAATTCCATAAAAGAAACATATTGTTGGTGCCTGGGCTTGTCCACATTCCTTATTACGATTCTTTGAGGATGCTGAAATATAGGCAGAAAAGCTTTTCAACTACAATTATTTTTGGGGGGTTAATTACAAAAATCAAATCAACGAAAGGCGTTTACTTATACATTTATAGTTATATCTTTGAAACCAATCGATTTTGAGAAAACGACTATCACTAAGTGCAAGAGTAACCTTAAAAGGGTTCCGTTGTATTCTTTTAACGTACGGAACCCAGATAAGTTTGAGCTTGTCCATAAAAATTGCCTACCTAATAGAATACCCTCCAATTTATTTCATTCTGAAATGTACCTTTGCTTGTCTTTATGCATTATTCCAGCTTATATGTCCGGCTCGAACGACCTCAGCACTGATCCGCAATACTCCTTTCAGCAGCCGAACACACCCACTTCGGCCAGTGGCAAAGAGCTCAGCGCAAGTTCCTACATCTATCGTGATCATGTGGCGAATCAAATCTACTCGGACGTGACGTCAGTGCGTTCATTGGCATCAATCGGTATCGGTTCAACAGATGGACGTAAGCTGGTAATACGGCATGTACCCCGCACCCCGACTGAGCTATTCAGCATGGTGCATCCACCGTCGCCACCGTAAGTAGCTGCCATAATTATTGGTCATTTCTCTTAATTAGTGGTAAAGAAAAAACAACAAGCAATTTTAAAATGTGCCTCAATTAGCCAAAAGTTCTACTTAAATACTTAAATTGCACTTAAAACGATTTTTTTTTTTGTGATTCTGTGGACTCGGCTTTAATTTTTTCTGATTCGAGTGAATGAATGTGCCTGGCCAGCGCATTGAAATTCGGATGCAGTTGTCTGCATTATTTCCTAATTAGGCAAAAGTCATTATAACAATTTTGATTATAAAGACAATATGATTCTAACTTTCAAACTAAGCTCCAACCTAGCAATTTTTTTTCTACTTATAAAAAAAGTTTATTTCACTTACTCATATTATCTCATCAAATGTGCCCAAATCTCTAAGGGCTATTGTTCATATTAATGCGAATGAAATTTTAGCATGTTCCGTGGCGCCTACAAACACTCACAAAATTCGGCTAGCCGCTAGCACATGATTAGGAGTACTCAAGCGAAGTGAACTATGAAATATAACTGCTAATTTTTAAACGCCTATATTTAGTTACAACTGAGGGGCTAAAGAGCTAAACACTGATTTACATAAGTACTCAGCAAACGCAATATAATGAAATATTTTGATTGGTAATTATCGCTTCGATTGTGTGCACAGAACGAGGCGAAATCGTGCTCCAAATGTGTGCGATATTTTGTAAATTCAGCTTGCTAAAGGCTTTTAAGATTTTATTAGATTCATAGGTGGCCAGTTTCGAAAAGTCGGGCGCACCGCACATACGCTTATCGGCAAGTGAAGGATCCTTCAGAACCGCAGCGCGCGCTTCCTCAAACCACTGGCAATGGCTGATTTAGTGTGACAGCTCGTTATATATATGCATATATATATAGTATAGAGGGAAAGGATATTAATAACTTGCAATTGCTACTCACTGCCAAAAATCGGGAAATAGTTTTATATTGACTGCACAATAAACGCCGTAAACTCGACAGCATTATGCCACCACGATTTGGGGACACAGACACTGCTTCCTCCAAACACTCCGAACAGTCCAATAATTTGCGCTATAATCGAGTTGCCAAAATGTAAGACAATTCTTTTTACATGCACAACTTAAGCACGTGATTTTGAAAAAGTGATTACATCAGCATTTTAATATTCAACTTCTTGAAGAATTTATTGCCTATGAATAATAAACGCACATTCAAATGTCTTTTTGAAAAAAATCGTTAAACGCTTAAAGCATGTTGACTTGATTCATTAGCGAATTGTTAGTCAGTAAATTTATTTACCTTTTCAATTCTTACTCATAAAATGGATGATGATGATAAGTGTTTGATACGCTTAAGTGCCCATAAATATTGCCAACTTAATAGAAAAATGCTTTTTTTGAAATTATATAATGAAGAGAAATAATTGGACCTTTTTTAATTGTAAGTGTGAAAATATAAAGCAAACACGTTAGGAAGATCAGTTTTGAACAGGATTCAGTTTAGGAATTTGAATCAAGTTTTTCATTCAGAAAAATATATCAAATATGTTGACTATTATGCAATTTGAATATGAAATTATACATACATGCCTCACCAATATTAAATCAGCTGATAGAACCAGAAAATATAATTCATAAGTCTTAAACGGAATTGCGTAGATTCAATTACATACATTGTAATAATAATAATAGTTCCAAGAAATTGGTAGTTCGTTATATTTTTTTTCGTTATAATTGTTATCAGAAATCATCATTTTAAATTTTTCGGTAATGACTCAGAAAAAAGATTCGATTCCAACACTGGGAACTGTAATTTAAAATATCCTTTAATGATACGATACGATTTAATACGATGATATGATACCTCGAAAGTATGTGATTGCTTGTTAATGGAATTCCAAGAAAATATTCTTTTTAAGATATAAAAAAATGTACCCCTTATTTATTGTAACTATGTATATCATGCGTTATAGCTTTAATTATAATTTAAATTGTAATTAATAAATATAATAATAATAATATCATACGTTCTGACAGAAACTTCATTATAAATTTAAGCAGTTTTTAAAAACACTTTTTCGATATTTTCTAGTGAAAGTTTTCTGTCATCGAATGAATTATTTTATCAGGAACGTTTCTTAAAAGAAAATCGTTTTCGAAAACAACAACTATCTCTGAAATATGATACAAATCACGCTTGAGTAAAATTAATAGCATAGCACAAGTGAACGTACTCAAATAATTAATACTCTCAATTATCGTTCTTAGTTTTAAAGCCTTTAAATCTTACTCACTTAGAATTTAATACAATAATGAATATGCATTTACCGTTTCAAAACTCTCTTGTTATGGCGCATTATCAGCTCGAAACCGGCTCCCTTACACCATTTTGAAATATAATTTTATATTTATGAGTTGTTCAATGAGAAATGCACTCTTGTATGTAAGTGTGTACGAATATTGTCACTTGTTTGATTTTCATACTTTTCACTCGTGTGTTGTTTACACTAATTTATTGCTATTCGGTTGACCGCGAAAGTGTTGAGGGCAGAATTTGATCTGGTCCGTTAATTTCAACTAAATATGTTTGATGCTTCGAAAATACAAACAAGAAAAAAAATATAAACAAAAATAGTTGTCATGCCTTGTTAATTTAAAGAGAAGTAGACAAAAGTGCCGAGGATCGTAATTTCACTTTCAAAACAGTGGCAAAAATTTAATTTGGAATATTCGAACTTAATTCTAGTGTCGACAGAACCAAATATTAATCCTTTCGCTACATCTTTTTATTGCTGAATGCAAAAATTCTAAAACATATTCCTGATCTCATTAACGACAAATAGTCATAATTTTATCAGATGTCTTTATTTAGATGTGTTTCTTAAAATGTTAATTTATGTTTCTTTCAAAAGTTCAGATTAAAATTTTTTCCATTCGTAATGAATGTATAGTGAAAATTTCAAGATGCTGTGTTTTTATGGTTCATATAAAGAAATCGCAAAAAAAAGGAGGTAAAAAACCTACTGTCACATATTTTAGAATCTAAAACTCACAAAAAATGTTCCACTTATCTGATGATGGTTCAAATTCCTGACAAAAAGTTTTTTATTTTGAGTTTTATAGCATTATTTGATGTATTTTTATGCCTTTTTATGCCTTTTGTTTACAGAATTACTAAAAAATAAACTTGAATTCCACAGATACTCATAGCTAACATAGTCAAACGAATCATTATATGTATACTCTTTATGTTAAACTTGAATATTATATATAAATATATTATTTTGCAGTCCACGTGGCATTGACGATGACGATGATGACAGCTTTATGGACGATGAGACGGCATACTTGAAACCGCGTCGCCAACACTGGGGCAGCAAAATGCAGTTCGTGTTGGCCTGCATTGGCTACTCCGTGGGTCTGGGCAATGTTTGGCGTTTTCCTTACATGTGCTATAAGAGTGGTGGGGGTGAGTTCATAGTTTGTGTGCATAAATTTACTATTTAAAAGCTTCTAAATCACTCACACAATTTTTCACTTCAAGATAAGTTGAAATAATGTGCGACTGTCGCACGCTTTGAGCATATATTTGCCGCCGATTTTTATTACTTTTTAACCGTAAAATGGCGGGAAATGCTCATTTACTCACATGCACACAAATAACGACTTCCGAACGTGTTGCTGCTAAAGCAAATGACGTGGAAAAGTCGCGTTTGACATTTACCGTCAATCAAAAAGACTCTGAGCGGCTCTGAAGTATGTCTGAAAAATCGTTTTAGTTCGCAATTATTTTGATTTCATTGTCTAACTTTTTTTTCCCAAAAGAACTCAGGCATACTGTTGTTTTTGTGCAGCTCTTTATCCGCAATTTCCGTTTAAGCTTAAAATTTCGAATTAGTTTCAAGACAAAGCGCTGTCATTTGCCGTCTTTGCATGTGGCGGCCTCCGAGCTCCGAGCCTCTTAATCTGCAAGCGCGTCCAGTTGCGTTTGATCGTTTTGCTTTCACAGCGCGCTCGTATTTTATGCGAGCGGCCATAGCAGCTGACATTTCAATGCTCATCATGTCCATCTTCATTTGCGCTGGCGTGACGCGCTGCACGAGCGAGCAAAAATATGAGACCTTTGTGTGGTCAGCTCACATTTAAATCCAACTTTTTCTTGTCCCACTGACAGCGAGACAGACAACGAATTTGTAGCGTAGGTTTAATATTTATTAGAGTTCACATGGTTTACTCCGCCAGATCTGTTGCATATATCTAGATACTTTTAATTGCATTAGTGTTCTGTTTGTCTAAATATTTTGCATTTTTCAGGCGTGTTCTTAGTACCTTATTGCATCATTTTAATCGTATGCAGTATACCGTTATTGTTCATGGAATTATCGGTGGGTCAGTATACCGGCAGAGGACCGATTGGAGCGTTGGGACAATTGTGTCCTCTATTTAAGGGTAAGTTGTAAATTTGGAATGAAGCGCAAACTAGTATGTTATAATTCATAGCTGCAGATATTGCTATATGCATGTCATACAAGAGGTATTCACACATAAGTGGAACTCGGTCCGCTTTTCTTCAACCCACTGCAAGAGCTCGGGTCAATTCAGACCATTAAATACATTGCTGACATTTTTTTACTAAAAGTACGAGCTTTTGTGTACTTGAAAAGTAACTTTCTTGGCATTAAAAGAAGCAAATGGCTTTTAGACCAATCAGAGCATTAAATCAATTTTAGAAATCTTATTGATTTTTGTCAGCTTGGCGTGAGGGCTAATTTTTGAAAAAGTTTATTCACGCTTATTCTTGCTTCTGCTCTTAAAATCTTACATATTTACACTAGTGTACTTTTGAGTACGCTTTATTGTGAATATCCCTATAGCTTGCATAGAAGATTTAATTAAGTATGTTAGATATAGTATAACTGAAAATCTCGGAAACTTTTTTTTGGTACCTTTTTAATGTGTGCATATTGATTTCACGTTAATTTGCACAATTTATAGCTTTCTTACGCTCATTTCTTACGCGTAAGTGATGATCAATTTAAGTACTCGCAAATGCACATTATTCCGATAAGCAAGAAATTTAATTTTTTCAGGGGCATTAAAAAGATAATTTCAAGATGTAATAAATGTGTTGGGTTTATGGTGGATTACCTTAAGAAATACAAAATATTTTAGCTCAATTCGCTCTGTTTTTCGTACTGATGCCGAGAAAGCATTGCAGTCCCCTCGTACCTTTAAAGTTGAAATTGCATTTTTCAAGAAAGAGAAAAATCTAGAAAATCTAAGGCTGCTTTTTTCACAACTTCAAATGAATTTATTCAGAGATACATACTTATGGTACAATTTTACACCACTGCCATCGATGTTTACAAAAAGCGCATGTGTTAATTAACATAATGTGTAAAGGCTCAAATATGGTGCAAGGTAGGGCAGCAAATACAATTATACAAACAAATATCTGTGAAGCTATGTATGAAGCAGGAAATAAATAAAATCCGCTGCCAACGTGTGCATTTTTGATTTATTTTAAAAGAATTTATTTTGTATGGTTGTTATGAATATGAAGTAATACTACTGTCGGATTGCAATCTTATAAATATTAATGACTGTTGCTTAACTTTTTGCATTACTAATTCTGCTCATGCAATTTGCATCCGTTGTCTCGTCTAGTCTTTACATACACCTACCGTATTCTAAAACTGTATTGATCAATGCCACACTTTTATACCTATTCATAGTTTATCTGTCTCTGCCTCAGTTTCTGTCGGCCTGCCAGTTACTTTCTTCAGGTGTGGCATTTCTAATGTGACACCCACATGTAGACTATAAATTCAAGAGCACAAAACTTATTGAAAATTAATGTATGTAGCTAATTACGGCTAACTGTAGAACTCAGTCACAAAGCCGTACAAATCAATTTGTATTAAACAGTGTATGTTATTTATATGTATCTGATAGAATAATGAACATTATATTTACTATACTGAAATTCGACAGAAACGTACGTTCTCGGACAGATTAATAATTTCCTGATTTAGAAACGGACATCCTTTTGGTGTCGCCAAGGGCCCAAGGATATAGAAGTGACATTTTATAAAAATTATATTTCTAAGTAATTTGTTGTTGTACACCATTTCTGTAAATTGTTTGTCACATTCGAACTCTTCAAACAATTTTACATAGAAAAAATAAGTATTTTATTCAAAATAAATACCTAATTTGTTGATATAATGATTTGTGATTTTAGTAAAAAAAAAATTTATTTAAAAAGCGTAAAAGATTTCATTTAGAACCACCAATATTCAATACAACCAGACAACATATAACTAATATTTTGTTAAAACATAACCTAAATTTTTTCATTTTTATCAAAAGTGATACATACATTGTGCATCATGGTAATTGGTATATTCCGAGTTTTTCTTAATATAATTTAACGTATTTTATATACAGAAAGCAATACAGTCTGCTTCTTCTAATTCTTCTTCTATCTTTTAGGTGCCGGTGTTGCCAGTGTGGTCGTCTCTTTCCTAATGTCTACATACTATAGTGTCATTATAGGTTATTCAATTTATTATTTTTTCACGTCATTTAAGCCATATATGCCGTGGGTCGATTGCAACAACAGGTAAGCTGACAGAGAGTGAGATTCATTTAAAATTATATTACACTCATTCACCTTCACTTCTAGATGGAACACGCCAGACTGTTGGGTACCGCAACGCGTGGAAGACAACATGACAGCGCCCGACACATCACGTACACCTTCGGAGGAATTTTTCGAGTTAGTACTTAACTGATTTGGGGTGGCTCCGAGGCTTTTACTTTGGCATTACGATGTGCCTTATTTATATGAGACCAATTAACTCTTTGAATTGATTTGTTCTCACCACTCACTCCCTCCCCTCAAGAGTATGTTAAAAAGTAAGGCATCATATTTCAGGTCCCTAGCTCAACTTTTTCGCTGCCAACTTTGGCGCAAGTCTTATTAAAACAAATCCCTACTTAACCATATAATTACTAAGAATATAATTATTTCTTTTTATGATCTTCTTAACAGACTTTTGTGATGACTTGAAGAAAAGGTTTTTCAAAAATGGTTCTTAAAATTGAAGTTTTTTTCTTGGTGTTTATATCAATAATAATGAAACCAAATAAGATCATAAGTTGGAAATTAAGACAAATTTTGATTTAATTGTTCTAAATTGATTTTCAGAAATAAAGTGTTGCAAATAAGTCCCGGCATTGAGTTTCCTGGCCAGATGCGTTGGGAATTATTTGCCTGCCTGATTTGCGCTTGGCTTATGGTATACTTTGCCACATGGAAGTCGATTAAATCGTCTGCTAAGGTAAGCTATGCCCAAAAATATGCTACAGCAATTTATTCAAAATATCCCTGCCCTCGATACAGGTGCGCTACTTCACTGCCACCTTCCCTTTCGTGGTCATCATCATACTTATGTGTCGCGCTGTTACACTGGACGGTGCTGATAAGGGTTTGCGCTACTTCTTCCGGCCCAATTGGTCGGAGCTGAAGAATGCAAATGTTTGGATAAATGCCGCTTCGCAGAATTTCAACTCGCTGGGCATTTCGTTCGGCTCCATGATCTCCTTTGCCAGCTACAATAAGTATAACAACAACATCGTTCGCGATACCATCTCCGTGAGTCTAGTGAATGTGCTGACGAGCTTCCTGGTGGGCATATTCGCGTTCGCGACTCTGGGCAATCTGGCACTAGAGCAGAACACGAATGTGAAGGATGTCATTAGCGATGGACCCGGCATGATATTCGTTGTGTACCCACAGGCCATGGCGAAAATGCCGTATGCCCAATTGTGGGCCGTAATGTTCTTCTTTATGCTGCTCTGCTTGGGCTTGAATTCGCAGGTATCTAGGCAATGAAATTTGCATAGGCGTACACAGTGGGAAACTTACCTTTTTATTTTTTAAACTTTACAGTTCGCCATTGTTGAAGTGGTGGTCACTTCAATACAGGATGGCTTCCCCAACTGGATCAAGCGTCACTTGGGTTATCATGAAATTGTGGTGCTCTTCGTTTGTGTTATTTCCTTTTTATTCGGTCTGCCGAATTTGATACAGGTTATTGCTACTTCCTCTTTACCTTCTATCTGAGTGTGTAAATCACTGACGGCTTTCTTACAGGGTGGCATTTACTTCTTCCAATTGATGGACCACTACGCAGCCTCTGTGTCGATCATGTTCCTAGCGTTTTGTCAAATGGTCGCCATCGCTTGGCTGTACGGCACTGGTCGGCTTTCGAAGAATGTAAAACAGATGACCGGCAAAGCACCCTCCTTGTACTTTAAATCCTGCTGGATGCTGCTGGGACCTTGTCTACTGTTTGTAAGCCGACGGAGCTGTCACAATTTGAGCAGATTAATTTGAAACTGCTTTGCAGGCTATTTGGATACTGAGTTTAATCAACTACCAGGAGCCGAGCTACCACAACGGTAAATACAAGTATCCCGAGTGGGCGTATGGAATTGGCTGGATGTTTGCTTCGCTTTCGCTGATCTGTATACCGGGATATGCTCTCATAAATATATTTCGGGCACCAGGTCGTACTTTTGGGGAGGTACAAATTTAATATCCACCAAATTTTTGGAGCACATTTTTAGAAAACATTTAAAACATACCTTGTTTTGTTCTTTTAGCGTATTTCAAATACACTAAGACCTCACATTTACGAGTGCCGAATATGCGGCGAACACCACTGCGAGCACGATTTTCCCGAGCAGGAGCAGTATATGTACGCGCAAGAGATGGCCGGCATGTACAAGCCCATGGAGCACATGAAGGCATCAGCGCCGCCGCCGCTGCAGTTCAATATGAATCAAAAGGCCAGCTATAGCCCAATGCATTTGCAACAACAGCAAGAGCAGCAGCAACAACAACAGCAGCAGGCCAGAATCATTCAGGAAATGACCATGGAATCACAACATCTAAACGAGCAACCAGCGACGACTTCCGCCACAACGACAGCTACCACAACGAGCTGAATGCGAGCGCAAGCGCCGAGGCACAATTGGTTTGGAGCATACTTTTAGGTGTTTCAGGCCTGTGCTCTTTCAAAAATGTTACTAATCCGAAGTGTGTTGTGCAAACGTGTAGCTCAATTTTTAATTTTAATGTTAATTCAATAAAAGTACATTTAGGGCTTTTGCATTTTCAGCAAGAAGTATTTTTCGGTATTACAGTTTGGTAGATATGTACATATGTATGTCAAGTTTTCTGCTGTAAATTTGTCAACCAAGAATAAAACTTTAAGCAATTCAAGAAATAAACGGGCCACGCCTACTTCGCGTATGTTATGTCAAGGCTAATATCTAAACTTATCAGGCATTATTAGATTATGTGAAATAATATAAATCCACCTGATTCAGTAATGATTTGATTGGATTTTCCCGCAGTTGATGGGTCACCCTGTTCTACGACCAGCAAGCGAGAATCTGGTTTTCTGGCAATTTGTTTGTTTTGCGGTTTTCTTTTGTGTGAGTGAAAAAAGTTTTAACGTTGCAAAAAACCGGCTGCTGCAACTTTTTAAAGGGGCTCCTCTTTGTGTCAAGAGATGACAACTTATGACAAAATATGTCGAATATGTTCAAGTCCAGCGAATTACGAAGCTTTTTCAAAGATTCCGTCCTATCTGCATGCAACCTCCCACGAATTTCACAACTGGCAGAAGCCAATCAACGTACTTCTGGAAGAGACAACTGGATTGAAGGTGAGTTCTGCATATGTATTGCGTATGTATTGTATAAGTGCTGTAGTCAAAATTACATGGGGATTTCTCCTGCACAGATCTCTCGAGATGATGGCTTGCCGCAAAGCATCTGTGCGCTTTGCATTTCCTACTTGAAACATGCAGCCAATTTTCGGACACAAGCCATCACAAACGCTCTGACTTTAAAAGCGGTGCAGCTGTTGCAGCAGCAGCGTCAAAAACCAAACCACAACAAAACGAACGCACAGAAGAGCCAGCAAAGGCGTAGTGGCGATAAGGAGTGTCAGCTAATAACCGCAGACGAGTTAAATTACGCTGAGGAGCGTGAACTGGATACAAATTTACTAGCCAATAATTGTCAGCAAGACCAGAACAAAGTTCGCAAGAAGCTGTTAAACAGTTTCCACAGTAATGCACCCACTCAGCAAAATGTGGAGCAACAGATGCGTTATCTCAATCTGCTCTTCAACAAGGATGCCAATTCTGGTTTGCGTAGCAATCGTAGAAACAACGCTGCCTTCGAAATGCTAACAGTGGGTGGCGACGCAGAGGCAGAGGATGAATTTCAAACAACCTCTACTGTCTCAAGCGACGAGAACGAAGACGCTGACAATAAGACCAAATACAACATGTTCTCATACAAAGAGAAAAACTTCGAGGAGGATGACATCATGGACATG
The DNA here is from genome assembly GCA_963457695.1 of Neria commutata. Taxonomy (NCBI): domain Eukaryota; kingdom Metazoa; phylum Arthropoda; class Insecta; order Diptera; family Micropezidae; genus Neria; species Neria commutata. The sequence goes on from OY735246.1 coordinate 13,539,310, forward strand.
GATGAGCTGCGCGAGGCTATCACCATCAATATGCCGGAGAGCTGCAAAGAGCGCAAGTGTCGTGCCTGTGCGCGTAGATTCATGTTCGAGGACTCCTATCGTGAACATATGGATACTTGCATCGAGTACAAGTTCCTTATGTACATCGAAGAGATAAATCGGCTACTGGAGATACGCCGCAACAAAGCCATCTCACCACATGAGTTCATACGGCGCATGATATTTTGCCTGCGCAAGACTTGCGACTGGTTAAAGGCTAACTGCGATGACATGTTGCTGCCGGATTTGTTGGCATACAGTGGCGGCGAAACTGCTGCCGCAGCTGAAGCGCTCTTTTTAGATCCACCAGTGCCTGAAAAAACGACTGAACATAATAAAAATATTTTATTGGCCACGTCCACTACTACATCAATGACCAAAGACAATGATCTGAATCAGGAAAGCAGTATTAGAAACCTCTTTGTAAAGCCAAATTCACTCAAAAGTGGCACAACCACGCCCATATCAATTAGTAACAATATCCTCTACGAGATCGAACGTTCCCAAAGTCGTAATTCAAATCAGCAGACACAAATCGATCTGGACTTGCACACCGATAGTTTCCAGCTTAAGAGGCCGATTGCAGTGTTGGCTACCACTACCACAACTACCACGGCAGCCACGCTTACTCGTCACAATGGCAACAACAATGGTAAACATGACAACAGCAAAGGCAGCAAATGTGACGAAGAGCGTTTAACATTCCTACAGAAGCTGCAAAAGGCAGGCTGGCAAACACCACCACCAAACAAGCCAACATATCAAGGCTCCTTTCCAGCAACGCCCTCTACACCACTGATAACAGTACGCAAGGATCTATTACAGCCAGCTACGCCTTTGCAAGATGGGACTCCGGCAAAAACCACAGCTGTAGCAACGCCAACTTTCAGCGCACGCTGCAATCCTTGCAACAAAATGTTCGAGACTTTGGCCTCGCTTGAGCTGCACAATGCGCTAAAACACAATAACATGGCCGGAGCGCAGCAACACGGATCACGGCCTACTACCAGCAACGTCGATGTTGCTACTGAGTTAGCCGAAACTGAAGAGCAGCGTAAACGCATAATAGCTCTTTTCGACGACGACGAAATTTGAACAAAATTTATTTATTTATTTCGTTAATTTATTTTTTATATGCATTTTTTAATGATTTTTCATTATTCGCATTTAAGCTGAAATAATAACAGCTGCGCAGATATTTTACCCCACGCTTTAGTATTAAGTTAATCCAATGTTTTTTATGTTTTTTGTTTCATTTTTATTTTTTGAATATTATTTATTTATTTTTTATTAACTTCATTATCATTCAGTTTTTTACACAATAACAATTATCCAGCGATATGCATTTCTCTTTATATACAATACAATAAATTATAATATTCATTCAAAAGAAAACGCTATTTGTTTTCCAACATGCAATCATAAAGAGCTCCTGTAGACTCACATACTTGCAACTTCTCCAGCAAGTTATTCTGCACAAAAGTGCATTGCTGCTGCTGTTGTTGCATCAAGTTCGCCAGCAGCCAGAAAGTTTCTCGCGTTAAATTTGCGTCGCGATACGCGAACAATTTGTTCAGTAGCAACACCAAGTTCGTTTGCCACATTGTTGTCATTTGATGCAACAATAGCTGCAAAGTTTGTGCTTGTGTTGCAGACAGACTGGCCAAGATGCGCACTGCATATAAAACACGTAAGCGATCGGCAGTCGTGCTGAAATCCCCCTTTTGACTCAAATTACTCAGCGCGTAGTTAATTAAATACAGCAACTGCTGTGCATTCAACGTGCAATTCGGTTCAATAATTTCGCTGTGGAAAACAATTTGCAAATGATATTCACCCGCCGTACATGTTGGATTTTTCATGTTGAAGTTTTGCTGCAGAAAGACTTTATCGCTTGGTCGCAATAATTTCTTGGCATGACAACAAATCAACTGCAAGCAAACGCCGGCATCTTCAGAGTAATCCTCTGGCTGTATCGCACTGTCGGCCAAGTAGAGACTCCACAGCTTCGGAACCAGTTCCATTTGTACGAGCGTGTGTGCTCCCTTGCCGCCGGTCGCCAACAAATTGGCAAGCGTCCATAGGGCTGTGCGCTTCAAGCGCCCCTCTGTGCTATTCAAATATGTTACCAAATAACTGCCAGCCATGCTCGAAATTTTATCGCAAACTGGAACTTTGCCCAGCGACAGGTTGCAGAGACATTCGGAGGCGCTTACTTGACGCGCCGCATCGCATCCTATAAATTGTTAAATGTAAAGATCTTAAACAGACAACGGTGTGCCAGCCAACCCTACCTGTTAACTCTTTTACGACGACTTGCATCGCTCCCGGAATGTTGGCAAACGAGCTGATGTTATCATTGCCTTGCAAGAAGGCTTGACTGAGTCTGTACATATCTTCCACCGTTGCATGCTTGCGTCGTTTAATGCGCGTAGCCAAACCATTTACATCCTTTTCCGTAAGGTTTTCCAATTCAATCTCACCCAAGCCAAAACGAAACGAATCCGTTTGTTGTGCCCGCTTGTTGTCGCGTTGCTTGCGGCTATAACTTCGAATTTTTTCGCGCAGCACGTCTGTACCCACTAATGGAGTCCCAGATACTTGCTGAGATTCTTCGGACAAAGAGTTACTTTGAAATTGCGGCAAAACATCATCAAGCATAATTTTGTAATTTTGCGAAGAAACAAAAATAAGCACAGCTAATGCTGATTCCACTCTTTTTGTTTGTGTAAATTAAACACAGCTCAACTATATCATCACAGCTGATTGCAGTTCTTGGATTTGTCATTTCTCTGCACTGAAAGTTAATTCTCTTCCAAAATAATCCTGCTAAAATGTCGTTTACAATTTTGCAAAAGCTCTCGCTTCAGTGCTTGAAGGTGGATCAGCCATTGTTGAGTAAGTTATCTGCTGGTGCTATGCAATTGATAGTGTTGAATGATTTTACATCTGAAGATGTACTATAACATTTTCATCAATGATTTCTAGCCACAATGCGTAACGCCAGCAAGAAAACTGGCGGCAGCACACGCAACAAGAAAGGTCACCCACGGCCCAAACACCGCGGCTGGCGCGTACAGGATGGGCATTATGTCTCGCAAGGTACCATACTCGCCACACAATTGACAACGCGCTTCCATCCCGGTCTGAATGTAGGTCCTTATTAATTATTGCTTGATTGAGATCTAATTCCCAACCCATTAAAACATAAAAGGTTGGCTTTGGGCGCAATGGCACATTGTTTGCCATGGAGCATGGCAAGGTGTACGTTACCTGTGAACCACTCGAACCTAATTGGGAGCACACCTGGATTCAACGCAACTATGCCGGACGAGAGAATCAACCTATACATAAAAAATTCTTTAATGTCATTCCGGAAAAGCAACACACTCGCTTCCGTCTGGTTGATGAAGTTTAAGTATTTTACATTAAATTTATCAGTTATGTAAACAACGTTCTTGAAAAAAAAACAAATTAATTTAGTTTATTTTAGATTGTGAATTGGGCTATTCTGTGAAATATTGCAACGAGCATAGCAACGAAATTCTATTATAAAATATGACATTCAAATCGTACGCAATTTTTTCTAAACGAATTTGAAATGAAAATATAAAAAATAAATAACTGGCACAACCGCCCGCGAACGAGGCTTTTAGGCCTAGCTCTCTCGCATTAACTTGTGTGTGCTTGTTATATTTTTGCACAAGTTAACGGGACCTACTCTTTACCGATTCCGAACGGGTTTGAGAAGCTTTTCATGGCAAAGATTATTCTCGGAGAATTGCCAATTCACCGCGAGAAGTGGCGCCGCGCAAAGAAACAATTTGAAAACAAATTTTCTTTGTGTTTGATGTTATGATGCCCCGGCTGAGATTCGAACCGAGAAGATTTTCGCATCAGCGACCAAGCACTTAGCCCACTGAGCCACCGCGGAAATGGAAATATAAAACATCAAAAATTGCGAATGCGCCATCGCCGCGCAGAAACCAAGAATATGTAGAAATTTTACGTCACGTATTATGCGCGACTAAAAAAGCAAACACAGGTCTGGCGTAGCTTTATTATTCACTGTCTTTGGTAATTCTTTATTATTTGCCAAGTGTCAATTTTTCAATAAACCACAAATTGCAACCTTGCGAAAGATCGGCAAACTGTCAATTTCCACTGCGAAAGAGAAGTTGGCTGTGGCTGAACTCTGACAATTCCCTTACTTCCTCCTTTCAGAAAAAATCAAGATGGTGAGTGGACATCGTTGTACGCCTCGTAGTCCGATTCTTTTGAAAATTGAGTTAGAAAAATCTTTGATTCGTAAAAAGTTGTTATAATGTGAAGTCTTTCTTGACTTTTATCAATACACACGAGTATACGCTCAGGTATTTAAATGTGGATAAAGTCAACACTCGTTGAACGATACCACTGATACTTAACCTCAAACGCGAAGTGTGCTGTGACAAAATTGGCTACAACAACGAGACTACCGACGCCTAACCACGTGTATACATGAACATAAAGTGACATATTTTTTTCTATTGCAGTCGAACATCAAGAGGAAGAAGACCAGAAAGCTGCGTGGTCATGTGAGTCATGGTCACGGTCGTATCGGCAAGCACCGTAAACATCCGGGTGGTCGTGGTAACGCTGGTGGTATGCACCATCACCGCATCAATTTTGATAAATACCATCCCGGCTACTTCGGTAAAGTTGGTATGAGGAACTTCCATCTGCGTCGTCAACACAAGTTCTGCCCCACCATCAATTTGGACAAACTGTGGTCACTGGTTGGTGCTGATAAATTCGCTGAGCTTCAGAAGGAGAAGAGCACCAAAGCTCCCGTCATCGATTTGGTGCAGTTTGTAAGTTTATGACGCCTATTAATGCGCAAAACCGCATTGAATTTTTGCCAACATGAAGATTTCCCTAAGGCGTCGGGCGGACTGAATGCGACCGTACAATTGCTCTCACCATGTAGCGAAAGCCTTTCAGATTGCAAAAATTTAATTTCTTTCTGCTGTCTATTGAAACTGAACTTGGTGAAACATCTTACTTATATGTCTCATTTGCAGGGCTACTACAAATTGTTGGGACACGGTCACTTGCCCAAACAGCCTATCATTGTCAAGGCAAAATACTTCTCCAAAAAGGCTGAAGACAAGATTAAAAAGGCTGGTGGCGCTTGTTTGTTGCGAGCTTGAGTAAGTTAAGGTAAGCAAACGTATAAGTTGGAAGTACCTAAAAATTTTAATTGATTTGGCCCTAGAAACGCAATGACGAGTTATCTAGCACGTCAGACTATTGCTGAATGATTTCTAGTTTTTTACCATAACTGAACTGAGTGTTTTAAGAGCCAAATCAGTTGGGTACTGGGAATTATTGTTTACATAAAATTTATAAATATTAAAATTGTATTAAATTAATTTTCTATTTGCAGATTCCCTTAAACTAAATTGGAATACATTCGAACATCATAAACGTGTTTGTTTTTTAATAAAATAACAAAACTGAAAAGCCAACTAAAGTGTATTAAAATTACTTTTTAACCCTAACGTTAGTTTGGTTGTGAAAAATTGAGCTGGGGATGATTTTAGCGTGTATTACGGGTGTTCTACATTCACGCTGGAAATTTGAATTTCCCAAAAGACGTGTATTTCGAATTCTAGAAAATATGATATTTAAAGTTGATTCATTTTTAATACAAAAAATATTAATTTTAAATATTCTCAACCACCCGATATTTGTTTATTTGCGAGTTTTAAAATTACATTTGCAACATTTTTGCTGACGTTATGTACACAAAGAAAATGAAACTAAACCAGACGTAACCTAGTATCTTAGTTCCTATACCTAGTTCTTAGTAATACATTTCCTTTGCATATCGATCAAACGAAAAGTGTGGGAGATGATGGAAGTCATTGCCGCTGGAGACGTTTCAAAATCAACTTCAAAACTTTGTATTCATTAACTTTTTTATCATTGGTTATGAATTCCGCAGTGATTGTTATTACGTCAGTAATGTGACCGTTTTTACCGGGTTTGAATTGGTCTCATGTCATGATTTGCAATCAATTTTATCGTCACGATGGCATATTCATACCGTTTTGTAATGCCGTGTACTCCAGGCTTAATGGTTTCGCAATCTAGTTGTAGCGTAAAATAAAGAACACAAGGAGACGCGTTCAGCAATTTCACATTTTATTTATATATAGTAATTTATTCATTGGCACAATGGCCTTTTAATGCCATTTTGTCCTGGGAGTGAGCTTATCGCGCTCCACGAATAAGGATAGCATATGTCTAATTATTTGATGGCTTTAAATAACTTATTGTTTTCAATAGGCCCTCATAAATACTCGCCTGGGGGAAGACATATGTATACATTTCCAGGAATCTGTACGAGCATTTGACTGACCAGAAGAATCCCCCTGGCTTATAAAATTCCCAACATAAAATATTAGTCGATGTAATCGCATCATAAACGAACAAAAAATGTTCATTCCATTCCAAAGTTAAGCGATTGAAGAGATTCATATTGCTAACGATTTCATCATTACATTTTGGACACACTATCAATCGCACAATCGGTTTTGATGAAGTTTTAAGCAATCGATCCCACTCCTCGAATGAAGAGAGCAGTAGTACAGGAGATTTGGGTACATCCACAGGTTTTTTTAGCTCGTTTAAGTGTTCCTCACAAAAGGCTACCAAGCTTGCAATGCAGTAGTATTTCGCTTCGGCGAGCAGTTCACTGATTTTCAATTTCGATGTTGGCAGTGGTACGTCACCGTCCCTTAGGTAGTTGAGTATTGTATCAAAGTGCTTGCCAGAGCGGTCAATAAAGACCCGGCCTGAAATATGTCGATAGTACTCAATGTTCATTTTATAGCAGTGGATAATTTTCTTACCCTCTGCGTCCACTGGTAATTCCATGCGACCGCTAAACATGGCGCTCAACATTGTTTCGTTTATCTTGGTTAATGTACTGATTGAGGTGCAGAAGAAGCGCCCACCCACGTTTAGCTTGACGTGGGCCACAAATCCATCGCTCGATTTTAGAGACAGATTTTGCACTACAGCTGCAAGAGACTGGGTTTCAATTTCACCGGCTGTACGATTCCTCTTCGATTCCATCTGGATTTTTTTCTTTTATAGCAGAAAAACTTCAAATCAAGAAAATTGTCCAACAAACGCAAACCAGGGCGGAAGCAGAAATAAATCCATAGTCAGAAAATCGCGCTTCTTCTGTGCTGCGAGCTTCTGAACCAATAAGCGGGGTTTAGACGGTCCTACATGTCGTCCAACATAGCACAAGCCGCGATGTTGGATCGTGTATACGCAAGAAACAGCCGCTTGTCACACATGTGGGATGGTTTTCAAAATTTTTTGATATTTCTGCTCGCTTATCAAACCAACCAACCTGTGTAAACACATGTTGGTCAAGCCTAGTGTATTTTGGCACTTTGAGAAATTGTCCGTGCTGTTAACATGATCACGGACAGTAAAGGCCTTGCCACATAGAATCCGTTGCGTCCGTGAGAGCGTCGTTTTCAACTGACTGCGACGGACTGCCGGAGAGGGTCGGCACAATGAATACGCTGGCAGCGCATAGAAAATCAGCTGCTTCGTCTTCTGTATTAAAACATTTTTATTGTTGCGCCAGCAGCAGAAACCCCAGCATTTTCCTTCAGAAGCTTCTTGCGGTACACCTGAGCCCATTTGTCATAAAGGCAAATGTACTGTTGTACTGTTTCTATTAATTGTTCTTCGAAACAATTGCAAATACAGAAAATTTCAATGAAATAGAAAAAATTTCACAGAAAATTTCAAGTCGGCAAAACAATAAATACAATCAGCTGATATCTGTCAACGTTCTGCCGGACGGCAAAAGTTGAAAGTTGTTCAACTTTTTGCGTTGCGCCATCGCATCTGTTGTTTATGTGCCATGCTTCATATGATTTCATACATTTCAACTTTGCTATCAGTTGAAAAATCGCTCTCACGGACGCAACGGATTCTATGTGACGAGGCCTTAAGAATTTCATTGAGCTGCAGCTTGCAGTTGGTTCTTATGGTAGAATTACTCTAGCGGTAAGGTTAGAAATCGTGTCAGCTGACACAATCTATCTTACCCGAACACAATGTTCGCTATTACTCTGACCGGATTGAGTAGTAGAAATTTCTGCGTCGATTAGAAAACTACTGCAAAAGTCGTGTCAGCTGTGAAAAGAATGTTGCCACACAAAAAATTCACTTGAAAATGAAATAGCAATAATGCTTTTCCTAAGCAAGAATTTAAACGGCAACACTGGTCAAAACAAGCGAATATTTATTGGAAATATAGTCCACTTGCGCTTTCGTTTGCTTAAAATTTGTACACATCGTACATTTTACACAACACTCAACAAATTGAGTCAATTATTTCGTCGTTTGAATTCATTTTTCACGATATATTTTGTTTGTGAACTCTGTTGCAGAAAAGTGTTGCCAGTGACCTTCGATTTTAGTTCAACAAAAGAAGTGATTGTTTTTGCCGAAATTAGTTAAAAAAAGTAGTACACAATATAGAGATATAACAATTATGATAATTATGTGCCATAAATTTAATAAAGAATGTAAAATTTCATCTCAGAAGAAAATAAACAGTGTGTTTCTTTTGTGCACAAAACTATACGGCAGCACTAGCAAAAAGAATAGACTGACAGCTGCAATCCGTTTAGATGTTAGAGTAACTGGGCAAATTGCTATCCGGCACGATTGAATTCGACACCGCTGGACTAATTAGACCATTACTTTGAAATATACGTTAATTAGAAAAACTTAATTAATTGTATAAAATTAAATGAATAAAAATGGCTTTAAAGTTTTAATGCTATAGCATTTCATTTTGCATCACTATGAAAATGAATGCTTTGCATAAAAGAGATAAATTAAATAATTTTCCTGAAACTTGGAAAATTAATGGCGGATTTCATAAAAATAGAAACGCACAAAATAAAGTGTACGTAGCGCTTTAAAAAAAACTAATTGAGTCGAATGCTATCGACGAGAGCTGAGAACGCCCATTCTTTTTCAAAAGTTTCATTTGCCGTCGGTAAAAAGGCTTTGGCTGTATGCGTGCGTCTCGCTTGCCAACTTGAAGAAAGTGATGTTGTACGACATGTGGGACCGTGTATTCGCAGCGGCACGTGTACAGTTATTCCTGCCATCAAGCCATGTTGGACGACATGTAGGATCGTCTAAACCCCGCTTATAGACTAGCCGAGTCGCCATTAAAAATGGAATTCCCATTTTTCGAAAAAATACAGTAGTGAACGGTGCTGCCGTTTTGAAAATTTTGAACGAAGTGCTTTTTTTTAAAAAAAGGTAAGTGAACAAAGTATTTTCTCGATATTGACAACTGAATTAACATTGAATTTTTATTTCGAAATTTTAATTTTGAAGTGAACACTGATTATCTTGCAATTCTTCATAACAGAATAGCCTTCGGCCAATCGGCCAAAGCTAAATTTGATGGGCAAATCTCCAGCTGTTCCGGGCAAAGCTCCAGCTGTTCTTTGAATGCGTTGATGCCAATTTTGTGACAGCAGTGGTTTGATATACCTCTGGTCTCTTCCGTGGTATACATAGTGATAGGTCAAGGTCGACGCATACAAAACAGTCCACTTGTCGACGAATTAAAAAGGTAACTATAAAAACGATTAGTGTAGGTAAGTGACGCTAAAGTACATTCAATGGCGTAAGTTGAGCTGATATGAGTATACGACAGAAGTTTGTCTGCACAAGGAAAAGTTGTATTGGAAAGACGATTAGTGAAATTGGATTACGTCGATGAGTTATAGAGTGGCGGTGCACTGTGGAAAGCGTATACATATACCCTTAATTGCATGATACTTTCTATTGCAAAAAATAACATATTTTAAGTTAGTGAAACAATTTCCATAATTGTTTTGCTCTAGTAAAAATTACTAATTGAAAAGTAACTGCTCAAAAGTACAAAAAAAATTGTTTTGAAAAACAAGGCTTGTGCGATCGGCGCGTTTATAAGGGTTTTACTTTAGGCGTTTGCATTTACTTTAGCCTGAGAAATAATTAAGGACTCTGATGAAAGAAAATATGTATCAAAAAATGTTTTGAAAGTCTTACAAAGTACTTATATCCGTTAGATGGTATTCTATCAGTTAGACGGAGTAGAGCCGAATCTAAAATTAATTTTTATTTAACAGCACTTGTATGTCAATATTATGCATTGGTGTTTAATATGAAGCCTCGAAAACAATCGAAAATGTACGTTTTCGAACTTCAACTGCATTTATACCAAAAGCTCGCACTGATCCATGAAAACTAATATCGTTTTGTATTTAGCGTTTTTATGTTAATCTAACTTTCGCACTAAAGGCAATATCGACCGGAATTATTCATGTTTCTCTTGCATTTATATTGCTCAACAAATATTTATTACCCTTTCGTTTTATCGTTCTCCACAATCTTCGCACCTGCAAAACTCCATAAGGCACCGAAAATAACAGGAAATTCAATTGGAGCCTTCAGTTTGTGTATCGCTTGATTGCATAACACCATTGTCAGCGTCAGCAAAAATAATTGTAACAAAGCAATTCAGTATCCATTGAGTTTCGCACACCCTGCTTGTGTCTGCCGCATCGGTAAAGTTCGCAGGAGCATTTGAGAAAAGTGTATCAACATGGCTGGAAAATTCCAAAATGTGACTCATTGCATTTTCGACATGGACGGTCTGCTACTAGGTAAGTGCTTTCCACATACACCTACAAGTAGGCGTGGATGAGCTAGCTGTCTGCCTTTTATGATTTGTCCATTTGCACATTAAAAGCACATGAAAATAAATTTAATCTTTTAAAATATGACAATATTCATATATAATTTGTTTAATATAGTAAAACAGGCAAATGCAAAATAAAATTAAAATTTTATAAAAATCATTATGGTGTTGTATTTTCACGATTACTATAAAGAAGCACACGTAAAACTTGATTGATGACAAAATAAATGTTAATGTCAAAATATGGTACTTAAAATGTTTCCGTATGCCAAAAAGCAACAACACGTGAAACAACGTTTGTAGATACATAGGCAAATGTCATCTTCCCTTTCATTATTATACTAGGTATAAAATGATGAATCATCACGAGTTTACTTGTGCAATATGTTGGGAGAAACGCAACACCCTAGTCAGGGAGACAACCAACAAAATATTGTAGAGCGAATTGGTTACTGGTTCAGTAGGTGACAGGGACATACAATGGCTCGCATCGAAAATCGAGCAAACATTCCTAAACATTTTATCAGCTGATTTCACTATATAACTGAAGGATGAAGAAATGGAACAATTGGGTGACCATGGTAACTTTTTGCAGGGAAGTGACGGTTAAGTGGGAAATATTTCCAATATGTAAATTAAGTAATCTGATCTTATTTAAAGTAATTTTTTTTGTCTTTATTTCTCATTGAATTGCAAGCACTTTCGATTTTTAAATTGATTTCAAATTAAACTGCAATAATCTTGATATAAAATAGTAAGACACTTTTAATATCAAACGTATTTGTCATAGTATTTTCAAAATAAAGTAAGGTCTTCTTTCTTTTCATTGAAAGCGCAAAATTTCAAAATTGTTATCAACTTTTTTTCTAAACGTATCATCAAAGGTTAGCGGTGATAGACATGTGTTTCAGCTTTTTGATAAATGGGTACAAAGGCTTTCTTATTTTTTATTAAAACTGTAGAATAGAACATGGTAAAAATGTGTTTTTTCATCATTTATTATTTTATTTTAAAAAGTAATTAAAATTTTTGTTTGTCTATAGTAAAAAAATTATTTTAAATGTCACAGTGCCATCTTGCGGATCTTGAAAAATCATAATTATTGTTTCTTTTGCATTTTAAAATCCGCAAACTTTTTCGAATGAGAGTGCAAACATATATCGCCAAACCAATATTCGCACTTTAGAATCAATATTAATGTATCGAATACAAACAATTTGGTTGTATAAAAATTAGCAGCAGTTCTTCAGTATCTTCGATGAGCCAATATAAATGTATATGAATTTAGAGGAACATTTTATGTTATGTTACGAACAAGCAAAGCTCAGCAATTTCAGCTCAACCAATTCTTAATGGAAATCTGATTCGTAACGCCTTTTTAACAACAAACTTAATCTGACCGTATTTCGGTACGAAAAATCTTATTATTTTCGAGACAATCAGAATACCTACATGGTAAACAATAATCGCATGCACAAAGCAACAGTTTGTAAAAACTTTCTCATCCCTTCCCGCCCAATTAGATACTGAGAAACTCTACACACAGGCTTCGCAGTCCGTACTTGATAAATACGGCAAAACGTATGGATGGGAAGTGAAAGTAAAAATAATGGGCCTACCTAATTCGGAGGTATCCAAAATGATGGTGGCCACATACGACTTGCCCATGACCTGGCAGGCGTATGCCAAATTGCAAAAAGAAGCGGCCGCGGGCCCAATGATCGATGCAGAGCTGATGCCAGGTACCACATAACGAACATTTCATTAATATGAATTCTTTTGGTGTTTTTTGCAGATACCGAACCCATTTATGAAGAAATTGCACGGCAAATAGCGCAAGGCGTTGGCAAATCATTTCCGCTGGAGGTGCGCTTGCGAATGCTTGGCGTCACTGAGCAAGCAGCCGCCAAAATAGCGGTCGAAGCCTGTGACTTGCCCATCACCGTGGAGGAGTACTTGGTGCGGTACAAACAGTTGTGCTACGAAATGCTGCCGAAATCGAAGATAATAGAAGGTAGTTATATGGGCAGCAACCCAAACTTGATTCATTCAACAAATGATTTTGTTTACAAAAGGTAAAACTAATATAAAATTGTGTCTCTGTGGTGCCAGAATCAGCAACCACTCGATTTGCGGAAGCCAAATTGGAAATATTACTTCAAAAAGCCAAAGAAGCTAAACCGTTATATTAAATTTTGATGGAATCCGACTGGAAGCCAATGAAAATTTATAAGGGTGCACCCAGTCGGGCAACTTGAAATTGTCCGAGTTAGCCAATGCCGTTATTTGCCTGTGATTTCTCTAAATTTCTTGAAATTATTTAATTATTTCTCGTGCGATATACTAAATTAACAAAATATCATTTGACTACTCTTTTAGGCGTTGAACGTCTGGTGCGCCATCTGCACGCCCACAACATACCCATGTGTGTGGCTACTAGTTCCGGCCAGGAAATGGTCAATATAAAAACCAAACGTCACCAGGAGCTATTCAAACTCTTCAGTCATACTGTGTGCGGATCGAGCGATCCCAACGTAAAAGAGGGCAAGCCTGCGCCCGACATATTCCTAGTGGCTGCTTCTCGCTTCTCTGTGGAGCCTGATCCAGCAAAATGTTTAGTATTTGAGGATGCACCCAACGGCGTGGTGGCTGCGGTCAGTGCTGGCATGCAAAATGTAATGGTGCCCGATCCACGTGTACCCGAAGAAATGCGCAGCTTGGCCACTGTCGTGCTTAAATCACTTGAAGACTTTAAACCGGAGGAATTCGGCCTGCCGCCTATGACAAATTGAAAACCATGATAATTATCTGTCTGGCGTACAGGAAGCAGAACAGAAAAATTTTACTTTCAAAAAAATTCAACATATAAAAGTTCTGCATTGCATTGTATGCACATGTATTTATTGAAACCCTTACAAATATATACATATGTATGTGATATGTTGTGACATATTCAAATCAAATCAATTTTTAATTACTGATTTTCGTCACTTTGCTCAAATCAAAGCAATGCTAACTGTCGACAGTGGTATAGAATTTAAACTATCCCTAGTCCAATCAATAGTTCTGTAGCTCTGCAGACTGGTGGGGGTTCAACCTTATTGGCCATCAGATTTTCAACAAAAGTACACATGTGGGAGCAACAAATTGTTTATTCGCTCGTCACCAGTCCTATGATTTAGACCCGCTTCATACTAATTATTTCATAGCAATCTGATCATTTCAGTTTCCAGTTAAGCTGTCATACAAAAATATGGACGTGGTCCACCCACTATATAGGCGTAAACTTTTGTCCTTAATATGGCTCTCATTTAAATAATTATGTATTTAAACGAATAAATGTTCATACTCAATACTACTAAATATATAGACGGTAAGTATAAAATCCTTATAGCACATAGTATATCCAGAGCTTCCTTATTTGGCCGTTATATGCAGTTAAGAATAATTTAAAATTTTCCAAAAATGGGCATGATCCGCCCACCATAGAAACGGTAAATTTAAAACACCAACAATTTTAATTTCTTGAGTGGATTATCGCCCCAATCGGTTAGGTGGTGTGTTGTGTTATTCTATTGGGCTAACTTAACTCGTACTTGTTTTATTTTGACATGATATTTTAAGGGAATTTGCATGTAGACACAAAGCCCCACAGATGTAAAATACATACATACATATGTATGTAGGTAAGAATGCATTAAGAAAGGATGAAGATTCGTAATTCCTAATGGTAGCGTAAATGATGCATATGCACACTGAAACACATGCATACATACACACATACCAAAATATCAGGGCTGCAAAACAATAAAAACTCGGGGTGCTTTGGTTCAGTGATTCACGGGCTGCTAAGCCATTGGTAATGAATACAAAACTGATTTGGTTTAAAGTTTAGCTTATTTACAATGAAAATAAACACAATGTTTGATTCATGTTTCGATTTGGCGGAAGCAACGAAAAAATAGTTCGGTTGAAAAATTGTTTAGTTCAGAGTTCAGTTAAGTTTTAAGTCTTGAAAAACATAAGTTTTGTCCACATTTGTGTTAATAAGAAATATTCATATTCGGAAGCAATTACGATTTTATACAATTTTGAATAATTTAAAGATCGGGTCGTCAAGTGTAATTTAAGACGATAATCGATGTCAGCAATTTTAAATGTTTCAGTACATTTTTGGAATAAATTCAGTCCCAAATGGAATTTGCGCTCTTTCAACACTGATTCATATTTTTAATAGCTCTGCGGCAGAACCTCTGCCGCAAAACTTTCGCTTGCCGGTTTGACAGTTGCATTGGGGAAGTGTTCGTACGTGGTTATAATTTGTTTATATTTCGGCAGTCTGCATTGTCAAGGTCAATATTCAAGGTCGATACAATTCAAACATCGCAATCGTCGTCAAGCTGAACAAGAGGTAACTTAATATAAAGAAAGGGAATTTATGGTGAAATGAACTCCTGCTTCAGTTGGTGTAAGGTGGGAAATGTGCTCAATGCGACTTTGCCTCGATTTACGCAGCATTGCGTGGGGAGTGCACCGCGAACTTTAAAGAAGGACATAGAATAAATATATCGCTTTGTTAAAATGGAAGAGAGCTGTAAAGAAGAAGGATTCCCATATCTACACCTTCAAACAAATGCAGACTATTTATTGTCCGGTATATCTTGTGTGCTTGTTGAAGATTTGAATATCTTTTTGAAATAAATTGCAGTCGCATTAATGTTCGTTTAAGAAGTATTATATGTACTATATATGTTTAATTTAAAAGCAATTGAAATAGTACATTGAATAAAAGTTTACGTTAAATTTTAAAATAAATTTTTAATATATTGTTTCTGTTTTCATGTATTTTCCACCAAACTAAAAACGTTTTTATAATTTCTGTTAAATTATTTCTTAACTTTTTTTACTTTCCATAAATCTCAAAACTGCCACCATATGGAACTTTTCTAACTTTTTTCGCAGTCTAGATTTCTTTCTTATTTTTGTTTGCACGAAAACAAAAAACAAATCCAATGTTGAATAATTCAGATATTTTCATGTAATGTATTTTTATATAATATGGATAAAATTTATTTTGGAAAAACATAAAGACAACTTTCAATTACCACGCCTTGAGAACTACTTATTCATTTAGTTTTTATTATAACAGTGAAATATCAGTGAAAACCGTTTAAAGCCGTTGACACACAGTATTACACATACATACATGACGCGCCCAGAGCAAAAACGACTTTTATACCTGCACAGCGCATGTGCGCAATGAGGCGAAAATTGACACTCGAAGCGTTTTTGCTCTGTGCGCGTCATATGTACAGTTTGTCAAGTAAATGTTTGCACACTGCAAAAATCGACAAAATTTTATCTTTGATATTCCATAAAATTAAGGAAAGTTCCAAAATTAAATAAATAGTTAACCGTTTTTCTTTAATGAACACTTCACTTTCATATAGCGTTAAATACATTTTTACATTACAAAAAATAACATAAGAAAAAATTAAAATGTTATGCAATCCACTTTTCAAGGTGTCAATTAAATGTTTGCAAAATTATGAAATTATACATTAGTTATAAGAGAAACATTTTTAAAAATTATTATTTAAAGTCAATACTTGGAGACGTCTCTGCATGGATGAAATTAGTTTCTGTAGATCATATTTTTCAGGTATCTTAAGCCATTCCTCCTTGATGTATTGAATTAGTTGGCTTTTTGTTTTTGGAGCCCTCTTTGCCACATTTTTCTTCAAGAGTGCCCATATATTTTCAATTGGATTAAGGTCGGGACTTTGTGGTGGAGTATCAATAGCTTTACTGCAGTTATAGAGCACCCAAGTCTTGCATAAGTACGAGGTATGCTTAGGATCATTGTCTTGATATAATTTATATTTGTATTTTGTAGGGTGGTTCCGTTCTAAAAAGCCGAATTTGTGAACACTGGCAATTAAGTTTGTTCTTAAAATATCAAGATAGAATTCTTTATCCATATTTTGTTCAAATATCCTCAAATCTCCAACTCCTTTTTTAGAAATGCAGCCCCACACATTCACTGATAGTTTCCCAAATTTGACTGTTGGAATAATATTTCTATTTTCTAGAGCTGAAAGTGGTTTTCGCCAAACTTTATTAGGCCTCGCATTGTAATAAAGCATTATTTTTGTTTCATCGCAGAAAACCACATCATCCCAGTGATCAACTGAGCGTAAAAGGTACTCCCGCGCAAATTTCAATCGCTTTGCCACATTTTTTTCAGAAAGGAGTGGTTTCTTCCTGGCTACTTTCGAAGAATACTCGTTCCTTATAAGCACCTTACGAACAGTCTCATGAGACACATCAGTTCCGCACTCATTTTTTATATTCAAAGCCAATTCTCTTGTTGAAATGATGGGATTTTCACGAATTTTTCGAATGATTTTTCTTTCTTCTCTGTCAGATAGTTTTCTGGGTCGTCCAGGAGATACTTTAAAAATGGATTCGCCCTTCAGTTTGACCTCTGTTGATTATATTGTACACAGTCCTTAATTTTATTGAAAACATTTCAGCTAATTCTTTAGCACTTTTTCCTCTGTGATAATTATAGTATACCAATTGAATAATATTTATGTCAACTCTTTTCCCGGGCATTTTTTTAAGAAATCAATGCAAAGTATACTTTTTCTGACACGCAATTGAAAACTGATATTATTAGCTCATCTGATACTATTTCGAAACGTCTGCGGAAAGTACCGCTAATTTTCGCCGGCCTGACGGCCCAAATATTCAATGCGAATTTACTTTTGCAAACAATTATTTGACAGTGTGAAATATAGCTTGCTTTCCTTTTTTATTTTCTGAGTTGTTTTAGGTTATGAAATAGAGATTATTTGGATGTTATATGAAAGTGAGGTATTCAATTAGTACATATTTTAAAATAATTTCAAAAATTTTCAATTTTTCTTGTTTTTATGAGCTTTTAAAAATTATTTTCCCCCCATTTTTTAGTTTGCAAACATTTACTTGACAAACTATATGTATTGTATTATTTTATCGGTGAAGCCTGACAAGTAGTTTACTCTGCTAATTAGCATATTTTCTATTTCAACGCATTTTAATGTCACGATATATCAATATCCATCGCTTATCGAGACTCATTTTATTTTCATAGATTTATTATTTTTATATTTTTCTCTTTGTGCACAGATTAAATCCTTGCAAATACCGCCGCCAGCATCAGCAGAAAGAACTGGAACAGCGAAACTCAGTGTCAATTTTCCGCATCCTACACGTTTCTACCGCATTTTCGAGCAAAGTAAATCTATCAATATGTCTTGCAAATATGGAAAGGTGACTCACTGCATCTTCGACATGGACGGTCTGCTACTAGGTAAGTTCCCTAGCTTTTACAAGTATAAAGGGAACCCTGAACTAAACTACATATATAATGTTGACATTTGACATATGTATGTATGTATGTATGTATGTACATATGTTGACGATCACTTAAGCGAGGAGTTTCTTAATAGGGGTTCACTGTAGTCTGTATTTACCTTCCCACAAGTTCAAAACGTGCAAAACAACATTGATATAATTTGAGTATGAAGATAAGCACTCAAAATCTTCAGTAAACAAATATTAAAAAAAATGTTAAGAATTAGTTCCCTAATCTTAATGCATGTGACTTTCTTTATTTTTACTTTGCAATTTTGTTTGTTTATTGTTGATTTAAAAGGTCGCGCATTCTCGAACATTCTCGCAGCCATTAAAAATTAATAATTGTTCTATTTGTTTTGATCGAAATAATTTATTTCTATTTATTCACACATACACACAACACATCTGTGAATTTCGGTATTGAGTTGTTAAATGGACTTATTGTACCTATACTTAAGAACATATGTACATATGTACTTACATAGTATGTATTACATATATACGTATACCCCAAGGCTGTCAATGCCAAAATGTTTTTGTAATCCCAGTTTTTGGGAGCGGGATTTCACATGCATGTTGACTTTATATCCTACCTAATATACATACATACATATGTATTTATAATTTTTTAATTCGGGGCGTATGGCACTGCGAGCTTGAGATATGTACATAGTGCCCTCTTACAAGGATATACATAAATATACATAGCTCAATGCTTGGCCCTATCTCATTTAGTATGCAATACTAGATTGTTTTTTTTCGAGAGATGGGTAGAAGCGTACGTGATTCCTTTGAGCGAGCTTTGTTGTAGAAAATTGTCCTAGGCGCTTATCGATGTTGAGGACACGGCGATTTTCTTCAGGTGTTTCCATAGTTTCTGCTAGCTAAAATTGGGTAGCGAAATTGTATCGAAAAAGAACACTCCTAATATTGTACCGTCGTTGCATGGGATTGAATCAATGTGCAAGTGGTCAATGATCGATACATATGTACATACATAGCTACTGCCAGATACCACACAAAAAACGGTTCTTCAATGTGCATTTCCTTTGGTGTCTTTTGCAGATACCGAACCGATTTACGAAGAAGTTACACGGCAAATAGCGAGTGGCGTTGGCAAATCATTTCCTCAAGACGTGCGTATGGATATGCTTGGGGTCACCGAGCAAGTATCCGCCGAAACAGCAGTAGAGGGCTGCCACATGCCCATCGATGTGGAAGAGTACACGAAACGGTATAAGAAGTTGTGTTACGAAATGTTGCCGAAATCGAAGTTACTAGAAGGTAATTAGTTATATGGGCATTCGTCCCAACTGGCTTTATTTTACAAAAGATTTTGTTTACAACAGGCAAGACTAACTCAAAATTGTGTTCCTACTAGTTTAGCTCTATTCTGTGGCACCGGAACCGGAACTCATTTCAATTGCGAATATGAAATCGAACCAGTTTTTTAAGGAAACCATGGAAACGGAACCCTTATTTTAAATATTAATAGGTATAGATTGGAAGCCAATGAAAATTGATTTCGGCTGGTAACTTGAAAGCGTTTTTAGTGCATTACTTGTTTCTTGTCTGAGTTGGCCCTAAACAAAATCCAATTTTTTGCATGTTCCATTTAGTAACAATTTCATTTAAAAATTACCGCCCGATAATATTTCTGAACTCTTCTAGGCGCTGAACGTCTGATCCGCCATCTGTACGCCAACGACATACCTATTTGTGTGGCTACAAGCTCTGGTCAGGAAATGGTCAATTTAAAAACCACTCTTCACAAGGAGCTCTTTAAACTCTTCAGTCATACTGTGTGTGGATCGACCGATTCCGACATCGACGAAGGCAAGCCATCACCCGAGATATTTCTAACGGCTGCCTCTCGTTTCCCCGTAGCGCCCGAACGAGAAAAATGTTTGGTCTTTGAAGATGCAGTCAACGGCGTAGAGGCTGCGCACAATGCTGGCATGCAGAGTGTAATGGTTCCCGATCCTCGTGTAGACAAAGAGTTGCTTAGCTTGGCTACTGTCGTTCTTAAGTCACTGGCAGACTTTAAACCAGAGGAATTCGGTCTACCGCCTTTCACCGATTGAGGCGCAGAAGATGTTGGACTTATAAATATCAACTGATGGCGTGGGTTAAGAAGCAGCAAAGCTTGATACTTTGAAAACTTGTTACTTCAAAGTTCTGAGTACCGAAAATATTCAATATAAATGCATATGCTGTTATGCGTTTGTGAATGTGAGCAAATATCAATATAATACAAGTATGTGTTTTTTAAATTGTTGTTTTTACTGCGCTTAACTCCACTTTTTTCAATATTTTTTCAATTGTTGGCGACAAAGATATGCGAAATCTCGAGATTGCTTATTTATTCGTCAAGTTCTGCCTATATTTATTTTGATATACATATTCATATGTGTCTGTCTTTTGCAACTGAAAACAAGAAAAGATGAAAATAAAATGAGAAAAAGTTAATTGCAAATAAGAAGAGTAATTTAGAAATGAGAGCGCCAAATGGATTTAAGCGAAATTAAATCAAGAAGCTTTTAATGGAAGCACTAGCCTTGTTAAAATTTAAGTTAATGCGCGGGGGGTATTTGCTAGAATTTAAATCTCATATGGCTTCAAAATCCCGTTCAATCTCTCGGCTGTATACATTTTTAGTTTCCTGAATTTCTGATGAAAATATAACGTGCACACACCAGGTAATGCGAGAAATAAATAAATGCCCAAAATTCTATATTTTCCCCATGTATTTGTTAAATTGTAGTAGTGGCAGCCTTTGTTGGGTAGTTTCATGGGTGCGTTTCGCAGATACAACTATTTACATTATTTCCTGAAATACAATTGGAATGCGCAACTTGAGCTTGTGCTGTATTTACGCTGTCAAACAAACCAAAACTTATTTTTGAGGAAAGTTAAGAAACTGATGATATCCTAAAACGGTAAATCTTGAACTCTTGTTCCATTTTTTCATTTACATACATATATGTATGTACTTAATCATTAGTGTGAATCTCCCCGACTTTTAGACTAAAATGCATATAACTAAATTATTGTTAATATTACACCTTAAGTTTTCAACTGTATACCTTTCGTTTTTTCAAATTGGTAGTAGTTGAACAATACTAGTTTGAACTAAAAATTTGCATATTCAGCAAAAGGATTGTTACCGCCAGAATCTTTCCAATCTTTCACTCCCGCGGAAAATTGAATGGTGATGGTTATATAATATTTATATATGTATAATAGGCGCAACAGCCCATAAAAAGAGTCTTATGTTGCGTTCAGGCTGAGGTTTTCATTATCAATTAATGAAATTTAAGAATTTAGCAAATGTGCCTACATATTTATATGAACTTAACAGTAGAATAATATCAAAGCACGCTGATATTAACATTTGGAATGAAATCTAGATTTGACGGCAAAAAAGCTAAATTGGCAGCACTAGTTGCGAGCCATACCCGAAAACCACCGTTTACTGAACTGTCAGTTTAGTCGGAAGAGCACTCCCGCCAGGTGGATCCGGAATACAAAATAGTGGTGCTGGTCGATGAATTGATTCGAATCACGCTAGAAACACTGCAATAAGCAATAAGCTGTTCACTACATTCATACTTCAGAAGGAGTGTCGGTCAAGGTCGGCGATTATTCTATTCCATCACATTTCAAACACTTGCTTAAAGGTAGAGTAAATAATATTCTACGGAAAGGGATAGAACGAAGAAATGAGCATTGGGAGTCGAAGTAAGGTGAAGGCAAATTAATTAAAAATATTTGGGGAATTGTGTTACAGAAGAAAGGGGATTCATGTAAAAACACAACAAGCGAGCTTCCACATTTTAATTGCAACGATAATTAATGCCACTTTATTACCCGTCACCATGCTCATATCAATGTGTCCATTGCATTCCCATGAACTCTTAAGAAGTCTACTACATATATTTTCTTTCTGGCCCACAATCAGACACCTGCAAATTTCACAAGAAACCGAAAAGGAGAAATAACCTGAGCCTACAAATTGTGTATCACATTATTACATAATTTCGCTGACAGCGTAAGCAAAAGAACTGGAACAAAGTATTACAGATTCTGTGGAATTTCACGCACCCCACTCGTGTTTGGCGATTTGTTGGATTTGTAGGCACAGTTGTGTAAACTAAATCGACGAACATGGCGAGCAAATATCAAAAGGTGACCCACTGCATTTTCGACATGGACGGTCTGCTACTAGGTAAGTAAGGGCTTTCCACCCATAAGTGGACGTGGGTGTTCTTTCCGAAATAATTTGCCTATCCTTTTCAATGTCACTCTTTCCCATTTTTTTTGCCACATTGCTTCGTTTTTGTTTATTTAATGTTTTGTGTGATTTGCTATCGTTTTAAAATGAAAAACATGTGCTCTAATTCGAAGCGCGCGTAAATTTATTTGTGCTTTTAGCATATTTCATATATTGAAAACTTGCACAAAAAGTATGTATGTATTTCGAAAGTGTAGGAGATGTGCATAAATCAATTCGCTCTTAAATGAAATATTGAAATACATATACCTAAGTTTTAATTTAATTATAAGCTTTATATTTTATGTGTTGAAACAACGTGAGTTATAACATATAATATACGTTTGCTGTCTGGCAACGTGCCTGACGAGCGACAAATCTGCGTCTGCAATACTTTGGAATTTGATTGAAGTGTATGTCATTATATTTCTCAACTACAACAGTTCATTAAGTTGCGTACAGTTCGAGACATTATAAATAGAAGGACCAGTGCTGCCCGATAGACAAAATATATATATTGCTTAAATTTTGGAATCTTCACATGTTGAGCTGTCTGGCGTGACAGGCAACTTATTTAAATATATGTACAGTATTTAACAGAAAATCCAAACGACACGTTTTCTGTTGACTTATCTGCTACCCAAAGTCTGCATATATCTTAAAATATTAGTCCGTCAGTATTGGTAAAAGCATTTGAAGACTACATAAAAAAAACAGATCGCTATGCACGCACATAAATATGTATCACGAATTTGTTATATTTGGATGTTGTGTTTTTTCTCTACTTTTTATTTGTTGTTATATTTTTAACATTAATTCGCGAGCATCAACTTTTTACTTAAAACTGTCAGCTATTCGTATTCGTTAAGCTGTGAAAATAATATAAGGTATTAAATTATATATGTACATATGTATTGCTATTATTATTATTCACCGAACGAGCAGAAACAGTAAATAATCAAAAGCGGTTTGTTCATGTTTAAGGTGATTTTTACAGCAACCACTAGAGTCTATATCAAATTCCGATTCAATTCCAAATGCTGTTTTAAAATCTACTTGATTACAGCCTCAAAAATTAACAAGAGAAGTTAGTTTGAAGACATTTTTACTCTTCCCGTACAACCAGATACCGAAAAGCTCTACACGCTAGCAACGCAGTCCATACTTGACAAATATGGCAAAACGTACACGTGGGAGGTAAAAGTAAAAATAATGGGCTTACCAAATCCGGAGGTTTCTAAGAGGATTGTGGCCGCGTACGACCTGCCCATGAGCTGGCAAGAGTATGCCAAATTGCAAAAAGAGGCTGCCGAGGTGTTGATGGTCGATGCAGAGCTTATGCCAGGTACCACACAAAGAGCCTTTCATTAATATGCATTTCTTTTGGTGTCTTGCAGATACCGAACCGATTTATGAAGAAATCACACGGCAAATAGCGCGTGGCGTTGGCAAATCATTTCCGCAGGAGGTGCGTTTGCGAATGCTTGGCGTCACGGAGCAAGTATCCGCGCAAATAGCGGTCGCGGGCTGTGGCATGCCCATTACAGTGGAGGAGTACACGGTGCGGTACAAAAAGTTATGCTACGAAATGTTGCCGCAGTCGCCGTTGCTAGAAGGTTTGCATCGCAGTCTGGTTGCAGCGTAGTTACATGAGCTGGATTGGCTTTGTTTTACAATAGATATTGTTAACAATTCGCTTAACTAACCCGAAATTGTGTTCCTATTAGCTTTTCTGTATGTTGTTTAACAAGTAAGCTCCGGAAGTACGTAACACTGGGCATGTCTGGCAACTCAAAATCGTTTTTAGCGCATTACTAGATTCTTGTTCGAATTGGCCGGCAGCGTTATTTGCCTGCGATTTCTTTAAACAAAATCACAGGTTTTTGTATGTTCCAGTTTTTTCAGTATTTTAATTGTACGCTCGTTCTAAAGTGATCTGTTCTCTTATTAAAGGTGCTGAACGTTTGCTGCGCTATTTGCATGCCAACAATATACCCTTTTGTTTGGCCACCAGTTCTGGCGAGGAGATGGTCAATGTTAAAACTACACACCACAAGGAGCTCTTCAAACTTTTCAGTCACCTTGTGTGCGGGTCCACAGACCCCGATGTAAAGGAGGGCAAACCATCGCCCGATATATTCCTAGTGGCTGCCGATCGCTTCCCCGACAAGCCCGATCCTGCGAAATGCTTAGTATTTGAGGATGCACCGAATGGAGTACAAGCTGCGGATCGTGCTGGTATGCAGAGCGTGATGGTGCCCGATGTGCGTGTGCCTGAGGAGCTACGCTCCTTTGCCACTGTTGTTTATAAGTCGCTAGACGAATTTAAACCGGAGGACTTCGGTTTGCCGCCCTACACAGATTGAGGCTCATTAAATCTAGCTGTTGGACATGGTGTGGTGACGCACGAATAGAAAAATGTTGTACCTTTATAGCTAAAACAATTTGAACCTTGCATTGTGCTGAGTGTATATACATTGTATATGCATTTACTACATGCAGTAACTGAAACATAGTATATGTAAATAAATTTACGTGTATTTTCAAAATGTTTTTTTATTGCGCTTAACTCAATTCATTTTCTTCATGTCCCCATCAAAATTTACAATGTCTGCAAATAAGTAGAGGGTTTACTTGCCAACAGATTCTACTTGCTTTTGTATGTCTTGTGCCGATTGATTGGTGAGTGGTACTGATGTCTCTTTACCCAGCGCTGAAAAGTAAAATGATAAAATGAGCAACGAAACACGGAGACGCCGGAAACGCTGTCATCATTTCTCAACTGACAACAAATGGTAACAAATTTTACGTTTTGTATGACTTGGTTTTTATCTTTCTTCCACAACTTACCGTAGCGTGCCCATAAGCGAGGCTGTACGCCGGAGCATTCACGTATCAATATTGGCAAATCTGGATTATCTTTCTTCAATGAGGGGTAGTATTTTTCCACATATTCCCTGAAATTATTAGAACACTCTAATAAAATCCCAAACATAATTATGTAATCCCGAGGTGATTGCCTGAATTTATTTAAATTTACCTAGCTCCCTTGGATGTTTCACCGGTCTCACACAGATGTATACGTAGCTCCTTCAATTTTGGTGCCAATTTAGCAAAGCGTGTCGCAACAATACGCATTTTATTACAATATTTATAATGCTTTCTGCGGAATCTTGAGCACAGATTACTAACAGATATCCAACTGTCCGTCCAGGGAACAAAAATTTCCATTTTTTTCGAAATCTCCCCTCACACTGATAGCGTACGTGTGATTCGCAATGTATTTTGTTTTTGTAATTCCTTACAGAGTTGCATTCACAAAAATTCCTTTGTTTACATTTCGGACCAACAACTGTCAAACCTCAAAAATTTGTTCGCAGTGGGTTGGGAATTCGACACAGCGGATAGCGCTTACTTTACAGCTGATACAAATAAATTGCACGACACGGCTATCGACTACAGATGTTTTCGAGTACCTGGTTCCCACGCGACAAAAGCAACCAAATAAAATATTTAATGTACACAAAATATATCAGCACATATATTCAAACTGAAATAACAATCAAATTGTTTCAATAATATAAGTTTGGTCGAATACTGATGGAATACCGATATCAGAAGAACCGAATACCTGGCTACCCGTAACCAGATATGGAAAAAGTCTATCGTGTATTTTGTGATTGCGGTAGTGATTTTTTAGCGCTAGTGTGAGTTGGATATCTGGTAGTCATCTGTGCCTTGAGCTGCAGTTGGTCGAGCATAAAACAAAATCGGGCGGCGAACTGTCAACAACAGCTGTTTACTTTCCACAAATCTGTCAGTTTTATGTATTTTTGAATTTTTGTTGCAGTTGGTAGTTTTCTTCTACACCACATTGCCGACATGCACCTTGCGTTATTGAGAGGTAGGTAATTTTGCAAATAGCCAAAAGACAAGGATTGCAGAAAATTTTCAGTTTAAAAGTTAAAGTGAGTGAGCAAATTAAACAATTTAATTATCAGCAATATGAATATGGACAAAAAATCTCGCCGGAAGTGTTGTGTCCCGGAATGCGCGGACAATTATAACGGCGCCGGAAACAGGAAACTGTTTAAGTTTCCTGTCGAAGAAGACAGGCGCGCCAAATGGTACATAATAAAAAATTTGTAGGTTGGAAGAGAGGTTGAAAGGGACATAGAGTTTGGACAGAAAAGTTATGTTGTGCTTTAAACAAATCTCAATTAATCGATTTGACGTTAAAACAAAATATTCTCAAACAACACATACTCCAAATTTTATCGCTTTTAAGTAAAGATTTTTCTTTTCTGTCTATAACACATTTTTATTTTTCCTTCGGCACAAGCTTTATTAATATATTAAAAATTACAAAAATACGAAGGAAGGAACGAAACTAAAGGAACATACTAATAAACCACTTGAATTCCGCTCAATTCTTGCATGCGTTGGCCGCTTAACAGAAAATTAGCAAGCATGGCGTGCTGTTTTAAAAAGGTGACTCATTGCATCTTCGATATGGACGGTCTTGTGTTAGGTGAGTGTATCCTTGACAAATCCTTTTTTCCACTCTCTCAAAACTTGTGCAGATCAGAGATTTGCAGCGTTGTACATTTCTGCAACTAAGAGTTAGTCACTCATATTAAAAAATGTGCAAGTCAATATTCTAAGTGAATCTACCGCCAATACTAGCTGAAGCGCTCTCTCAAAGCATCATAGCAAGATTGCTATGGCATTTCCAGTTCCGCTTAAATTTCAGAGAGTACGTGTAGTAATAGTAGTAGACTAGTAAAATGAGAATATGCTCGATTGCACTCTACTTATGACCACCCGCTACTTATCACTGTCGCAGTCATGTTAAAGTCGCTATGCCCAATATTTCCTACTCATTATTTGCCTTTCTTCACAATCAGATACCGAAACGCTCTACACGCAAGTTGTGCAATCCATACTCGATAAATACGACAAAAAGTATACGTGGGAGGTTAAATTAAGTTTGATGGGGATGCAAAACCAAGATTCTTCAAAGAAAATGGTGGAGGTCTATGATTTGCCAATATCTTCGGAAGAGTATCTAAATCAACATCTAGAACGCGCCAAAGCGATCATGATAAATGCAAAACCAATGCCGGGTAATTAAAAAGATTATTACCAATCAATCATAATCCGTAACTACAGTGCGTGCAGATCTGTTCACCCATTCCAAAGTTAAAGGAAAAAACGCATTTGGCAGACAGTTTTATATGGAAACTTAATATAAAACTTAATATATTCCGATATTTTAACAACTTCTTTCTATTTTATTAGGTGTGGAACGTCTTCTTAACCATTTGCATGTCAACAAAATACCATTTTGTTTGGCTACCAGCTCTGGCGAGGATATAGTTCAGATTAAAAGAACCAACAATCAACAAGTATTCAATCTCTTCAGCCACCTGGTGTGCGGTACCGATTCCGAGGTCAAGAATGGCAAGCCAGCGCCCGACATATTCTTAGTGGCCGCCAAACGTTTTCCTGATAAACCTTGTCCAGAGAAGTGCTTGGTATTTGAAGATGCTCCGAATGGGGTGAAGGCGGCGTGTGCCGCCTGCATGCAATGCGTCATGGTGCCTGATCCGCGTGTGCCGCAAAAAATGCGCTGCCAGGCTACAGCGGTAGTAAAGTCGATGGATGACTTTAGGCCAGAGCTATTCGGTCTGCCACCTTACCCACGCTGAATCAGCTTCTTTTGTATGCAAATAAAATTTTCTTTATTTTTAGACAAATTTCTATTCAAATTTATGAGAAATCATGTGTATTCTAGTTTTTTTCTTAAATTTATAAACTTGATAAAATTTCCATAAAATTTATTGTGATATTGAATTTGATTATGCGATTTCTTTATGAAACATCTTAAATTAAACTTAAAAATTTTAATAATGATTTACGCCAATCCTTTCTATTATAGATAAGTCACAAATTACAAAAATACAATAGCATGGAAAACAAATCTCTCTGGTATCTAAACGATCTCAATTCTAGTTTTTTTAAATTTATTATCAACAATGTATGATTTTAGAAAAACCGCGATGAATTCTATAATACGAATAAATGTCATGTCCAGAAAGTTAAAAAAGATTCAAATTGGTATTTCACTTTGTTTCTTCGTCTGTGGGATCGCAATCGGCGCAATGCCATGAGTAACCGCGAATCTTGGGCGTTTTCTTTAGTGGTGGATCCAGGCAAGTGAAGTGATAATGCTTGCGACACTCATCACAGGTGACAACATTAGCGGGCACGCCCACCTGTTGGCAAATGCAGCAGTTGAGATTTTGTGTCTGCACAGATGTGCAGGCTGATCTTGGTCGACCGGTGATACTAGCGCGTTGATTGGGCTTGCGTGGACTCGTCTTGCGCTTGGAAGCTGCCGCAATTGAGCATTTCGTGGAAGCTAAAGCCGTTGTGGGCGTGAATGTTGGTTGTGGAGTTGCCGCCTGATCTGATACGAGCAATTGGGGGGCAATTTCTTCTACTGTTTCCACGGAAGTGGGCCGTGAAGCCTCCTCAGCAGAGCGCACCATATCCGCCGAAACATAAAAAAACTGCGCTTCTGGCGTCACTTCACCTGGCAGTGGCAGTGTTTTGAATTTAATTTTTATTTTCGGTATCCCTATGCCTGCAGCATCATTGGGATTCTCTGCATCGTGGTCGTGAATCTTTTTCTTGCGCTTACGTTTGTGTGTGTGTTCCTTGTTGGGAGATTTCTCCGTGTCCGAGGAGAGACTGTGCTTGTTTCTATGCTTGTCTTTGCGCTTTTGCTTGCGTGCTTGCTTGTTGGGATCCGATGATTCATCGAGAGAGGAGACGTTGCTGTGGAGCGGCAAAGCGAGCGGATCTGGATCACTTATCGGTATAGGGTCGCCGGGACGTGATGTGGACGTTTGTGGCAAGACCATCAGAAGTGGTTCATCTGTAGGTAAATTTACAATAACTGGCTGCGGAGCTGAGGGATTAAGAAATATTTATGAATTTTTAAGGGAACCATAGTTGAGTAACTTACTGCCAGAAGCGAATGCTGTTTTTGCAGTCTTTGAGACTGTATTTGGGGACAATTTCACCTGAGCATGCATCTCACTTATTGGAGACACGTAACTCAGTGATAGCTTGGATTTCTTAGCCAATACAATTGACAGCGGCGTAGTCAAGTATGCAGAAGCTGCGGGCGTCGGTGTCGACGTGACAACGGCAGCGGCGGGTAAAGATTTATTCAGAACCTTCTTTGCTGCAGGTATAGTTTTGGTGGGTGGTGCCGTATCGCTGGCACGGCGCTTTGCGGGTTGCGGTACATGCTTGCTACTGACGCTGTTTCTTGTTGCTTCGGGAAGCTTTTCCGTAGTATTTGTGAGCACTATGGACCCGTCTTTGTTAAAACGAGTGCGTGCCTTACGCGGCCCTTTAGGTAACTCTGTCATTGCATCTGATTCATCGGACTTGTCGCATTCAGAGCATTGCCAGCCGTACAGCTTAGATTTTTTCGGATGTCGCGTGAGTGGCGGATTGAGGCAACCCAGGTGGTAATGCAGCTTACAAGTGTCACATTTAGCCAGTAAATGCTGATCGGTACAGCGCTTGCAAATGCCGCAATCATATGTTTGCACTCCCATTGTAGGTGTGGAGGGAGCGGATGACGTGCCGGGAACTGCCGTGGGCGAATTTTTCGCATGTGTACTAAGTAGGCGTGTAGAATCGACCTTTGTACCCGGCGGGACCAGGTGAGCCAGAGGGAACCCTACACCCATTTTAAGTGCTGCAGCAGTGGGAACAGAAATAGGACGTGTCGGTGGAGTAGACGTCTTCGGTGGCTCCTGCAGAGCTCGTCCAATGTGCGCAGGTTGCGGTAGGCTTTTGCTGGGACAGAGTGTTGAGAGTTGCTTGTGAAACTGCTCAATACAAGAGACGAGAGATTCCTGCGAAAAAAATATTGTTTAAACAAAATGTTTTGTAAGAAGACGGGAGCGAGTAACGGGATGAATTTACCTGCTTCTTCTTTAACTCTCTGTTTTTATCCAAATGTGCATCGTAGTCACTTCGCAGTATATCCTGCTCCCGCGACAAGCAACGATTGCTGTCCATCATCTCCGCCAAGCGTTGCTTAAGCTCCTTGCTGCGGGAAATGCGATCTAGATAGTACCCAATGAACTCCACGCTAAACGCTGGCGCAATATGCCATTTCTTGCGAATGTCAGTGAGTGCTGCAATCTGCGCCTCCTGTCGCTCCATCAGCTCCACGTCGACAGCCATGATCTCTGCCTTTGCAAGTAACCGCTTGCACGCCGACGCGGAAGTGGTCAGCAGTCGCGACATTTTCTGCGTCGGCACCCAGGGATCCGCCTTTTGTTGCTTGTGGCTCGCATACTTGCGTTGATATTTCAGCAGTTTGCGCTGTATACGCATTTGGGCGGGACAAGGGTCCTCTTGTTTTAGTGCTAATTTTTCCTTTTGTTTCTGCTGCATATTGAGTCGGAATGTATGGAAGTTGCGTTTGCGTTTCTTAATCATTTCCTTCTCGGAATGCACCTTACAGTGAGCGTAGAAGGGGTCAGCTGCCTCCGCTTCCTCGTGGTGGGCCTCAATTAAAAACCCGGCTGTCTGTGCGCAAGTCACATGAAAGTAGGTCTTGCACATACCCGCATCACAGCCGATACACACACCAACCCGCGCAAATCTAGAATTCTCGCAGAGAGAGCACACCTTCGCGCCCCACTTGCTGTATGGCATTTCGAAGAGTGTCACCGAGGAAAGTTGATCCACCTCACCGAACGCCACACCGGGCACATAGAGAGCGCACACTAAGTGCACCCACCTGCCAACATCTGTCTCCTTGTAAATACCGCCTTTGTTTGGACACAATTCACAAATAGGCTCAGAGACACCAGCACGGCAGGCCTCACAGAACCAGGGCTCAGTGGTACAAGTCGAATTAGTACTTGAGATGCTTGCGTTATCGCTGACGCCGTAGCAGCCTTCGTGCACCGATACGCCGCAGCCATCACATTCGACGATCTCATTGGAGTCGTCGCTCCGGTCCCCCAGGCAAACACAGCAGATGGGCTTAGTGGGCAACTTAGGTGCCTTCTCGTTCTTGCTGTCCAACTCCTGCAGCATAGTCTCCAAGTCATCGCCGCCATTTGCCTGCGGTTGCTCCTCATCCTCCGCCAGTAGCTGTTTTAATTGCTGCGTGGAGTCATCACTATCCTCTGTATCTCCTTCGTCGCTTTCGCCATCCGAGGAACTATCCTCCCCGCTGCTATCTCGATCATCATCGTCTTTGGATACATCCGAACCCGAACCGTTGTGATCCTCGATGCGGAAATCACTGTCTGAAGAGCTTTCACCCAAATCAAAATCTAGGAGCGACTGCGTCGTCATCTTCGGTTGACGTGCGCGCTTAAATGGTGCCATTTCTGAGCGGTTTTACTCGAAATTCTCACTTATCTTGCAGAAAATTATAATTTTCACAAATTAAGGGATCTTTGCAGCTCTCAAGAAAAGCGAAAACTCCAAAATGCTCAAGAAATTTCCTTGCGTCAAAATTACTTGACCCCTATTGCAGGTCTCAAGAAATCTGCTACGAAATTTACTACTTTTTTCCAGTGGAAATGTGCATAGGGTAACTCAGGTTTTGGCAAGGAATAATGTTTGAAACATTATTACTTTAACAAGAAGAAGACTTTCAACAGCAAATAACAAGCGAAAGAGGTAAGCAAAACATTAAATGTTCATTTTAGGTTGTAAATTTGCAAAATATTTTGATTTATTTTAGATTTTCAATTATCTTATTTTCAGACATGGAAAACTCGGAAAATACACCGCGAAGTGCGCCAAAACGCCAAAAGCTCCTCAACAAATTTTCTGATGTCGAATTTAGCTTGCTTGTTGCTTTCTTCCGATTCTAATTGTTCCGCACAAACCACCAATATTGCGGTATTTAGTACGGACACCATATTATGCCTGAAAAATATATATAAATAATGCATTAATCAAATAATAGTAAATTTTGTGAAAACTTACCAATCTTCATTTAACATTTTGCTTTGATTTGTCAAAATTACTTGGCCACTACTATTTTGCCCTCAAGGAATAATGCAAAATTTTTCTTGAGCGATTTCTTGAGAGCTGCAAAGACCCCTTTAGCATTTGCAAAATAGCAGACAGGGTTGCACGGGCAAAAAATAAGAAAGTACCTTTCTTAAACAAAACGTACTCGAATCGCAGTATGTATGTTTTTATGCATGATCAATGTTGCCAGATTTTTTTTCCAAAAAACTGTAAATTCCTAAAAGAAAAACTGTATTTTCAACCAAAAAACTGTAACCTTCAAAACCGAAAAAATTTTTGTGAAAATACGGTTTTTTTAAATTTTATTAAACAAAAATAACACAAAACAATTCATTTTAAATAAAATAACAAGCTTAAATACGAAAGTACTACGATTTAAATCACATTTTCATTTTGTTTTAGACATTTTAATTTATTCTTTCAAATCTGAAATTTAAAAAAAACTGTAATTTGTCCTAGGAGGTAATTTTAAAAACTGTAAGCTTGTCTAAAAAACTGTAATTTACAGTTAAAACTGTGAATATGGCAACATTGTGCATGTTGCAAAATGTGCCCACTGTAAATGCAATATTATTGAGTTATGTATTCGTTATTTATGTAATAGTTCAGTTAGTTATGATTTAGGAATAACTTAACTTGACTTAAGCCAACCTGCCATACGGAAACTCTGTACATGCTGTTACTCATGAAATAGGAAATAGAAATAGAAATAGAGAACAGCAGGTTTCGGGTTTCTATGTTAAGTCGTTAAGTCAAAAGAGAGCGTGAGCGGATTGCTCTACAGAAGCAGCATTGCCAGTGCAATATTTTTCAGACTTGAAAGAATTTCGATTGAAAACTTGGATATAAAACATGAAAAATATCGCTGTATCAGACGAAATAACTTTTAAAACTTAAAGTAATTTTTCGCCAATTCCGTAAAGTCATATTTCCATTACAAAACCAAATAAAATTCTTGAGTGGACCGCAACGGCAACCTTACTTTCATTCGGAAACAAAATGTCAAAACGTGTGAATATGGACGACGAGCAGCTTATAATTTTGCTACATTCAAATAGCGAATTTGCTGCTGTTGTCGTGTTTAATATATTTTATACATCTTGAGAAAGCTCAAGAACATTGCGCACAACTTTAGTTTAGACAGCATTTCAATTAAATGAAAGAATTTAGTTCTGCACTTTCAAAAATTAATTCAACTATCAACACAAAAACAGCTGATTTCAAAGTCATGAATAACAGCTCCTAAGTTTCTACGGAAACTTAACTAAGTTAAGTTATTCCTAAATCATAACTAATGGGACTATAAAAAAAAAAATTACTTTGACGTCTAATCCACAGAGTTGATATCCAAATGCATCTGATGAAAAATTTATCTATTGTGATGCCACAGTTTTATCTTGGCGGTGAACGGTTGCAGTTTTTCGCACTAAATAAACTACTGTTCCCCATATTAGTACATACTGTTCCCCATATTAGTACATACTATTTAATAGTATTATTAGTACCAATTTTTACATATAGGTTGATACATGTGCTAAAAGCTAAGTTACAACAGGAACCAAAATTGGTATTTGGTTGTTGCAGTTGATACATGTGCTAAAAGCTAAGTTACAACAGGAACCAAAATTGGTATTTGGTTGTTGCAGTTGATACATGTGCTAAAAGCTAAGTTACAACAGGAACCAAAATTGGTATTTGGTTGTTGCAGTTGATATATTAGCTAAAAGCTAAGTTACAACAGGTTTGGTTGTTGCAGTTGGTGTTTTCTTCCACCAGAGACAATATATGACAGAGATAGAGCAGTCTTAAAATGGAGTCTATTCGGCTGAAAAACATTAGGTACCTTACTCCAGAGACAATATATGACAGAGATAGAGCAGTCTTAAAATGGAGACTATTCGGCTGAAAAACATTAGGTACCTTACTCGCTTGAAGCAACTCGCTGATTGTTCCGTGAGCGGCAGAGCGCAGATATAGGCGAGCCCGCTCAGCAGTGTAGCCAGATGGACGACGCGGTCGTCATTTGGACGATTTTAGGGTCTAAACAGAGACAATATATGACAGAGATAGAGCAGTCTTAAAATGGAGACTATTCGGCTGAAAAACATTAGGTACCTTACTCGCTTGAAGCAACTCGCTGATTGTTCCGTGAGCGGCAGAGCGCAGATATAGGCGAGCCCGCTCAGCACAGAAAAGCCGAAAGAGGATAAATTTGAATCGAATCGCTCGCTCGTTGCTTGGGTCGGCCATTACGGCTGAATAGAAATTCTATTTATAGTTTTGAATTGTCATAACAAATGAGAAAGTACATGCATACACACATATGCACGTATTTTTCTTTTTCTTCAAGTTTTTCAGAATTTTATCTTTTGATAATTTGTATGCCCTGCATTTGTGGCAGAATCATTTTCTTTTTTTCAGCATTTATGGCTTATTACTT
This sequence comes from Neria commutata, assembly GCA_963457695.1. Lineage (NCBI taxonomy): Eukaryota > Metazoa > Arthropoda > Insecta > Diptera > Micropezidae > Neria > Neria commutata. Next base: position 13,574,347 of record OY735246.1, read on the forward strand.
TCTTATTATTAACTTGTATGGCTTTTAATTCCTAAGTTTCTGTGTATTTGTATTGAACTTTTCCCCTTTTTTTGGAAAATTTATTCAAAAAATCCAAACAGTTATAATTATAGATATGAATTAATTTTCCAATAATTTATTTCAAAATTCATATCTATTTGCAAAATTTCAAAGTCATTTTGGGTGTTACATGTGGCATTTTTCAAATCAGAGACCTGCGATTTTAAATTTATGCAGTACAGCCGAGCAAAAACCATACTCATATTCATTCAAGTTCTTTCCTACCTGAGATAAAACGAAGCAGTGTGTGGCCGAGTTGGTAGGGGCGGTCGTTTACGTATACGAAAGGTACGCGAGTTCGATCCCCGCTCAGGGAAGTTTTTTATTTCGTCTTTTTTAATTTCAAAGAAAACTGAATGCTGCAATAGGGAGAATTACTTGCTGCATAATTTTGTCGATCACGAATGTTTGTATTTTATTATATTTTAAATTTATATTAATAGTTTATTGAATTTGGTATGTTTTTTTTGCATATTACAACTCACTGCAAACTGCAGCTGATGTTGTTTAAACATGCATTTAGGAATAAACCAATTCATATCTATAATTATAACTGTTTGGATTTTTTGAATAAATTTTCCAAAAAAAGGGGAAAAGTTCAATACAAATACACAGAAACTTAGGAATTAAAAGCCATACAAGTTAATAATAAGAAAGTAATAAGCCATAAATGCTGAAAAAAAGAAAATGATTCTGCCACAAATGCAGGGCATACAAATTATCAAAAGATAAAATTCTGAAAAACTTGAAGAAAAAGAAAAATACGTGCATATGTGTGTATGCATGTACTTTCTCATTTGTTATGACAATTCAAAACTATAAATAGAATTTCTATTCAGCCGTAATGGCCGACTCAAGCAACGAACGAGCGATTCGATTCAAATTTATCCTCTTTCGGCTTTTCTGTGCTGAGCGGGCTCGCCTATATCTGCGCTCTGCCGCTCACGGAACAATCAGCGAGTTGCTTCAAGCGAGTAAGGTACCTAATGTTTTTCAGCCGAATAGTCTCCATTTTAAGACTGCTCTATCTCTGTCATATATTGTCTCTGTTTAGACCCTAAAATCGTCCAAATGACGACCGCGTCGTCCATCTGGCTACACTGCTGAGCGGGCTCGCCTATATCTGCGCTCTGCCGCTCACGGAACAATCAGCGAGTTGCTTCAAGCGAGTAAGGTACCTAATGTTTTTCAGCCGAATAGTCTCCATTTTAAGACTGCTCTATCTCTGTCATATATTGTCTCTGGTTAGCCTCAAAACCAGCGCAACAGGGGTGCACCTTTCACTGGTGGCTATCTTAAAACTTAGAATCAAATCAGCTGAGCACTTTGTTTTGCGCTAGCAAGAAAGAACGAAATTATAAAACATTTTTGCGTTTATTTCGAATAAATTTTCTTAGAAAAATAAAGATAGATTTAACTAGGTTATTAAAGCGGGTAAAACATTAGCACAACATAACTTTGAAGAAAGTACAAATTAGTGAAAAAAGTAAGAGCCAAGAAAATATCATCGGAAAATGCCACGACACGAAAATGAGTTGACGCTCGAAAAAACGTAAAACCATCAAATTGTTTACTATTTGCTATTTGCACATCTGCTCCTAAACTAACACGCCAAAAATATAATAGAACATGGATGAGAAATTGAAATATTCGCTGCTGCGCGGCGACTTGACCGATAGCCAAGGCGTGTGGACGAGGTAAATAAATAATACGATCTATTGCTTTATGTGAGATTCATCTGAAAGTAATTTTAGGCCCGAAAAACGCGTTTGGTTCCTCACGCTCATCACTGGAACATGCATGCTGTATTCCACACGCACATCCATGCCGTTGCTTGTACCGGCCGTGGCAGCAGAGCAGAAGTGGAGTAAAACCGATTCAGGCACTGTGCTGAGTTCGTTTTTCTGGGGATACACGTTGACACAGGTGAGCAGTGTATCCATTACATCGCATTTCTAATGCATGGACATCCGTACTCTCGCACAGATCATAGGCGGTTATTTCAGTGATCGTTTTGGTGGACAGCGTGTCATACTCTTCGCGGCGGTTGGCTGGTCGTTGCTGACATTCCTAATGCCAAACATAATCTGGATGGCGCCCAGCTTTAAAACATATTCAATAGAATTCATAGTCGTAGTGCGTATAATCAATGGCGCATTCCAGGGTGTGCATTTCCCCAGCATGATTAGTCTCACTAGTCAGGTGCGTAGGTCTGAGCATACTTTTTCTATTCAACTTGTACGTCTGTTTCTTTTTAGAATCTTTGCTCAAAAGAACGCACAAGCTTCTTTGGCTTACTTACTGCCGGCTCTGCCATGGGCACCTTGCTCACTGGCATTCTGGGCTCCTTTGTCTTGGACTACTTTGGGTGGTATTACGTCTTTCGGGTCATCGGCTTCTTGGGCATATCTTGGGCGCTTGTGTTGCGCTACTATACCATGGCCGGGGAGCGTAATCGCATTATAAACGTTTCGGCTCCGTTGCGATTGTGCGCCAACAAGGCGGCCGTGGAGACTGTGCCTTGGCTGCGTTACTTTCGCCGCTTGTCTTTCTGGGCATGTGTGCTGACACACGCCTGCGAGATGAATTGCTTTTTTGTGCTTTTATCTTGGCTGCCCACTTATTTCCACGACAGTTTCCCACACGCTAAAGGCTGGGTAGTTAATATGATTCCATGGCTGGCTTTGCCGCCGTGTACTCTGTTTGCGCGCTATCTCACTAGCAAATTGGTTGCGCGTGAATGGTCTACTTCTACAGTGCGGAAAGTTATACAGAGCTGCTGCTTCGCCTCGCAAAATGTGGCGCTGTTCATTATGAGCCGCACTTCTGACTTTCACACCGCCTTGATTTGCATGACTGTTATTATCGGTAAGTGATTTGAATAGTTTGATGCACATTTATTCCTTTTTCATTTCCCATTACTTTAGGTGGCACTGGGTTTCATAACAATGCCGTGACCGTCAATCCACAGGACTTGGCGCCATCACATTCAGGCAGCGTGTTTGGTCTCATGAATACGGTGGGCGCCGTGCCAGGTTTCTTGGGCGTCTATCTCGCCGGTCACATATTGGGGCTAACGCAGAGCTGGCCCATGGTTTTCAGTGCTGCTGCGGGGATCAACTTGGTCGGTTGGATTATATTTGTCGCATTCGGTTCGGCTGAAGCAATTGTGTGATCTTTTAAGGTTATTTAAATATATACTCGCGAAACTCTGCCAATATTTCAGTGTACATTTACCAATGTACCTTTATTTATGTTGACAAAATCTGATTGTGTAATGTATGCGAACGTGTCTAGCCTGTAAATTATAATAGCAACTTAATTTATTAAAAAAAAACTATATTTGCTACTTTGAAAGTAGTTTTATTCAATTTCAACGCAAATTAAAAAAGTAATCACTTTCATTTGAGACAAAATTTCTATGCTTCGCCTCTACACTATCGATTTGGACATGTACGGTCCGTCCAGCTCGTAACCCATTTTGCGGTAATAGTTACGGGTTCCCACACCAGATATTACCGCCAGCTTGGAGCTGCCATGCTCTTCGCGAGCAATACGCTCCGCCTCCTCCATGAGCAACATGCCAAAGCCCTTTAATAATTTATTTAAATTTGAGTAGATTTCTTCATATTAAATATTGTGAAGGCGCTTACCTGGTGCTGGAATTTTGTGGGATCCCTAGCATTTACGGGAACAACAGAGCCATATACGTGCAGTTCACGTACAATTGAACAATTGCCTTTCAGTTCTGGTCGGAAAGTTTCTGGTGAACATTTGCGCAAGCGCAACAGGCCCACAAGTATGTCCTGTTCCGGGTCTTCATATGAAAGGAAGGTTTCCCAGCCACCATTCGCCACATAATCACGTCGTATCAATTCGATTTCATATGGACGCACTTTATTGTGTATCTCCTGTATGCCCACCTCACGCGTGCGCACATCACGGCAATCTGTGCCCAGATCTTTCATTCGTGCCAGTGCTAATTCACGCAGGTTTCCATGCTCCACACCTGAACTGTAAAAACCCAGCCATGTTATTGTTTATTTACACATATAAGGAGCATGCCTACCTGACAAGCGGCATAGGAATGTCGCGCTGTACACGATAAACGCGCGTCCATGGCGGCACTAAAGCCAAAATCTTTGCGACCAAATCTACAAGCATTGAAGGTGGATAGGACTTATAACGTCCAGTTTTCCAAAGCTCATAAAGACCCGTGCCTCGGATAACCAACGTGGGATAGATTTTCAGACCATCTGAACGAAAAGCAGGATTCTCGAAATATTCCTAGAAAACAAAATTTGATAACAAACTATTAGTATAAAAATCACCAAGTCCCAAGCGTTTTGTTTTCATACAATAAACTGCTCAATATCACGTTCAAAATCCACATTCGGCAAGTCGGGCATCATATGCGCTACAATCTTATAGCCTGCATCCTTTCCCAGTTGAAAAGTTTCACAAACAGCACGTATTGTGTGGCCGCGATTTGTGTCGCGTGCCACATCCTCGTATACAGACTGCACACCAATCTCCAACCGTGTGCAGCCGTACGACAGCATATCGGATAGATGCCTCTTCAAACAGTAATCCGGCCTGGTTTCGATTGTTATGCCGATGCATTTGGTGCGCGACTTCTCAGAATAGCGCACGGCTTCGGCCACATTTGCGCTAGTGTGTCCCGAAAGTGCGTCATGAAGATTGCGTATGAAGTAGTCACGATATTCTTCAGGTAGACACATAAATGTACCGCCCATCACAATAAACTCCACCTTGTCCACAGAGTGGCCCAGTTGCTTCAACTGCTCCACGCGATGACGTGTCTGTAAAAACGGGTTGTAGCGTGCACGTATAGCACGCATTGAGGTCGGTTCATAGCCCGTATACGATTGTGTGGAATATTCAAAGTCGCTGTCGGGTCCGCCAGGGCAATATACACAAATGTTTCCTGTCATGTTGATATGTGGGCAGCGATGCGGTTTGCACATGACAGCCACAACGGCAATCTTTTACAAAGAGGCAACGGAATTAAGATTAAATTTACTTTGGTTTTCACTTTAATCACTTACTCCACTGGCGGTTCTTATGGGCTTCGCTCTCAACTTGGGCAGCAGTATTTTCTTGGATTCCTGTGGAACAGCCGCGATTATGTCCACCAGTCGTGGTGAGCTCTCCAGACTATATTTCGACGATATGCGCGATTTCATGCGATTCAAGTTCACATCCTTCTTTTCGTCATGCGCCTGCAACAGCTCCTGAATGATCTCACCAATTACAATTACTTGCCGCTCCTCTCGGCTTAGACCAACGCCTGAAATTTCACAATTATTGCATTGGCTTTCGGAGGCATCGATTTTAGACGACATACCCAATTTCTTTTTCTGCTTCATATCTAAGAATTGTGTAAATTTTGCGAATATGTGTTATATTGCGTTCTTTCCACGTTTATTTGGTGCTTCTTCTTTTTACTTTTTTCCAAGACTTTGTTTTGACTTTTCATAGGTTTGAGAGTCACCCTGCTTCGGCTTGTATATGTTGCAAGAAATTGCAAGTAGGCGGAAACTAGGAACTTTTTCCTACTTGCAATTTCTCAGCACAAATTAGAAATAAAGGTAGTTTTTTTCGAAGAAAATTATTTATTTATTAAATAGATAATAACCTTATATAATAATAATAATAGCCCTCTGAACGCTACCAAAATAGAAATATACGGCTAAAATTCGGCTTCGGCTTCCGCTTGAGGCGGAAACTAGGAACAACGCCGCCGTTTGAGAGTAGCTGGAATAGAGGCAGAGAGTGGAAAACAAATTTGATAAAGCAACAACACAAACAGCGAAGGAAGCAAAATTATTGTCCAGAAGAAAAATCACAAACTCAGAAATAAATTCGTTAAAATGGCAACTTGTATGCCGCGCGAACAGTTGAAGCAACAAATATTGGAGCAATTGAGCTCGAGCGATGAAGATATGGAGGAGGTCGATGGCGAGGACAGAGAATTGAGAGCAGCACCGGCGGAAAACTTTTCCTTTCCAGTGAGTGCCAATTCATTTGTGTATGTTTGTTGGTATTGCAGCAGTAGTATTATTTCAGAACAGTGCAACCTGCTGGGTTTGCAATGGGTACTATGGGCCGAACTTCGATGAACCGCTCTGTGGCACTTGTCATGCGTTCCTCTATAACACTCAACAGCCGGAGGAGATGCAGACAACAATATCCGATGACGAAGACTCTGGCAACGATGAGCCGCCTTTCAAAGATAAACAGGAAGTTGATGACGAGGATGAAGATTTGGACGACAATGGTTTGGATGAGGAAGTAGATGAGGATGTAGATGAGGTGGTAGTAGAGGTTGAAGTGGAGGATGAAGAGGAAGGTGTTGGCATGATAGAACCCCCGCAAGAGCCCCCCGAACGTAGAGCAGATGCTGATATTCCCGATATTCAAGCAGCAAATTACCTACCTCTAGCCGCCGGGGAGCGCAAGCGTTTACCAGAAAGAGATAATGATAGAGGAAATGCTCTGCTATTACCCATGATGCGACCACGTCCTTTCGCGCCACGCTCGCTCCCTCACTACATGGAACTGCTAAGTGAGGCACGTGTGAATGCACAAGCAGTGCCCATCGCTGCCGTCAATAATAACATAATATCGCTGCCAGTGGAAATCATGGTCATCATATTTTCCTATCTGGATGACATGTCGATGTGGAAGGCAAGTGAGGTGTGCAAGCAGTGGCGCAACATACTCGAGGAGAACACTTCCCAACTCATGTGGAAAAAGTACTTGAAGGAACGTTGGCCACTATTCCAAAGTATTGTGGAGGTGCCCAATTGGTTCAAACTGTACGGTGCGCTAATGTCTTCCTGCTTTTGTCGCACCTGCTTGCTGCAGATGGCATTAAAGTCGCCACCACGTGCGCGTCAAAATGCCATACGCATGAATTTCCTAAGAAATGATTTTCGTTTGTTGAACAGCTATGCATCGGAAGGCATTGAGGCGATACCGCTGGACAAGCAAAACACATATTGGCAGGCAAGCATACTCGGACCTCCTGGCAGCCCCTATGAGGGTGGAAAGTTCTTTCTCTTCATTTTCTTCCCCGAGCGGTAAAAATCTTACCACATGGCATCTGTGCTCATACATTTTACTTAGTAATTTGATCATTGCTTAGCTATCCTATGATTCCGCCCACTGTGCGTTTTCTTACCAAAATCCTGCATCCAAATGTATCACGTCACGGCGATGTGGGCATCGATATATTTCAACACAATTGGTCCCTAGCTCTAAATGTGTCTAAAGTTTTACTATCAGTTCAAAGCTTACTCACGGATCCATTCACGGAGGTACGTTTTCATACTTTTTGGGTATAATTTGGAAACAATTTAAGTCCGTTTGTTGTTCTGCAGGTTTGTATGGAACCCGAACTAGGCGAAATGTACGAGCACAACCGGGCGCGCTTCGAAAATTTGGCGCGTTCATGGACTTGGAAGTACGCCATGTTTGAGCTTATACCGCCACGTTAATTTTGTGCCGGTGGAAGCGCACTATGGATGATTGCAGATATCAGAGGAACATGTATGTGCAAGCAAGCAAGGAGCATGGCAATGCAGTTCCAAACTGTTTTCTATAGTAGGTATTTAATTTTCATGAATTTAAATATGCTTTATAAATCAGTTTCAATTGTGTCATTTTTTTATTATTTAATTCGTATCCTTTAAATTTTTTTTGTTGAACTTCATGTTTGTTTTTAGTATCCCTGCAGAAGTGTATAAACAAGGTTAATTTGTTTTATAATATAAATTTATGTTAAATCTAATAATATGAATATAGTATATCATTAAATATTCAATTAATTTACTCACAATAAGATCACTTTTCATGATGTATTTTAAATAAATGCCCAAGTTAAAATAAAGAACTACTTTGAATATAGTACATATAACATATTTAGTTAAAATAGGAATGGCGATATGTTGATAGTGTTGATAGCATAAAGTTATTTAAGAGCAAAATTACGAGGGGAGCTTTAATTTGTTATTCTCAAGTTTAAGCAAGTTATGTTTTGAGCTACTATGCGCTAACAGTATGTACTGAAATTAGATTCGAGCGATTTCTTAACACCGACAGCCACATGAATTTTTCAAAATATGTATTGAGTCGTTAAGATGTTATTTTGTGATGAACTTCACGAAAACTTGCCTAAAAAATAATATTTTGGAACTACTTATGATACGGATGAGATCGATTTTTGATACATAAGTAGGGATGATAAAATTTCGAAATATGACAGTAAGGAAATATTAATCTTTAATTATATAGGTACCTTCCTACATTGGTTACTACGTATTCCATGTTGTCTACATGATTGTCTTCATATTATACATTTCATATGTAGAAATGTTTTGCTATCTTTGGCTTTGACATTAGTCTCTATGGTATTTATGCAGGCATATATGTATGCCTTTTCCGAGAGGTCCACTAAAACACTATATTAACAGCCACCACGTAAAGGCGATTTCTAAAAGTTTCTGAAGTATGTAAATACTTTAAATAGCTTGTTCCATAAAGCGGATGTAAATGTTTTGATAAATCGTTTTCAAAACGGTAACAAAATGAAAGCAGAAACATGCACGCATCTTTTTCGGAAAATATCACAAAGTGTTCAGTCCGATTTAAAGATTTAAAAAAATTAGTAGAGAGGTTGAAATTTATGTACACTTTTCGGGATACGCTCCTATTTGAAGTTTGTGCGAATTGATTACGCCAGGTCTGGCATGCACCACTACATATAATAGAGATTTTGTTGAGCAGTGTATTTTTTTGTGTTTCTATTTCCTTTATAATATTCCAAATAATAATAATTCAAGAGGAAAAGTACCTTTTTACAGACATTTTCAAAGATATTAATAACTCCGAAAAAATGCAACATTGCGCATATGAAAGCAACAGCTTTTGCCATAGTTGTTGTTATTTCTGCTGTGACTGTGGCTGCTGCTGCCGCTGCTGCTGTTGCTCAGGTACGTGGCTCCAACAACTTTTGTTTGGAGCTGCTCCATTATCAATCAGTTCGAATTTGAATTTGCAGCGAACCACGTCGCTCAGCGCGCGTTCAGAAGTGTTGAGTTTTTGTTGTTGTGCGGCCAATGAGTTTCAGTTATTTAAAATAAATTACAAGTAAATACTTATATGCAATAAACTAAAAAAAACACAATCCAAATTCAAGAAATTATTAAATACTAAAAAGGCGTGTGCCAATGTCAAGTTAAAATTTTAAGAGTACACAAAGTAAAAAAGACAGTAAGAAAAATCCAAAAGTGCAAACGGTGAGCTGCCCCAAACGCTTTTCACCTCGCTCACCACGCATTTTCTCTCTACAGCGTTATTATGCATTTGGCGAGTGTATAAAGTGGTAAAGCTCGCGCAGCTCTTGTTGGCAAAAATGTAGTTGTGTGAGTGCATGTGTGTGTGCGGCTCCGTGGCAAGTGCTTCATTCAAGGATAACAGTTGTAAAGGCGATATAAAAGTTATTGTTGGCATGAAGCGAAGAAGCATTGTGGGCAAATCATAAGGCGTAAAAAATTGCCCTCGCTCTCAGTGCTGCCAACATTACCGATTGACTCGGCTCGCGCCGAAACACTGCTCTGAGACGGCTGCGTAAGTGGCCCTGCCGATGGTAACTCTGCGTAATTGGAACACCAGTTGCCCGCAGCGGCTGCAACTCAAGGGCTGCAGCATGATTGCGCACTAATTCCGCCACTTTGCCTGGCCATAAAAACGATTGAGCATCAGCTTGAAACAGCAGCAAGGAAAGAAGAAAACTTTTCGATTTGTAATTTACGCTCTTTTAACTTTTGTGCATAAAATATGCGGCCTCACATATCTACACACTTGCACAGTTTCGAACTTTATGCATAATAAATGTTTAGCATAAAAGATAAGCATTTGCTTATGTATGTACATGCGGGTGTATCTGTGTGTGTTAGTGTGCTATGCAATGCTGCCGATCATCTCAACAGGATTTCTGTACATATTCCTTTTTTCTTTGCACGAAAATGCAGTGTTTTGTAAGTGGATGCGCGCAAAAGAGGGCCCTACTGTCTAAATTAGTTGCCTGTGGCTGTATTTGTGTAGGTATGCATGAGATAATTCCTAATATAGAATATTTATAGGCAAAACTGCATTTATTGTGAATCCCAAAGGCATTGTGTAATGAAAAATTCTCATATGTAAGTACATATACAATTGTGAATTTGTATGGTAAAATATCAGGCTTATTTCTGCTGACCTTTTCGGGGTTTCCGAAACCATTGTGCTGGCCTGTAGTTAATGCAATTCAAAAGTAATTCAAAATAACTAAATCATTTATAAAAAATGTTTGCATATTAAATTTCGCCCTAATGAGTTTTAAGCTTTTGTGGTTTTAAATTATATATTTAAATTTTATTATGTGAATGCTGTCGTATAAGTAATATTATTTCAATACCAATTCCATATTGCTCATACGACAAAGTTGCATAGTTATATTAGCGAGATCGCCCTAATTTCTTTCGGAATAAAAAAAGCTGGGATAAGACCTCTAATCACAGCAGAGGATCTACCGTTTATGTAGCATTAGAAAAGTTTTAAGCATCCCACGTTCCGAGGAATCGATAGAGCTTTAATACGGAGTAAACCTAAATTTGTTTAGGTTTCTATACATACGGTGATTCTACTGCAAATTTTTCTCGCCGATATTTTATTTTCTGCAAGGCAGGGTAAACCTATGCATGGGAATCACATTGACAACTTCAAAAGAAGTAAAAGAAATAAAATAAAATCAACTTTTCAAAATGGATCAGAGCTCATAAGAATATTGTAGAATACCTAAAAATTGGTAAGAAATTCGCTGACAAATCGCCGTATGTAAATTCGGAGGTTTTTGAAAAATATAAAGTGCTAAAAACTTCTACATATGTCCTACGTGCCTCGATGTTTGATATGCCATTATTACTTATACGTTGCTCACTTCTCTAAAGCCTCTAGACTTTTTCACGCAATCACTTCAGATAAGTGATTTACTTACGATTTTTTATTCTACCTATAATCGAACTAACCATTATGATAGATATGACGGATTGGCATTTAAAGAAAACTGACTATTAGTCAAGTGCTTAATATGGATATAAGCATTGAATCTTTCAATCCGGCTCAAATATCAGCCACAATAAAATGGTAAAATGGCAACGAGGAGAATGGAGAGCATGAAATGGCAATGGAAACAAAAGCAGTTCAACTACACGCTTATAAAATGCTTACACATGTACGGGTGGTATGTGTGCTTTGTGTGTGTGTAGGCATGTGCGCGTGTGTGGCTGTGCAGAAAATTAAAAATTGTTTTTCTTTTATATGCAAATAGAGTGCAAGCAAGTGCAAAGGAAATTAAGTGTTAATTCCTGGCATATTAACGCGCCTGCAGCTGCAATGTAAAAATATTAAAACAACAGCAACAACAAAAGAACAATAACAACAATTAAAACCACTTCTACACCATCCATACAATCGCAGCTTGTAAAGTGTTGTTTTATTATTTCGAGGGGCATGTAAAGAAAAACGAATAATTGCAGCATCTACATACATACATACAATCTACGAAAGGGGGGTGACGATAGATACACATTCCGGCAGGAGATTAAAGAATATCGCATTTTTGCGAATTGTGCGCTTAATATTGCCTGCGGCCGGCAGCTGGAATGGAAATTAAGTTTTGCCTGCTGATGCTGCCGTGGAATTGATTGTGTGGCAATTTGCATAAATTGCCGGCGACTGCGGAGAGGTAAGTCCATTACAGCGAATAATCCAATAGTAGATGTTGTATAAAACCGAGTCAAATTATGTAAGAATAGTGCTACCGCATAACTTATTTCTATCTATTCTCAAAAGAGTTAAGGAGCGAAAAAATTAGTATCACTTCCAAATGGTGTTCATCAATCCAAGTACAACAATATTAATTTAAAGTATCATTAGAAAGGAAGTTTGCTTTGAAATAAATATCATGCATACAGAACGGTTTGAGAATGTTTACTTGATCGAAATGAAGAAAATTTAATTCGAACTTTCTACAAATTATATCCTACTTATAAAATTTCCTAAACGCATTATTTAAAAAAAAATGTGTGCGTCTCGGGACGCTCGATAGAAGTGATAACTTAAACTAATCCAAGTTAAACTATTTAATATTGAAATTTTTTAACTTGAGAAAAGCTTAGGTTATTACTTAAATTTCATGCATGTCAACATGATAATGTGAGGAAAGGTTATTCATCAATAAAATCTTTTATTGATTATAAAATATATTTAATTCTCAGTTACAATTCTTCAATATGTACATTAGAATTTTGTGTAAGGATATTATTAGTATCATTATTCAATCCTATAAAAGTAACAATTGGCTTATGGTAGCTATAATAAGCAACGAAATTTTTACATTGTATGTCATCTAAAAATCTTGCAAAGACTGCATCAAGTACAGTTCCATTTGCACTTGGGTCATTTTAATAAAGCCCACAGTTCCACTCAGTTTCGCTCAGTCACTCGTCCTCTCAGAGAACCGCTCTGCTACAAGAAATTCCAAACTCAAAGTAAATATAACGAGGGCTGCTTACTGTGAGAAAATTCTCCCATTTTGTGGGAATTCGAACTCTTTTTCTACATATTCTTAACAAAATGCTGTTGTTTTGTATTACAGCATTTTGGAACTCAGCCATACTGTTTTATTTATTGATTTATGTTTTTTACTACCATTATTTTGAATGAAAATGTGGCTGAAGTGCCAATTCCCATGGGAGAATTTTTTAAGCATTTGAGAGAATTGGCTTTGACTGAGTTTGCACCCCTGATCGCACGACTCAATGGCTTGGTTCGTTCGGTTTTCGTACTCAAATGAGCCGAACGAGCATTTTTTGCGGCTGATTTTCATATTTTGCATGGTGTTATGAAAGTCGTGTGCATGTGCTCTTCTTCTGCATGTCGGCAGCAGTGTTGCCAGAACCAGGGATTTCGCCCATATTTCGGGATTTTTGTACCTTTAAAGGGCGCGCGGGATTTTGAGTCTAAAAATGGGATTTTTGAACGGATACCTATCTTTTATACTTCTTTTGTTTATTTATTAATACAGTAGGAACTCGATTCTTGCACGTAATGAAAACCAGACTCGGTGCAAGTTTCGAGATTGTCGCACAAGTACCAAGTCATTTTTGTCCCATATTTGTAAATTATAAGAGGTTACTTTCACTGTAAAGAATCTAAGTTTGTTACCTTTTATATTTTAATTCAATACACTTGTATAATGATAAATTTTAAGTGAAACTAAAGAAATTTAGGATTTTGGTTTATTTTGTGCACACTTGCTTGTTCAGTACTGCTCTGCTTCCATGCAAAAGTTAAATAAGAACGGAGATTTCGTCAGCATATGAATTCGTGGGTACTTCCCCAAATATTTTGAGCTCGAAACTGATACATTTGCGGTAGTTCCCCGAATTTTATTCAAAGACAAAACAAAAAATGTAGCAATGTACATATTGAGGTCAACATTTTTTAACTTCGCAAGTACTGAGTACGTAATGAAAAAAAAATTTTGTGCCACAAGTATCGAGGTGGGGAAGTACCGAGTATCTGCAAAAATCGAGTTACTACTGTAACTGTAAATATTTTATTATTAGCACCGAATTTAAGTGTAATCTTCAGCGTTGTGCTTTAAGCAGCAATTTTTTTGTTCTTTATATTTGTTTAAAAAGATATATGTATATGTATTTATGAATTGTTATTGAAAAACACGTTTTTTAATTAATATTTGTGAATGGGATTTTTTTCCTTTTGTTTTATTTTTTAAATGGGATAAAGAGGGCGTTTTGCATAAGTGAATGGGATTTTTGGAGCTAGGTCTCTGGCAACACTGGTCGGCAGCTCAGCCAACAAAGTATACGAAGAATCAGAGCAGCGCTCGGCTAGACGATATTCCCGACAGCGCTGCTGTTTGATTCTGTGTTGTTGTTGTTTTCATATGAAAGACAAAAAATTCTTTGGCTCTGCTCTGCCATAAACGAACAAAAGGAACTTCAATATACATACATACATATGTACATATGCGTATGTCGAATTTCCTGGCATTTGCGTATGCTGTGTTATGAATGAAATCTGCTTGCAGCTTCCAACTCGTTTTGAAATTTCAAATCGAAGTTGGAATTTGTTGAAATATCGCAAACATTTTTCCAATGTGCGACATTTCCAGAGATAATACTAAAATTTAAAAGGCTTTTTATAGAATATTTATACATTTTAATAAAGAATGAAATATGCACATATATTAATATTAGATATTTTTGTCAATATCACCTTAATAAAAGTGATGTTGGCAAATAAATAACTTCTTAATATAGTCATTGCCCTATAATAAGATCAGCAGAGGGAAATTGAAATAAATTTTAAATCTCCAAAATTATCATTTGGTATGAACAAGAAATACACAACAACAACAACACAGAAACAACCAAATGCCTTTTTCGTGCTTTGAGTATACCCGAAATGCCAAATCAACGACTGTCAACGAAATTCTCTGAGCGGTTGAGTACTTTTATAGCGTCTGTCCGAAAAACAGCTAAGCGCTGTGGGTTAGAGTGAGAGAGGAGGGGCCCGCGTACCGCTGCCGTATGCGTGAGAGAGAGGGAAGCCAGACAGACTGGCACCGTAACGCGTTACGTTACGAAGCGGTTTACCCTCCCATAAAAAGTTATCACTTCAAAAAATAATACGAAATAAGACCTCATTAAATCAATTGTTGTATCCATTTTTCTAAGTGTATATGCACACCAACTGATATGCATTTAATAGCTTTCTACGTTAAATTTTCTACACATAGAAAATCATGTATTCTACATATGTAGAAAATTCGTCACAACACTGCGTATCCAACTTGACGGAGCCGCAGACGGAAACGGTGACTAGCGCAACACATTATAGCCGTACACAAAAGGTACAATAAAAAAAATATTGAAATTATTCGCCGCTTTAAGCTTTAGACACAATCAACTCGCAAGGCGAATTTTACGCGGCGAACGCGCGCTGTCAAAATTAAAACACACGGCAGTGCATGTGATTGCCCACAATGACGACGCTAGCGTAGTTCGCCTCCCAACGATTCGTCTCGCGATAGAACAATTTGTAATTTGGTCGCTGCCGCCCTGCGAAAAAGTCAACTGTTCAGCTGTCAGTGGTGAAAAATAAATAAATTGAAGTAAGGAAATTGGAAATTTTTGTGCGGAAACTATTTTTATAGTTTGACAACTCGGAAAATTCGTGGTTTCCGTGGATTTTTTTAAATTCTGTGCTTTTTGTGGGGATGATTTTTTCCGAATCAACTGATGCGAATTTCGCTCTGATTCTGTTTCACTGGGCGAAATTCCACGACGACTGCCGTCAAGACGCCATTATTCGCCGCGTAAAATTCGTCTCGCGAGTTGATTGTGTTTAAAGCTTTATTGGAAAAAAATAAATTTTATTCATTATTGCATTTTTACTTTACTCCTTTGCGCCTTCATCTATAAATTGGAGTAAACAAAGCGCGTTGCTTGCCTGTTGTATGTATTTTTATAGGTTTTCGTTTACATTTATGTTGTTGCTATTTGTGCAAATTTAATGACGTCACTTCACTTAATCTTTCTTCATTTCACATTGTTTTGTATTTGTGTTCGCTCTTAATTATGATTATAAAAATTAATGCCATGCTATAAAATAATTTTTGAATAGTTTAGCGAATTCTGTGCCGAGGATTAGAGCATTATTTAATCGCTATAAATGCTATATATATGCATCTATTTTTGTTATAATCTTTCGGAATCAAATATGTGCCATATGTTTCTGACATTATGCCAGACGCGCTTTTTGCATTCCTTTGTACTGGCTAAAATGTTAATAAAAACTTTTCCATGCATATTTTTATATTGAAGAGCTGAACTCGAAGTTGAACATAGCGCAATTTGCTCCATACGCGCTCTCTAGGCTATGTCAGATGAAGCGCTTTTGGTACATGTGGCTGAATTCATTATGAAAGCACTTTCAAAATAATTGCAGGAAGTTCCAGTTGCACTTTTCGATACGACCTTTGCTTAATAAAAGGTCAAACTTTTTGCTTTGCCCAAACATATGCCGAACGTAGCTGCAAGCACTTGTTGGAAAAGTAATAACGACAAGTCTGTACGTACATGTCCTTAGTTACATATGCCCTGCTCATGTTAATAGAGCGTACAAAGTACACAGATGTACAAACATGTAGCAATGGTTGGGGACACTGTTGCCAGATTGTCGTTACCAGATTGTCGTTCACCTAAAATTGCTACATTTTGAGAATTTTTACAAAGTTAGTTTCCAACAATATAATAATATGCTCATAAAATATTTCTTTACAATTTTTGAAATAAAATTTCAATACATGACAATGCGCACATATTTTGAATGAAACTTAAATACAAACAAAATGTTTTACATGGTCGTTCCACTTTGTTTTCGAACTGTTGAATAAAAGTTGGCATACTAAAACTATTTTATTCAAAGATTGAGAGCCTTATGAACTATTAAAAAATATAACTGTGTATAGTATGTAGGCAGATATTTTTAAAGATTTAAATTCATATAAATTTAGAAATTCCAGCATAACACAACATAAACCAAATGCTTCCGAAAAGAGCGGGTTTACTTTGCTGTTGCATTTTTAACGACGACACTATTTTATTTGTGTATACACTGTACTTACACACACACACAAACACGTTTGCACGTTTATGCTTTAACACATACTACATATTTGTTATGTACATAGCGTAGTTGTGAACCGAGACCAAGCATACACTTTAGCGTGTAGAAAGAACAACAACAAAAATCCAACAAAAAAATTCAATTTTTCTAAACTGTTTACCTTTTTCTTTGATATGAAAAAAAGAGGAAAATTTGCCACACAAAGACAACAACAACAAACATGAAATGAAAAATTCGAGTAAAATCAGATATCAAATATTCGACTATGGCAGGGCATATCACAGCATACAGCATGTGTGTGTGTGTGTGTGCATGCCCGAAAGTAATCCAGTTGAGAAGTAGTACAGTGCTCCCAACAGGAGTATTCTGCATAGTTTTGGTACCAATCGAATGTTGATTTTTTTTCAAATTAAATCATGTAGAGTCCCAGTGCATAAATAGTGAAAAAGAAAATGAGGAAAAAGAGGATCAATGTTAGCAGCTACTATTTTTGAAAGAAAAGCCATGCTAAATATGAAAAATATTTAAAGATTTGAGAGCGAAATAGATTAGCTCATACATCACATTGGAGTGCTTCAAGATTACTCTTGAGATGACATAATTTCCTACTGGGTATGGATTTTGCCATTCGTTATTACGTTCTACATTTGGAGGAGCAACTATCTCGGTGTTGTTGTTTTCTTTGCTGTTGCCTCCGTTGTTTGCAGCTTGGGTATCATTTGTGTGTAGCTATGTGAAAGTGTGTGTTAGTGTTGCCAAAATGTAGCGCAGATTTGAGAGCACGCTTTAGTTTGCCGCCCAGTTGCCGTTAGAAAGCGTGTGTGTGAAGTAAAAGGAAACACGGTAATATTTTTATTCGGACTGGCTCATAGTTTCATTCTACTATTTTTTTCTGGAATAGCTTCTTTTTTCTTTTACCAACGTACAAGATTTTTTGTGTATCATTTTCATTGAAAGTGCGGCAACTTTGCTCGAGGAAGCAGACAAATATGGGGGGCGCGGTGGGGTGATTAGGGGGGGGGGGGGTAATAAGTTTAATGTTAGCAGTTGGCCTTTTATGAGTAAGAATTGTGCGTAGTTTGTGGAAATTAAAAGTAACAACAAAAAGAGGAAAGACAGCAGCGAAACTTTTTCAGACAGATCTTGAAAATTTTAATTTCAAATATTTTATGTTAAGCAGAGGTGACTGGCAATGCTTCTTGAACCACCCCCCTTAAAACCAACTCATGACTATGAAGTTAGTTAGCAAGTTAAAATACGTAGCATTTCATCCTTCTAGCAGACAATTCATGCAAACAAATATTCCTTAAAGTTCAGTTTGTTAGTATATGTGTACTTATTTATGCAAATTCCGCTGGTAGCGCAATTGAAATGCAAATAAGAGCTGACAAGAAAAATAAAGTTGTTTTGTCGAGTATTATAATTTTGCAATAAAATATTTCCACTTTCCCTCTGAAGAGCAGCAACAAATTTAATTTTTCTTCATATTGAAATTCAAATTTGAACTCATTTTGTAAGACTTTCAAGGAAGATTGCAAAACTGAGCATTTGAGTTGCCCTTAAAAGGCAATAGTTTTAATCAACGCTCAACAACATGCAACAATATGCTTTGTGTGGTACACTAAAAGAGTCACTAAAAGAGCCGCTAAAAAAGTCAGCAACACGAGCGCCAACTAATTGCTGCGCACATGCGACCTTTAACAGAAAGCACTCACACAAACACACACACACGCGCACATATTTACAAGCAAACAAACTCAAGCAGCTATTGGCAATATGCGCACATACACTTGCATACACTCATACCTACACACATATAATAGATGGCGCAAAATGTTGGCTCGACTTGCTCTCGGCTATTTGCACGGCATATCCTTTTGCACTATTAACAAGTTTTGCTCTATTATTTGTGTCGCTCTTTGCAACCTCAGACTCTCGCAACTGATAAAGCCAAAATTACCCCCTTTTGTGGTAAATATTGAATTAGTGGCTTTAACTATACAACAACTTGTGGGTTTCATATTTTGAAATGTGTCGATTGTGCTTTACCGTTTGCACTGCACACACACACACACACACACACACACACACACACACACACACACACACACACACACACACACACACACACACACACACACACACACACACGCACAAAAACTTTGACCTTCACAACTTTCGCGTATGAGTATATTGCGTGTGTATGGGTGATTGTTGTGTATTGTTGAGCATAGTTTTGTTTTTTCGAGTACATGATTTTGCGCTTAGAAAGTGACATCGAATTTGTTGTATAGCGGTTTGAGCTTATATTTGCGTGTCATATTTGAAAATGATTATTCGCATTTCACACTGAGAATTCATTAGTAACTACATCTTTGTTTTATAAAATTTGCATAAACTACTTTCGAAATTTTGCTTCAAACGCCATCGCAGAATATTCCATGGCGTATGAGCAACATTATTTAATTGTGACAAACTGAAACTGATCTGTGGAATTGATAAAGAGCGAAAGCTTTTGAAGGACACATAACAGACATAAATTACAAGCGTAGCTATAGAGAGCTTGTTAAGCGCTTCAGCCAGCACGGCGTATGAGCAATATTAATAACTCACTCCTAACACACATACATAAATAATAACGAAGTTCGACTGATTTTGAAGAAAGTTGCCTCTTTTTGAAAAAGCGTGCACAAATCTTATGGGATATATAAGGACTTGTGCCTTCTTCTCTTACAATATGTGACAACTAAACTCACTTCTCCTAACCGTCATTATTGCTGACAGATGAACAGCTTGTTTGATCTTAATATGTACAAATTGGCGCCGGACCGTGACCCATAAAGTTTATGTGCCTTTGCGTGCTTAATACAACACGTTAACCAGGAGTGGCGGGCATAAAGGACCAAAGGCGCATATCGCCTGGCAAGCGCTTCGCATTCATAAAAGAATTGGGAAAGCAGAAAAACTGTCGCCAGCCATAAAACTGAACGCCATAAAATACGCAAATTTACTATTAACACCCACTGCGCACCCACTGTTCCATGGCCAACAAGCTCTTTAGCTACTACCTTGTAGTAATTTGTTCTGTGCGTAGGTGTTAGCAACTTGTGGATTGTACTTTACATATGGCGGAAGACTACGAAATATTTTCGCTTCTAGAAAGAAGAGTGGTTATTTTGAAAGGCAAGATATCGGTGCTCCAATTTAAATTTGTCTGCTGAAAGCTTCGAGTTTCCATGTTGATTGCACATACCAAAATCATCTTAAGAGTAGTTTTTTTTTAACGCAAAACGATTCGGCGTTTTCGTTCCTTTATATTTCTCATTAATTATGTGTGCTTTTTTGCGATTAATTTGAAAAAAATTAAGAAGACGTATTGAATGCAAAAATTAAAAGGTTTGGTATAATCAGAAAAAATTGTAGTTATTCATTAGAAAATATGTTTATAGTTTTTGTCAGGGCTGTGAACCAATTGCACTAAAGGTTCGATTTTACAACTAGTTCAACAAATTCAATCGAAAATTGAGCATTGGCTTTGATTAAGGAACTTGTGAAAGTTAATTTATGAATTTTCGCACAGTAATTGAGAGATTTTATAACATGTCCTTATCATGAAGATTCCTGGAATGCTAAATGCCAGTTCAAATTGGTTTTTGTTGTTTCGAATCGTTCAAAGCTCCAGAGCTGTTATTTCAAAAACGACGATCTCATTCTGTAAATTATGTCGGAAACATACCAGGATCACCGAAGAAACCGGAAAGCTGTCAGCCACTGAAAATGAAATGAAGCCGCCGAAGAGCGCCAGTAGCAATAGTCCAATGTCTGCAAATCTTCCGGTCTCTGCGTATAACCTCTTGCAATATGTGAACGTATTTGGGTAAATTTTATTAAAAAATGTACTATGTATATTGTTAAAGATATGTCAGAGAATATTTCAAATAATAATGAAAATAAAGCTACTGCAACAATTTCAGTATGCCAAGAGTTTGCTGCGATATTGATAGTACTTCTGTAAAGGTTTTATAGTTATTATATAGGCCTAATAGTTATTATACTACTAGATTATATTATATTTATAGTAGGCATCTATTAAGATTTATAGTCAACGTGGCATGAAAACCAATTATGTGTGCCCTTCTAATATTATACAATAGGGCCAAGAAGGACCAAGCGGAGGAGGCACTGGCAACGCTTGGTATTTTCAACTAGAGAAGACGCGCGCGTAGCAGGGGCACCTATGGAGAGAAGCTCTGCGGCAGCTGGTAATCCGGCAACGGGCTATTCTGAACAATCTAGAGGAAGAAGAAGACAAGCTAGATGTATTAAGGTTCCATATCACCCCAGAAACTACGAATCATCGTCGCTGTCAAATCCCATATGTCAGTTCATTTATGTATGTTTGCACATACATATTTGGAAAAATAATAATTTTATTACGTCATAAAATATTTGAGTTTTGCAATTTACCAAAAAAATTATCAGTAATTTGGAAAGTTTAGTCAGCCATCATGTTCAGCAATTTAAAACGCGTGAGCAGCAATCCGGAAATTCCGCTTTTTGATCGACGTAATCGCCCAATCTACAGCCAGCTTTTGGTTTGGGATCCTTACAGCTAATGAGAAGAGCGCAAATAAAAGACATGTTAAAATACATCGGTGTATGTAAAATGAAGTGTTGCCATTCATCACTTACAAATGTGTGCTGGCAATGCCGTTTTTACAAGTGATCTTGCTGCACTCTCGACTGGGGTTTTTGACTTCATCGCCATCTTCCAGCTTAAGCTTATTCTTATCATCATAGCATTGCCCTGGCTCTGAAAGAGTATTGCGAAAATGGAACTGTTGCTTAAATATGGCCATATTTCGGAATCTACTCGTCACTCACTAAGCGCGCTGATCGCTGAAATAATGCCGAAAAGCAGCACAACCGACAGCAGCAATTTCATCTTTTCTCTTGCGTGTTCTAAACGATACTAACAGCTAACCACAACAGGGTTGCTATTTATAACTGACTGAAGATGTGAAAATTATGCAATGTTTATTGTCTTTTCAAAGAGACTTTAAATTTGCATTGACAATTTAAAAAAAAAAACAATTACACAAACAGCGCTTAATACCCTACACCGACCGCAAGGCACTTCATTATGCACAAGCATTTAATTTCGACTGCTTAGATGAGCCTATCCATGGAAACGATTGAACAGTGACGATCGATGATCGACGATCACTGAAAAATTTGCGCCTGTCTGTTTGTCTAATCTATTCGTGTCACAACTTTACTGTGCTTAATGCGGGTTTTGTTTAAGAAAAGTTAAAAGTCATAACTTACGTAAATTATAACTAAATTATTTCTACTTTATGAAGAGGCCTCTTCTCTGGCACAAAACGAACGCATCGTAAGCGAAAGTTACTTGCTTTATCTCCCAAAAAATCATATGTACTTGCATGAATATATAAAGAATTTACGAAAAGCTGTCGGCTGTAGGGTGTTAATATGTGAAATACTACTGGAATTCCCTATTTGTATATTAGTAACAATTATATCGTTCGATGGACTTGATTGTAAATTATGCAAATTTTTTCAAAAATATTTTAAACATTTTTTCCATATAATGGAACAATAACAAAAACAGCTGTCAGCGTGCTGACAATGTATTACTTAATTTAAACAACAAAGTTGTGAGATGGATATTCTTCAAAATTAAAATCGCACAATGGCCAAGCGCAAACGTGAAAGATGAATAAAGTTATTTAGTATGCGCACTTAGTCACAGGCTTGTTTTTGATTAGATGCAATATGAAGCACGAATTTCTTTAGTTTAAGAATGAATGTATGATACTACTGAGACGTGAGACTAATGAAATTTTTAGCAACGACAAGCGACATTTATTAAAAAATGCTGAAAAATTTGCCTTACATATAAAAATTGTTTACAGTGTTAAAATATCTACTAGGTGTATTTTTAGTTACACGTTTACACTGTAAAGCCATCAGTGAAAATATTTTTTACTCGCACTTTTCGGCGCTAATTTATATTATCAAGTGTTTACACTGTCCATGTGTATCTGTGGTTCTTTTTTTTTTTTTTGTCTTCAGCTTGTTTAGCTTACCAACGTCTTGACCAAACTGGTTTTTCGGAGCAGCACTTGGAATTTAAGTCATCCAAACGCAATAGTCGAAAGCAGAGAAAACAATGCCACACTGACGTACATACTATTCGTACCGGTGCTCACATTTTTTTATGCATTACTATTCAGCGTGTTCTTCAAATTGATATGCTGTTTGTATTTATTCAATAAAGACGAGTTCTCGCTCTTCCATGCAAATACTACATACAAAAATATCGGCATCGTTGATTTCATCTCTCGGCGAAGTTGTTTGTATTTGCTTTAGCATGGGTTTAACCAACTCTACTTAATACAATAGCCCTTGCCACAATAGCCGAAAAAAATCTAGTAATAATCCTATGTATATAAAATTTTGTAGCAGGTATATTGAAAATGCCTAAGCCGTTAATTTGTGTGTGGGTTTTAAAATTTAGGCTCTAACAATATACTTAATCTCTCTTTTTGGGCTTTCGAAATCGACATGAAAACATTGTCTAACTTAAGTCATCATCAGGTGATGAACAGCTGCATCATAATTTCCTAGAAGTACTAAAAACCTTTTCACACTTTTTTTTACTATTATTTGGCCGAAATCTTGAAGGAAGACGAAAAGTTCATTTCGAAGTTTCCCAACCCGCATATCCTATTTTCGGAAGAATTCGATCTATAGATTGAATCGTCTTGACCAAGATTCCCATAAACGATATTTGGTTTCCGGGACTCCGTATTAAAAGCTTGTATGTACTTAATTTTTTATGGTCCCTAGAAATTGGGCATCTTATATATAAAACGCAGACTGACTAAAAAGCGTTTGCCTGCAGCCTGTCCACTTTCTGTCTTTTATCGAATCCCAGCTCCGTAGGTTTTAAAATATTTTTTTAAAATTTTTGTTAAAAGCTTTTTTATTTTTTACTTTTCTTTGCCTTTTATTGTTGTTAATTGTTTTACTAGCTGTCGTGTATACAGGCACACACGATAGGTGGCCCCACTTGTAGGATATA
Organism: Neria commutata; assembly: GCA_963457695.1. NCBI lineage: Eukaryota > Metazoa > Arthropoda > Insecta > Diptera > Micropezidae > Neria > Neria commutata. The sequence continues at coordinate 13,598,300 of OY735246.1, forward strand.
AAGTATAGCACGAACATGCCGTCGACTTGCGTCTCTAGAGAACACATTGCATCGGTCTTGTATTAGCAATATCAAGTATTCGAAATAAATTTATACAGTCATTATACAGTTTGTTAGCCTTAATTTTATGGCTTATGCTTATTAGCGCTAGTTTATGTATTTTGCTATTTTTCTTCTTTTCAATGAGGATGATTCTAATGAACAGCATAGTCATGAATCATGATCAAGCTGAGTAATTTAAAATTAGCAATACACCTTGGTGGAATTTTTTATAAATCTAATCAAAATGATTTATGGAATAGCCGGTATCTGATATTAGATGCAGTGCCAGATAGGAATGCAGTTTTAAAAATACAAATACAAAGTATGATGATTGCGGAAGTAAGCATTCTAGCCTTGACTACAATAATTCTACGCTACGTATGCCACACCTACATATGACATTTACGTATGTATATATTTGCATAGAATTACAAAGTCGTGTAATTTAATTAAAATATGCTTAGGCTGCATGTCCTCGGGGGCAGCGGCTGCACTTTGGCATAATACATACATAATATAGCAGTAGCATAATTTAAACAAACATGCAATTTTTTAATTAAGCGATAATCCAACACGTGGCAGCAATGGCATATGAGCTACACACATGGCGTCTGCGGGATTATCCGTATTGTATGTGTCGCTACAATATTCCATTTTGGGCAGAGAAATTGTAGCTTTGCTGCTGATTTGCATTAATCAGCATAAATTGCTCAAGCGAATGCAAGGAGAATTCATTAAAAATTTCCGATATTGCATAGAAATTTTTCTGTATTTATGATTTTTTGTGAAAAAGGAAATTTTCAATTTTGTCATAAACAATAGTCAGTCTTAAACATAACTATTTGGCTTCGACTTTGGTTTTCTCACAGAAATACGGTATTGGGTTTCGGGCTTAAGGACACTATTTCTCGAAATAGAAATTTGGTCGATCATTAGTTCTGCTACTGTTACCAAGACTTCTACTGTAAGCTCAAATGAGGGTATTTCAGGATTTAAATCTCAGTACATAATTAAAATTTTTCAGAAATTATTTTGATATTTTCTGATGCCTAAAAATATCAAAAAAAACTATGCAGAGAATATGGTTTTTGATATATTAAGATAATGGAAATTTTGGTAAATTCAATATCGCTATCGCATTAGATACTGAGAGCTACGGAAATTTTCAAATCGTTATGGATATATTATCTTGCTTTATTTTTTTTCTCGATATTGAATTAAAGGATTGCTTTAATTTTGAATTTTATTTTATTTTTAAACTGCCAGAGTTGTCGGCCAAAATCTACAACGATAATTTGGTAAAACTGAAATCTTTTGTCGCTGGCTTCAATCTGCTTAAAAACATTTTTGGCATTTACACGAAGGCGAACCGTTTTTTTTTGTTGAGAAGAGCATCTTGACTTTAATTAGAAAATGGCTTCCTCTACCGCTGCAACCAACAGTCTACAGAGATGAAAATACATGCTAACGGTGGCTTATGCGAAATGGTGCAAATAAATTATTTAGAAGTGAAAAACATCTGCTAAATTACTGCGAGCGCGCTTAAATATGGCGCAGGGGTGTGACAAAGGGGGGTCACACTCAGTGCCGAGGTGTTTCCCAGCAGCAGGATACTTATTCATAGCAGCGAGTCTTTAAGATGGCGTTTTCAAGTGTTTAGCTGTTGTTGTTGTTGCCGAGCTTTGTTGTAGTCATTTAAATTACGTCGGTCGGTCTTTGTGTGAAAGAGAGCGTGCGAAGGGGTCGCTGTTTCCCGCTGTTATATGGGATGCATGTGAAGGGCAGCGCGCAGAGAGCAGACATTTCCACTTTTACTTGCGCTTAAAAATTAATTAAAAATGTTTTTCATGGTTTTGCATGGTGTTTTTAAATTGTTGAAGAGGCGGCTGCTGGGCAGAGCCACAAGAAAGAGAGGCCGTTTTTGCTGCTTGTTTGTTCTCTGATGCTGTGAGGAGCGGGGTGTGGCACGTTGTGGTGGCGATTGCTTGAGTGACTTGAGACATAATCATGCATTTTGCCGCGCCTGCTGGTTTATGTTGTCTTCGCAGTTGCCTTGTGGCATGTCAGATACTTTTTGTTTTTGCTGCTCTGTGCTTTATTTATGTATGTATGTGTTCGTGGAAGTTATGCTTGTACTTGGCTGCACTATAATATTTGAAAGTTGTTTTTTGTTGTAAATGAAATCTGTTTTTGTAACCGCACACACGCACACTTACACCGACACATACATGCTTCTCACTAGCGAATAAGCGTACATCCAAGCACAATCCTTTAAATGCCAAGGATACTACTTTTCACTTACACTTCTTGCATTGTAGCGCTAGAGAAATGGCGCAGCAAGGAAACAGACGATTGCATGCGGAAAACGTAAGACGGCAAGTGGAAAATTCTAGCAGCATCTTTTTCATTGTCACGTTCTGTTGCGCACTTTGGAGGTTTTCCATTGAGATTCTGTAAATAACTGCTACCTGTCGTAAAGTTTGTGCGTTGTGGCGGAAGGGGAGGAGGAACAGTGTAGGGATGACTGAACGTTTCCGACTTGTGCAATTCAGAAGATTTTGAGCTGTAGTGTGGCAACTTTTGCATTATTATTTCTTTCGCATTTCGCAAACACTTTCTTTTCTTGTTTAAGCTTTCATATGTATTTAGCTGGGTTGTTTGAAAAAATCGATTTCCTAATGAGGAAATATAAAAATATGAATAAAAATTTTAAATTTTCTAGTACATTATCTTAAGAATAATTAATAATTCCAAAGCGATCGGTGCATTAATTCAAAGTTTTTAAAAAGTGCAGTTTTTTCAATGTTCTGACTTTTACCTTGGTCATCCCAAAGTGGGCGTAGTTATATACCCTTTTCCATCCGTCAAAGTTTCAGCTCAATCCCTAAGGTAGTTCATTTTGTTGGTTTGCTTTTGAACCTTACTACATATATGTATACATATGACTATTTCTACCACGCATAGAGATTATATGTAGTTAGTTCTGTTAAACTAAACTATATCTCATTTAATTGGAAAATTTGGTTTTCTTAATCGAATTGTCCTCTGTCGGTGCTTGAATTGAACCAATGCTTTGAAGCAGCCACAAACCACTACAACAGCAAACACACTGCATTTAAAAATATGCTGAACATGCTCCGAAAAAAGTTCTTAACTATAACTTTTTTTTGCTAGTTTCGAAATAACTTTCTGCTTGATTGGGCTTTGTTTGGCGTTGCCACAAAACTTTCACTGGCTTCTGGTAATTTATCTGCAGTGCATTATTGTCCAGCTTTCACATACACACACACACTCACACAGAAGCAGCCGTAAGTACGCAGCATCATTTTTCAGACGTTCCTTTTGGTTAGTTGCTGCGGTTTCGGCACGTCTTTCTGTAGTCTCGGTTCGCTCTTTTGTACATTCGGAACTTTTGACTTTAAATATGGCCATGGAAAATTTAGTTTATGCAGTTGCTGTTGTTGTTGCTGTTGACTTCGCGGGGGCTGCTGCGGCCATTGGTGCTACTTGGGATATATTTTATATTTACACAAAAGAGCGAAGGCTACCTTAAAAATATGCATAGTCCTTTCAAACAAACACAATAACTACAACAACCAGAAGTAAGACTTTTACTTGCCACTTGCTGCATTTCTTTATTAATGTTTGAAGTTTTGAAGTAAAGTGCAGAAATTGATGGGATTCAAGCTTTGCATCTGTTCTTAAAGGGAAGAAAAATTTGAGCTCTTTTTGAATTTTTTCTAAAAAAGTTAAAAAAGCAATCTAAGAAAGTTTAATTTTTTCACATTCAAACATTGATGAGCTATGTCACGTTATGGTGCAAATAGGCCCGAATTATGAGGTTGAGTATGACTCTAAAGCGTATTCCATGCTTTTATAGTTGGAAATCAATACAATGTATTATTTCTTTACTTTTCAGGTGCGTGTATGTCAAACTGATTTAAATCGGTAAGTTCAACTGCTGAATAATAATTCTTTATTGCTATATATATGTATATATATAGCGAACTCTGATCGTACATTTTTGATAAAAACCGAGAAACACTTGAAATTAAAACTAATATATAATCAGTAATTCTAACAATATTATGAAGCGGAATTGGTCAGCAATAAAATTCGAAAGATTTACCCATTTATATGTGCTGCATTAAAAATAAGATTGCTCGTAATTGAAAAGAAATCGAAGATTCAAGGAGAAATAGTTTTTGAGATTCGCAATTTTTCCGATTTGTACTGTAATTTGAAAGCATGTGTTTTGTGCTTGTGAAGAGAAAATTGAGTCTTGACACGTTCGAAAAGAAATTAAAAAATCACAATTTTAATATTCATTTGCATAAAGCAACTGACAGGAGAAAGTTTAAATTTGGAAAATTACCTTGTCGATGCTGCAACTGCACACGCTGCTTCTTCAAGTTATTGATTTAAATTTCTTTATTAAAATTATAAAGTATTTGTCTGCATGTGTGCACATTTTCAATCGCCTACTAACACTCTGAATGGGAAATGAAAATAGTAAATTAGTTTTCGAACTTATTCAAATATTATTTATACAGTTGAGATACAGATGCACATAGGTTAATAAGTTGAACAAAAATATTTATATATTTATCTTTCGGCTCACAGTTCTTAAGTGTCCGTCGCGCACTTGTGGCAGCTGCTATACGTTATTTACAAAGCTGCCATAAAATATGGCATTAGGACTTTAAACAAAACAGACCGATGCAGCTTCGGTGAGAGATTAGCACAAATAAGCAAATGCATTTGAAGGCAAGCCGAGAGAATGCAGTGGAATGCACAGAAAGAATGCAAACAGCTGCACTTTGCGCCTGCCAAGCATCAAGGTCAATTGCACGCGCCACATTTGCGCGCGATCAGCGCAAGCAACAGCGGAAACGGATGTGGCGCGGTTCATTGAAGCAAAGTGCATGCCATAAAGGCGCTAAACTTCTGTAACGTGCTACTAACGATTGCTTGCGTGTGTGCTTGTGTGTGTGTAAAAGTGCAGCGGTTTCGGAAATATCAACAAAAAATTCCGCATTAGTGACCTGCAGCTAGAGCTGGAACACGTCAGAAAAAACCGAAAATGTTAACAGTTAGTTTTTGTTTCAGTTTATAAAATATGCATTAACAAAAAATAATGCAAAGTTACCGAGAGCCTTGACAAAAATTTTAAAATTCAATACTAGAATTTACTCTTTAGGTATTTATATATTATATTAGACATTAAAACAATTTCAGGTTTTTTCATAATCGTATTACAAGCTCTGATATGTAGCCTGATTTTTGGCTTCGTATCTCAAGAGCACTGCCTCTGACATATTAATAAAAAGTTTGAATTAAATCACATTAAATACTGAAATATAGAAAAGCACTGACCAACATTTTCGAGTGAAAAAAATAGTGTAAAGACGGAAACACTCGGAATATAAAATTGAATTTTAAAGATTCAAATACAATTGCTAGTAAATCGGCTTCATTCGATCATAGCAAATGAAATTTGAATGGGTTGCAATTGTGGTTGATCTATCAGTGTGAGTAAAGATCTGCACTTAAAAGGAATATGTTAGTTGAACCATTCTTTATTAAGGTAATGGCATGCACTTATTTGTTCCAATAATAGTTTGTATCTCTTCTATTTCCCTGGCATCTTCGAAGATTTGTTTACTCTTCTTCTTCTTCATTGGTGAGCCCATGTATGCTCGCATCAGGTTATTTTGATTACTTGTGACTACGTGTGCATTTTATGAGCAGAAAAGTACTAATACATGCACAGACACGTACACTAATATGGAAAATTATATAGGCACAAATACCATATATTACCGCTGACAACTGCAAGCAGAATAAGCACATATAAACCCTAAATAAAACACACACACATACAAACTTGAATTTTGTGCGCAAGCAGTAGCAGATGTAGAGTAAGTAGAAGAAGCATTCGAAACAGATATTCCCACATAAGAGTGCATAATTTTATTACTTCACATTTTATGGCCGCTTCATTGAGTCAAGTCGTATATTTCCATTATTTCTCAACACTCCACTTCAACGTCTCTTTTATGCAGCGAACTTTCAGCATTCATCCTACACTGATACACACATAAATACACCTATTTCCGCTCACTTTTGCATGTGTACCTGTGCGAGCGCTGACGGCAAGCTTCAAGCTGGTGGCGCTGCCAACAACAAACTGCTGCCGCCGCCCACCTGCTAGCTATTGCTGTGACGCCCCTGTCTGCTGGAGGAGTGCGCATGTATGCGTGTGCTTTCATTATCGATTGACGGCGCGTCACTTGCACTCGCTGCCACACACACACACACGCACTACAGTCACTCATATATACACAATATTTCGACGTTATTCCCAACTCTCATTGTCAGCGCTTTTTCATCGGCAATCTTGCTGTGCTGCCGCCTTCCTCTTTATGCTACTGCCTGTTGCCATGTGACATGCTTGCCTCTGCGCTTCTGCCCTCCTTTTTGCGGCGCCACCCACTTTGGTTCTGTTTTGATTTTGACGCAAGTGTAATTGTCAATAAAATCTAATAATAAATTCGTATGTCTCTTATCAGTTTTAGTGCGTTTTTTTTATGTGTCTGCCGTTTCGTTGTATTATATCCATTGCTGTTGTTGTTGTCGCTGTTCTTGTGACTTTCTTTATTTATGAGCTGTAATAAATACAAGCAGCTGTGTGCTGTGCATTGAAAATATACACATACATACATACACATACACGCGAATATATTGCAGCATACACATTGAAGAGATTGCGATTTAAGCTGGGATTTAAATTGGAGATCTGTCAATTATTGAGAGATAAGCCTGTGGGACCATACAAACAAATAGTATATGATGAACGGAAGGTTGAAATATGGCAATATATCGCCGCTTGATTCAATACTTGTCGTATGTAGATTTTTTCACATTTTGAGTTAAGGATGGCATTTGGCTATATCTTCCTAAATATCGAAAAGTCGATATTTTGGAATAAACAGTATTAATAACAAGGTTTCACTCTACCAAATACTCGATTTTCAGACAAATCTACCGTGCCAAAAAAAAATGGGAGTACCTACTTTAAACTTAAAACTGCAAAAAGTGAAAAAGTCAACATACGACAAGTATTGAATCAAGCGGTGATATGTTACACATAATGATCTCTCACAATATATATGTGTTTAAGTCACTTTCGACTTATATATTTTTGAGTCGAGAACGACTTCTTTAAATAAAGGGACACGGGGGTTTTAACTTGAGGTGCGCGGAATTTCGCGTTTAATAAAAACGAATTTTAAATTAAACAAAGTTTAAAAAGAGAAATTGAATTGGAAAACGTCCGTCGCGGTCACTGCGGTCACTTGTTGGTTTATAGAGAGTGCGCATATTTGCGCGAGAGAGGAGAAACGGGAAAAATGACAGCTGGAATGGAGCGGACTGGAAATGGCTTGTGAGAATCATGGACTGAGAGAATGGGAATGGGAAAGGAAAGGTTTACACGGAGCAGTAGGAAATTGCTCATTGGCGCTTAGCCAATATACATATATATCTGGCGCAATACTCCTTTTAAGCGAGGCTTAGGCCTAGCTTATTTGTGCTAATTTGTGTTAGCTCCTTTTATTTTAAAGCAATTTATTTATGGATAAAAATCTTTATTTTCATATCTTAGAATATTCTATGAGAGTTGTCAACTTAGTGTGGAGAGATGGCGCCGCACAAAGAAACTGTTTGAAAAGAAACTTCTCTTTGAAGTGTATTCCACAATACAATTGAAATAAATCAGCAAAGGTCCACCATTTTCAAATTGATTTCATAAAGAGTCAAATTGAAATCAGCTTAGTCAAATTGCCTTTCAAAACAGTCACATTCATTTCACAATAATGAGAGCAAATTGCATCCAGAACAGCTCAAATTGATTTCAGCAAAATAAAGTGTGATTTTAAAAATAGTCAGGAGAAGGGAGTAAATTTTTAGAAATTACTTATTGTAATATAGTGTAAATATTTTTGGAAAATAATTTAAAATGAGGCAAATTTTTGGAAATCTTTTAAGTGACGAATTACTATCTTTAGAAAAGCTAAGCATAATCTGTCAATCAGATTTTTATGGCAAGAAGTTGATGAGTCATTTAATGTGCTCATTGGAAACCTCGAAATTTCTTTGGGTATTAAACTTGAAAATTTTGTTTTTTTGATATTTTAGAATCACTGATATGGATTCAGTTGAATACATTTTTCGAACATATTTGAAAAAAATATTAAACCCATTTGCACTTTTAATGCACTTCTTTGCAATGTTCCAGATTATCTTGCATACAATAATTATAAAGTCGCAGCTATGAAAATAAACTTGAAATACTTTTCGATACATTCACCTTGAAATTGCTTGCACACAAATACATATAAAGAGGGAGAAATCGAAGCAGCCGCATAAGAGCTCTGAAACAAAGCAGATACTAAATGTGAAAATTGTTTACAAAATGCTGCCGTATAAAATAACAAAAGATATTTTGAGTAAATTAATTGCATTTAAATTACAAAGAAGCAGTGCCTGTAGTAGCAACACCGACGCCAACAACAACTGCCAAAAAGGCGGCTGGTCAAAATCAAAGAAATCAACGCCAAGCAACGAAAAATAAACGCATCTGTTGGAGCCAAAGTGACTGATACACACACATGCACACACATTAAGCTGGCGAATGGGGTTAATATGCTATTTTGGTGTGTTGACCGTTCTTTTGCTTGCTTTGGGCGCATTCAATGCCAACGTTTGTAACGACTGAACGAAGACTCAGATGCAGGAATGCCTACTTACATTACTGCTCATTGGCGTAGCCACAAATTGAGTTCGGGATCAAAACCTGTTCCCGAATTTCATAATATCACTTTATATTTCCAGCTAAAAATTAAAACTGCTAAAAAGATTTTTGTGGTACAAAAAGCATTCAAAAGCTTCAGAAGTTTTATAGATAGAATGGGAGTTATTGTGCTGTAGAAATTTTGGAACATTCCAAATTGTTGTTGGTTTATAGTTGTATCTTATAAATTTTCGAAAGAACAGCAAACACCCTCCATTAAATTTTCCGACTGCGCCACTTGTAGTGCTAATGCCTGCTTGGAATGCAGCGGGCATAATTTTCGGCGGTGACCTAAAGTCTCCAGACAAAACGAATGCCTGCAATGCAGTTGCCAATTGTCGCATTTCCATAGCAGCCGGCTACCCTCTGCAGCCAACCAACCGCGCATCATTACGGCACACAAACGCATTGGACACACATCCGTTCGTGCAGGTCTGTCGTTCGGGCCGGTCCAGCTAATAACAAAACGCGGCATATTACTTTTCGACTCGTTTCCTACCGCACCGCTCGGATTTGTTTTGCGCTGCAACGCATCGCTGATGGTATCGTAAAAATGAATGGAAAATCGGGAAAATTGTATCGAAAATTGTAATTGAATTGTTCCGGCGGCGTAATTCACAGAATTTTCCAATTGAAACATTTTCGTATCTGTTTACGCTTGTCCGCCACAAATAAAACAAAACATAGCAACAACAACAGCAACAGCAACAAAATACGTACAACATGGGCAACAGATTGTGCGCTCAAAAAAGATGCGGGGAAAGGGGAGAAAAAGTAAAACCGATTTGTAGCGCACATTAAAAGAGGTGGAAGTGAAATTGTGCTGGAATTGTGGATTTTCATGTGTATTTCATGGTCGCAAGTAATTAAATCGGCTGGCATTGTTCTTGCTGTCGTTGCTCTGGCTGGAGCGATTGATGCTAAAAATAAAGCTTCGGCCTCACAAAATATCGAGTTCAAGTAATCACCAAAAAAAGAAATGAAAGGCGGCACATGCGTTGATTGCGAACCACACAAATTCGCCCATAGGCGAGAAATAAATGTGGAAATATAGCGAAGCCATGACTTTGAACGTGGCTGCAATTCGATATAATTTTATTTATGTTGCTTATACGCCGCGTGTTGTTTATTGCATTAGATTGCTTCTGATGACGCAGCGAAAATACCCCAATTTTATATATTCCATGTGAACACAATGGGCAATATTTTAATAAAGCTTTACTAAATCTGCTAATATAAATTAGAAATTCGAAACCATATAAAGAATTTATTGCTAGTAGAACTCCTATGAACTTGATCTGTCATATAAGAAATTAAATTCTGTTTCAATGAAATTTTTCCATCAATTTCAAATTGATGACATGCTCATAATATAAAAGTTGTTAAAAAATTCTTGTTTGATGCGGCGTCATACCTTGATATTTTTATATTATTCTTATTCAAATATATATGATTTGTTCCATTTATATGTTTTATTACTAGGAAGATTTAAATTTAAATTCCAGAAAAGGCAACAAAGGCTTGAAAAATTCTCTTTCATGGCTGCTCAAATTATAATACATTAATAATAACATTTAATGTGATGATTTCACTAGTCATAAAAGCGAATTACTGTAATTACAAAAGAAGAGGGCACAAACGCTTAAACGTTAAGTGTTTAGCCTATAATTTGGCTTATGCAACAGCGTTTACAGATAAATCAGCACAGCTAAGCGGCATACACACAAATACACACGCACCCATACCAAACAGAGCCATGAAATAACACGACGAAGGACATGTCGATAAGCGGCTTTTGGCAGCTTTACTTTTATTTGGGGCAGATTATTTGAGAACTTCGAATTAGAATTAGAAAAGAATAGAATAAAATAGCATGCATAAGCCTCACACCTACAAAAGGTCGGTCACACAAACACACAGACATGAAATAGAGTGTGAGTTTTTATACTTTATGGCTTCAATGATGGAAATATAAAAGGAAAATGATCACCTTGGCGGCGACGACGACAAAACTCGCACTTCACTATTCCAAGTGTGCCGAAATGAAAGGAAGTCAAAGAGAATGGAAAACGAAGATGAAAAAGGGCAACAAATTTTATAGCTGTATGTACTATGTATGTCTTTTTAATGTGTATGTTTGTTTGTGGGCGAGTTGTGTATACTGCTGAAGAGGCACAATTTCAGTGCTAATAAATCCCTAGACGCCATGTATCAATTTCAGGCGGGTCATTCAAAATCAGTTTGTTTGGACATTGGACTTGGTTTGAAAGCTGTGTGATACATATACTCGCATACACAGCAAGTATGTGAACCCACACAGCCACACATACAAACACATGTACAGTTAGGTACAAAATTGTTCCCATTTCAAGGATATACAATTGCTAAGCTCTATATTAGTATGGCAAGCTGCTGATTTCAAGAGATTGCACTTCAGTCTCAGAAATTTATTGGAAACTCAGTTGCTTGCTCGAGCAAGTGTTAGTGCAGAACATTGTTCTAGAAGGTGTATTGCTGTTCCATGTCCTCCATGCTGAATGTGCCTGTATCAATCGAGATTACGCTGATTTGGGTCAGTTGTTTACTCACTTGGCAGCGGCCCAGTTAGATTCACTGCTTTTATTCTCTTTAGATTGCCGGACCTTATAAGAGCTTTATAGTTTTTTAATGCTGGAAGCTCACATCAATAACAGTTCCTGCATCTTTCCTGCTATCTCTTTATTGAGTTATTGTGAACCACTTCTTCAACTTCACAGATGTTTTTTGCAATGTTTTCTTCTTCACTGTACAGGCACAAAAATGCTTTGTGTAGCTTAGAAAGTGTAATTGAATGCTCCGGAGACGACTTGTGTTATCTTGCCACTGTTACCGGCAACGCCAACACTGCAACAACAACAACAGCAGCAACAACTACACAGGCACATTAGAAAGCCACTGGTACAATAAAAACAACATACGAAATGAAGTACAACGGCACAGCTGAACAACAACAGCGGCGACAAGGTTCGTTGCTGTTCTAACAAGGACATAAAGAAAGGAAGTTGGGCACACGTACATATATATATACAGCCATATACCAACACATACACAGCGACATGTACATAAACACACAAACAACACACTGCTTGAAGTGAGCATTTGTGCGCGCCTGTAAATCTGAGTACATGTATGTATGTGCGGAAGTGAGTGTGTGTTAGTGAGTAGTGAGGCAGCGTGTGAGCCTTTCGGTGGCAGTAGCGCTTGCGAATATAGGTGTAAGTGTAAGTGGTGCAAAATATTGATCTGGATTAAAACATCACCAACACAACTCAAGGGACACTCAGACATTTTTTTTATATTTATTGCATAAAAGTGTGCAGAAGCAGCGAGCAGTGCGTGTGTGTGTGCGTATGGTAGAACAGAACAGAGGCAAGTGACAACAGTCGAAACAAGCAGCAAGCGATATGCTTATGTGTACATGTGTGTGTGTGTGTGAAAGATTATTGATTGAAAGGTTGAACGTGTCGAAAAGTTTTGTTGTTGTTTGTTTGAGCGTGTGTACGCTTATAACAGGAGCCAAAAAAAATTGCTCTTATAAAACGTTTTAGAAAAATCAAATTTATTATATTCATGTGCTTTTGTTTTTGTTGCTGTTTTATTTCAAAATAAGTGCGTAGCTTTAAGGCAATTGAAGGTCATATGTGAGGTTGAAGCAGTTACGCTGAAAGGGGTAACATGTGAAATGTACAGGTACAGATGGACAAGTATGCATCCTTTTCATGTGTCTACAAGCATGCAAACAGGACTAATATTATACTTTTTTGGCAATATTTTTGTAACTTTAATAAAGGTTAAATATGCTTTGTTGTGATGCAATTAATTTAAAGCAAAAAGAATATGAAGGTAGGTACGTCTTTAGCCCAAAATCTTTCTGGAGTATTAGTAGGTATTGTATTAGAAATATCGAGATGACAAATACATATTAAAAAAGGAACTCATACTATACATTAAAAGAAGTCGCGTACATTTTTAACTCTTTCGAACATTATTCACTTATGAAAAACCTATTTAAGTTAAATCACTTGTATTAGTAACTACACCAGCGAACTTGCCTTGTAAACATATTAAACTCTTGATCCTGTCATGACGTGTTGAAATAATTCTACTTTATATGCAAATATAAGCGCAGTTAATAATATGCATAAAATTATAAACGAAAGAAAATGTGCATGGGAAATCGTATGCAGAATAAATTTGCATTGTAATAAGTTGAATGCGCTTGTTGCTCTGCTGCTGTCTGCTGTCTGCGGCCTGCAACAATCTCAATATTGCTTTAATTAAAAAGCATACAAAACAGAAATAAAATGGCACGTAAAGTGTAGCGACTGCACTTCGCCATGAAGTGGATATTTTAAAAAATTGGTCAACAGCTGAACGGCAAAATAAATGAATGAATAAATAAAAGCAACGCATGCGGCGAATATATGTCAGCGACACAGGATCATGAACTTCCGCTGGCAATTTGCACATACACTTTGACACATGCACGCATACACAAACTGCTGATTGTATAAAATGAAAATAGTCTCACATAATTTCATATATATTCAATATGTCTTTTTAAGAAACGTTGGGAAAGTGAAGAATATGCAGAAAACCTTATAGAAAATGCCTTAAATTAATCAACTGTCTAATAAATAAATATAGTTTAAATATTTTATATTGTATGTGATTAGAGATTTAATTTCGACAATTTTCTCAAATAAGAATAGAAGTGCAATTTTGTTTTTGCCAAGTTTGGCTGTAGAATCAATATCCATGACACCTTAAAATGTGCTAGAAATAGAATCAGCACATACAAATTAATGAAAAAAAGCTACGCCTCGTTCGACGAACTGTTGCGCCAAATATATATGTTTATAATTTTGAAAATGAAATTTCCAAAAATATTTTAACATTTGAATTATTCTACATTATCCATATTTCACACATGGTATTAAGAGCTTACCAATTTAAATGACTGCAAATTTAGTACAAGACTGAAAGAACGGCAGAGAAAAATATGTAAAAAAAACTGAGAGCTCACTGTGAATATTCAAAGTGGCTAAGTGGAATTTTTACAGTTTGCTGCCGCGAAGCGCAGGTTCAATAGAATTGCCTTGGTCCATTTGGGAACACCAAAAGTGGCTACGCGCGCGGTTTCATTGCACGGTCGCTACTCGTAAAGGCACGCGCTTAGGAGGAGGAGGAGGCAGGCGAATTACGTATTCCGCGCGGGATTTTCAAAGTGAAATAACTTTTTGCCAAAAATATGTAAAATATTAACAATTCCGAAGCTGTCACAGCGAGTGCTGCTGCATGCAGCAAGCAATTTGCTGGGGAAATGGCACAATTGTACGCCGAATTGAATGAAGGTAAATGGGGGCAGTTGCTGAATGTGGGTACGGTTATGTGAGTGTGTGTGGCATAACGAGTCTATTAAGCAGAGATTTCCGTGCGGAAATTAGCTTAAAAATGGCGATGACAGAAGTCGCAGATGGGTCGACTGGAGGGCAGAAAGGATTGACGTTATGCTGGCATTTTGATGAGAAAAAGTTCAGAGGCTTTGGAAGGAGATAGATATAAATGAAATATATTGTATTGAAAGCGATATGGAAAAAATATAAATCTTTATGGACTTTCGTGAAGATTTGCATAGTTTATTGCAAACAATTTTAAGCAATTTTACGAGTTTATGTTTATTCGGCAGCTTGAATGTTAGAAAGAATAGTTTTTATTCGGACTGACTTGCCAAAGAGAAATGCCGAATAAACATAAACTCGTAAAATATGATAGGGAGGACACACCCAAATCAGAAAGTAAACATAATGCAAAAACGAAGAAATGTTCTTACAGAAACAAAAACTGATACATTCATTTGCCTCAAGTATGTGCTCCGATGGAGCTCTCAAGTAAGGCAAAAACAATTGCATTAGACAGTGTACAATAACAACAAACACTATGCGTTTGATATAGACAGCAGGTAACTGTGATGTTTGCCAGCGCAGAGTCGTCCAGTCCGATGGTGTGATGGTTAGCGCATTCGCTTACTACGTCATAGGTTCATGGTTCAACTCCTACGTTTCACAGACTTTACCATTAATGCTTCTATTTCGAGTAATTAGTCGTTTAGATATTATTAGAATTCACATTAAAAGTCACTGATGAGGTTTTCTGGCAAAAACCGAAATAGCTATATGACCTGCCCATGTGAGCAATAATTCTAATTCTTTGTTGTTGTACACTTAAAATTGCTTTGTTTCAGAACAGAAATAGACAACTAAGTATTGTCATTTCTCTTTAGCAAGTCAGTCCGAATAAAAACTATTCTTTCTAATTTTAAGCAATTTTATAAGTAAACTTCTTCCGAATTTGAATACAAATAATTCGAAGCTCTCCTTTATATACTCACTTTCCGAATTTGAATGAAATTTTGGAAACAGCAATGTAATTATACACGACGTATGAGTAACATATAAGCTCGCCAAGCGATATGTATGCAAGTCATTCGCACGCATGATCCTTGCTTCAATGCTAAATTGTCTAATTAAAATTCAACGCGTATTGCACAATGCGCTTAGCGAAGATTTATAAACGTGCTCCTTTCTTTTGTAAAAGTAATTATATAACTTTTGGCGCGCTGAAATTTCATTGTTTTAAATATTTCATTTTGGAGCTGATAATTCTGAAAATGCTCAGCTTAAAACGAACTTCTGCTAAGGTTTTTTGCTATGAGCTGCTTTTCAGTCAGCAACTGCTGCTAAGTTGGTTAATACAATTGAAATTGCTAGCACTTGAGCACCTGTCTCAAAATTCTGCGCAGCTTAAACGAAAATCACAACAACAAGCAAAACGAAACCAAAACAGCAAAAAATTGCATTAAAAAAGTTTTCAACTGAAAGCAAACTCATTTAATTTATGTAAATAATTGAAAAGTTTGTAGTTGCTTCGCTGCTGCAGACTGCGTGGCATTGTCTGCGCGCACGGGTTGAAGAGAGTATATGATGAATGCAGAATGGTGTACCCAATGGGCGGGCAAGGGTCAGTAGTAGCAGAAGCTATGCATATGAATTTATAATGTTCGCTTAATCGATAAACTTTTTGCAAAGCACGTGCAAATTTTAAGCAAGTAAAGTTGCAAAACAAATCGATAAATTTACAGGGAGTACCGTTATTAGATCACGTAAATATATATTGTCACATATCACATATATTGAACTAAGTCTAGTTATTTTTTCCAGCAATAGTTTCCGGGTTTTTCTGCTTTGTTTGCCTTTAAAAGGACACCAATTTTCTTTGAATTTGCACCATGAATTTTTTAAAATTTTTCTATACCAGAAATTACTTTGGAACGTGGAGAAGGTGGTGCAAGTGGCGAAATTTCTAGCTCAGTTATAATCAACAACATGCTATTCGAAATTTATAAAGTGCAGATTCAGCACATTTTCTTTCAAGCATGTTTTCACCACGGCGTATGAGTGTTATTACAAGCGAAACAGTTACGCATACGCCACGTAGAATACAACGCTCTGCTGCTCTACTCGGCGCTTCTTACCTGCCAACAGTGAAATAAACTCAATTTCTAATGCCAGCCAACCCTCATTCAATCAACTTAATTGCCTGCAAAACGTATTGTGGTAATTTGATCGCTATTAATTGCCTTGTTTATACGCCCATTTTTACCTCTGCTCTGCTCGCCCTATTCTGCCTTATTTTGTTCGCTCGCTTTTGTGGCAAAGTTGTGCACTGATTTTTCTTCACTCACGTCTTCTCGTGCAATTTATTTTGCCAGCAACATAAATCAATTTGCATGAGCGAATCTTGATAGTGCGGTATGAGAGGCTATCTAGAGGCCATTTGTGCCATTTGTGACCTTTTTCAAGCGACGACGGCGTGGCTGCGATATGGTCATGCCATTTATGGCAACGCGTTGAAGTATATGAGGGATGACAGCGCCAGCAGTGATGACTATAATACATCTCTTTTTCCACTTTGGCTTATGATTTGATGTCTATTAGTTTTGAGTTGACCATTTCTTTCTGCGTGTCTGTTTGCAGCTGTACTAATACTATGTTTAGAGCATAACTTTTTTTGTGTGAAAAAATATATGCAAGGGAAATTGACAAAATAAATTTTAGAGGCATCTTCGGCAAAGATGAATTGCTGTGATATTTTAATAAAATCATAAATTATAGACAAGTGTACACGTTAGTCGCTGCCGCTGGTTCAGTGAATGTGTGCTTGGTCTCTGCTGCGAGGGTTTGATAATATCAATCCCTGGCATAAAATTAGCATGCAAAGTAAATTAATCAGTACCTTCGTTTATTATCATTATCTTCGTTTTAAAAATATGTATAACGTGCAGCCACTGCCTAAACGGTTTACTTAGAAGTGCACGAAATGAATGAATGAGAAAGAATATTTCTTTGAAAAAAGTACACCTTTTCAATTGAAGATTACTTCTTCGTAAAATTCGTTGTAGGTAAAATTTTTGAACGGATTTTAATTAAGATTCTTCCTATAAATACAGGTGTAATGTACACAGACTCAATCTATGTATATTTATAAACTAAAGAGTCTCTTCTCCGACAACTCTAGATACCACAAAACCTAAGCCTTACGAACTGGCGCAGCCTTCAAAGTACAAAGGCTTTCACTTTCCCCCCACCCACTTACCTAGAATTCTTTGCAAACCAACAAGTGTTTTGAATGTATAGGGGGCATCCTTTGAGTTGTTGCTTTATGTAAAAAAAAGCTGGGAATCAACTCTCATCTTAAGTAGAATCTTTGGCATTCTAATATATCATTGTATCCTGTATTCACAACGCTTCACCAACTAGCATAGCTAGACAAAAACAGCGTATATTTAACCTATCCTTAGCTAAACTAAAACTATAATCTCGATGTATAGCTTTTCGAATTTTCGACGCAAAAGATTATTGAACCGAAAATTTTTTAATAAAAGGATATGGCTTCGCACGCAAGAGTGTGGTCTGTAAAAATGTTCAAAAAAGAATATTGGACACATCTCTCAAAAATGTAGTCCTTTTCTAAAATTTTTGTTTGAAATATTTAAGATAAAAATATTTAAACGACCAACAAGAAGATGTTGTGTCTGAGCTTGAGAATCTTTGAAATACATGCCCAAAAATGCTCAATAGGCCCGGCGTAGCCAACACACAATTAGTTGGGCTTGTCAGGATAACAGCTTCCGCCAACAATAAATAGTATACTTCATATTGTATATGTGTGTGTGTGAAAGTACGCCACACATATACACACACACATCAACAGAAATACAAATACATATACGCAAGTACAAAAAGCACAAATTACAAAGTAGGCGAAACGACCTCCAAAATAAGGTACAAAGTTTGCGGCACTCACTTACATACATACACACAACACAATAAAAAAGTTGCTGTACATTTACAGAGGTTTGGTTGAATGTGTGATTGTTTGTATATGCGCGTGTGCATGCACATACACAAACAAGCACTCTTGAATAAAGCAAGTACATTGTAGTATGAATTTACAAGCATGTAATAAATGTACAAATGTATGTACATATATGTGTATGTGTGTGAATATATGCAGTAATATTGTACAATTTTCGTGTTCTTCTCTTGTCGCAGTGTACGAGTGTGAGTGTCTTTTGTGTACTGAGGGGATTATACATATATTGCAGATACATTTATTTCGAACACACGCATTATTTATTTATTGCAAAACCAAATTTAAAGTAGTAAGCAGCCTTAAGTCCATAGTCCAGCTTTTTTCCCTTGATTTTTCTTTCAACATATCTCCAGTCTACCTCATAGAATTTTAAATGTTGCTGTGGCATGCATGCATATTTACATTTAGTTTATTTTCATTAAATTTCTATCTAGAATTTTTTAAATTTATAAAAATTTTTTTTATGTATTTGGCTTATTTAATTCAAAATGCACATGCTTAATATGCATACATTTCACTAATGAGCACTAATAAAAGTTCAATTCAAATATTCAATTACCATAAAAATTTTCAATATAAACAGCAATTACCATAATCTGTTCACCTCTCCTCTCTTTGTCTCTCTCCTTTTGAATATTTCCACACATGCGAAAATTCCGCTTGGCTCTTCATTTTAACTTTTAATCAACTGTAGCTATTGACACTCTTTAGTGGCAACACTGGTCGATAGGCTGCTTGATGGTTTCACTCGGTGCTCACTACTTCTCATTGAGGTTACGCGATCGTAAGTGCAATCATAACAACTCACACAGATACACATCTGCATAAACATACAAATAATACTTATACTTAATAGCTTGACTTTATTAACGCTGTCAAGAAAAATGATGCCAACGACAGCGACAATGGCGCATGACTTAATATCAGGTATGCAGATGTATGCGCGATGCGTGTGTGTGTATCATATAACTTAATGAAATCCTCTACTTATGCAATTTTATGATTTCATGTGTGTATGTGTGTGGGAATGCAAATGCAAATACAGCGACCGCAACAACACATTTTGACACTTACCGCGTTGTAATTCATTCAAGGCTGCACTACAACCAAAACAGAGGCAAACACAGAGGAACACAAACAGAGGCAAATATTTGCATATGTGTTTGGTTCTAAGGATGCAAAAAATCTACAGTTTAACACACACACACTTTAACGTACTTGGCAAACTAATTTTTGTGGTAAAAAATTCGATTTTTATTGCTACTCTTTATTTGGTTTAAATTATTTGTGGGTATCATATTCAGTAGCGTTTTGGTTGTTGGAAGTCTCATATTGGCCCATAAGTAATGATGCCACTGAGTATGTACATATATCAGCTACTTCTTGCATATCTTAGAAACTAAAGCTTGCCCTCCTTCTGTTGGACTGAATATGTCATATTCGAGTTCTATGCATACAAACAACACACTAGCAAACTAACTAATTCAGCATATGAAAAAATCGAAAATAACATATGCCAAGGCGAAGAACTCTATTATGCATTTACACATACACATGCACACATAAATTGTGTGTGCTACTTATTTTGTATGCCATTTGCTTGCGTTTGCATTTGCATTTATCTTCGCAACTGAATATATTCTTACAGATACTTGAAATTTGTAAATATTGTGGCTAATTTACACGTATTTTTCAACATTATTTCATAGTTATGGAATACTTTATAGTACTATTGTCATTGTCATGACGTGTGAAATGCGACAAAAGTATTTCTCTTTGTTTGCTCTACAGTTTTTAGTTATTTGTTGTTTTTATGTTGCTGTTCGAAGGTTTTATGGAAAAATATATTTATATGTTGTTTTCAAATGTTGCTTTTACGCTTGTTATTTTTGTTATTGTTGATGCACATTTGCAGCTTGTTAATTCTCTAGTTTTGTGGTTTTTTTAGTCAGCCACTTTTATAACATGTTGTAAAGGCTTTTGTCAGTTTAGTAGTTTGTGCAGTTACTTTCATTTCAATTTTTCTTATAGTCAGTGCTTAATAATTTTTGAAAATTTATTAAAATTGTGTGCAAATTTTTTAAATACGGCTGATATTCTCATTTAAAAAGTTTATCCCTTTTTGCACTTATGGTTTTAGTGTTTGAAATTTTGTTTGCTGCACCAGGCACATCAAACGAATAAAGCCAATTATGGTTTTGATTCAGAGCGGCGTAACCAACTTCAGTGGTGATTTAAGAAGTTGGATTGCGAGATTCTCGAATGCCGTGAAAAAAACATAATTGAAGTTGTCTTCCCCCACGGCGCAAATGCGCTGGGGAATAGAAGTTTGCAACTTCACGCATATGCACACACACACACACACTCTTAAGCATGCGAACATGAAATTAAGCTTCACAATCGGCTGTCTTCCTCTGTCTGTCTGTGTGTGTGTTTTGTGCCAAACCTAAATATCGCCTGAAGTTTTCGTCACGGCGTTGAACATTTTAAAAGTAATAATCCTCAACGGCATAATTTTTCTTGTTATTGTCGCATTTACGTGCAGACGATGAAGAGGTGGGGAGGGGGAGGGGGGGAACCAAAACGAGAGATGAGAACGCGTTCTGCTTCGGCAAGTTGGCTTTGTTAATTTTAGCATAATATGCGGCATTGTTGTATGCTTTTAGGCGTTGCTACATTTAGAAAAATAAAATACCCTTTCCGTGTGTGCGTTAGCATTCCTTTAAAACCTGGGCTCGCTGATTTAGGAGTGCTCGTACACATGGCAAAAAGTTTGCACAGTTCTTTGGTAGCATAGTTTGTGGCGCCTGGCAGGAGCTTGTACTATTTTTGGTACGTTTTCAACACTAATATTCACTAATAACTCGCGCTTATACAAGCTATCATGCAGGTGCCTTAAGGTTCACTTCAATCGAAGACTGCCGTGTTCCAGTTCATTTGTATTACGAGATTGTTGACTTACGGTTTCACAAATGCTTGCAATATTTAACCGAAGTGAAGCTCAGCAGAAACCAAAAACTCAAATTCGAAGAGCACCTACACTGCAAGCAAGGCAAAAAAGAAATTGCTCAGGCGAAAGAAATGTACACACTATCAAAATATGTACATACATATATACAAAAATATTATTGCCACATTGAAGCGTACCACAGTGAACTGATTCAGTCAAATCACAGACAAAAATAGAAGCGAAAAAGAAAAGAGGCAAAAGTCGTTTTTCATTTTGCTCTGTGATTCTCGTAAATTGATGGCGAAAATTGCAAAATGTGCAAATGGTCTAAAATTTCAATATTGATAGAATGGAACTGCTCTTTGGATAGGCTTACTTCTCCTTCTTCTATGCTACAAAAATGAAATCTTATGCTTTGGTATTGGTGTATGTTTCTCGCAAACTGATGGCAAAAATTGAAATTTAGAAATGCTTTGATGTAGCCACATTTGCAAAAAGGACTTACATACTAGCTTTGGCTAGGCTTCTTCTTTCACGCTTCAACTTTGAAACATTTTTATTTTGATTTTGCTATCTCTTAAGCAATTTTGAACTAGTTCTTTCGCACAAAAAAAATATAATTTGGAAAGATGGTTTTAGTTTTCTTTGTTTCGAAATATTGGCTATAGATTCACAAAAAATCATATCGAAATTAGGATTTTTATATTGTTGATTTTGCTCGCTTCGTTCCTCTGTGAAGGCGAATCTAATTACCACACTGACAGCGCATACAGCAATTGGTCTGGCCCATCAAATCCAGTCACACCTTAACTCGAGCGTTAATTTGGCAGCTGAAAATTCGATAATTCAATTTTGGCATTTATACGTGCTGAGACGCTGGCGACGACTGCCATGCCTACCACACTGCTCAACTCCCGGCCGTATAGTAAACCAACTCGGTCCGTGTCAATTAATTTCTTCCTACCATAAACAAAACTGTTTGTGGAGTAAGTGGCTCGCTGGCACGAGGTGCTGAATGCTGAATGCCTCTTGCCAACCTGCCACGCCCTCCGAGCCGAGCACTTAAAATGATTTGCGTCGCTGGCAAACATTCCTTGTTGCAAATGCAAATGTGCAAAAAACAGAATCATCACAGTTGATGGAGCAGAAGGTTCCTTTTTACGGTTTTGTGTACCGTGCCGCGCTCACTCTCTCACTCTGACACTCCGTCGCCTGCTCGCTGTTGAATCGTGCCTACTCAAATTGGGTTGAAGTGCGACGAAGGCATCAACCATTTAAAATATTTCGTGCAAGTTATGCGCCGTCTGTGTGCTTGCGTCCGGGCCAGTCGATGGGGGGTTCGCGAAATTTAGATATACACACGGCCGCTCAAAATCGCTGTTAATTAATCACGTTAATTGTTGTTGGGAATTTTATCGATTTTTATGCGAATTTTAATGCGTTTTTATATGGGCAGGGAAAATTTGTGCGCATTATTACATGCGTTGTTATGAGTGCGTGTGTGTGTATGCGTGAGTGTGTGTTGAGCTATAATTAGAATTGCCGTGGGTGGCAGCTTATTTTAATTGCAGGTGCTCAGGCTCTTCAAGTTCAAAATTAATCGAAAACTTGCGTGTAATACTTCTTGCTACAATTCGAGAGCAGCGTTCAAACTTTACACTCACAGAAATAAAGGGGTAGTGTTAGCTAAAAAGCTTGTTATGAAAACAGATTACTTTGTTTAACCCTTAAATGCATGGCGTACCATATATGGTACACTCCCTAAATCGGTTGTAACTCCATCAAATCAATTTGGATCGTTTTTGTTATTGCTCTAGATTGTTCTAAAAACAACTGCCGTTTATTTAAATATCGCAACAGCTTGCTGAAGTTTATATTCAGTTGACAGTTAGTTGCCAAAGTGGGCGGTCGTGAATTTTGCGAAAAATTGTAAGAGTGATTTTTATTCGTTAATAAAATATACATCATTTTATTGTTTGTCTAATAAATGTTACAAGCAAGTACATTTATGTTTGTTTTAGCTAAATAAAATCGAATTTTATGAAATACCATTTTTTTAAATACTTCTTTTGGTTCTTTTCACATGTACCATATATGGTACTTCATGCACCCAAACCATCTGACCCGAAAAATTTTGCCCCCTATATAGTGGGCGGACCACGCCCATTTTCTTGTATGACGTAGAGGGCCCACATCTTACCTTAAATACCAAATATCATTCCTTTTAATGAGTAATTAGACAAAATATAGCTATTTTACCGAAAAAAATCCGGGGTATTGGGACTTACAGGCCTATAGTGGGCGTGTTCTTGAACTGATTTGGCTGCGACTGTGTGCCAAATTTGGTCCAAATGGGACAACTCCTTCTTTCTCTCCTGTGGCACGGACAGCAAGACGGACAGACAGACGGATGGACAGACGGACAGACGGAGAGACGGACAACCGGAAATCAACACAGAAAGTGATTCTAAGCATTTCTATATACTTATGTCTATATTCCTTTATGTCTAATGAACTAAATCAAATTTTTTCATAAACAACATTATTAGTCTTATTTGACTCCAATGCATAGTGTACCATATATGGTACAAATAAAAAAACTCACATTTTTTACTTTTTCTTATAAACTATGCATTTATATAAAAAATGAGCATCCATTTCGTGATCAGTGGGTGATTTCACATAGGGGGGGCTTGGTCTCCATGCTAGGTGCTGACCCCATGCATTTAAGGGTTAAAATGAATCAACTATTTAATTAGTTGACGTGACTTATTTGTTTAGATGAAATCACTAGAAAAATTAGTAACGAAAACTAAAAAGTTTTTTTTACGAATTGTTGAAATGCTTGTTGATTGCAGATATTTTAACTTTATGTTTTATAATCCTAACAAAAAACATTCGATTTCGACATTCTCCTGATATTTATTACTACGCTGTCGAAATATGTATATGAGACTTCTCTGAAAATTCTTTCCTTCCACGTTCTAAGCTGCAAGGGAAAGAACGCTTTGCGTACGTCCGGGCTTAATAGAGGAACAGAAAAAGGGTTATCCGGAGCATTCGGAATGTATAAAGAAACACAGCCAAGGTGGTGTGGCATATTTTTGATTTACTGCAATACTATAACAATTTTCTGATTTTGTATGAAAAATTTTCGTCTTTAATAAATGCATTTCTTAACAATTGCTGAATTATTTTACTGGGTTCAATGATTCCATAGTTTAAAAATTTCATTGGAACATTAATAAAAGTTCAATTTCTAACGCGAGTAAATATTTTGAACAATTGCTATAAATTCTTCAAAACGAAACTCTAACTGGCATCGCCAAGAATCCAACAGGGTCTATGCGTGGCCTTTTCAGGCAGTAAGCTTAAGCTAACCCTAATCTATGAATTTTTAAAAATCATATAATTTTTGCTTTTGGAAAAACTTATTCTTTAAAATTAAACTTTAAAAATTAAAATGTGATGCTTTGCACGGCTCTGTCGCAAGATCCTTGCAAGGCAGCCTAAAGATGGCCATTCGCTTTGAGCAAACCTGCTCAAATCGTACTTGACAAGGATAAAAGCTATTGCTGCAGCGCCTCACTGCGGACTGCACGCAGCATATTAGAGGGAAAAGGGAAGCGAAGGCGGCAACACGGCAAAGGCATTTGGCTGCTTAGGGTATGAAAGGTGTAGGGATGGGCTGTCGTTGGGTGGCAGGGCGCAAGGAGACAACTTGCAGCAGCTCGCTTACTTATTAATGGACGACGCTCAGTGCTCATTTTGCAGCGAGCGATTTTGCAAATATGCTGCGACAAGAGTACACAAACACACGCACGCACTGACGCACAGACACAGATAAGCAGTGGATTATATGTATCTTTGAGTGTAACGACGAGGTGCTTACATTTGAGTGTGCTGTTGTGCTGCTGCTGTTATGTAACTTAATGCGAATTCATTGGGGTTTACGCTTGAGCAATTTTCGTTAAGATACGCAATAACAGTAAAAGGCAAAGCGAAAATGTTGCACCAGAACACGTTAGAGACGCGCGGGACGACTGAGACGACGAAGTAAATCTACAAGGTAACAGCAAATAGGTTTGTTGTAAGGAGAGTAAACGCTCGCAGCATGTCGCCAGTGGATTGTGTCAGTGTGCATGTGTGCGAAAGGACAACTTTGCTCTTAAAGCATATTGAATTTGAAAAATGTCCTGTGGAAATGTTTAATTTTATTGTTCTTTTTCATGAGTCAATGAAATGAAATGCACGCTTCGATTTCTTTCAAATCATTGAAGTGTGACCATAACAACAAAAGCAACAACAACATAAACAAACATAGCCACAAAAAATATCAATTCAAATCGAGTCAACAATAATTTGCTATACCACAGGCCTCTTATATTTAAACTTGCCGCAAGTTTTTTAGTTCAGTTCAATTTTACAGCTGTTTCCATTTATTTGAGCTCAGGCTGTGTTGGTTTCTGTTTTGTGAAATAAATTAAAATGGAATGGAATGAAGTAGTATGCCTTTTGTTGCCATACACATGTAGTTGCATGTGAATTGAAGAATATTGTAGTGCTTAGAGCCGTAGGGAATACGAGTTAACATTTTGAGTTATTTTAATGCGTTGTCCTTTAAAATTTTGACAACGATAAAATTGACTTTTCTTTGTCTGCTGTCCAATAGTTTTCGCACAAATTTTCAATTTAATTATGAATAAAGATATCAATGCTCAAGTAAATTAAAAGTTCCGAAACGAATTATGGCTAGTGAAGGCAGTTTGTCATACTCCTTTACACTAATGGTGTTTATTTTTTCAACACACATATGATGGGTTGAAGAAAAATTGTATCTGAATAACTTTCAGCTTGAATGCTGAAGTTGTTGTCTTATATACAGATGAAAAAGTCAACGTTTTAGAAGCCCTTATTTCATTTATATAAATTCTGTTGAACTTTTTTATCCATTTTCCTTCTCTCAATGAATTTTTCCAACACATTAGCACAAAGTTATGCAATTCATTTTTTTAAACGTGTGGTATGAGTAATTTTAATTAAATGTGCATCTGAGTTTTAAACTAGAAGACCAACGATTTAGAAAAACTGGAAGACACACTAATTGTTTAAATATTCTCTCCATCTAAATTGATTTTTCTCTTGTGTGCAAAGTTGTGTAGAACATTCTAACCAAGCAGAACGTGCCACTTCATGCTGACTGAAGAAATGTCAAATGGTTCTAATTGCAGCTGGAAATCCCTGTTGGCTATAAAGCATTCACTTAAAGCCCATTCTTTTCTTTGTTTCAACACTTTCATTAATTCTAGTTTGTTTGTTTTACTATTGCGGTAGTCCTTTTGTTTCGCTTCCTTTCGCAGTTCTACTTCTTTTTCGCAACCAAGCAAGCACTCATCCAGTGTCCAAAGAAATATCCATATTAATAGTGAAGATGCTGAAAAGAAATTTCCTGAGAATATTTTTTCTTAACAAAAGAAAGAACAAAAGCGCAAAATATTTTTTCTTCTACAAAGTTTGAGGTTTTTATTTAGCTCGAAGAAGCGCGCAATTTAAACGAAGTTGAAAACATTTTAAAACAAAACTCATCAATTACAACAAGTAGAACAACAACAACAACAACAACAAAGCACATGCAGCGAGAGTGAAAATGCAGCAAAGTTTATTAAATAGGAAACAGCACAACAGGTGGCACACATAGCCACAATGCCATATGGTACAGGGCACATGTCACATGCTGCAACAAACCACACACACACACACACACACACATACACACTCAAATACAAAAGAGAGTGTGCCCTTGCTGGTGCATGTATTGTTGCTGGCTGCTGCTGTCGGTTGTCGCTTGTCGTTGGCATTTTTCTAGTGTCAACATTTTCCGGTTTGCATGCATTTAATTCCGCCCCTGTTATGCCGCAGAACGCTACACTCAGCACTTCAGCGCTTTCGATGCATGTGGCAAAAGTAAGCGTCGGCAGCGCCACTACACTTCAGGACATACTGCGCAACTACCTCTCTTCATTTTCATCGCCAGCAAAGCCTTCAGCGGGCAGAGAATTTTTATGAAATTTAAAGGCACAAATAATTTCTCCTAAATTAATGAAACTTCGAATTTTTACTTAAAAAAATATCAAAAATAAATTCTGTTTTTCTGCTCTATCTTGAAAAGCAACTTCTTTCAAATAGAAGCACAATAATCCGATTAATAGTAGAAATAAAGACTAGTAACTGTAAAAAGCGCTTAAATTTTAAACAAGCAAGAAAGCATCTGGCAGGTTTCACTGCCAGAGCAATACTATACACCAAGTAACCGACTGGGTTGTTAATCCAAGGAAAGAGCTGAAATTGTGGGTGTATTAAATTTACCACCTACATAGTGGAAGGGCCGCGACCATTTTTTACACACTACAAGATATTCTCAATAGGATTACATGAAGCGCAAGGCACTGGGTGGCAGGTAAGCATGCTGCAAAATTCGGCATTCGCTTCAACCTACACAACCTTCGTAGTTGCGAAAACACGAATAAAGAGGATACGATAGATTACTTGCTGTGTAAATGTCCTGCCCAGAAAGAGGAAGGCTTAGAACACTAGGAAAGGCTTTTCTAGAAAATATTCTTAACATTCAAAGTATGGAAATCATGAATGATCTAAAATTTCTGAATTTCGCCAAATTGTTGTAGATTGATCAAAAGACGTGTTAGCAAAACTGAATTGAGTGCTTATTGGTAGTCAGACTGATTAGCCACTTAAGCCAAGCAACCATATGTGCCAAATATTGTTGCTCCCGTAGGGTGTACAATAGAAATTATTGCTATATTGTAACGAGACGTTTACGTCGCGTTGTCTCCGCACAGGGGCGGACGACAATTAAAGCCGGGGTATCCTCACCGGCTGTCCAGGGTTCGCTACAACACTATTTATATTTGGGAGAAATAAAGGAAAGAACACAAGAGCCTTGTTCCGAGAACGTTGGAGCTTTATTATACAGTTTCTTAATCTAGCTTAATACAAGGTGTAGATCCTTAAGACTATAGCGCCCTAGGCTGTTAAATTAAACCTCACGAGGGCAGGATCTCCGGTGACAGTGCTAGTCGCGGTGGTATCCACAACGTCGTTGGAAGAGGGTATGTACGCCCTGCTACCAGTTGGCAGTCTCGCCGCTTGAAACCACAAAGCGGGAGAATGCTCACAGAAAGTAACGCTCTGCTCGAAACCACAAAGCAGACGTCTAAGAATACAGCAGTCCCGCCGCTCGAAACCACAAAGCGGGGAATGCTCACAGAAAAGAACGCTCTGCTCGAAACCACAAAGCAGACGTCTAAGAATACAGCAGTCCCGCCGCTCGAAACCACAAAGCGGGGAATGCTCACAGAAAATAACGCTCTGCTCGAAACCACAAAGCAGACGTCTAAGAATACAGCAGTCCCGCCGCTCGAAACCACAAAGCGGGGAATGCTCACAGAAAGGGACGCTCTGCTCGAAACCACAAAGCAGACGTCTAAGAATACAGCAGTCCCGCCGCTCGAAACCACAAAGCGGGGAATGCTCACAGAAAATAACGCTCTGCTCGAAACCACAAAGCAGACGTCTAAGAATACAGCAGTCCCGCCGCTCGAAACCACAAAGCGGGGAATGCTCACAGAAAATAACGCTCTGCTCGAAACCACAAAGCAGACGTCTAAGAATACAGCAGTCCCGCCGCTCGAAACCACAAAGCGGGGAATGCTCACAGAAAAGAACGCTCTGCTCGAAACCACAAAGCAGACGTCTAAGAATACAGCAGTCCCGCCGCTCGAAACCACAAAGCGGGGAATGCTCACAGAAAGGAACGCTCTGCTCGAAACCACAAAGCAGACGTCTAAGAATACAGCAGTCCCGCCGCTCGAAACCACAAAACGGGGAATGCTCACAGAAAGGAACGCTCTGCTCGAAACCACAAAGCAGACGTCTAAGAATACAGCAGTCCCGCCGCTCGAAACCACAAAGCGGGGAATGCTCACAGAAAGGAACGCTCTGCTCGAAACCACAAAGCAGACGTCTAAGAATACAGCAGTCCCGCCGCTCGAAACCACAAAGCGGGGAATGCTCACAGAAAGAACGCTCTGCTCGAAACCACAAAGCAGACGTCTAAGAATACAGCAGTCCCGCCGCTCGAAACCACAAAGCGGGGAATGCTCACAGAAAAGAACGCTCTGCTCGAAACCACAAAGCAGACGTCCCGAAGATGACACTGGCTCACAGCTCGAAACCACAAAGCGTGAGGATGTCCAAGGGATCTGGCAAGGATTGCACAAGGAAGGTGACGCTCTGCTCGAAACCACAAAGCAGACGTCCCGAAGATGGCAATGGCTCACAGCTCGAAACCACAAAGCGTGAGGATGCCCAAGGGATCTGGCAAGGATTGCCCAAGGAAGGTGACGCTCTGCTCGAAACCACAAAGCAGACGTCCCGAAGATGGCACTGGCTCACAGCTCGAAACCACAAAGCGTGAGGATGCCCAGGGAATTCTGGCAAGGATTGCCCAAGGAAGGTGACGCTCTGCTCGAAACCACAAAGCAGACGTCCCGAAGATGGCACTGGCTCACAGCTCGAAACCACAAAGCGTGAGGATGCCCAGGGAATTGGCAAGGATTGCCCAAGGAAGGTGACGCTCTGCTCGAAACCACAAAGCAGACGTCCCGAAGATGGCACTGGCTCACAGCTCGAAACCACAAAGCGTGAGGATGCCTAACAAACTACTATGGCAAGGGGAATCTGCCAGGGGAAGGTTACACTCTGCTCGAAACCGCAAAGCAGATGTACCGAAGATGGCAAGGTCTCACCGCTCGAAACCACAAAGCGTGAGACTGCCCAAGAAGTATTATTAAAGACAAGAGTTTGTACTTACTGCGAGGTTTGCTTCCCGGTATGCTGCGCTCGATGTTGCCTGGTCCGCGGCCCGCGATCGACTGCGTTGGCTTGGGCTCCACCCAAGTATGCTGGCTCGCGACCAGCGGACGACTGCCCAGAGTGAGCTTGCGCTCCCCTTTTTATAGGCCGGCTCGGCTCGGCCGCCCTTGCACTAACGTCGTGCAATGTCAGCAGCGTAGGGTTTGCTTGCATATATTTCGCTGTTTGCCCTGTGCGCTCCTGTGCTTTACGCCTCTGTTGTCGCTGCGCGCGACCTAACGGGACTTCGCCGACGCGAGTGACTGCGTATGGCTGGCGTCAGCGACCGGCCATCTGGTGCCATGTATGTTGTTGTTGGGTTTTCTTTCCCTTTTATGCTTGATCGTCGGTTGGAGGGCGGCACTTTTGTCCGTTTAGAACCTAACGTGTTATTTCAAATTTAACATGTTTTGAAACTTAGGTATATTTTGGGCTTCATGCCGGTATGCATTCAATGCATATTATAATCTATATATATGGATATGTATATTTACATATAGAATCAAGTTAGAAAAAATAAAAAAATACAAATGAAAGCGTACATTCTGCTTAAAGAAAGAATAAACAAAAGAATAATACAAATGCCTATGCCATGCCCAAATGCACGGGAAGTGGGTGCGGTGTTTCTTGCATGTGAGGCCGGATTTGGCCACAAATTCCGGTCATCACACCCCGCCTATACTTCCGGGGCGAGGTAGACCGTTACCCGGTCCGACTTGAGGGTCCGGATGCGGTACGTCCTTCCTCCCACGATGCATCGGTCTGCATAGCGGCGTCCAGGTGTGTATTGTGCCCACGCGGTTGTATGGGATGGGATGCCGGAGTGGCCTTACTGGTCGTTGGACTGTGGCTCCCTGCGGCAATTCCCACTGTGGTGTGGTTGCTCCGATCCGGGGGCCAGGCGACGTGGCTGATTGGCCGAAGAGTTCTAGCTCCTGTAGGATTTCGGGCGTGTGCTCTCCTCCGTCGACAAATTTGGACATCTGCTTCCGAAGCTCGTCCACCCCGCCAGACGTGTCAAGGCCAAACTCTTCCATCAGCTTGAGAAGCTCTTCCTTATTTAGCAGGTAGATCCAAGTCTTTTTCCCCATCTCGTTAGTTGATTCTATTCTTCGTTGTCACTAATGAAATTTCGTCGCACTGTTGTAATCTCTGTCGTAATCGCTCTGTTGTAAATCTCCGTTGTAATCCCGATTGTAACTTCTGTTGTAATCTCTCTGTTGTAAATCCACTGTTCTTTTCCTCAAGTCCCTGCTCGGGCGCCATTTGTAACGAGACGTTTACGTCGCGTTGTCTCCGCACAGGGGCGGACGACAATTAAAGCCGGGGTATCCTCACCGGCTGTCCAGGGTTCGCTACAACACTATTTATATTTGGGAGAAATAAAGGAAAGAACACAAGAGCCTTGTTCCGAGAACGTTGGAGCTTTATTATACAGTTTCTTAATCTAGCTTAATACAAGGTGTAGATCCTTAAGACTATAGCGCCCTAGGCTGTTAAATTAAACCTCACGAGGGCAGGATCTCCGGTGACAGTGCTAGTCGCGGTGGTATCCACAACGTCGTTGGAAGAGGGTATGTACGCCCTGCTACCAGTTGGCAGTCTCGCCGCTCGAAACCACAAAGCGAGAGAATGCTCACAGAAAGTAACGCTCTGCTCGAAACCACAAAGCAGACGTCTAAGAATACAGCAGTCCCGCCGCTCGAAACCACAAAGCGGGGAATGCTCACAGAAAAGAACGCTCTGCTCGAAACCACAAAGCAGACGTCTAAGAATACAGCAGTCCCGCCGCTCGAAACCACAAAGCGGGGAATGCTCACAGAAAATAACGCTCTGCTCGAAACCACAAAGCAGACGTCTAAGAATACAGCAGTCCCGCCGCTCGAAACCACAAAGCGGGGAATGCTCACAGAAAGGGACGCTCTGCTCGAAACCACAAAGCAGACGTCTAAGAATACAGCAGTCCCGCCGCTCGAAACCACAAAGCGGGGAATGCTCACAGAAAATAACGCTCTGCTCGAAACCACAAAGCAGACGTCTAAGAATACAGCAGTCCCGCCGCTCGAAACCACAAAGCGGGGAATGCTCACAGAAAATAACGCTCTGCTCGAAACCACAAAGCAGACGTCTAAGAATACAGCAGTCCCGCCGCTCGAAACCACAAAGCGGGGAATGCTCACAGAAAAGAACGCTCTGCTCGAAACCACAAAGCAGACGTCTAAGAATACAGCAGTCCCGCCGCTCGAAACCACAAAGCGGGGAATGCTCACAGAAAGGAACGCTCTGCTCGAAACCACAAAGCAGACGTCTAAGAATACAGCAGTCCCGCCGCTCGAAACCACAAAACGGGGAATGCTCACAGAAAGGAACGCTCTGCTCGAAACCACAAAGCAGACGTCTAAGAATACAGCAGTCCCGCCGCTCGAAACCACAAAGCGGGGAATGCTCACAGAAAGGAACGCTCTGCTCGAAACCACAAAGCAGACGTCTAAGAATACAGCAGTCCCGCCGCTCGAAACCACAAAGCGGGGAATGCTCACAGAAAGAACGCTCTGCTCGAAACCACAAAGCAGACGTCTAAGAATACAGCAGTCCCGCCGCTCGAAACCACAAAGCGGGGAATGCTCACAGAAAAGAACGCTCTGCTCGAAACCACAAAGCAGACGTCCCGAAGATGACACTGGCTCACAGCTCGAAACCACAAAGCGTGAGGATGTCCAAGGGATCTGGCAAGGATTGCACAAGGAAGGTGACGCTCTGCTCGAAACCACAAAGCAGACGTCCCGAAGATGGCAATGGCTCACAGCTCGAAACCACAAAGCGTGAGGATGCCCAAGGGATCTGGCAAGGATTGCCAAAGGAAGGTGACGCTCTGCTCGAAACCACAAAGCAGACGTCCCGAAGATGGCACTGGCTCACAGCTCGAAACCACAAAGCGTGAGGATGCCCAGGGAATTCTGGCAAGGATTGCCCAAGGAAGGTGACGCTCTGCTCGAAACCACAAAGCAGACGTCCCGAAGATGGCACTGGCTCACAGCTCGAAACCACAAAGCGTGAGGATGCCCAGGGAATTGGCAAGGATTGCCCAAGGAAGGTGACGCTCTGCTCGAAACCACAAAGCAGACGTCCCGAAGATGGCACTGGCTCACAGCTCGAAACCACAAAGCGTGAGGATGCCTAACAAACTACTATGGCAAGGGGAATCTGCCAGGGGAAGGTTACACTCTGCTCGAAACCGCAAAGCAGATGTACCGAAGATGGCAAGGTCTCACCGCTCGAAACCACAAAGCGTGAGACTGCCCAAGAAGTATTATTAAAGACAAGAGTTTGTACTTACTGCGAGGTTTGCTTCCCGGTATGCTGCGCTCGATGTTGCCTGGTCCGCGGCCCGCGATCGACTGCGTTGGCTTGGGCTCCACCCAAGTATGCTGGCTCGCGACCAGCGGACGACTGCCCAGAGTGAGCTTGCGCTCCCCTTTTTATAGGCCGGCTCGGCTCGGCCGCCCTTGCACTAACGTCGTGCAATGTCAGCAGCGTAGGGTTTGCTTGCATATATTTCGCTGTTTGCCCTGTGCGCTCCTGTGCTTTACGCCTCTGTTGTCGCTGCGCGCGACCTAACGGGACTTCGCCGACGCGAGTGACTGCGTATGGCTGGCGTCAGCGACCGGCCATCTGGTGCCATGTATGTTGTTGTTGGGTTTTCTTTCCCTTTTATGCTTGATCGTCGGTTGGAGGGCGGCACTTTTGTCCGTTTAGAACCTAACGTGTTATTTCAAATTTAACATGTTTTGAAACTTAGGTATATTTTGGGCTTCATGCCGGTATGCATTCAATGCATATTATAATCTATATATATGGATATGTATATTTACATATAGAATCAAGTTAGAAAAAATAAAAAAATACAAATGAAAGCGTACATTCTGCTTAAAGAAAGAATAAACAAAAGAATAATACAAATGCCTATGCCATGCCCAAATGCACGGGAAGTGGGTGCGGTGTTTCTTGCATGTGAGGCCGGATTTGGCCACAAATTCCGGTCATCACAATATTTATTTTTGGTAAATTTAGAAGTATTCCGAATATTTCCATTACAAAATGAATGACAAAATATATTCTTAAATAATTATAACTAAAGTAACTTTCTAATGGAAAGAAATGCTTTATTTTATGCGAGTTGATATGATTTGACCGAACTCAATTCTCGAGCCTGGTGTGGTTCTAGGGAGCGTACCCTGCCGTTAAACCCATTGACTTTGTCATTCTTCCCGACTGTTGCATGAAATTTTTTTATTTAATTTTCGCTGTGACTTTTATTAAATGCAACATGTTGAGTCAAAGTGGTGAAGTGGTGGGCGACGGAGTGTGAATTTCAAAGCAGCAAAGTTACGCTCGCTTGCTTAAAAAGCAACTGTGTGCGTGCAAACACGCCACACCCACCCTAAGTGCCGCCCACAAACGTTGCAATTTTTATTCCTTTTTATTTAAAATACGGCAGCAGAGATTTTCGCTTACTGTTGTTGTTCTTGCTGTTGCTTGTAAGCGGCGTGCATTTAGCCAGCGAGTGTGGTATAACGTTTTTCCTGCTGGCTGGTTGCGCTTTGTTGCATGCCACGCCAACTCTGTTTAAATGGCTCTGCCTGTAGAGCTGCCACTATGCCGTGCCACACAAAGTGTTTGTGCAACGGAGTGTGAGCATTTCTATGTATGTAATTATACATATGCACATGCATGACGGAGAATAAAGAGGGTCACATACTGTCTGAACATTTGCGTGAGTGGTGGGGGACTGGTAAACGGTTGCTGATGGTGCTGCACCATTTCGAATTGGCAGCGCATTCGTGCCACTTCGACTGCATGCCAGAAATAGCTTGCACAATACGCTCAGGCAGTCAGTCATGCAACTATGCCTCGCCGCCGCACGAACTCGAGTGCTTGCCACAGGAATGCACTATCGAATTTCTCATTGTTGGTGTTACGAAAGTTATTTTCGCGCCTCTTAGAAAGGCCAACGATAGTTCCTATGAAGGTGTGCGCTGAAGGCTGTAGCAGGTTATGGTCATTAGCTCTACTTTTACAATTACAGAGTGTTTCGCAGTTCATCGAGTAAATGAAGAGTTTAAACTACGCACAAATGAATCTCTCAGATATAAGATATTTTGTGCGAAATATCTATTACAAATTAGATCAAGACAAAACTTAAAGCATTCAAAGGACCAAATATTCCAGAGAAGTAAATTGTAACAAATTTCGAAAATGCCACCCTGTTACATACCAACGCTGATCCTCTTGACTCTGCATTGCGGCGCACGGATGCAAAATAACCTCCGCAATGCAGTGCGCCCGGATGGCAGGTGTTGCTAAAAGTTCCATGAATGCAGGCGTGCATTTGTTGTTGCAGTCTGTGCAACTGCACACGGATTCGAGCACACTCTCACACACTCTTTTACAGTCTCACTATAAGCGGCAGGCAACCGAGCTTACATGCGCTTACGAAACAATGACGATGGCAGCAACAGCAGCAGACATAGCGACAGCCGCTTTGATGGTGTCTGTAATTGAGAAGCAGCGACGTTCTCTTCCTTGCTGTGACTTGCATGGGGGGCAGTGAATTTGCACTTTTGCTGCACGCTGTTAGGCCTTTTAACTTAAGCGGCGTTGAAAGTGCGGAGAATTCAATTTTAATGAAATAAATTGAAGGCGTCTTAACGGCTGAAGTCAAAGGAGTATCCGGCTATCTAGCGCACGCATGTAAGGCCACTCCATGTCAGTGAAAGTGACAACGCCACTTATAATCAGTTCAAATTAACTCAGGTCGCGGACTAATAAGTGTCAAAATGGACAGTTCAAATAAGCTGCTGGAACATGTGTGCTGCCAACTTGATTGCATTAAAGGCTTAATTACTGAACTCTGTAGGAAATTCGAACAATATTTAATAACTGCAGGCTTCTGGCTTGCGGTGGTTCATAAGGAAAATACATATTTGCGCTATTATGTCATTGAATTGTACGAATAAGATGAGAAAAGTAAGATTCAGCAGTAGTAACAAAATGTTTAATAAACATTTTGTATATATGTACATAAATATATAGGTAAACATGATGGCAGGAAGAATATGCAATTGGAACTTTGTTTTGAGAAATTCGAGCTCATGGACTTTAAAATGACATCATTGCCTTCAGACCTGCCACAGTTATCCACTGCGCGAGTGCTGTCTTTTTCTGCATGATTAAATAGCAGCCGAATATCGATTTTCGGCCGAACGCCGAAGAGAAAGAGCATCTTTATTGGCTGAAGCCGAAGACGAATGCCGGATTTGAGAGCCAGCTGAAAACGAATAATTTATTTTGAGGTCAATTGTATATTCTACATAGCTTGCAACACGCTGAATTACACCGCGGCAGCAGTGTTCAGAGTTTAACATAAACATCTGCTAAGACAAGGATGCTTTCATTAACAGATACATATATCACATTTTTTTTTAAATATGACCTTTTTCCCCTCAAAAATATCTTTGAATACTTCACCGGTTTTAAGCTCCAAATCCTGTGCGAACAATATTATGTCATCACTTTCGTACCACTCACTATGTTCCTGCCCTTCATTACAAGCGCTGATCCCCTATGGCAATGTCACTGAAATGCAATAATCATACCTGAGCTCTTACGCTAATCATGTCGAAACTTCACTTTGTCTTCCTCACTCTACATACTATATAGCCACACATACATTTGGGCACATGCACGCCTACACTCTGCACTCCGCCCTTTGACACCGAACAAAATGAGCAGGGGCCAACATTTATCTCTGCTGTTGCTGCTGTTTGTATGCACGTCTGTTGCTGTCTGTCGCTGCTGTCAACTGGCTGTTACTGGCAACTTTGTTGGCGTTATTCTCATTGTTGTTGTTGTTGTTATTATTATTATTGTTGCTGTTTACTGCCATATTTGTGCTTTGTCTGGCAGACTTGCCAAAGCATTTTATATTCTTTAACGTTTATGACTCCAAGCATTTTGCTTCATTTCGCCATTCACAAATGTCAACGACAATGAAAGTGCCACATCCAACTCAATGCTACAAGGCATCGCTGCCCGCCCGCCAAACCACCCACTTAACTATCAACATCCAAGCAAGCTAAGCACGACACCAAGCCAAGCCAAGCCAAGCCACGCCACGCCACGCCACGCCACGCCACGCCATCAAATGAAATGAAATGGGTCTAAAATGACATGAAAATGAGGCTAAAACTCAAATGAAAATTACTCGCTGCAAGTTGAACTTATAAGCCGCCCTTTTATGCGTAAGCTTTAAAGCTTTATGCTCATGCCTCTGTTACTTTCACCTTTACACCTCCCCCGCATTGTCTTCGCTTCGTCTTAGAGTCAAACAGTAAATGTCTTCATTATTGCCAGACAATCGCAATAAACAGCGCAAAGTGTTACGTGCCTTGTTGAACAAAATATTTTCACTTGTATTCCTGCCAAGATCCTTTGCATATTCTCAACGAATCCTGGCAGCATAATTGTGTTGGGGAACAATGGGCAGGTGCGCGTGATAAGCATACAAATTCAGCAGACCGAAAAGTAAGAGATACTTTTTTCATAACTTTAGTGTAAGTAAATATTTTTTAGGGTAGTAAAGCACTGAAGCAAGTGAGTGTGGTTCGTGCTTCGGAAACCTAAACCTAAACCCCAACCCTCAACTTTTTAGAGCTACTCGCTCTCTTTAAGAGCATTTGTTCTGTCTGACAGCTCCACGGATTTTATGCCGAAAATTAAAGGAACGGGTCTGAAGTTCAAAGGCTCAAGCTTGACAGCTTAAATGAAGTTAATAAAATTAACATTTCATTTCATGGTTATAAGTAATATGCTATATTTTATTATAATAAGGACCCATTACCCACCAAATTAAATTAAATCGCTGATATAAAGGCATCTTTCCGTCGCTGATAGTCCACATATAAGTTGTATTACATATATTACCTAAATAATCATGCTTATTTTAACGAATTCTTGTTTGTTCTTCGTTTGTTATAATCGTTGTTTTGTTTGTTTATGTTTTGCTTATCCTTATCAAAAAATATCAATCGACAAAGTTAAACAAGCGTAAACGCTTTGCGAAATTATTGTGCAACGATATGGAAGGAAACTGATAAAAATTCGTTATTAAGGTTTCATGTCAAAACAAAGCAATGAAACAGAAGATAAATGAAAAATATGGCATGAGTGGAATATGCATGTTAGAAAGAGAACTTTTCGCAATACTCATACATAAACACAAATCCTCTTTCATTCGTAAGTGACCTATGGGATTGAAAGTGGCTGTGTTTAAAGTTGGACGCAAATGAGAAAGTTGAAATAGAAATTAAAATTTAATGATGTACTTTCAATTGTCTTGGATTTTAGTTAGAAACATTTTTCGATTTTATATACAATAGAACTGATAAAATTTTTTAACAAAAATATTTTAACTCATTAAGTTGTATTATCACAAAAACAGAGCAATTAATTCTCAGATAAGTCGAACAGAGAAAATCAAAAAGAAATAGTTTTCTTCGTTATTCTTAATACAATTAAATTAAATTGGAAAGGACCTGAATTTAAAGTGATCAAATATACAAAATTCAAACTAAAATTAAATGAGTTATTTTTTAATATCCTGATTTGAGTCATAAGCGAATATGAATGCTTTTACTATTCGTTTGTACAGGTCTGCAATTTTGGCGTTCTCTGAAAATTTTTGTAGCATCCTCATAGTTGCTTTAAAAACACTTAAGCCAAAAATAGTTGTGAGCAGTGGCTCAAGGCTGGATTTCTACAAATTTACACTAAGGATTAATTTATTAGTCTGCCAGCTGATGTGCCTACCCGACGCGTTGTGCCTTGAGAAGAAATGCAACAATAAAGGCAAGAAATTTCGTCTACATTTAGTGTTGTCGTACGTATCCTTGCACGCTTTCAAAAGTTACTCGCCAAGTTTTGTGCTGCTACCAATGCATGTGTGTTTGTGTGTGCTGTTTGCAAATATATACATAAATACATAAGCAGTGTTTGTAAATGTATGAGTGTATGCTTTGCAAGAGCTCAATAACACAACCGAAGCCACAGAGAGCGGCACAAGGAGGAGGCAAGGCTAACCTCAGCAATTGTTTTGGTTGATTTCGTTTGTGCAGGACAATGTAGAGCGCTTTGTCGAAATGAGCATTACATTGTTGGTAATACAGCACACTAATGTGCGCTGTTCAGTGACACATGCAAACACTCACACACACATTCGCATAAAAACACACACACATACACACTAACATGATGAATTAATGCTTTTTGCGTCGGTATGTATGTGAGCCAATCAATGCTTTTGTGTATTAGCAGTGCAAGAGTGTGTGTGTGTGTCTGAATGTAATGTATGCATGTGTATGTATAGCACCTTACACATTTCATTTGAGCATAATAACAGTGCGTGTGTGTGTGTGCGTAACAACTTTTTCTATAGCACAATCATTCATCAATTGTATGTAAACGGAAGTAGCTGAGGGGAAGTGGAAGGCATCCTGGGTGAAGAGCGGGAAGAGGAAGGGAGAAAGCATAAAAGTAGCTACAGTTATGTTTTTGTAATGACATTGTTCCATTTTATGTTTTTAGAATGACTCTGGACAGAGCAAGTTGGTTTGGGAAAAGTGGCTCCGATTTATTCCACACATTTTTGTTTGGGGCTCTCAAAGAGTCGCGATTAACCTGAAAATCAGGCAATATAAATCCTTAGTTACTGAAAAAATTCACTTTTCAAACATTCACTGGGCTGTAGGAGATTTTCAAGCTAAAAAATCAACTCAAAGTTCGCTACAATCTTTTGTATTCCGGCAAATCACTACATTCCCGACTCATGAATGGATTCAAATCTGGTATCACTAAGAACCTAACAGGGTCTAAGCGTGCCAACCAAGCAAAAATTTTTGAAAACTCTTTCAAAAAAGAAAAAACGTATAACAAATTATTGGAAAAGGATTTGGAAGAATAACTTTAAAGAAAACTTTTCTTACAAAAACTAAAAAGTGCGATATTTTGGTTTTTTCTATAATTTCTCTATTATGCCTTGATTTTTATTGGGTTGAAGAGTTTGATTGAAGATTAAACAATTTTAAGGGATTCGAAAAATCCCAAAGTTGCTTGGTAATCCTGGTATGTACATATGTATGTAGGTATGTATGTAGGTATGTATGTAGGTATGTATGTAGGTATGTATGTAGGTATGTATGTAGGTATGTATGTAGGTATGTATGTAGGTATGTATG
Source organism: Neria commutata (assembly GCA_963457695.1). Lineage (NCBI taxonomy): Eukaryota > Metazoa > Arthropoda > Insecta > Diptera > Micropezidae > Neria > Neria commutata. The sequence goes on from OY735246.1 coordinate 13,638,843, forward strand.
TAGGTATGTATGTTTGTATAAAGCGCTGCAAATCAGTACTAAAGGGAAATCTACAAAATCATTTGCCATCTCCGGTATAAAAGTATGTGTCAGTGCTTCGAATTAACAGCAAGTCATTGGAAAACTATGCTGGCATGCAGACATAAATATCTACATGTGTATATGCATACATATGTATGTACATACATACATACATCTACATGCATGCATATTTTTTAAACAAGCACAGATGCACTGATTACGTATACAAAAGCCATCAATCAAAATTATACCAAAATTTTATTCGATATTCGGAATGTGGCTGAATGCTAAGTGTAAAATCATACGAACTTTTATGATGACCAATTTTTTATAAAATTGAACACATTTTGATGCATCGATTAATGTGTATCAATAAAAAAGTGTGCAATAAATTTAAATGAAATGATTTTTTCCAAAGTTAAATATATAGCGCGAAATCGTTTTTATGGTAAAATATTTTTTTTCGATTTTATATGCGGAGTTTTTCACATTTTTACGGCGTCATTTACAAGTTGAAATGTTTTTCAACAATTTTTCTTGCATTTTTTTTAGCCACAAACTGTTTACACATCACGCTTTCTTTCTCAGCTCATCGAGCAACATAAACAGAGTTGCTTTGACGCTTAATGTTGCCCTAAAATGTGTCTGATGTCTGCTTGGTTTTGGCTGGCGTCTCGTAGGAACCATTTCAAGCAATCAATTTCATTTACTTGTAAATAAGCTTGTGTAGTGTGTGTGTGTGTGTATATGTGTGTGTGTTAAAATCTCAGCCATGTGGCCGTCGAGAATTTCAAAATTTGTTTGTTGTTTTTGGCAACACATTCAACTTGAAACGGTTTTGTTTTGGTATGCATTTTCTGCAGGTTAAAAATCTTCTTCTGTGACCCTGAAGTGTCGAACTGATGAGAGAAACCGAATCATATTTTGACGAAAAAAACGGTAAATTTTTTCATTTCTTTGAATTTTGCTTATGATGTTTACAAAACAAGAGGAATTCAAAGAAATCTTTCGAAAAAAATTCAACTTAAAAAGAAAAAAAGGTGATTTCATCATATCCGTCTTCTTTCCCTTGCCTTTTCTAAAGATTATTCAACTGCATTGCAAATGTTGTAGTTACTGCATTTGGAACTCTCACACATACATACATACATATATCTCACGCCTCGCATAATTTATATACCCTTGTGAGACAATGGTGGCATCCTTTTTGTTTTCACTACCAACTTGGCGGTGTCCTTCAAAGACAGACCTAACTCATTTACCTCTGTTCAAACAAAGAAATCCTTTTGTGCTGGAAGTGTTTTTCTTAAGCAAAAAGAGTGAACCGCTGAAGATTTTCATGCCTGCATAAAAGGCGCGAATTTTAGCACGAACTTTTGATGTCGCTGCACATTCTTTCTTTTCTTTTTAAAAGAATTTACTACAACAAAGAAAGTTTTTAGATTTTTTTAATTACAAACAGAAGCTGCAATCCTTAAAAGATTTAATTAGCTTCTCATACTGATTCCATAAAAATGGTAAAGTGGTTTCGATATTTTTCGTAAGTAACAAAAGTCCTTAATTCCATCGGTTCAACTTCGATATAGGCGTGGTTGATATGGTGATAAGTATTTAGAAATAATCAGGAACGAAACCTGAATCGATTTAGCCTTGTCCGTCTGTCTGTCTGTCTGTAATTTTTCCCGATATGGTTATTTCTCAGGAACCAAAATTGACATTGATAGAAGGCCTTTGTTGTGCACCGCGACCGCAAATTGGATCTATTATGTTGGCCTATATTTAACCCATTTGTGTTAGGCTCTTAATGAAAAGTAGCGCTTTGCTGGGTTTAGTGTTCCATCCTCAGGAACCAATAAACACAAATCAATGAAATTTGGCAAGAATGTTAAGTTACCCGAAAAGCTATGTTTTCATTTAAATCAGAGTAACGCCACGCCCACAACTTACGATTATACGAGTATATTAATAAATTAATTTTCCGGTAAACATAACTCTTAAGAAACTGCCGGAGGAGTTGAGCTGAATCATTGACCGTTGGTACTACTTCTATTTGTCTACATATGTACATGTATCAATTTTAGTCCTAATACAAATCGCTTGATAATCACGCCCACTACAATGTATCTACATTTTTTGTTTCTGACTGCTTCTTTTTTTACTGTGATTTTATTAATTGCAAATTAACTTGCTCTTTTCTGTTAATTTCAGAGGATGTTTTTTTAGAGATGGCTAAAATTTCACGACGTGCTGTTGCCTCGTCGTCATTGTCGTCCCAGTATACTTCTTCCACATCCTCGGCCTCATCGTCCTCCTCGACTGGCATACCGGCACCAAACGTGAATAACATCGAAGCTGTTGGCAAAACAACACGCATTTCTGCTTTGGAGAATTCCTCCAAACATTTTGATAGTAATAATCCAAGTACAGCAACTGCATACCCAGATCCTTTGCGCGGCAACAGCTTGGCTGGTGCAGGATATGCAAGCACACCGACTGGGTAAGCACAAAAAGAGAGAGAGAGAGAGGGAGCGAGAATGAGAGAGAACTATATCGATCCTTTGATGCTTCACAGCTCCATTGAGTACACACCCTATACTGCCCATCCGGCGTACATCGATCGCGATGACGCTGCTTCGCCTGCCTTCAAACCGCCCTACCTGCAAAATGAGACCACACAGGCGCAGATATTGGCCGCCGAACGGGAACGCGTACGCGCCGAGTTCTTCGCCACATACGACGTGATGACGGGCGTACGCATCGCTGCAACCTTGGGCGGTTTCTTTGGTCTGATGGTATTTTTGATTCTGTGGAAGAGTCGCAGCAGTTCGAATGAAACCTTGAAGGTTCTAAAGGTAAGGAACTCCGTCATTTATATATTGTACGCTTCTTGTTGCTATAAAATTTCTGTGCGCAGGATCCCAAAATGGCTGCAGTAGCGGCAGTCTGTATGCAAGAAGAGGAAGAGCGTGAAATTCAGGAGGCCATGGTTGCCACGGGCATGTCCATTTATCCGGACGAATACGATGCCATCGCTTATCGCAGACAACGAATGTTATCTCTCGGGAATGTGAGCGCGCCGCCCATGTTGAACAGGGGGTTTCGCTTCTCCTCGGTAGGTGAGTACTTTTGAGCATGTTGTGGAGAAAATTTCATTGGAATCTACATTCACATATGCATAGGAAGGTGGGGAGTGCAGAAATCGAAAAACCAAAGAAAAAACATTTTGAATTTATTTCTAATAGAAAGATTTTGTGGAAAGCCACTATGATATATTTTATGCAATTCTGCTTTCAGGTGGAGGCTACAGCAGTCTGTTGGAACCGCCGCGTCGTTTTTCCTATTCCGCCGTCTCAGGCGGCGGCAGCATAGCGGGCAGTCGACGTAAGAGCGGCTCCGAATCCTCACGTATATTGAGCAACTACCCGCTGGGCAGCAGCTTCGGCACCGACGATTACTTTATGGAAACGGAAGATGAGATGGAAGATGGCGACTATGCGCAGAGCGGAAAACACTTCGACGACCTGAGAGCTAAGCACAAGCGCACCGACTCAACGAAGAGCACGCACGGGTTTCTCGAAGTACCCTTGATGGTATGTGCCACTTTATATGGGAGACTAGGGTGCGACAGTTCCGAGTGCATGTGCTTTATCTTTGCAGGGTCAGGACTCGCGACGTAGCAGCGCCATGACGTGCTGCAGCACGGAGAGTTCATACCTTGAGCGACGCTGTTCGGCATTTACTTTGGGTCTGGGCAACCTGCCGCCGACGCTGCAGCGCAAGTTGTCGACGGCCTCCCGTACCTCGAGCACCGACAACTGGGACTACTACTATCCCGATATTCAAGTGATTCAGCCGACGCCTAAGCCATCGCCCTGCCCTTCGGAACGCAGCATATATGAGCAGTTGCAGACCACAGCGACGGCAACAACAACTGTCACGGCCAAAACCACAGGCGGCACAACCACCACCACCACAAGCAAGGTTGCTGCTCGATCGAAGCAAGCTGCCAGCACTGGCTTCGCGGGACTTTTCGCAAGCGCTGCCGCCGGCGCTGCGCCAACTTTTGTGCGCAAGCACAGCATAGCCTACTACGATCCGGAGAGCGCGCAGGCGGGCCGCAAGCAGCAAATACACTCCATCAGCGCCGATACTGTGGACATGTATCCCTATAATCAGGCGTCGCTGCGCACGGGTGGTGGCGACTTGATCATCGGCAGCGATTTCTCGAATCCACCCATTCAGAGCGCGCCGCCAGTGGCCGTGCATCACGGCTTTCACTTCACCGACTCGCCCACGGAGGAGCTGCGTCTGAGTATGCGGCGTAAAATTGCAGTCATGGAATTGCAGCGAACGCCGCAAGCGGAGCAAGCGACATCAGCGGCACTGCAGAACCTGGTGGGGCCTGCCTACGAGAACAACAATAACTTTCCTTACAGAAATTCGGCAGCCGCCATTGCTGCCGCAGCCAACTCCAGCAGCATCAGCGTCGACAGCACGCCGGTGAGCATCGACAAGCTGAACGGCAGCGGCAGCTTGGGCACCATCTCCGTCAAGGCGCTCTTCAATGCGGAGAAGCGCGCGCCACTGGCGTCTTTAAGTTCCTTCAAGATTTCCTCGCTCGAGTATCCGGACTCGGAGCTGCGTTCGCAGGACGATGACTCGGTGTTTTTAGATAGCGTCGCCGACACGGATGAGGACATGCAGCAGATGAGCAGCGACAGCGATGAAGCTAGCTTGGCAGAGCCGCGTGAACAGAACATTTTGGTGGTGTCCACTGGCCCACAGAGTGTGCCGCGCCAGCGTCAGCCGCCTGTGCGTCATCCCATTGAAAAACGATTTAGTCTAGGCGCCTCCAGCACAGCAGCCGTTACCGTCGCTGTTGCCACCACCAACACGACCTCAATGCACACCAGTGTGCCAATGACTGCCGGCGCACATGCGCGTAGGTCGCTGCTGCAGCGACATCGCACCGTCAGCGTCTGCTCCAGCGACCGCGTGTCGTTGTTGGGCCAACAGCTTAAGGAGTTTCCCGCCAACGAGCAGTACTTGTCTGCTGCCGCGGAGCAAGTCGTGCCTTTGGAGACGCACTTCGGTTCGGTGATATGCACCGACAGTCCGCCGATGCAATCACGACGCGCGCAGCTGCTGCAGCAGTACAGCGATTCCCAGAGCTTGCCCACCACAACGACGACCACCACTACCACCACCACCGAGGACGACACGTGCTCCACACTGAACACGGAAGTCTGCGGTGCGGGCGGCAGCGATACTGCTGGCAGTGGTGATGCTTGTTTCGCAGATGCTCGTGGCAGTGGCGTATACGGATATGGCTCCAACACTCACACCCAATATAGCAGCTTGAATACAGTCGTTAGTATGGGATACTCCAGCTCTAGTCCCTTCGCGGATAATAGTCAGGTCGGTTCGCCAGCTGCCACGTTCACCGAAATCAATTCCAATTCTCAAACTCGTACACAAACGAAACAGCAACTGCCACCACGTTCCTTCGGATACACTAATGACCCTTGTGCCTCCTCGATTTCTGATACGGCGGCTGTGATCGGCACGCCGCGACAGCCTATAATATGTATGCCATCTTCGCTTAAGAACCTCATACTGCGTGGCTCCAGTAGCTCCGACAAGATTTCCGCCGGCAGCCCTAAAACAGTCAGCAGAAGTGCGACTAATCTGAGTCTGCTGGACGCTGATGCGGCTGGTGGTGCTGGCGGTCCCTCGGTGACGCTTGAATTGCCTTTAATCAAATTGCCTACCGACGAAAGCTCCGACAGTTCCACAACTTCCGAGGAGAATGAACGCATACGCAGCAAAAGCGGCAAGTCGCGTGATCCTAGTTTGCCGGGCTCTTCCAGAAAATGGTCCAAGGAAACATTATTCTAGCTAGACTTCTTAGGCAAGCTTACAGCTGAAGTAATCGCAGGAGCTTGAAATCACTGCATTGAAACAACAACAAACGGGTAAAATAAATTAACTGCAATTAAATTAAGTTTAAAAATAAATAGGTTGAAAAGGCGAAAACGAAATGTTGTCGATCTCTAAAAGTTATCAGCACAATCGATATTCAATATTTTTCGTAACAACCGGAAACGCCCAACTTCCATGTTAAGCCACAGCGAAATTCGGAAGTTCATCTCAGAAAGCGGTATCGCGGTATCCTTCTACAATAATCAGCACTGCAATTAATTTCCGCTGAAATCGAAAAAATCACACGTGTACTCTAGTGCTTAGGTCTCCCGGTATTCTGCTGCATATGTGAACCTTTAAGTTAATTACTATATAAGCTTTAAAACCAAACAAACACTTTGTAACAAAACAAGGAAGGGCTTAGGGTCCTCATGCAGCGGTGTTGCCAATAGTTACATCAGCTAGAAAGTAAGTTGTAGAAACAATATTTTTATGTAAAATCATAGTCGTATGTATATAAATATATGTATAGACTGTTTGTTATGTATAGTTTATGACTGTTATTTATCTTCCTTATGACTTAAAAACTATTACGCTCGGATGCAGCGAATTAACGACAAAAGCGAAACTACTTCGAACGTCGAATTCGTTCGAAATATGTAACTTAGTTATGCAAGTTTAAAAAATGTAGCTGAAATTAAAGTGCTCAATGGGAAATAAGCTATAATGCGTTGTCTCTAGATGCAGTTTTCCGTTAGTTTCAAAGTTTGCGAATCCGAAGAGGCCAGAGATTCAACTCCACACATAACCCACCCAAGTATCTATACCTGACGCAAGGCACTGTAGTATTACAATTTCGCACTCACACACACAAAAGAAAAAAATGTTCTCATCATACGAAACTAGTATATCGATGTAGTTCGTATTCATATGCCATCCAAAAACAATGTACGATGGAATGTGCTAAATAGTATTATGTATATTTTCTAGATCGATTAACTTTTCTACGTAACATAGAGTTGTCAGAAAATCAAAATCAATATTTTATATACTCGTACTATATCCTAATCGAGAAAATCAGAGCGTATTTATATAAATGTGTGTACATTGACTTTATAGACTATTCTCTCATTCTGAGCCTAATTTGTACCTTGAATATAAATATTTACACGTACTCACTCACTGTGCGTATATACATATTTAGTGTATCTGTATGTATGTTGTAGGAGTATTTTATACTGAATAACCAATCACCAGCTGAACTAAGCACAATTCCAACAACGCTAAGCATGCGCCTAGCATCAGTGGTGTAGCCTGAAACGATTTTCCATGCATATGTGCATATGTATGCACACACATATGTAGGTGCCCAGGTGTCCTCTAAGCAATGCAACATGTACCAAAACTGTATTTATAAAACTAAGCTGAAGATCATGCAATAAGAGAGTATGTTATGAAAATGAAATAAATTTGACAAAACAAGAGAACTGTTCAAACAAATAAAAACAGCAGAAGCATATACATACATTAAATTTGAATATGTATTGTTTATTTATAAACGAAATAAAATGAATTGAAGTAGTGCAATCAATTGTTTAAATTAAGTGATATATGTATATAAATATTCAATGCTGGGCTGTTGTATTTGAATGCAATTGTAATAGATTTGAAGACACGAAATAAAGAAATCTGCAGAATAAGTTTCGAGTAACCACAACAAAAATGCATTAATGTAATAAGCATTAAAAATCTATTGGCAATTGATATTTCTTTACTATTTCAAATGTACTTTCATTTATATCAACTAAGGTGTTCAGCTTCGACTGAATAAATACGGTTTTCTTATATGTTTAAAAAGTAAAAGGAACAAAAACCAGCCAAAAACTATGTTTCTTTTAAAACTCCTTGATAAAACGGTTTCTTATAGTCTTCTACAAAATTCACTATAGGAAATTACAAATCTTTTACAAGACAACTTATCAGCAAGTAAACTTCCAATGTGGTGGTGCTTAACACGCAGCATATTTCTACCTCTTGCTGATTTTATTCAAATGTCACTTTTGAAAATGCAAAATTAAGACATATGTACTCGTATGTATAACGAAAGCCGATAAAATTCTTTATCGACCTGCAGAATTGTCTGAGAATGAAACTGACGATTTATTTGATGAGAATCCACTTTGAACAATGTCACCAATGTCCATACAAAACTTAAAATGTGAAACAATGGAATATATTTCCCTTTGTTAATTCGAATCTAATAAACATTGTTCTTGCCGGTTTGCTGGTTTAATCGAACCTATGTATTTTGAAAAACAACTTTCTGAAGACGCCACAACTTGAATATGAAGTTAATTTCTTACGGTTCGGCTTAACTTCTTTAGTACTTTGTATTAGGCTTTAGCTGACGTTGTTAAAAACAGAAACTGTTTGTGAAACTGAATTAAAATCTATTGCAAACGAGGAGTAACAAAAGAAAAAGAAATAAGCAAATTTATGTGTTACATGCGTTAGGTTGAAAATAAACAAAAATCAAATAATTTAAATTAAGTTTAGGCAAGGAAAATGTTAAAAAAATTGGACAAGCGAAGAATTACTTTAGTTAAATGTTTAAAAAACAAAGAGAAGAAACGTAAATTATGTAAATGTTAGCAAGATTACAAGGACAAAACAACAAAAATAGGAAGTAACATATGAAACAAATGAAAATAAACGGAAAAATTAATAAACTTATTCAATGCGTTCTTATTTGATACACACAATCGGGCTTTATTTGAAAATCGCACTCAGACTTACATTAAAATTGTAAAAAAAATGTAAATTAAATAACTGTCTAATTCTATGCCTCTATTTAGTATCTGTATTTGGTGGAATAGTCTTTCGGCGATACCACCAAGCCACGGCCCTTTCGGGCTCCCCGATATACCGTCTCAACAATATCGATCATTTCCTGCTTGTCTTCGAGGGGCCAATTGATTTTGTTGTTGTTGCCGGTTCCCAAATCGATCATGATATGTTTGTTACGAAAGAAGAACATCACTGTGCAGGGATCGTACAATTCGTACATTTTATTGAAATCCGGCACTTCTGTGATGTCCACCAAATAAATCACAGCAAAGTTCTTCACCTTCTCGGCTATGCTGTACATCACTTCGTCCATTTTCATGCAGGCAGGATCCCAATCATGTCCGAAACGAATTACCTTTGAGAATAGAGCATTAACAACTCTCTGATAAATATTATGGTGCCCTGCGAACTGCAAAGACGCACCAACTTACCACAACTCTGTCCTCCTCTGAGAGAATGGCTTGGTCCACTTGCCAGCCGTTGTGTAAATGTGGTAGCATATACGACATATTGGCGGGGTTTTATTAAATATGTATTAATTTACTAAATTCTAAGATTAAATCTAGAAACGCTAAATTAGAAAATTAGTGAACAGGTGATAAATTCGCATTGGTCGAAAAGTGCTGCCAAGTTATCAATTAGGTCAATCAGCTGTGCGCTGTAAGTAATATCGTAAAACACTACAGAGGTCTTATCACGTATATTTTGGAACGAAATGTCTGAAATTTAGTTATTACTATAAATGCAAAAGTTGGATATGAAAATTAAAGAGATTTCTAAAATATATATTCAACTATATAATATATGTATGCTAATAAAAGCCAAATACATTTAAAAGATGCTTAACCAGGAGCTTGTAACCAAATATTGTGGAAAAAAGTTAAATTAGCTAACTTTGAAGCATTTTTGCGCGATTTCCTTCAACAATTTTGTTGCATTTTATGCAGATACACCCTATAGCAATTTACACAGCGTCATTTCGTTTTATCAGTTTTTCAGCGAAATCAGTGTTTCTGCTGCTTTTCTGCTGTTTTTCTGTATTATGGTTCTTTAAGCAGTTTTGAACAAGGTTTATTGCAATTTAATGGTGCAATATATTTGTTTATTATCTTTGAGTGCAGGATGACTTTTATGGTAAAAATGCAGCCGCCAGTAACTAACAATATTTGTTTAAATATATTGACCCGTTTTCAGTTTGAGTTTGCGTTTGAAGAAAAAAGTAAAAAGAAGAAATATCAATGCCCAACTCTTGTGGTAATAACGAATCCCTATCTAAATTTACTGTATAAATATCTATAAGAAAAGTTTAGAATGTCCTACCTTCTGAATAGTAGACTAAATCAAAACGTATTAGAAAATTTCTTTGGGCAGTGCGAAGTTCACGTGGTCTTAACGAGATAACAATAAAATTATATAAAAAAAACTTTTTAAAAATAAGCTTTAATGTACTAAAAAGTAGAAAATAAGTTGTTTCCAAGTCACCTGTATCTTACTATCCCTAAAAGCTTGGGGCGCTCATGTGTTCAATATTTGTCAAACAGTTACCACAATATTTTATTTAAATAATTTTTTGCAAATAGATTCTAGTAATGAAAGATATTTTGAATATGGATATTGAGCGCACAAGCTTTTATTAATAGTAAGATACAGGTGACTTGGAAACAACTTATTTTCTACTTTTTAGTACATTAAAGCTTATTTTTAAAAAGTTTCTTTTTATATAATTTTATTTTCTACTTTTTAGTCTTCCATAAATTCAATTTTAGAGCTCTGAAATTTTTCGCAAAAAGAATTTTAAACTTGCAGAGCAGTACACAATATTTAGGGTATTCACAGTGTTTCCTATCATCATATGTCATATCCTCAATTTAACAAATAATACGGCAGTGATCGACCCTAATATTCGTGGCATATTTGTGACGCGGTGAGTTGTTGCTATTTTGCCAGCAGGGCGCGGCAAGTAAGTTCCTATCGTTTTTCATTCATGTGTGGTGTACCTATAATTATAAACTGAAGCCCAAGTGTGTAGTTGCTTGAAAAGTGCCACGCCCCTTATCCTACGCCCATACAATTTTACCAGTGGGACGACACATCCAAGAGGCGACTGCATACGAATTTCAATGCTGCACGACCTTTAGTTCCAAAGCTAATCGAGATCAAAAATTTTGTTTGTATGGGGGTGCCACGCCCCCTTATCCAGTGCCCCCTTATTTTCTCAGTAGAAGGATATGGATATGTAGTAAGCTCCTACCGAGTTTCATTGATGTGTGATGTGTAGTTCTAAAGTTATACACAAATCTGGAGTTTATAAAAAAGTGCCACGCCCCTTATCCTACGCCCATAAAATTTTACCAGTGGGACGACACATCCAAGAGGCGACTGCGTACGAAATTTCAATGCTGCACGACCTTTAGTTCCAAAGCTAATCGAGATCAAAAATTTTGTTTATATGGGGGGTGCCACGCCCCCTTATCCAGCGCCCCCTTATTTTCTCAGTAGAAAGATATGGATATGTAGTAAGTTCCTACCGAGTTTCATTGATGTGTGATGTGTAGTTCTAAAGTTATACACAAATCTGGAGTTTATAAAAAAGTGCCACGCCCCTTATCCTACGCCCATAAAATTTATTGATTCGTGTATTGGGCTCTAGATTAGGCATGTATGCAAAGTTTCAGATCTCTAAGTAGTCGGGAAGTGAGTGAAAAATTGATTACTAGATTTGACGACATACCGCGGACATACCGACAGAAAGTGAAGTTAATATAAAGCTTATAAAATATTAACAATTGGTTTATAAACGCTATTTGTTATAAAAAATGTAACACACGTGCTGGTTCATTACTGAAAATAAAAATTGCATGGTACGTAGAAATATTGAGTAACTTTTTTGTACTAATGTCTCGGATGGGTTGACATAACGAAGAAGGAGAAAAGAAAATCAAAATTTTGTTTGACAATTAAAAGGTATGATAATCTATCTGGCACACTTGATATTATTACACTATGTCGAGTGCCCAGCTGTCATCACAGAATACCTGTTATTTTGTGCTGTCACGCCGTCAACTCCCAAGCGGAACACGTTGCAAACCGATTTTGGCAATTTTTTGCGGTGCTTTTAATTTTTGTATTGAATTCATAAAATAAATAGAAACAGATATTAAGGCGCACAATGGTGAGTAGAAAGAACATGTGAAATTGTACCCACGCCGAGTGAGCATTTCCCTGCTTCATTTCGGTTAAACCCTTGCAAATTTGCTGACGCAATCTATTTCTAAAATATGAATAAAATTCACTTTTCTTTCGATGACAAAGGCCAATGTGGAACGCAAAGGAACCTTTAAGGTCGAGTATCTGCAGCAGATCGAGCGCACCGTGCAGCAGCGTTGGGAAGCAGAGCACCTGCATGAATCGGATGCGCCGGCAGAGCCGAAGAAGAGCGGAGACGAGAAGTTCTTTGTTACATTCCCTTTTCCGTATATGAATGGTCGTTTGCATTTGGGGCATACTTTCTCGCTGTCGAAAGCGGAGTTCGCGGTGCGTTATCAACGGCTGAAGGGGCGTCGCGTTTTGTGGCCTTTCGGATTCCACTGCACCGGGATGCCAATCAAGGCTTGTGCGGATAAGCTAAAGCGGGAAATGGAGGATTTTGGTTATCCACCACAATTTCCTGTTACTGACGACCTAGCAATGGCTGCGCCTGCGGAGAAGGAGGCAAACACGCCGAAGGACAAGTCTAAGAGTAAAAAGAGTAAGGCAGTGGCAAAGACGGCCGTAGCCAAGTACCAGTGGCAAATCATGCAGAGCCTTGGGCTGCAGGATGAAGAAATTAAAAAATTTGCCGACACCGCTTATTGGATAGACTATTTTCCGCCCAAGGCGGTGAATGATCTCAAGCGCATGGGTGCTCATGTTAGTTCTCATTGGTATATTTTTCCCGTCTTCTGTCTATTATCTGCATTTTATTTTAGATCGATTGGCGCCGCACCTTTGTTACAACCGACGTAAACCCTTTCTTTGATTCCTTCGTGCGTTGGCAATTTGTGCATTTGAAGAATCGCGGAAAAGTTATGTACGGCAAGCGCTACACAATTTACTCGCCCAAAGATGGACAACCCTGTATGGACCATGATCGTTCTACGGGCGAAGGCGTGGGACCGCAGGAGTACACGCTTATCAAAATGAAGGTGCTCGAAAAGCCGGCAAAACTGAGGTGACTCCGTCTACATCACAAAAAGCCATTAAAGTCACGAACATTTTCTTAATAGCTCTGTGGAACAGCCTATTTACATGGTAGCCGCCACACTACGTCCGGAGACAATGTACGGTCAGACAAACTGTTGGCTACATCCCGACATTAAATATATTGCCTGGCAGACTACGCGTTCGAATGAGGTTTGGATTAGTACACGTCGTGCCGCTCGCAATATGTCCTATCAAGGTTTCACTGCCGAGGAGGGCAAAGTGGTGGAAATTGCGGAGCTGACGGGACAGGATCTACTGGGTACACCGCTGTCTGCGCCACTGACGCCGCACAAGATCATTTACACGCTGCCCATGCTTTCCATAAAGGAAGACAAAGGCACTGGCGTGGTAACATCTGTGCCTTCGGATTCGCCTGACGATTACGCAGCGCTCGTGGATCTGCAAAAGAAGGAGGCTTTCCGTCAAAAGTACGGCCTCAGTGATGAGATGGTAATGCCATATGCGCCCATATCCATCATTGAGGTGCCAACACTGGGAAAACTGTGCGCTGTGCACGCTTACGAAACCTTCAAAATACAGTCTCAGAACGACAAGGACAAGCTGGCAGAGGCCAAGGATATGTGCTATCTTAAGGGTGTGTATTTGTGTCAAAATGCAATCACACTTAATTTTTTATAACATTTCAGGATTTTATGATGGTGTTTTGCTGGTGGGCGAATTCGCTGGCCACAAAGTGCAGGATATCAAGAAGAACGTACAGAAGAAGCTTGTGGATGCTAAAGAGGCTGACATATTCTATGAACCCGAGAAGACTATTATATCACGTTCTGGCGACGAATGCGTGGTGGCGCTCTGCAATCAGTGGTACCTTAACTACGGCGAGCTAGTGTGGCAGGCGCAAGCCACCAAAATACTGCAGCAAATGGAAACGTATCATGAGGAGGCGCGCAACAACTTGGAGGCTTGCCTGAACTGGCTACACGAATACGCCTGTTCGCGCACCTACGGTCTGGGTACGAAGCTGCCTTGGGATCAGCAGTGGCTTATTGAATCACTCTCGGACTCCACCATTTACATGGCCTTCTACACGGTGGTACATCTGCTGCAGGGTGGCTCCTTCAAGGGTGATAAACCAAGTCCACTAGGTGAGCCGCTGTAGGAAATGATGTTTAGTGTAAAAAATTGTAATATTCTGCTTTTTGTTTTGTAGGAATCACTGCCAAGGATATGACATCGGATGTGTGGGACTATATATTCTTCAAGGAGACTCCATATCCCAAGACAACCGCCGTCAAGAAAGAAACGCTCGATGTACTGCGCCGTGAATTTGAGTACTGGTACCCGCTGGATCTGCGTGCTTCCGGCAAAGATCTTATACAGAACCACTTGACCTTCATGCTGTACAACCATTCGGCTATTTGGCCCAACGATTCCACTAAGTGGCCCAAGGGCGTGCGCGTTAATGGCATGCTGCTGCTTAACTCTGCGAAAATGTCAAAATCTGATGGCAATTTTCTCACAGTGGAGGAAGCCCTAGATAAGTTCTCGGCCGATGGCATGCGTCTCTGTCTCGCCGATGCGGGCGATAGTGTGGAGGATGCGAATTTCGTGGAGAGCACCGCCGACGCTGGAATTCTGCGTCTGTACACTTTTATCGAATGGGTTAAGGAGATGCTGGCATCACGCGCTGCCCTACGAAAAGGGGCCTCAACCACCTTCAACGACAAAGTGTTCATCAGCGAAATGAATCTTAAGACGCGACAAACCGACGACAACTACCGCAATATGCTCTTCAAGGAGGCATTGCGTTCAGGCTTCTACGAGCTGCAAATTGCACGCGACAGATATCGTGAGCTGTGCGGTATACATGGCATGCACGATGAGTTGGTCTTTGAGTTCATACGGCGACAAGCTCTGCTGATGGCGCCCATTTGTCCGCACGTTGCCGAGTATGTCTGGGGTCTGCTGGGCTACAAGGATTCCATAGTGCTGGCGCGTTGGCCCAGCGTGGGAGAAATCAACGAAGTTGATATCATGTGCTCGGAGTATCTCATGGAGGCGGCGCACTCCTTCCGTCTTAACCTGAAGAACCTGCTGCAGGTGAAGGGCAAAGGCGGCAAAGAGAAAGCCGTCGATCCGACAAGTGTGAAACCGGATCGTGCTATTGTTTGGGTGGCCAAGACCTACCCGCCTTGGCAGTGTTGTGTACTGGACACGATGCGTGAGCTGTACACTGCCTCGAATGCGCTGCCCGACAACAAAGTTATTTCCGTGGCACTGCAGAAGAAGGAGGAGTTGAAGAAGTTCACAAAACGTATCATGCCCTTTGCGCAGATGATACGTGAGAAAGTGGAGAGCGGCAAGGGATTGGCTGCGATGGCTGTAAATTTGGAGTTCGATGAACGCCAAGTGCTGCTAAACAATCTGGAGTATCTCAAGAACACATTGGATGTAAGTGACACATATAGCATGGCAAATGCAATTGATCTATATCTAAATATTTAATTAATTGACTGTAGTTGGAATCGCTTGAGATAAAATACACCGACGATGTCTCTGCGCCGGAAAAAACGCGCGAAGAAGTTCGACCCGGCTCGCCGTTTATTGTGTATATCATACGGCCAAATGTGGCGGTGGAATTTGTGAATCCCACCACTGGCTCTGGACTGTTTCAAGTACATACGGTTATTTGTGAGGGCGACACCGTGAAAACAATAAAGGAGAAATTGGCAAAAATCATTGGTTTTAAAGGTACACAAGCTAATATTTGCTTATTTGCGTTGAAATTGAATGACATTTGTTATTTTAGCTGATTTATCCACACTGAAATTATGGCACTTCAATGATACCGTGTTGGGGCCACGTAAAATACCACTTGAGAATTACCAGGAGGGCAAGTCAGAATTAAAGGAGGGCACTTTTGTTCTGGATGTGACGCAGAAGAAAGTCAGCATCAAAGTCGCAGATAAAACCATTGAAGTTGGCAGGCATTTCCTCTATGTGGTGGATTAGTTTCAACATAATATTACATCCTTTATGTATTTCGCTGTACTTCTTAATTTACCTTATTTATAACTACTTACATTGAAAGTCATATTTTTTGTCTTTAATTTTGTGCTTGGCGCAAAATGACTCGTTTCATCAATCTGTTTCATTTAAATGCAAATCACAAATACAAGAAAGTTGTTCCTTTTATTGAATTACTTGAAATAAACTTGCTGCTTTCTTTGAATGAAATTTTCACAGTCATCACTACACTATATATCTTCGCGCTTCGTTCGGTTTCACTTTCAAATGTTGTTTAGCGCTTCTTCGAGAGATCTATGTTTACAAAACAAGTACATACATACATTGCATTTATATACAATTATCTGTATTATATATGTATATTCCATGCAATGCTTTCCATTTCACATTTACACGCGTGTCTATGCCTGTTGCAACCATTGCGATTTAGTTGCTAATCATTGCATGCATTCATCTATTTGCCTAGCTAGCCCTACTTACCTTTGCTCGGTGCCCCTTTTTCCGTTCTTTGGTATTTGAGTCAAGTGTCGCTCTTTGAGTGCCAGCAATGCTCGGCCCAATGGCCCAAATTGTTAGCCCACATCGTTCGCGGCTAATGTGAAGATAAGCTGCCCATCGCTGTGCGAACTCCATGGGCGGTCAGTGTTTGCCGCAAAGCGTTTAGCAGTCTGCTCCAACTCTTCGGCATGCTATAAAAGTGTTCGCGATCCGCGCAGGGTATAACAGTTCCTATTTAACTTTGCTATTTTACAGTGGTTTTATAAATTCGTACCAAAAAAAATTAAGTCACTTAAAATGTGGTGCCGTTATTTATTGGACGTGCTGTTCGTCATTTCCGCTGTGACATGGATAAACGCTGGAAGTCAGTCTAGAAGTTATATAACTTGATACTATATCTTTGAGGCGTTTCGGAGTGTATAAACAGTTTTTCTTGTGTTGAATCATATTTCGATATTGTGAGCACTTCCTACCTCAATAATATCGTGATTTAGAAAGTTCCTTTGACAGATTCTAGCATAAATGAATTTTCCGAATATCCAAGTTTTCAAGTTTCAATTACGAAGCACTCCAAAACAATCCTGGTTTTTAAATTGATGGTTTTCTCGTGCTTCCGACTTTTCCAAGTGTAATCCAGAAAAGCTGTGATATTGCAATTTTCTTCAAGCTGAAATATATATATATATATATATATGTACATACGAAAGGAGCCCCGGCGGCTTCTTTATTTAAACAATTTTTTTTCGTTGGCTTCGTTCAAATTGTATATTTTCCACTCCTCAGTAATGCAATATTGTGTCTTGAATCTTTTTCTTCAACGCAGCTTGCCTTATACCACATCCGCTAAAGGGCAGAATGGTCGAGGAGCAAGTGATACCAAAGCCACGCCTCGACGGCCGCATTGTGGGCGGCTACAAGGTCAACATCAGCGATGCGCCCTACCAAATCTCACTGCAGACATCGAGTCACATATGCGGCGGTTCGATTATATCGCCGGAATGGGTGCTCACGGCGGCGCATTGCACTTCGTAAGTTTGGAAATAACAATTTGTGTAGTATCATCGTGATCATGGAGCAATGCATGCTACTACTCCCTTCTTTTGTAGTGGCAAAACAGCAGATCACCTGAAGGTGCGTCTCGGCAGCAGCATCTATGCCAAGGGCGGGCAGCTGCTGCTCGTGAAGCAGATCGTGCAACACGAGAAATTTAATTACTCCAATGTGGATTATGATTTCTCGCTGCTGCGACTCGAGAAGGCCGTGAAGTTTGACGAATCCAAGCAGCCCGTCAAATTGCCAGAGACCAGTGAGAGCTTCCTGGACGGCGACACTTGCTTCGTGTCTGGCTGGGGCAACACTCAAAGTACAAGCGAGTCCCGTGAGTGGCTGCGTCAGGTGGAGGTGCCGATCTACAACCAGGATCTATGCTCGGAGAAGTACAAGCAGTATGGTGGCGTTACAGCGCGCATGGTCTGTGCGGGCTTCATGGAGGGCGGCAAGGATGCCTGCCAGGGCGATTCTGGTGGACCGCTGGTAAACAGACCCAGCTCTGGCAGCATTCCCACTCTGGTGGGCGTTGTCTCCTGGGGCTATGGCTGTGCTCAACCGGACTATCCGGGCGTGTACTCGCGTGTTACCGCCGTGCGGGACTGGATACGGCAGCACAGCGGCGTGTAAATGAATTTTGAATTGTAGAAGCGAATAGAAAGCTGAAATGATGTAGGAAAATAAATAGAAATGCACAACACCCTAGTTTGAATATATGTATTTTTGAAAAGATCAGGGATCCAACCAACTAAGATTTTTATAACAAAAATATCTTTATAGCAAATATATTTTTAGCGCTATTATTTTGATCAAAAATACAACTAAAACATTGATCGCTACTTCGATCGATAAACAAAGTAAATTAATCTTTGATCTTATCTACATTTTGGCCACGGTCGGTAGAAACCTAAGGCTAGTCAAGGAATACTCGTATATACATCGTACATATTTGAAATTAGCATGCTTTGAATTTCCAAGAAATTTGCACGTAGTGTCACGTTGATTTATTCAAATGTTATGTTCGATTGAAAAATGTTGGGAAGCTCTGACAGCACGTTTTGTGCCGGCACGCTAAAAGCTTTCCAACTTGTTGACTACCCCATAAATCGTGGCCCACTGACGACTCTACACGAAAGGTATTGGAAGTCAGCTAAGGTTTTGCACGTTTACCACACTGCATTCGCCTGGGTGGGGGGCAGAGACTTGAAGCCGTGTTACATATGGCGGATGAGCATGCAACTTCGGTTGATGATGGATACAAGTATATACATATACGGAAGATTCATGATTTTTTGATTGTTATGGCCAATGTTGAGATGAGGTGCAGCACAACAACAACAATCGTAACTGCGCTTAAAATTTTTTAGAGTAAGGCACTATTTTTGCATAAGTTCACGGTCATGTGTTATACAAATCTAAAGGTTGTAAAAAATCGTGAGCTTTGATTCTTTTCTCTAGTTTCTGTAATTCTGATTCTTATTCTTTTTGAAAATCAGCAAATATTTTTCTTATAAGTACTAGATACATATATCTGCCTATATTACGGAACTATTTGTTATGAAATTATGATCATTTCATTATAATGCTGCCTTTTTTATGAATCATTAAAATTTATTGATAGAGAAAATATTTTAAAATATATATTTATATAGTCATGCAAGCAGATACTTGCATGAGTACTTTGGCATAGATCAGGATTCTAATGGCAAAATTAAATTACCAGATTTTGAAAAAGCTAATACGTTTGGTACTTGGAGTTGGACAGCGCATCGCATTACTCTGAGGCTATATAACTTTAACCCTGCAGGAAATGAAACTAACTCAAAAGTAACTTAAATTTCAACTTTCAAATCAACTAGGATTGATTTTTTATTGCATATTTTCTTTGAGTTCAACTAACTATTTTTAAATTAGCATTCTTTAGCTGTTAAATTTTTGAAAGCATTTGCTGATTTTGATTCGATTAATGTTGGCAAAACAATTTTCCACAGACAGGCAGCCAGATGAACATCAAGACAGGCAGACATTGTAGGGCTCGCTGATACAGAAAATTGTCTAAGAATTAGAAAAAAATACAGGTAATAAGAAAAGAAAAATGCAAAAAAGTAGTGAGCGTCAATCTGCTCCATCGACCCCCTCTTTCCATGCCTGTCGCAATCGAATGGGGCTGATCTGGGAAGTAGCTGTTAGCGCATGTAAATAACAGATACAACGACGCTTGCCGCTGCCCCGCCGCCTGCGGCAACCAACGTATGTATGAGCCCGGCACGCTGCAATACACGTGAGCGTTGGCTCGGAATCGCGGCGGCAGTAAGAACGTTTTCCGTAACGTGTGCTCTTAGTTGGAGCAAGTGGGATAGCCAGACGATGACGGTTGACGAGGCAGGCCGACGACGAGCTTTCGGTCGGTAATGGCTCATGCAGTTGCAATATGAAACTGTTGAATGCGGCGTGACGAGGGTTGCGAATGCCGAATGATGGATGATGTATGGGGGCGCGCCGGCCGCGTAAGCTTGCCACAACGACAGCGAAGAATTCAACAGCACATTTACATTTTGAAGCGCGAGGCGAACGGATGTGCGACTCGCATTGAAGTCGATTCAAAAGTTAAACGCGAAACGGCACAAAATTTGCTAAAAATTGTGGAATTTAACCAAAAATCTTTGATATATGTATATAAGCAGAAAGCATCAAAATTGCATTAAACATAAAAATCGTAAAAATCAATAAAAGTGGGTAACAAAATTTTTTTTAAATAAAAGAATCAAAATTGAACAGCAAAAAATTCCATGCAAAAAACGCAGCGCAATTGCAAAAACGTGACAGTTACATGAACAAGCTATAGTGTGTGTGTGTGTGTGGTTAAATGAGCAAGTTTCTTTCCTTGCTCCCCTCCGATTGCAACAGTTCTTTCTGCTTGTTGTTGTTGTTAGTTTAGTTCGTCATTGATAAAGTGCAAATGTTGTCGTCAATTTACATAAGCTTCGCTTAAACAAAAACTAAATCGAAAGTGAACAATAGTAAAAAGCTCTTTTTAATAAAATGTGTAAGCTAAATGCAAAAACACGTAAATTAATGCAAAAATAGTAATTGAAAGTTTAATGAAATTAAAATTTGCAATCTTTTTCTCATTCCTCGTTTTTGAGCAATTCTTGGAATTACAATTTTGAAAATATTTTTGGATTGAATTTCATCGAAAATTTTAAACTTTCAGCATAAAGATACACTATTTGAAATGTTCTTTTTCAATTTTTGATCGAAAAGATGAACATCAAAAAGAACATCTATTGTTCTATTACCTTAAATGATCTGCTTTTTCGTAATATGGGGTTTACATACAAATGTGGTAGTTATATAAATACATTTCACACGATCAAAAATTAAAGCATAAGTTTCAAGAATGTTCACCATTTTATGCGTACTGAAATGACGTAAACTTGATTTCCTCGATTTCAACAAAATTTTACAATTTCATTCATAAAACGAGCAATCATGAGGCATATATATGTTTAATATATCTAAAGCCTACGTTACCACCACCCTGCTATGCCAGTAAAAAGTGTACCTTTTTGTATTTTTTTCACAAAAGAAACTAACGAGCAAGTTTAAGAAAACTCTCTTATTTGTTCGTACATTGTAATATTTTAAACTAATTTTTAACACAGGCATACCTTGCAAATTTGTAACTTGTTTGCATACCTATGAAAATTAGCTAACAATAAAAACTGAAAACTATCACAAAATACTAGTTGCTAGTAAAATTGTGAAGTGCAAATTGTTTTGCGTATTAAAAGCGAATTAATACACGGCTGGAAGCAACTTCAAACTCGAAATCGGAAAGAAAATAAACGCAGAAACAACAACAAAAATTGGTAAGTATTCAGAATAATTTCTCAAGAGAACTTTAAAGATAAACAAAGGTTTGGGGATTTGAAACCTATTTGGAAAAGTCGTAATAAACACTAAAAATTCGAATTTATTTTCAAACACAAATATTTATGTTAAGTTAATAATAAAAGTTTGTGAGGGTTTCTGTGAGGGATTCGCTTGACATGTGAGTGGCGAACGATAAAGCTTTTTGGCAGAATCATTTAGAAAACTGTTGCATAATTTCAGTTTATACTTTGAGCAAAAGTATATTTAAGCTACGTTATTCTTATAGAGTAATTGGTCAAAAAATATGGAGTGTTCGAAATTCATTATTCAACTTCCTGCCTTCCAAAAGAGCTGATGAATTTATTTTAATTTCCGTCCAGTTTCTTTGAAAATGTAATCGCCATAAGAGAAAATACATAAACATTGAATTTATTTACATATCAATATCTTATATAAAACAACAATAAAATCTACAAACTTAATTTCATTTGAAATACTCAATTGAAGAAAAACTGAATAATTCATTAAGTAACGCCAAAATCTTATTGAAAACGAAAATCATGAAGAACACGAATAAGAGTTGAATATGTCAATTCGTTTCTCTATCTAACGAAAAGCAATGCATGCAAATTGAGATACGCTGTATTGAACGCCTCTCGTTTTGGGTTCAGCTCACTGAACAGTGACGAAATGGAAGAGCGGCAAAGGAACGGATGCGAAAGGCATATGCTGAGATTGATTTGAATTGCTAAAAACGATATTACTTAAGTCGGGACAAAAAATACAAAACTTAAGAAGACGGCGCTTATATCATCGGATTTGACCAATTCTGTATAAGGTTCATGTCAATATATATGAAATCATTGCGCACTTTGGACTTTGTTAAAATCTTATATGATCTTATACATATGCTAGGGTTCGGTTATAACCAATGTTCTACAAATTACAAAGGGTATAGTCATATTGTCGGTTTTTTCGAGGAAATATGTTCGTATGCATATACGAATATTTTTGTACGCACATACATATGTATGTACATATGTATGCAAAAACAGACGACACAGCAGCTTCAACTGGCAATTGATTTCAAAATTTGAAATTCATGCCCAAAATGGCGATAAAGTTTTAGGAGTTTATTTTATGAATTCGAAACTTACATTGTAAATTTCTAGCAACAAAAAGTATGTCGTGCATTGATTTGAAGCAGATAAAAAACAACGCTAAGTTCAAAATTTTGTTTCTTATTGATGTTAAATTTTTGTTTAAAAAAAATGTGAACATAAAATATGGCAAGGTAGCCAAAAATCTCAAGCGAAACATTCCTATTTCAATGTTCAGCAGGAATTTGTCTTATTTTGATGTAAATGATGAGTACAATTAAGTGGGGAGAGGATTTGTTTAACTTACTTACACTAGCGTCAGATAAAAAAAACATAACACTATTTAAGCTAAAAAGCCGTAAGCTTAGTTTCGAAAATTTGTTCTGCGCTTCAAAGTATGCTTGGAATATTGCAGCTTATAAAAGGCAGTTAACGTTTGAAGTGCTCGAGCTTTTTTGTTGGCTGCAGTATTTTTTATATATGTACATAAATAAAATGCATACGCTTGAACTTATTGAGTAGTTCAAAGTGAAATTACCAAGAATTCTTTTAACACTCCACTTCCAATTTGTATGAAAAATGTGATTAATCGTAGTTTTCTTTGAGAGTAAAGCAGATAGTATCTCCTTTTGGCCAAATGTGCTGCTGTACTTCAAATTACAGCCAAATTATCTTAAGTTTCAATTTATTTAGAGGGGGTTTTGTACCTTCTTTATATTGCTTCGGCTTTTAGATCGTTCTGCTCTGAAATAGTTGGCAACGTCATGCTTGAACGAATGCTCGCACAATTGAGTGCAAGTGCAATTTTGCCGCCCAGCAACAGCCCACGTGACTGCGGTTAGCTGGAATTTTCTATTTCTGCGCAGCAGCATTGTGTAAATCAAAGAACCAAAGAACACTATGCATGGTCTGAAGCCGCTTCCACCTCCATCCATCCGAGTACTTGCGACAAAAGCTGTTTAGTACGTCAGTTCTGAACAACGGGTCAAGCTTCATAAAAGCTTTTTTTCTAATATTCGATTTAATGGCCAACGGCTTTAGTGGGCTGGCTTAAGCAATTACCAGGTTACCCAACTACCCAACTTGCCTGCGTATGAGCAATGTTTATACAATCAAGCAGTGACGCTGTGAGTGGTAACTCGTGGCCAACTGTCGAATGGATGCTTTTTTATTTAGCTTTAAGTATTGCTTCTCTGGACTTGCCGATTTGTTAATGTTTTGGCAGTAGAGATGTCAATTTTGGCATCACAAAACCATTGAGTCTCAAAATATGTAGTTTAAATATTATAGAATCCTTGTATTTTTCAAAACATTTCAGATATTTGCAGGACAATCTATGTCGTTAAAAACTAAGTTGCTTAGTGGAGAACTTTTTCGTCATTGTACATGATTGTGCTGCGCAAAAACCCACTAAAATAACCTTTTCTTCTTAGATTATCGACCTGGCAATGATGTTAAAATGCTGCCTTAACATCACATACCAAGTTCTTATTCTCAGATGTTGATGAAATATGTATATATGGCAAGCATATATATTTGTCGTCTAAATGTTGTTCAGCTTATTCCATTTGTGAATTATAAGAAACATTTTTTAATTCACACTTAATCTTACAAAATAACCAACAGCTGCTCTTTGCAAGGAGTTATGTATGTCTGAGGATATAAGTACTACATATATAATCACGTCAACTCCAAACGGGATTACCTTTCTAAACGTTACGAGTATTATATGTAACCTCAGCCTATGTTACGTTTGTTTCTATGTTACGTACGCTATGAAGTTGCTTGCTAGCAAGACATCCCCTCATCACGTTGTACTGCAGCATTTCGGTTGTATAAGGTGGAGTGGGGTTAGAATGGAAAAATTGAATCCTCGAAATAATAAGCAAATAGTTTGAGTACATGAAATTAAGCACTTACACATTATTTACTTGACGAGTTGCATATGGCTATTTTCTTATGCAATGTTAAATATAACATTTGTTGACAGTTAACGAGCTAGGAACAATCTTAGGCGATTTATATTCTCGACTGGTGCTTTTTATGGTTTGGTCCGAATAAGGGACATGATTTGAAAGCAGAAAAATGGGTGTTTGGAACATTTTTTTTAAACTCGTGGTAAGAACTCAAAATTGGAATTTCTTATTTAGTTGACAAATTTTGTGAGGGTTTCTATAAAATATCGGTATGCATCATATGATATGAAATAAATTAAATATATTATACAATAAAATTGCATATTTAAACCAACTCAGGTAATCTGGCTCCACTTTTTCGACTGCAAAGAAAATTTAAATTTGTGCTTATAACAACTTTTCCGAATTTGCTACTTTGCTAGTGTGTAAAAGACATAACATCAATTGAATCGCCAAAGGTCAATCAAAAATGCATTATGCATATGGTTATTTCTCAGTGTGGTGAATGCAAATACTTGTGTGAAAAATCACTTGAGCACTTTGCTCTATAAATAAGTGACACACTAATACACATGCCTGTGGCAGCGCAGGGTCACATGCACCTGCACGTATATCCTTGTAAATCCTGGCAGCAGTTGAGCGTTTACCAAACTTTGAAACGCAATTGATTTTGTTGCAACGAGTTGTAGCCTCATCCATTGCCACACATTTGTATCTGTTCGTGGCAATCTGCGTCGCATACACATTGTGGAATTTTCCCAGACATGAGCAGCAACATGTGAGTCAAGGATTCTGCTCGAGTTGTGCTCTTACAAAGTTGCTAGGATGCAATGTTAAGTGAAGTTTTTAAAAAAGGGTACTAGTAACTGAGAGAAAATAACAGCTTGTTATGTGGCAGCTTAGTTTTTCATTGCGTGTTAATTGTTAGGGCATATTGCTAGAGGGGTTTGGCCATTTTGTAAGCAGGCACGTAACAGCTACAACTAACATTCATGTTAAGAAATCTCAATGTTAATATTATAGTAATTAAATATTTTTTAATTGTAAGGGACAACAACAACACTCGGTTACACGGGCTTTTATGCCTTAACTATATATTTCAAAAATAAATATCGTTTCGGTATGGAGGTAATATCGAGAATATGATAATTCCTATGTAGGTTGATATCTATTTCGATATCATGAAAAATCGATTCTCGATG
The DNA here is from genome assembly GCA_963457695.1 of Neria commutata. Taxonomy (NCBI): domain Eukaryota; kingdom Metazoa; phylum Arthropoda; class Insecta; order Diptera; family Micropezidae; genus Neria; species Neria commutata. Next base: position 13,664,502 of record OY735246.1, read on the forward strand.
AAAAAGATATGCCCCCGATGATATCGATATTAACAGATTTCAATCTAAAATCTCTATATTTTATATTTACATATATGCCAGCATATGTGGATAAGTGCTCTGTCCCTTCTGCAAATATGTTGAGGTGTACATCTCACGACACCAAATATTTGAACAACAACAAAATTATGTTTAAAATTTAAAGCTTCCATGATTCCTTCCTAGGGCTTTAGTTAACAGAGATAGAAAACTTATCTCCCAAGCTGTGGCAGCGATAAACATTTTCTAAAAGTTTTACGTAATTCGAATAAAAAAAACCAAAAATTTTTAAACAATATTGAAACAACATCGATCGCTTTCTTCAGAGAAGTTGCTTGTAAGGTAGTTACGCTCCTTTTGAATACATAAACATGTCACTATATAAGACATTATGAAACATCAGATTTTCTTTCAGACAATGTTTTTTTGCCATTCTGATTCTAGAAACAATTTCACTCTATATTGCAGACTTTCAACAATCGGTCTGAAATTCAATTTTGCGTTGTGCTCCAGTCTAATCCGCCCAAATGACTGCAGAAGAGGACGATCACATTATTCAAACTCAAAAACCAGTGTAATTACACTAGAATCGAACTTGTAATGGACTGGCTCTTAGCAACACCGCAAATATACAGCGTCTTCTCATCGTTGGGCTCCCTCATGGAGAACACTTATGTCATTAGTCCAAATGCATTCGGTAAGTGGCAAGCTCTTCAAAGTTCAAAGCGCATATAACACATCTACCTTTCTTTACTTTAGCCATACTGGATGAAATTAATTACAAGCTAACTTACGAGGATCAGACGTTGCGTACTTACCGCCGTGCCATCGGCTTCGGTCAGAATGTGCGCGAGGATCTCATACCCTTGCTGGAGAATGCCAAGGACGAGGCTGTGCTGGACTCGGTCATACGCATACTGGTGAATTTGACGGTGCCCGTTGAGTGCCTCTTCTCGGTGGATGTTATGTACCGCACGGAGGTGGGCCGGCAAACCATTTACGAGCTCAACCGGCTGCTGTACAATAGCAAGGAGGCGTTCACCGATCCGAAGAGCACCAAGTCGCTGGTGGAATACATGAAGCACATTTTGGAATCGGACTCCAAGTTGTCACCGCAAAAATGCGATCAGATCAACAACTGTTTGCTGCTACTGCGCAACATATTGCACATACCGGAGAGTAACTGCGGCGTGATCGGTCCGGTGGTGCATGCGTCTGCTGGCGTTGCGCCTGTGTCCATGCAGAATACCATACTATGGAATCTCTTTATACAGAGCATCGACAAGCTGCTGCTGTATCTGATGACGTGCCCGCAGCGCGCCTTCTGGGGCGTCAGCATGGTGCAGCTGATCGCGCTCATGTACAAGGACCAGCACGTCAGCACGCTGCAGAAGCTGCTCAGCATGTGGTTCGAGGCGTCGCTCTCGGACAGTTCGGAGGACAATGAGAGCAACACGTCGCCGCCGAAACAAGGCAGCGGCGATTCTAGTCCGATGCTCACCTCGGATCCCACCTCGGACTCGTCGGACAATGGTAAGTGAGGGCGACTGATGGTCTGCTAGCTAGACAACGCCTGCTGCGGTGGGCGCCTATGCACACATGTCTGTAACGGCCCTTATGCTTCCACAGGTGGCGGTCGCTGCAAGAACGATAGCTGCGAAGATCGGCGGCAGGCATTGCGCGAGGAGACTGAAGCCACGCTGCAAGAAGTGAGTCGCAAGGGCCAGGCGTACCAAAACTCAATGCTGCGCGTGCCTGCTGCCTACGGCGGCGTTCAAGCAGCTGCGGCAGACTCTACAGCGCATATCATCAAGGTGGAAGCATTGGAGCCCATCGATGACGAGCAGTGCAAGCCATCGCATACAACTGACACCGCGCCAATTACTAACATCAAAGCCGAACCATATCTGTATGAAGCCACTCCCACAACAAACAAACAACCAGCTGAATCAGCAAACACTACCGTTGCGACCAAGTTGGCAGCCACAGATGCGGCTACCTTCAAGTCACCAACACCCTTAGTGGGCAAAACTATCACTTCCGCTCCTACTGGCAAGGCGACTGTGCCGCCAATGGGTAATCTCAACACCGATCTGTCGGACGAACCGCTCTCCAAACCATGCCAGAAGGTGCCACACTCTGGCCAATTGATTCTAGCCAAGGGCAAGTGTTGTCCGCAGAAGCGCGAGTGCCCCTCTTCACAGTCGGAGCTCTCCGATTGCGGCTATGGCACGCAAGTGGAGAATCAGGAATCCATATCCACCTCCAGCAATGACGATGATGCGCCGCACAATAAGCCGCAGCATCAGAAGCCGCCATGCAGCTCCAAGCAACGCAGCAAACCGCGCAACGCATTGACGACCGTCGATACAAAGGAGCTGCGGCGCAAGAAGTTGGTGAAGCGCAGTAAAAGCAGTCTGTAAGTTAAGGACACTCTTATCGAAATCAACAGAGTTGCCAAGTTCAAAGAAGTTCCCTGCGTTTTGTGCTCTCAAAAGTTTGGTGAATCCCAAAATCAAGATCCTTTGGAAATCAGGGAATAAAGCCTGTTTTGCAGAAAATTCGAAAGTAGGGAAGATCCCTTTTGATTCTGATTTTAAACAACATTATACCAATTTATAGAATTTAAATTTTATTTGGTAAAATTTTTTAAGGTTCTAATTGATTCGATTTTAATTTGATGGAAACTTTGTAAGCGAAATTGGGAAATTCTAAGGTTTTTTTTGAAAATCGGTGAGTTTAGAGTAGGAAGTAAGAAAGTCTGAAGAAAGTACTTGACAATCTACTACTACTACTACAGTTATAAGCTATAAACTTTCACGTGCGATAGTATATATTCTAATCTTTGTTTAAACCGACAGAATCAACATGAAAGGTCTAGTACAACACACGCCCACGGACGAGGATATCTCTAAAATACTGAAAGAATTTACGGTGGATTTCTTGTTGAAGGGCTATGGCCACTTGGTGGACGAACTGCACACACAACTGCTGGCCAACATCGTAAGTATCTGTTACACATACCACCCGAACTCGTACTCATGTGCTTGCATTCCTCAGAAAATACCCATCGACACTTCGCACTTCTTTTGGCTGGTGACTTATTTCCTGAAGTTTGCGGCACAGCTTGAGCTGGACATGGAGCACATCAGTACTGTGCTCACCTATGATGTCATCAGCTACCTGACCTATGAAGGTGTGATGCTCTGCGAACAGCTGGAGCTGAACTCTCGTCAAGCGGGCAGCGATCTGAAGCCGTACCTGAGACGCATGCATCTGGTGGTGACGGCCATACGCGAGTTTCTGCAAGCCATTGAAACCTACAAGAAGGTGACACACCTCAGCGAGGTGAGTTTCTGTTATGTTATTCTCTTGATATAAATTAAACTTTATTTACATACAAACTAGGAGGATCATGAGCATCTGCGGCATTTACAAAAGCAGATCAGCAGCACCGAGGACCTTCGTTGTTTGTTTGTGTTGCTACTGCGACGCTTCAATCCGAGCTTGCATACCAAACAGTACTTACAGGATGTGGTGGTAACCAACCATATGCTGTTGCTCGTCCTCGATAGCGTCAAAGAGAGCGATAACAACATGAACATCAAAATGACGGAGCACATTGCTCAGTGAGTCTAGACATATGCGATTTTTATGAGTCATATCTTTTATCAAAGCTTTTTCTTTACTCATAGATTTGCTACACCCGAAGTGATGCACTATTACGGCCTGCTGCTGGAGGACTTTGATAATAATGGTGAATTTGTCAATGATTGCATATTCACCATGATGCATCATATCGGCGGTGATCTCGGCCAAATTGGCACACTCTTTCAACCGGTAATATTGAGAACGTATTCACGCATTTGGGAGGCCGACTACGAATTGTGTGATGTGAGTGTTGCCAACCAACAATTTTTAAAATTTTATAATGCAAATATACATTTTTCATGTAGGATTGGTCTGATCTGATTGAGTATGTTATACACAAGTTCATGAATGCGCCGCCAAAGAGTCCACTGAACCTACCTTCCGCATCACTTACGGAACTCACCAAGGAACATAATCTCGAGAATACAGTCTGGTATGTAAAACTTACAATATAATATTTAAATTGTCGATGTAAGGGGGCTATGGAGTTTATGCACTTCCAAACATAATATTTAGGAGTAAAAGTGGTGAATGCCAAAAAAATGGTTTACAGAACAGATAAAGCTTGTGGTTGCTCTCCTCACAAACCTACTTTGACAGTTTTTTTGAAACATTTTATAAAATCGACACTTTCTTCTTCTATTTGTATAAAACAACACACAACTTTAATTAAAAAAACAGCAACTGGACTCAGGAGGAAAAGGATACGCTTTACTGGTATTATGTGCAGAGCAAAAAGGATAATGATACCGTTGGCAAAATTGTCACTCTGTTCAACAACAATGGCAACAAGCTGAAGTCTCGCATATCAATTGTACAACAACTATTGCAACAGGTGCGTTCACACTTTCCAAATTTGTTTCGTTAACTTTGCCTTTACTTATAACTTTATTTTATAGGATATTATTACGCTGATTGAGTACGATGATCTGATGAAATTCGAAGATGCTGAATATCAACGTACTCTGGTCATAACGCCTACACCAAGCACCACTGAATCGGGCATAGATATCAAGACTTCACCATCCTGTACTAAACCCACGGATGATATACAGGTAGGATGACATGTGGCTTCTTCTGCACTTGCATGCATTTATCATTTGACATTTCTGCTTTCAGATATTGCGTGATCTTATAGTCAAGCAGAAAATGGAGAAACATCTCGTTTTATTGCAGAAACTACTTTTGGAATGTTGTTATGTCAAAACGATTTTGAAGAAAAATTGTCATAGGGTTGATCACAAGAATTTGGAGCACATCATGGAACCGGTGGCCTATCATTGCATATGTAAGTTTTAAGGGAGAAATTTAAGCCGTGTTGGCTTTCAGTCCTTCATCATTTTCCTTAAATACTTAAGAAATTAACTCGATTCTATATACTTATACAAAATTTTCACATACCCGTAGTGAAAAACAAATCCATTCCCGTGGTTGAGTGGAACAGCGAACAGGCCACCACCATGCTCTATCAGCCACTTGTATTGTTGCTGCATAAATTGGGTTTTCAATTGCCAGTGGATGCGGGCTCCGTGTTCGCACGCATACCCGACTTTTGGACAATAGACACCATGTTCAGTTTGGCCAAGAAATTGGGTCCTTTGGATAAACGTGAGTTAGCAACGAGGTCGGGCTTATGTGGAAACATTATATTTGATACCATTGAGGGTTGTGCTTTTTTCTTTTCTCAATTCTTTCTTTCATTTTTATTTCCTTTCATCCTCTTCAATGAACTCTTAACTCCTTTCATTCATCTATTTTGCTCTATCCATTCCTTCCTTGTCGTCTGTCTGTGTATTTCTCTCGGTCTGTCTCTCTCGTACTCTTGATCTTGTAGTGCTGATCAAATTCGACGTGACAGAACTTATGGATAGTTCTGAACTGGTCACAGGCTGCCTGTCACGCTGCCATTATCAAGCGCGCACCTCATTGAGCTCCATATCAAGTGTGGACGCAGAGAACATGAAGCTGCTGCGGCGCAAGAGCAGTGGCGATAGTGGCTTCGCAACAGCGTACGAGTCTGATATGAAGTTTGAGGAGGCAAGCGATCGAGATAGCGAAATTTTTGCTGTTCCAAGGACAAAGCATAGCAACTCCATTATAAGGTGAGTCGGCAATGTGAAGAATTTTGTGGAGTTGTTCACACGATATATCACTCAATATAATTAAAGATTATGTAAAGCTTTGGCTTGGTTCTTGTAACTTCCAAATTATCGCATAAATTGTAATTTAAACTTTCGTTTTCCTGCATAATTTTTATAGATTTACGCCCGATCCCGAGTCGACATTTTGCTCGCCAAATTGGCTGCAACTGGTAATGCGCAGTAAATGTAATATAGCTACAATCACAAGCTCAGCAATTGCAGTTGCCACTCCTTTTGGGTAAGTGGATGTGCAATAAATGATTAATCCGAAATGGTTTGATTACACTAGTTTACTAGAGAAACCAGTTTTTGATCTTAACTTAAATAGATGCTCGAATTTTCCGTGTAATAGAGAACTATTTGAGCCTATTAATAAATATCCAAATTACCGAAAACGAATATATATAAAAAGTGGAAATTACACTTTATCGTACTACTTATAACAATAGAAGGAGTGTCTTCTAGAAGCGCATTTAAAGTAAGGACTCAATGCATAATCGCAAGCTCCTCTATGGAGCATCATTCTTTGATAACTATGTCAATCAATTTGCTTGCGAATTTTTCTAATTTTTATTTATTATTCTCTTTCGAAATACGAATTTCTTCAAATTTATAAGAAGTAGAATGGAGACTCTCATATATCTGAACATAAGACCTTCGAATTTTCTAATAGCTAACATAGCTGATAATTTCTCACATCTCAAAGCAATTTTAAAACTACTACTTAGCTCACCGATATGCAGGCCATAAAATGTAGCTGATATTTATTTGAATACTAATTCTATATGTCATAAAATGTTCACATGTGGAGCATTACAAGCTCATTGCTTTCAGCTGATCTTTAGGCGCGATCTACGATTGTTTATTGCAAGAACTACGTGAAAACTGAGTAGCAACTGTGCAGCAGCGCCATCGAACAAGCTGCCACACACTCAAATCAACAACATGCTGCTCAGCTGTGCTGGCGCACAGTGGCTTAACAGTGGCTTAACAGACAAATTCATTGGTAAAAAATCAAAAGTTTTTCAATAAAATATTTAAAAAACCAACATGCATTTTTTGCATAAGAGAACTAATAAAAATTTTTCACTGAGTCAAAGAGCCTTGAATTTTGACCGAAGAAAACCGCTTCTGAGCCACTGTAAGGCGTTGACTGCCGGCAACAGCTGCTCACATTAACACTGTGTTTACATAAAACTGTTAAATACAATTTATGCACTGCTGCTGCGCGGCAACATAAGCAATTGCGGCTGCCACATGCGGCGGCACTATTGTTTGTGTGTGTGTGCATCGGCATGTGCAATATTTTAGTGTATTACTAAAATCAGTTGACAATGGTAAGAATTAAATGTCAACGTCTGACTATTGCACATTTGCCACGTTTGCCTTGCCACATGCGCACATGCAACATGTCGCTAGCAGCATGCCACATGCGCGCAGACAGGCATTGTTTTAATCAAGATTTTCGCCGTGTGTTTTGTTGCACGGATTTTTTTCAAGCAGCAACGCCAATGTTGCTGCTTTTGTCTTCGCTTGTTGCTGCTGCGTTGCTGCCACTCGCGTTGCTGGCCACTTTGTCAGCATTGCGCGCTTTTGAGGTCGCACTTTTCAATACATTTCGAGTTTGTTGTTGTGTGGCCTGAGTTATGGCGATTTGTACGTTTGTCTGTCTGGTTATCTGCTGTTGCTCTTGTTTCTTCACACGCGTTTTATTTTCGATTTCGACTACGATCTCAGTTTTAACAGCTTGTCCATCTTTATTGCTTTTGTTTGCATACAATTTGTTCAGCTTATTTTATGAAAAGTATCAAAGCTTGAACTAGCTAGCGGGATGACTACCTCTTTTGATCCGTAATATTAGGGCTTTAGCATTCTATCTTCGGTCTGCATACTTTAAAAATTTGGTACCGATCCGATCTGTATAACTAATGAAATATTTTAAAGTAAATTTAACTAAGATTTCACATAGATTTGGTTGAAAATGAATTAAGGTTTTTCGGTTTATCACTTCCTTTTTTGATTACAACATAAATGTTATAAAAAGATTTCTTTATATACGGGGTCTTTCAACATTATTTTATGGGATATTTTTATACAATACAATTTCTCGGCAGATTTTCGATTGAGTACTCTTCTCGTATATCGATTGCATAGAACAAAAAATACATAAGTGGTGAAACTTGGAATGGATTCGTATACCGCATTTCTCCAAATTTCTTCAGAGTTGCTCAATATGTTGCCATGGGTTTTCTTGTCAATATCTTTGGCCCAGATATCGCATTCATGTTACTTTTACCTTGTTTGATATTTTTATTTTTCATAATATATTTTATTGGCGCGTTGCGATTTTTCTTGTCATATGTATCGTGAAATTTTTACGCGTTTGTAGTTTGATGGCATTTTTTTATAGCTTTTATTTGGTAAATTTTTGTTTCCGTGAGTATTTTATTTTGTGAATCCATGTGTTAAGTTATTAAAATACCTAGCGATAACAGCAGTGTGCGTCGAGAAAAACTGATTACGGTAAACGCGGCGAATGTTACTCCCGCCAAGAAAGGGACGAAGAAAGTGTGACATTACACATACGGTTCGCTGACGGTTGATGCACATACGATCTTTTATGGGAAGAGCCATAAAAGATTGGAGTGACAGCAAGCGACAACGAAGAGCAGATGCCCCCTGACCTGTCAGCAACCTCCCGCTGAGGAAGAGTCGAGTGAGCATGTGAATAGATTATCGGTATCACAGATGCACTCTTATCTGTTAGCAACCTCCCGCTTAGAAAGGGTCGGTTGAGCGCGTTGTACGACGCTAAATATAGTTATCGCTTGGTATTTTGTAGATAGCACTTAAGATATATGTACTGGAGCCGTATGGCACCATGTACTTAGGTAGGCTAAGATTTTGATATAAATAAACGCTTCAGGCAACTGAAGAGGGACTCGTGAAAAGAACGTCTTTTAACATGGTGACCCCTAGTTTTTAAAGCACGCAACGAAATTGTCAGTGTTGAAGTGTTGATGTGTAAAACGCGCGACGAAATTCATTTGGTGTTGTGATTTTAAGTGCGCGGCCAGCTTATTTTTAACTGGCTTTCGGCAGTAACAATTCGTTTTTAGGTGTTTAGTGAAAATATTGCGAAAAAAGCAATATTAATAAACATCCTTAAAAAAAACATTAAGAATTGGTGAAACTGCATTTTAGTGAAAGTGAAAGTTTTAATTAAATTATGGAGGACACACTCAACTATCAACAGGAGCTGGCAGAATCGATACGGACAGGCTACCAGAAAGGAGTGGTCTGTACCGGTGAGGAGAAGTTGGAAGATCTGGAACAAATGAAATCTGCTATTGAAGACCAGTGGAAAGTGTTCCAGGCCAACCACGCCATGCTGCTACCACTTTCTTCATCCGTAAAAAAGGAACAGGAAATGGTGCAGGAAATGGTCTTCGCGGCAACAACAAAATTAAATAAAGTTATTCTGCGAGCCAAGGAAGCAGGTAAGTATAAAAAATTTTTTATTGTACCAAGGGTTAAATATGATAGAATGGCCCACCACTTGTATAATTTTAAATGGGCTTTACAACAATTTAAGACTGGTGTAATCGATTATTCCGAATTACGGGAGATGGCGATAAAGTCGGAAAATGCTTATTTGGAGTACTTGGATGTAGTAGTGGAGGACGATCTAACGAGTCAGTTTAGGTTCTTTTGGGAAGAATTCGGAAGCATTCCTAGGGACCTGATAAATCAGCAGATATGGATTAACTGCCATAAAGTTCCTAAATCGAATGATGTGAAGGTTTTGGAACAAGAGCAAGTGATTGTAGAAAGCACTGCACGGGCGACAGATAGCAGTGTTAGGAAAATCACAACTGTAGACACATTTAAATTCCAAACAAAAAGTAAGGAAGGATGTGTGTTGAATTGTGTTACTGACCATTTTTTGGGTTATTGTAGCAAATTCAAGGCTCTCAATGGAAATGAGAGATTCTCGCTGGTAAAAGCAAAGAACATATGCTTGAAATGTTTAAATAACGGGCATAGGGCTTTTACCTGCAAAAGTGAAGGATGCAAAACATGCAATGGTGCGCATCATACATTATTGCATGGGGATGGTATGTGGGAAAGTGTCATAATTAAAGACACCAAAAAAACCCAGCCAGTCCTTTTGTCAGCAGAGTGGGAGATAAGTTTTACCCAAACACTGGCGTTGCAAAAGGAATCGCTAAGGCGAAATTTTGAATTCAAAGAAATTCAGGCCAGAGAACGGCATGCAAAAGAAGAGAAAGAGGGTGAGAAGCAAGCTAACCAAACTGTTAGAGATGAGGACAGGGAATTTATGGTTAAGCTTCCATTAAAATCACCAGTATCAGGGTTAGGGGAATCTGCAGTAGTAACCAAAAAGCGGGTCCCTGTTTTAGAGAAGAAACTTCAGGAAAACAAGGGGCTCTTTGGGAATCACCTGGAGCAGATTAAACCGAAACTTAATCCTGTTGTAACAAAAAATATTTCTTTACAGAATCAGTGGAGAAGGAAGATAAAATGGGACACTGAAGTGCCAAGAAACGTGATTCTAGATTGGTGCAGTATTAGAAGCGAATTGCCATACCTTCATGAAGTAAATATTCCGAAGAACTTGGTATCCAGCAATGCAACGAAGGTAGAGTGGCATGGATTTTGCAAGGCCTCCACGAAAGCATATGGAGGTATAATATGCGTAAAATCAGTCAATGGATTGGAAGAAGCCACTGCCAAATCAAGAGTGGCACCGATCAAATTAATAAACTTACTAATGCCATTGTCTGAAAACCCCAATTATTATAGGGTTTTACTACCGGGGCATTTTCAAGTTGAGAAACCGCTATCCACGCTTGTCAATACTGGTGATAACCAAGGTTATCACGGGCTGCGGGGCCACTGCAAGGCAGTGGAGGAAAAGGGGAAAGAATTCTGGAAGCGGTGGTCGTCCGGGTGTTTATCAAAACTGAAGAAATGGTATGAAGGAAAAAGTCGGTCCGCCAATAAAAAACCAGATGGATTGGTTCTCTTAAAAGAGGATAACGGTATCCCAATGAACTGGAGATATGGCCGGGTGATCAAACCTATTATGGGCGTCGATGGCCTGTGTAGACTGATCAAAGTCAGGACCAGCACTGTAGTGTTCCAAAGATGGATACACAGTGTTTGTCTATTTCCTATCGGAGAAGAACCGATAGGAGAAAAGAGCGAACTGAAAACTGCCAGAAAGAAAGAAACCAAATTAAGAAAGTCAAGCAGAATAAAATATATAAATTGTCTGTTCACATGGTTTTCTCTGCTATGCATACTATCACCCAGGTATGGGCAAATTAGAATTTATTGTTTTAAGGAAAAGGCAGGGATTTTCGTCGAACGCCAAGGCATCGTGGGACTGAGCCCAACATCATGGAAGACAACAGCACATCTGGCAGACTATGGAGCACATAAAGACAAGCTACAAACGCTATTGGACGCCTTGGAGAATCGAAGAAAACTAGTCCCTAAAAACCAATACCTCGAGCAGACAAACCAGCGGCTTCATTTTAAGTTGACCGGCACCAGACGAAACCAAGAGGCAACCATCTTAAGCATGCTGAAGAATGGTAGAGCAAGTCGCAGCTGTCCACTAGCATTCATGCGGATGATATGGCATTCGATGTTCGCACTGATGGATGAAGAGCCTGATGATTCCCAAGTTCAAAAAATCCAAAACGAACGGGAAAACGAAGAATATCTCCTGGAGCTAGCACGAAACCAATCATCAATTCACTACATGACGATGGACGTGTTATGGAAGCCAAATGATGTTATCTGTAGCAACTTTTCCGCAATCAAAAAGGCAATATCTCAATTAATTCATGCCACGAACAATGACCTGGCTGAAGATGTACTCCTCAATATAAGTACAGCAGTGACGAAATCGCTTAGAGCTGTTAAACAAATGCAGCGAGCTTTCGTCGAACTCATACGGAATCCAAAGGGCAAATTTATAGAAAGATTGCTGCCTTTGGACCGTTTCCAAGAAGAGATATACCACTACCGAAGGAGAAAAAAGATGCTACTCTGTCCGCAGCTGGATCCACTTTACAATTTTAATGCAGTACCAATATGCGAAGTTCAGCTGCTATTAAAAATTCGAACGTTGCCACGGATCTGTGAAATCAATATGATGCCGTTACGAAGTTTCTAATACCAGCTACATACAGCAAACTCTTGGATGACCGCCGTGACCGAAGAAACACCAGTTGAATTGATCTGTAGCAATGACCACTCCACAATAACGCTACGGGATCAAGGTGTAGTGCAGCTAAACCCAGGATGTCACATACAAGAACTGGAAGTCAGCTTATGGGCGTATGACGAATTCACATCCAATATTAGCTACATGATTCCAGTGATGAACATCAGCAACCATCTACCAACCCTTAAGCATTTGGAAATAAGGGGTGAGTTAGAAACGTTCAAGATATCGAAGATACCCGCGCCAAAGGCAATACTTGGTTTCCCCATCGATTTTGATTCACAAGACGCCTTTCATTATGGCATGAGCATCAACAACTTCATTCTGCTGTTAATCGCTGGTGTCGCGATATTTTACATCCTTAAGAAGATCTGCGGTACCACAACTCGAGGCCTAATTCCACTCGGCGGACTCGCATTCGGGCGCTAATCCTTGGCACGTATGTTGACAAAAGTATAGGGTAGCATTATAAATTTTACGTTAAAAAAATATTTACATACAATTGAAGATAAGCCCGTATTAGAAATAATTACATACACACATAATGAAAAAGGCAGTCGGTTCAGTTTTTGTTCTATTGAAAGGATACATCCTTTCAACGCGGGCAGTATGTTAAGTTATTAAAATACCTAGCGATAACAGCAGTGTGCGTCGAGAAAAACTGATTACGGTAAACGCGGCGAATGTTACTCCCGCCAAGAAAGGGACGAAGAAAGTGTGACATTACACATACGGTTCGCTGACGGTTGATGCACATACGATCTTTTATGGGAAGAGCCATAAAAGATTGGAGTGACAGCAAGCGACAACGAAGAGCAGATGCCCCCTGACCTGTCAGCAACCTCCCGCTGAGGAAGAGTCGAGTGAGCATGTGAATAGATTATCGGTATCACAGATGCACTCTTATCTGTTAGCAACCTCCCGCTTAGAAAGGGTCGGTTGAGCGCGTTGTACGACGCTAAATATAGTTATCGCTTGGTATTTTGTAGATAGCACTTAAGATATATGTACTGGAGCCGTATGGCACCATGTACTTAGGTAGGCTAAGATTTTGATATAAATAAACGCTTCAGGCAACTGAAGAGGGACTCGTGAAAAGAACGTCTTTTAACACCATGACATGGATAGTCTCATTACTATGTTATTTTTTCGACTCTTTTCTGATATAAAAGGGTTCTTTACTACTTTTTATGGCATGCTCATTAGGCATTGCTGATTTTGAACTTTGCTGTTGATTAGTTCAAGAGATTAAGATACATTTTGTAGTGTTATTGTTAATAGATTTTGTAACGATAAATCCTGAGTCAAATATAATTAATTTTCAGTTAGTCAGCAAAGTTGAATGACCACACACTTTCACTAATTCTCTGCTTCGATCCTGACTTCCAGCTTCATTAATTTTGTATTTATCAACTTTGAATGCTTAAAATCGATTAATAAGATGCCCATTCAATGAATTTGTTGATAAATTTTTAATTTTTTATTTGTATTCAATTTGGCTACGTCATATCTTTACATGAATTAATGCCATCTACATTCCAAAAATTTTGTTACTACTCAATAATTTATTTGTCAATGAAACCCGCATGTATGTATACCCGCAAACTGTTTGAAATTGAAATTTAAAAATACAGTAGCAATCACAGCAGCAGCAGCAACAACTAAAACAAAAACCACAACAACATAAACAATAGCCAGACAATAGCAACAATAAACTTCAATTATCTCTAACAATACAAGATAAATGTGCACTCGATTAATTAAATTGCTTTTAAATGGCGAACTTGATTTTTGTTGTATCGTATCTTTTCATGTTAAATTAATTTCGATATTATGGTTGTATAAATTGCGGCTTCTGAGAGTCAATTAATTTATAGCTCGTTTGAGTGCTGTTATGTTGGAAGCTTCGCTTGCCAGCGCGTTCGCTAGTCGGTAACTGAGGTAACTTCTACAATTTGATGCTAAGCTTTACTACGAGTCTTAGCATTGATTTATTGTAAGCAAAATTTCGAGCAAGAAGCTTAAACTGAGCTCGTAAGAGCTAAGATTTAAGTGAAACGAATTTTTTGTGTGAAGATATTCGATGGAATATTGAATTGTGTAATCCATTAATCCATTTAACATTACATAGTTTAGATTTAACTTAAATAAGAGTTCTTGCTTTTGATGAATTTCATCATGCAAGCTTTTGTACTTTGCTCTTGTGCTCGTTTCAAATATGTTAAAGCTCTAGAGTTTTGATGGCAGTTGCCAATGAATACAACCAACATGAACACATCATAATGGAGCAGCTGCATTTTTGTCATTATCTAGCACAAACTTTTAGAAATTTTATATAAAAAATTTGGAAAATATTCTTAAATATTCTTCTTAAAATTACTGCCAACGCTTTTTAAAAACTTGTCACGACTTTCATACTAAAATTTTATTTTAAAGGTACGTTAAGGGTACGCGAAATGTTAGCATAACGAAAAATAGTATTGCCAAATATGGTATTTCTCATATTTTCAAATAATGAATAATTCTTTTAAATTACGACTTATGTATATATTTCGAGAATTTGGTTCAGAGCGTTACACGGTGCGACGCACGGTGCTGTAGAAGAAGATTGATAATTGAATCACACAAAAAATTAATTCAAAGGTGGGCCCTTCTAGACATACACTACCATTCATCAGGCTCGGCGCACTTAAAAATCAATTTAAAATTTATTCCCATTTCACACTTGTGTAAACTAATTACAACAACAATTACCAAGAAGGATACCTAAATCAAATTATTTTATTTAAAAATTCTGTTTCGTTGTATAAGTAGTTTTTTCAAATTTAATCTACTCAAGCACGATTCAGCACACTTTTAAAATTAATACAATACAAGTGCAACCCTGTAAATGGCGACTGTATGATTTTTTCATTGATTCCATTCAACTTTTTTGTATCTTAAAGCAGAAGTAATACTAGTAACCCAGATATTTGAGCATGGAATTCAATTCGTAGATGTGGCTTGATTGTTGCTTTTATTGTTTAAGATTGAAAGTGTTTGGGAATTTGAAGCCCAATTAATGCAAGAAATGTCGCTTTTCAATTCGCACAAGATTGTGAAAATTTATAGACATTTTTTAGCATACCGTGCATTCAATCCATACTAGATTTGATTTGAGAATCTTGTTAGTTTTGATTGCATTAATTCGCAATAAAAATGAGACATTTCCTTGTTGGCCTCTCTCTTTGTTTAACTCTAGCAAGTAGTTGCTGCAGAACAGGATGCTCATCATGCGAAATAGTTTCGGAAACTAGTTCCCCAACCAGTTTGCATTTCCATCAATAGTGCTTAATCAGTTTTGCTTTGTGTCTCTTTCGTGTGGTTTCTTTTGTACTTTTGCCGCATTTGCATTTTGGTATTTGTGCATTTTAGCATATAGATTCCATTTAATGCTTTTTCTTGAGAATTCGCAAAAATTTAATACGCTAAACTAAAAGCTGAATGTCATAAGTATATTTTTTTTAAATTTATCTTTTTATTTGCGCGTATTTGCGTTTTTGCGGTTTTTGCAAACGCTTTTAAAGTGCGAGCGATTTTGTTATGCAGCCGCTGAACCAGCTCAAATGTAGGTTTCGATTATGGGCGTTGTGTCAGCAAAAACGCATAAATAATTGAGATTATATAATTTTTGCGAATTTCTGCTATTCCGCTTGATCTCTTTTATGCGCAGCTTCATATGTATGTATGTAGGTGTGTGTGAATGTTACAAACATTTTTCGTGCATCTTTATGTGCAAATTTCACAACAAAATTTTTCGCTTTTAATAAACCAAGATATTGTGCAAAATATTTTGTCATATCAACTAATTTTAGTGGGAGCAAAAATTATTCATAGAAATTTACTTCAAGTGTGAACGCGGCTAGTATTTACTTTATATACTTGTAAATACGCTAGTAATAGGTATTAGCATATAATTTTGATACAAAATATGGCTTTAATGTTCCATTGAATGAATGAATCTTGAAGAAAATTCAAGCCAATTACATTTTCAAAATGATTCTACACCCACTTCAAATTGAGTGCAATCAAACAATAAAGTTCATAGGAACTTCCCAACTGACCCCAGAGATCAAATTTTTTTCTTCTAAAGTACAACTTTGTAGCGCGTGAACAATTCATCAATGTTAATCATACGAAAATTGGCCAAAGCAACAACAACGACATCGACAACAAACACAACAGGCTATGTCTCTCTTAAGACAAGCAAAAAATAAGGCAACAGACCTTTACAAAATTGAACACTTTATGAAAGCCAATTGAGCTCAATAAAAGCGTGAAAATTATATCGCTCTGCTTATGTGAGTGTGAGTGTGAGTGTGTATGTTTATGGGTATGCAAGTCGTATGTATACTTTGCGCGAATTAATAAATAATAAACGTAAAAGTGCTTAAATTGGCCAAAAGCAAGCATTGCTGGAAATGCTTTAGGCTGTTGTTGTTGGTATGGTTTGCCGTTTTTCGGTGCTGTTGTTGTTTGTTGTTGTTGCTGCTACTGCTACTGCCACTATTGCAAGAAGCATGCACTTGGCTACGAGGTGTTTATTTAATAGTATTGTTAATAATAGTATTGTTGTTGTTTTCATGATATTGTTAGTAAGCAAAATTGCCGAATGCCACTAAACTTCAAATAGCAATACTGCCAAACCCATTCGCCAATGGGTTAAAGTTTATGCGAAAAGAGGCCTTTAGAATTTGAGTCTATAATTAAGTATTGTGGCATAAGCTGCATGCAATGCTGGCCACTCAAAGATCATGTGCTGAAATGGTGTCAAGATTTACTATGGGAATTGTTTGATATAAAAAAAAATAAAATTCTGCGCTTACTGTGAGTGTGTAGGTAAGCATAAATATGCCCCAAAAAATTATCACTGAGATGACAGAGGCTTACCAAGAATTCCACCATTCGAATATGATATGAGAAATTTTGCATTACCTGGTAATGCAATGTGTATTCTTTAGAAGGAGGAATGCACGGTATAAGAAATTTTAGGGTTATGTAGAAATGATGTACATAGGTCGTGATGTACATTTGCGTGTGAATGATTTCTTCTGTCAGTGTGGTGATATGTGGGCAAAGAAAGGGTAGACAACGAAGTAACAAGAACATAGATATTGTCGCTATTGTTCTTGGTTTATGTGAGAATTCGATCACTATCATAATTTAGATACTAGAGAATAGCTATTGTCTTCTTCAAACTAATTTTTCGACTTCTCTGTTTTATTCAAACTTTTAACTTCACCTCGTTTAGCCATGTTCTTTATTATTTTAGTTTTTATTTGAGTTGATGGCATTTTCTATTGATTTCCAACTTCCTCTTCTTATTTAAGGTGCTCAGCAGCAATTACCAATACTTATACTATCTATACTTATAGTTTCTTTTCCAATCTTTCCTTTGTTGAAAGCGCCGTATTCTTCGGCCACCACACATATTTCACGACGTGACTTCACTTTGGCCCAGCAGCAACGGAGAGGTCAATACTTGAAGTGACTTTTTCAGCAAATATAAGGAAAAACGTTATCCAAATTTTTAGTCGCAATCCTTTCACTTACTTGCATGTGTCATTGTCCTAAGCAATATGCCTTTTTTCATATATGTAATATTTTTGTTAAATGTCATATGCACAATGTAGAGTGCACGATGTGCCAAAATACAGCTGAAATTGGTTGGAAAATGATTTGAAAATTTATTTATTTATTTATTTATTTATTTATTTATTTATTTATTTATCATCTATCGAGTTAAACTCTCTTAGACTTAGCAATAATACAGTAATATCTTAAAAATATTATAGTAATAAATACAATTTTGACTAAATTCAATTCAAATCAAACAGAGCAAGTAAAAAAAAAAACGTAATGTTTAGAGCAAATTCAGCAGTTCCTTTTTAAATATATTACGAGATCGAGATTGCTTGGCTTTTTGGCAGCTCATAAAAGTGCAACTCACTATCGGCACACTATCACCCACACATACAGACACACAGGTTTGGGCGCCCCCGTGTGCCGACTGGCTCCCTGTGGCGTTGCGTGCTAACGCTGGGCAGCACCTTTAGTGCTGATCTGCAGCAAATTATGGCTGAAGCATTGGCCATTTTCGCATGCTTCCTACTTTCAATTAACAATTCATGCCGAATTGCATGTGCAAAATTTGGCAAATGACTGGGAAAATTAATCAACTGAAAGCATGACGAGGGTGTCGACTTAAGAGGTGGTCATTTAAAGTGCAGGTGTTGCAGTTATGCCTAAGGTGTGCTCACACAGAAAAACCTTCTAAAAATTTATTTATGCTATGAAAAAGTTCATGAGCTAGTAAGAACTAGACTTCGTTACCTAGGTGAAATATATATCTGCCACCGAAGGATACTGTGAACATATGCCTAAAGGAAATTGCTTCATTCCTCTTGAAGCTGCGCAGCCATGAGGATCTGTAAATAGATGAAGAACTGTCACCATAGGCCTTTCAGACCACAGCAGCTAGGAAACTAGATTCCTACTCCAAATACAAGCTTTGATCGGACAAATAATAATAATATTTCATATATATACTTGCAGTAAATTTTTATTTATTCTATATTTCTACATAATTCAATTATTATTAAAAAACGCATTTCTCAACGAACGCATTCCCTTCATTGCAGCAACGATGCGGACATTTGCATGTCCAGCAATCATGCGCTGTCAACGCTAATGACAGCTGCAACAGCAACAGCAATTGTAACAGCCGCACAAGCCGCCGCAACAACGTCACACTTAATGACAGTAGCCGTGGCAGCAGCTACCGCGGCAACAACTACAACAACTGCAGTTACAGCAGCAACAATAACAACACAACATCCCACAACAACACTGTCATGTCCATCCATCAGCAACATAATTGGATCGAGCCAAATGAAACAACATAGCGTTGGCAACAACAGCAACAACATGACAACATCAGCAGCAGTTCTGTCTGAGCAGCAACAGCAGCTATGCAATGATGATACAGCAAAAAAATTGCTCGAATGCAACGACTCCAGTTCGAGCGGCTATTACTCGCGCAGCTTTGGCGGCAATCTGGAGAGCGAGTACAGTGCAATGGTGGCATCAGTCTATGAGAACGAAATTGCCAAGTAAGTGCAATTGTTGCTTATTTTAGATTATTCGATTTATTTATTAATTTATTGCTTATTCTGTTACTTTTGAGATTTATTTATGATATTAATACATATAATGTCTATATACTAAGACGAAGGTTTTATAGACTTCCCGTTATATTGCAGTTCATGTGAACTGCTGGGAAACGTATTAGAATAAAATTGTTTGTCTTCCATAGACGATATATGTATAAAAATATACGATATTTGTTGTATTGGTTTCATTTTCAAAGTCGATGCTTGTCAATTAATTAATTTTCTGCTGCCAATAATTCAACATATCTGTGCAGAGTTAAAGACTATAACTACAGCGAAATGTTGATATATGCATACAGAGGTTCCTGTTGAAAGTCGAGCAGATATTTTTAAATTTTTTCTCAGTGATTTTACAAATCTAATCGTTTTATTTTTGGCAAAATTGAAAAGCGCCCATAGGAAAGTAATTTAAATTAGTTAATGAAAAACAATCTATATGAAAAGAAAAACAGTGTATGTATTTGACTTTTTTCAAAGTATTGCCCATTGTCACTCTTCTGGCCATAAGTAGATACAACCAAAAAAAATCCGTACTACTCCTGCATCGAGCCAATTTTTAAAATTATTTCAAAAAAATGGAATTACTGCTGCTACAAACTATGCGCCATCATTCTAAATCAATGGTAATAAAAAGGAGCAATGTCTGTTAAATACGCTGAATGAGGTGGCACATTCCACCAAAAAGTTTTGAATAAGTTTTGACTAGGCGTTCAATATGTTGGTGAGCGTTATCATGCTGGAGAATCACATTGTCGTGCGTATTCGAATTTTTTCTCGTTCAGTTTCAAAGCATGATTTGTAGCTAATATCGACTCTCCGTGACGATATTCCTTCATAGAAAATTACATATATAAAATTGTTCAACTTCTGAATTTTTTGGCTGTTTCTGGCGCTCCTTGCCTTTTACGTGCATGTCATTAGCTTCAAACGTCCACACCAATTTTCAACTGTTTCGCATTTGTCGTGTCATATTCCCCATAAGCTTCCAAACAATGCCATATGCATAGTCTAATATAATTTTCCGTCAAAACAAAAGTTAATCAATGTACAAATGATCATTTACACAATTTTAGTTTATATATCGCATTTCTATGAACGACAGCCGCAATAAATTGTAAAAACATTCGAGAATTATTTCCACTTGTCTGGCCCAACCCATTCATTGTTCAAAGCAAAGCAACTCGCTGCTGCCATAAAAATTGGCACTGGCCAAAATCGAACTACATCAATATTAATGAACATTTTAATAAATCGATTACGAATGGCCACACCACAACACAGTGAACTGTGCTCGAGCGTGCGCCCAAAGACAATTAAGGCATTAAAGTAATTGACAATTAGACATTTGACACAAAAAACTACAAAACTATGGCGCGGCAATCACAGCAGTAGAGCGACCCCTCCTGCTCCAGCGCGAGCAAAAAGTAGCAAGCCGTCTACTCGAATGGCTTATAGTATAAACCCCCCCCAAAAATTAGATTCATTACGCTTTTAGGCTCTACAATGCTGATATCGCATGTTGGCATGTTACATATGGCCAGCATTGCCCATATCAGATTGCAAAAAGTTAAACAAATGCGAAAATATTAAAGTGATACTCGAGTGCACTAATACACATACACGTGTGCACTGAGCAACAAAGCAAACAAGTTTTATTGACATGAAGTTATGTAGTATTAGCAATTGATCCTTTCCGATCAGGTCACGTGAAGGTGAAGTACTGGTTTGAGCTTTCGATTGGTGTAGTTTTCGGTAGCTATTTAGTGGCTTAAATCATAAATCATCAATCATTATTTTGTTGGTAGAAGGAAGGTCTTAGTGCAAACCTCACTTCCAATTACACTGAAAAAGGTGGATTAGGGTAAAACCACGTTTATTTTTCAGGACTTGTGTCTGATGCAAGTGATCTCCTGGCAGATGCTTGATATCTGGAAAAAAGAGTTTTAATTTCTTCGTGTATTCTTCGTTATCTCGTTCTTCTTCGACTTCGGCTTGTAGGTTAAATAATATTCTTAAAATTTATACGCAGATTGGAAAGAGATATTCATATCTGTTCTTGTATTCCTATCAAGATAACCCAGACATTTTAATTCTCCAGTTGCTCTAAAATTGCCTTCAATTTGATATGTAAACGGCACAATAAATCTCAAACACCATCAAAAATTACGCAATTTTTCACACAATTTTGGCACTTTAATTTGGCGCCAGAAGCCCCCTTGACATAATTGTTGCCTCATCTGCCGTAAGCACCGAAACTATTAAATTCAAATGAAAAACTTCAAAATTGCGCTTAATAACCGCCTACGTTCTTGCATTTTACCATGGCAGCAACATCACATTTTTGGTGGCTTCTCTACAAGGCTCGTGCGAAAATAGCTCAAAACGGTGGTAGCCTGAAAGACTCGCTCTATTTGTATTGCAAAAGTAAATTTTTTTTTTAAAAATCCACATAAGATTTATGTGATGTCTGCCTTTGTTGTGTCTGCTACAATAAAGTTGTGTAAAAAGCACTGAACACTCTTGGGTAAATCTACGATTAAAAAACTACAACTTAATATAGGTAGAACTACTTTTTTTTATATGCAACGCTTATTTCAAGCTGTGACTACCTTTTTGGTATAATTGCTGCCAGCATGCTGGCATTTATCGGTGCTCCACATGTATGTCGCTATAATTGAACTTGATTCATTGGCATGATTGTTTGTTGTGGTTCAATGTAAAACCAAAAGTGATTTTTGTGCATCGAATAAGTTTTGTTGGGTAAGCTGTTCGATCGCTTTACCAAAACGAATTTGCTAGAACAGTCTTTTGGAGCAATTTTGAAAATTTTACTTTTTGTTTGAAAAATGACAAGTTCCTTAAAGATGCTGCAGTTCAGCTTTTACAAGATGTCACATTGTTACCATTTTTTCTATGAAGACTTCAGATATTTTTGATTTTTTAATTAACACTGTGCCTCCTTTGAGTGTCTTTTGAAACTTGTACCTAAATTTCCATTCAACCTATGCTATATTTATTGAGCTTAAAGTGTTTCTTTGAAAATATCGCCTACCATTTAAATTTTCGAAATTTCTTTCATATAACATACATTCTTTAAAATAAGTATCTCCTGAATTAAGCTTTAATTTATTGTGAATTTCTATTCTATTTACAGTAGTGACAGCGCATCTGTGGCATCCAACTTGACACGCATGTACGTCAGTGATGAGGAAGAGAGGCATGGCAACTAAAACACGACCACCAGAAACTTTATCATAAATTAAATATAACCTTGAAGTAAGAAAGAGAACTTGGATTTTTTAAGATTGCTTGCATCTTTAAATACGCAGCAGAGCAATTTGTTTACAAAAGGTTACAAAAATGCCTCAAATTAGACAACATCTTAACTAAAAGATTTACAGATAAATTATATTAGCCGCTGGTGTTTTGTCTTTGCTGTCTAGGCAGCAATTTTATAACTATTAAGTATCAGTATGTAGCAGCATTTAAATCTATAGAAAGTTGAACTACGACCTCTTAAATCGACCGGTTTACTTTTTAGGCTTAACATGT
Organism: Neria commutata; assembly: GCA_963457695.1. Lineage (NCBI taxonomy): Eukaryota > Metazoa > Arthropoda > Insecta > Diptera > Micropezidae > Neria > Neria commutata. The sequence continues at coordinate 13,687,337 of OY735246.1, forward strand.
TATTCTATTCAATGTTTGGAAATTAATTTTGGATCAACAATTTTACGCATAAATACGTACATATTTGTATAGATATAAGTATAGATATATGTTAAATGTGCTCACTATTGTGGTTGAAGTTCTAATGTTAAATCCAGATCTATTGTTCAAGTATAACATACAATTTTTTTTTTACAAAAGCTCTTTATTTTTGGCTTTTTTGATTGCATCTGGGTAAATAAAAATCTTTATTTTTTGAAGGATAAAACATTATTTTAGAGAAAGTAATAGAAAAGATACTTTCAAACATTGAATGTTAAGAATATGTAAAGAAAAGCATAAGCTGGGCATAGTAATGTTGGATATATATTTATATGCGCTTTTTCTTAAGCCGCTTATTTCAGTGTGTACCTTTTGTAAGAATAATGATATAAATCAAAAATTTGCATATTATATTGAAAATGTTTTCTTTAACTCTTAATTGCATTTTCGTGCTAAAAAGAGGACATAGAATTTCACATTTGCTGGAACATAACAGCGAATGCAGTTGATGATCTAATTATATCTACAAAAAATTACAAATTTACACACACAGCTACATGAATTATGTATAAGGTATTTGTATCTTCTTATTATAAATTTAAATAAATGTTGATGTTTATGAGATGTTTGTAGTATGTAGTATACTTTTATAAGAAATGTTACACAATTACGATTAAGTAAAATTGGCGACTATAAATAAATGAAATGTTAAATTTTAAAATGTTTGAATTATATTTTTCAGCCTAGGCTTAGAGTAGATATCTTAAGATTAAATCTAGTGGAATCTAGCGCATAAAAATTAATTCTTATACATACTCGTATAGTTGAAATGTACGAATCGAACGTTTCTGAAATCAAATTGGCTATTTCTGAAATCGATTTCACTTTTCTGATTTTAATTTAGGCATTCCAAAATTGAAGTGAGTAATCTCCATTCAATTTGTTTCTTTCTGAATTTAGATTGACTATGAAAAATTTAGCTCTTTCTGAAAGGAATTTCAGCTGAGCTCAACTTGACAGAGTATCAGCATAGCACTGAAATTTGCAGACCTTCAATTTTGTACATAACATATTCAAGAATGCTAAAAATATGTGGCTGGAAAAAACTTTTATTCGAGTTATTCCAAAATGCTCAAAGTGGCAAAGCAGTGAAAGGTATTTGGTACCAAACGGAAAATTAAATGTTAACGAGCCTCGAAAATTAATGGATTAAATTTGAATGGGGAATCGTTTTCCTACAACTTACATGTTTCTAATCAATTTTGACTTGGATCAGTTGCGAAAGATCAGGTTAGTATTTAACATGATTGACATACCCGACGAATTGACGATTGGTTGGTCTAATTATTCTTTCGATTCCATGGATAACATTAGGAAATAACTTACGTATCATTTAACCATCCAAACATCAGTAGCCAGCAACAACAACTTTTACTACACACAGAACAAAGATTGCACATGCGCCAACAACATTTGACAAAATCTTTTACAATCGCTAACAACATAAGGACGAAATTTGGCTCAAACAAAAGCCAAGCAATAAAAATGCGACTAAATTGACAATTGCATTAAGGTCATTTGAGAGTGGGAAAACAGATCGCAACTAGCAAAGCTTGTCCATACGCGCGCTCCATTATTTTAGAATGGCCAATACGTCGAGCCGATATGAGCAAGCACATGTGAAGCAGTCTTGGCCATGTTGGAAAATCAGCTCAAAAGCAATTGAAAGTGCACATTTTCAAAATGCAAACAAGGAATGAAAACGTTTTGTTTTTGTTCCGAAGTGCAATAGCAACTCCAATGACTCCTCACAATTATGGGAACTGCACTACAACAACTTTAATAAAACAACAACAATGACAAGAGCTACGAGCTGTTATGAAAACAATAACAGCAGCAGAAACCAACCAATATGGTCAAAAGTAATAGTAACCACTTTGTAGAGAATCAGCAACAACAAGAACAACAATAACAATACTGCTACATAGCGTTGCCACCTTTAAAGATTTGTAGTTCAATTGGAAGAAGTCATTCTACCTTATTTTCAAGATCTAAAATTGAAGTACAATTGTGCAAAATTGAAATCTCAGGGCTGAATCAAATGTTTGGAGAAACGCTTCAATATTTGATGGTAGAAAACCTTTATAAAAATCGTTTGGGACTCTAACCGACTTGTCGCTCAGAGTGCATTGGAGGACTTACAATAATAATATGGAAGGTATTCAATAGGTCGAGAGGCGGCGCAGAAAAGTAGACCGAATCGTCGCTATTTAATAAAGAACAAGGAAGAAATAAATCAAGAAATAAATCAAGGGAAATATTACGAAATGTTTCGAAACAGAAATTGTATATTCCCTTGAAGTGGCAACGCTGCAGCTACCACCTACAGCGTCTGCAAGACAGCATTTAGCCTTTAGCATGCGAACAATAACAAATAATAATAATTGTTTAAGCAGCACTCGCCCGCTTTGGCTGCCTCTGGCCAGAGCATTTTGTAGCTGTACTTGTAAGCGTATAATTGCAACGAGACCATTTGTGGCAAGCCGCGCTGCCATGTTGCGCTGCATGACCCGCGCGTAGTCGCCGCGCCGCCAGTTCAAATGTGGCAAGTGGCGGCCGTACCTTTCTTTTCCCCACCGCAAAACAAACGAAATCGAATCATTGATTTGGGAACGCAACAAAATTTTGGAGCTACTGAATCTGTTCGTTTCTGTTGCACCTTGATGTTACCATTTCGATTTTTATTTTAATTTTTTGGCGTGTGGCTTTCTGCCATTGCCACTGTTTGTGGTGCATGTCAAGTGGTGTTGCCGCTTGCTTGCTTGGCTACCGTTGCTGACACTTGTTTGCCAGCGAAAATTGCCGGAACGTGACTTCCATTTTGGTTGTTTTTGTTTGCTTGCATTTCGGGCGCATTTGACAGCATTTGCGTGCATGCAACAAATTAGGCTGACAGGTGGCAACACATGCGCTGTTGCGAATGGAGACATAATGCTGCGCGCAGCAGTGGAAGGTGTTCATTTGTGTGCAGCTAACACATCTCATGGGAATTGAATTAACACTTCGTTGTCAGGCTGTTGGGTAAGGAGACGCGCGCCACTGCTCAATTATGAATGACAGCGAAAAAGTACACTGTTTAACAGAATTTTTGCTGCCGTAGCATGTAATTTAGTTTGACTTTAATTCAGCGAGCTTATTTTCATTATATTAAAAGATTTTTGCACACACAATTTAAAGAGAAATACTACATTTAATTTAATAAATCTTTCATATGCATTAAGAGTGATTCATATGCTCCTTAAAATTTTGCCAAATTTGTTGTTGTACGTTGAAGAATTTAACGAAATTTTATTACAAAATGGTTGAAATATTGTCAGATTTGCTGAAAATCGCTAAAACGGTTAATTCAAATTCAGAAATTTTACAATAAACTGTCGAATATGAGCTCAAAGTGCATAAAATTATTCGAATGCAAAAATATATGACGTATGTTCGATTGCCGCCAAAATGTCAGAAATTTTAATAATATTATGGCTAAGAGGGGCGCATTCGAATTTCCGTTTGCTGTAGACTGCATTTCAAGAATCAATCTCGTCATTTTCAAATGCGCACACACGCACAAATCAAATCATACCCACAGATGGATCGTAACATAGGAACAATAGTTGGCAACAACAGCTGTTGTTGCTGCTGTGCTGCAGCAAGAATGAGGTGCAGAAAACGCCGAGCATTGATGACTCTATCGCTGAATTTGAATTTATGCAAATTGCTTGAAACTATAAAAAGAACAACGAGCAGACGAAAACATGTAGGAGTAGCAAAGAGCAGACGGCCGCGCCTCCAAACATGCCGAAAGTAAAATAAATGCCAAACTTTATGGAAAAGGTTGCAAGTAAATTGCACCGCTGAAGTGTGGCACACGGCACCTACCCAAAAGCTAGAGTCAGTGGCAGTGGCAGAGCTGCACAATTGAAGATGACCTGGTTGTTGCAAAGCAGCTGCGCAGTTGTGCACTTTAGATCGTTATGAAGGGATTGGGAAGAAAACGATAACATCTCTGTGCCCAGTGGCCAAAAGTCGTAATTGCATTCACCGAAATCAATCATAAGTTAGCAATCACTCTCTTTGAGCGTGTCTTTTTATATGACGACCGATATTTTCGCTTTTTCTTTTGTAATTCTTTTTTGTGAAACATGTAAACACAGCATCTTGATATTGGTCATTTGAAAAGAAGCTGCAGTTTTTGGTACATTTTTGAATAAAAATTGCCTTTATTGAAAATCAACTTTAATCAAGTATGTATTGGCAATTATTATTAATGACCTTTACCATTTGTCGTGTAGCTTCATAGTTTCATCGGTGTAGAATCGGCGAAAAACTTGGTCAAGTGATTTTCAGCAGCTCCACGGTCGGTACATTTTTTTTTACCAATAACAAAGTTTTGCAGAGATCAAATCAACTGATAATCAGACGGTGCAAGATCGGGCTTTACGGTGGATGCATTATAGTAACTGCCCAACCAAGTTCCGTCAGGTTGTTCCGAGTCATCAAAGAAGAATGGAATTTCTTCAGATATTTCACCCATTTTCAAATCAATGTAACTTTTTCAACAGCGACGATTTTCAAATATTAACTTTTTTATATAATCTAGAGATGTTATAAAAGTATTTTAGCTATTTCAGTTCTAATTCATAAGCACTCAGAGTAGTTTCTCTGAATATGATTACAAGTATTGTTAGGGTTCTGTCAGTATCTCAGGCTTTAAACCAAACCTAATTTGAGTTGAAATTATATCAGCAGCTAGTGTTTCGAACCTCAGGCTTCAAAAACTATTGATTAAAAGTACAAAAATTTCTTAGCTTTTGTTGGTCCCCTTTTACCACATAGAGTGAAAGCACTGCATAGAGTGCTCAAGACAACGAAAGATGATGGCCAACAACAGCGATGACGGTGCCTTGAAGGTGCTGCCATAACACTTTCAATACCTTTATTGAGTCACGTTTGCTCATCGGCGCGTCAGCTCGCCGTCTTATAGGCAAGTGCTGTGTGTCAAGATCAAGATCAGCGCTGGCAGAAATTGCATGTAAATGCAGAGGGACGAGCGCAGGGAAAGCAACGGAAAGTGAAGGGATTTGGTTGTATGCTGATGGCATTTTAAATGTGGCAATCGTTAGCGTCAGCGCAACTGGTTGAGGCCATCGCCACCATAAAGTCCTCACTCAGAATGTAGTCCGAAATGTCGCCAAGGCAATTAATGGCAGGCTGCTACTGAGACATTAGGCACACACAATGCCAGCACAAACCACTTCTAAACGCTCCAAGCGAATTCTCCAGCGCATTAATCACGTTTTGCTCAGCTTGTATTTTTTTGCATTTTCCAGTTTGCTCATTGATGCCCGGCAAGCTTGACTGGCGTATAGCTTAGTTGCAGCTACTGTTGAGATAGCCCAACACATTGTTTCGAGATAAAGTCGGTAGCAGGAAACTAACAACGTATACACGCTTGAAAAATTAATGTTATTTTAGGTGTTGACATTGTTTTGATATGGAAGCATACAAGTTTTTACTAATCATATAATGTTTACTTGCTCACTTGAATTGCTATTAAAATTTAAAGCAGGTCTTGGCTTAATGAAGCTGCTTCGAACGCGCATTTTTCGAGTTAAAGTTTTAAATGAACTTTCAGTTGATCGGCATCTTGGTGCTTCCAAAGGAGATTTGACCTCTACTTAGACAGACCTGCTTAACACCCTGAGAAACCTTAGGGTCAGCATACAGCTCGTGGCTTAATGAAATTATAGTTTAAGAGTAGTATTAAGTTTCGCTGGGGTCGCAGTGGCTCAGTGGAAGTGTGCTCGGTCTCTGAGTCGAGCAGTCGCTGCTTTGATCGCAAGCAGACAAATACCATCTAAAATAAAAAGATAACTTATTTTCAAATTGTTGCTTTGCGCGTCATCATCTCTTGCAGGCAACTCTCAACTCTCTGACAGAGTTCCTTGTCATGATTTTCTATATTCTGCTCTGAGAAGGCTATAGAATAAATATGTAGTAGCTCCCGTTAATTAATGCAAAATTTTTTTTTTGTTTATTGAGAAAGCAGAAGAAAAGACAAAGGCTATCTTTTGAAGGGTTCCCCCTCAAAATGATAGCACTTTTGTTGGCGTGTGTATTATCATAAGCTGCTGACAACAGTTAGCATTCTTTTGTATAAGACATTTATTATTTGCAGCCTGTGGCTTTTCAAGTTTGATATATTTCGCACTTTGTTCGCAGTTCGCCAAGTTGAGTTACTTTTTACTTGTGCGACGGCAGGCTTGGACTATGGTTACGTGTTGTGAACTCGAACCCGTGCGGAGCCAGTCGCTACAGCAAACGTGACTGCGAATGGGAGGCTGCAGTCGTGAGACTTGGGACGTGCGGAAGCAGTGTTAGATATTAGGCCTAAACAAGAACCTACCAACAAAGGAGCAACATTTACGAGTTGCAACGACAACATACAATGAGGCCTTTCAATTGCACTGCCTAGCCGTGAAGTGGACAGCGGCGCCGCCTCTATGGCCTGGCTAAAGGCAAAAGAGTGGTCTGCGTTGGTGTAGGCAGAGTGGAGTGAAGTGAAGTGTATTTGGCGTGAAATGTATTGGCGTGCAATATTTCACACTTGCTCTATTGCGATTGACGTTTTATTGGTGTGCATTCAACAATTTTTCTTGCCTTTAAATGCTTTTTTCGTGGGTGTTTTCAAACTTTTATTTATTGCTTTTGTGTTTTTGCTTTTTTTGGGAAAAAAAAAATTTGTTTCATATTTCTCTTCAAAAGCGGTTACAAAGCGGCCAGACCACTTTGCTGTTACGCACACAAAATCTGAGTTGAAACTTTGATTAATTACAAAAAATATTTTACAATAAATTGTAACGTATACGGCTTGCATTTTGCTTGAGTTCACAGCATTTTTGGTTCATCGATATTGTATGTGTGTCATATTAATCAGAGCAGATTTCGTTGAACCGCATTTCAAGTTCAAATAAGTAGATTATAAATTAAATTAAATTATAAAATTAAGTGATGCATTGAAATTGCAATTAATTGATGCAACGAAATTGCAATTAATTTTAATTGGTCATGAAGGTTGATTTCTGCACACACAAAATTTTACAGAGCTGTCCCAATTCACTTGTTCCATCGATCGTAGCAATATTCTTCCATGCCTTCTCCATACTAAACATATTCTTCACTGAACAGCTTCTCGTTTGGTTAGTATTAAAAAATATGATCATCTTAAATTAGACAGATGTTTTATATCTTTATATCCAATGTCCTTAAATGCCACTTCGAACAGAGCCCCAAAACTTTTGATTCATACTAAAAATTGTGAACCCTTCAAGACGTATTGCTCCACTTGATGTGGCAAGTAGTCGCGCCAATAAATGTCATTAAATTGTTGCTGCTTTTTGTAGTTGTTACAAGTGCTTAGTTGCTGACTTCAGCTGTCGTTATTCAATCAACAACGCCAACAGCTTCAACGGCAAACTGTAAGGCGATTTTTTATTTATGCCTGGTTCAAGTGACTAAGAGACCTAATGCTATATAATCAAAAGACACACACACATGTGCGCCGACTCATGCACTTGTCGTTATTTGTGTATGTGTGCGCGCTTTTTCTCTGCAAGTGTGTATTTATATAGACGGGTATGTTGAATGAATTTATGGAAAAAGCCTGCGAGTCATCTGGCTTGTCATAACTTTGTTGCTAATGTTGTTGCTCTTGTTGTTGTTCGGATGAAGGCTCGGATACAGTTGCTGAAGCTGTTCGCTGCAATTTTTACAAAAACCAATACAATTATTTGCAGAATTTATGAATATTATAAAGATGATTTATATATAATGCGCCATCATCACGCTTCAGTATGACGGGCGAGGAGCGAGGAGCAAGCCAATTGCACGTTTGTGGTTCGGAAAATGCCGCCATATCACGAAATGAAGTTATTTGCAGTAGTTTGGTGCGATTTTTTTTGCTCAGCTCTGGGCATTATAAATTGACAAGCTGCCACAATGCGCAGATGTGCCTTGACAGAGATGAAAAGAGCGAGAAGCAAGCAAGTTGCAAGCGCTTTGAACTAGCTTAGGGCTATATGAAAAATGTATTTATTAAAAATATAACTGAGCATAATTATATATATTAAAATTTAGCGTTGGCAGGACAAGTAAAGTTACTAACATTTTGAATTTTTCGCTTTATTTATTTGAATATTAAAAACGGAAGGAATTTAAGCATATTTTTATATAAATTCCTCTCTTTTGGAAGCAAATCTGAAATAATATAAACATTTCACAAAACATACTAGAACAAAACTCTGTACTCTTGGCATTAATAACATTAACATACGTTGCGAGTGTTACCATGCAACGATTATGTACAGCTTGAAATTGATTAAGGATCCCAGAAACGAAGTCATTACAAAAGCTTGTAAATTAAATCGACCGTTTTCTTTAAATATCCGCAAGCTTTATGCGATTATGTTTTCAAAAAAAAAAAGTAAACAACAAAGGTCATTTATTGAGTATCTAGTTTGGCAGCAACCTCAACAAGAGTCACGAATAAAAATAATTTCAATTGAACGCCTTTTTCATAAATAACCCCAGGCGCTGCTTCTACTTGTCTTTTCGTGGTTCAGTGCAATTTACTTGATCTTTTGATTTATTTCCAATAATAAAAGTACAACCATTGCTATTTTGCAATTTGAAGATTTAATGCCAGGCCATAAGTTGTAGTCGATTGATTTAATAATGCTCCACAAACATATTTCGTAATATACATCTCACTATTGTATCAATGGTTTGGGATTACTTAAAGGTGAACATTCAAAGCTGATATTGCAAGCAATATTTGTTTATCATCTTTAAATCCTGCACTTAGAAGCAACTGAAATTGTTAAAAATGAAGTGAATATTGTTTTAGATATTTGTATTACTTTGGAAAGAGTGAGAAAAAAATGAGAAAAGTGGATTGAGAATAAAAAGTAGACTAAGCTGTCAATCTTGAAATTAATCAAACCTGGAAGATGCATATTTTTCACAGTCTTCTCTTCTTTTCATTTATTGACAAATTTTTAGAGAGACTTGGAACTGAACACTGAACACATTTTTATATCGTTTGAAAAAAATACGATAAAATATTTGGGAATCTGGTCATAATTTAAATAATTTTAGGACTCAATTCTCAAAATAGAAGTCTGATTTAATAGTAATATTTGAGTAGACCTTCTCTTAGATAATTTTGTTTAGTAGAAAATTCTTATTCTTGACTAAAATTCTGATGAAAAAAATATTTTCAACTGTTTCTGCAGATTTCTACTTTTGAGAATTGAAGCTTTTTTTCAAGTAAAAGTGTTTTCCTTATATTTTTTGTTGTTAGGAAAGGGCCACATTACCTCTATCTCTGCTCTTCCTTAAGAGCACAATCAACTGTCACCGAGAACGTGCGATTAATAACTGCGAGATTGCAACTTGTTAAAACTTTTGTTCTTCAGACTGCTTCGGGATCGTAGTTCTCTTTAAACAGGGATACCAAGTACATATGTTTATTAAGGTTGCCCGATCCTTTCAGATTTCCAAAAATTGACATTGGAATTTCAGAGTCCTCATTAATAGTGCAAGAATTTCAACAAGTATTTTGCGAGTTTTCGCTATTAGATTGATTTTAAAAACGGCTAATGGAATTCAGATGAGACCAAAAATGCAGAAATTGATTTCAGATTAGTCAAATTGATTTCAGAAACTGTCAAATGGAATTCAGAAAAAAGTAATTTGATTCCATTGACTGTTAATTTTATTTGTTTTTGAATACAAAATGATTAACTGGAAATTAATGCTACCCTTTCTGAAGTAACTTTATTAAAATGAATTAAATTTCTATGTTTATGAAGTTGATTTGACTGATCTGAATTTAATTTGTGCGTTCTAGAAATGATGTAGATTTCAGACAGATTCAGATTTTAGATTTTTTAATTTCTAACTAAAGTATTTTATGCCATAGTTCCTTTCAGATTTGGGCTGACCTTCGGGTCCATATTTTTTTCGGAAACATTTTTTCTTTCTTGATTCCTTCAAAGCTTTGGAAGATTGTCAAATACCCATGCAAGCTGGTATCCCTGCCTACCTGCAATGCAAACTGAGCTCTCTCAATACAACTACACCCCCACACAAACACACGCAAGATGAGAGTAGCGCAAACATTGGTGCCTGTTGCCTCTACGAACGCCAGCGTAGGGAGCATTGAGACGAGATAGCGCAATGCTTCTATAAAACATTTCATTTATAAATGCAGCGCTTTGCTACAGTTCTCACCTCAGTCAAAATTTGCAATTCGTGCGATCGTCGTCGTCGTCGTCGCAGTCATCGTGGTCGAAGCTGAGTTGAGCTTGTGCTAGCTGTTCGTTGATCGTGGCGCGTGTGGCTCATATATCTCGGCCAGTTTAGGTGCGCTGCCATTAGAAGCAGAGGAAGCGGCAGCAGCATCGGTGCATAGCTGGGAAGAAGGCAGACAAAGCAAAGCAAACCAGACCAGACCAGACCAGCCCAGACGAGACGAGACCTCAGCGTGGCGTGCGCATGCGTTTCTGCTCGCAAATCGCCGTTCAGTGGAGCTGCGCGCAGTCGCGTCGGCGTCTATTTAAGTTCGGAACTACTTTTGCGTGGCGTTGCACATAAAAAGTGGTTCAGTGGAGTAGGCGGCTTCGTTCAGTGTCTCTCGTGTGCGTCTCGCGTGTACGGCAGGAAGCTAACAACGCTGCGACTCAGCGTCTCCGGCACAGTCTGCCAAAGCAACTGCAAAGGCGCATGTCGCGACGACAGTTCAAGCGTGCGGTGCGGGTCCTACGAAAAGCAACACGAAAAGTGTGCAAATTTTTCAAAGGCTTGCTTGCGAAGCTTTATAAAAGATTTCAAGGCGAAAAAGCGAATTTTTATATCGAAAAAAGAAGAACCAAACTTGAACAATAATATTCGCCGAGCTGAAGGCGTGCTTCAAATTTAATTGAGTGACACTCTGAAATTTAAGTTTAACAGCCTTTTGGATTAAAACTGGATACAGATACTCTTAGCTAAGGTAAGTCAATGCATGTTTATGTGAGAGCAGTGTCCAAACTTGTCCAAGACGTCATTTAATTTAGTCTTCCCGGGCTGCTCATATGCTTTCTTCTGCTCTTTCGCTGTTGTTCTTATTTGGCTAGAATTTTGTTGTGTTTTAATTTAACGATTTGCTTCTTCTGCACTACGAATTTTTTTACAGTGCGCGTGTTTGTTTGTTGCTGACTGCAATTCATAAAAAAGTTGTATTTAATATGTTGTTGTTGTTTTTGTTTAATGACTTGTGCGCGTGCTTTAAGAATGCATACTTTATAAATTGAATTCTAACGCTGACTAGAGCTAATCTTGCACTGCAGTTGGTGGTCCGACGTGCCGGCGTAACGATGCCAAATTTGCATACAATAAAGTGCACAACAACAACAACAACATTAACTCTAGTTTGCTCGCCAACGTTGTTTATCGTGCGCAATGCGCAGTGAAGGCGATCATTCGTTCCTCGTTCATGTCTTTGGCTGTTACGCTTACTATCTTTTTTTCTAAAGGTTTTAACGTTTTCCACTCTGTTTTTTTATAAATGCTCTAACAAAGCGTGAACAATCCGCTGCATTTTTTGTTGCCCGCCATCAACATGCCATACATTTGCTAGGCAAGTGTGAATAATTCATGACCCACAAAGTGGCTGTTTGTCAGGCAGCAGCGTTTGCTTATTACTGCACACATGAAGTGTTCAAATTCAAAGAACTGCCTTGCATTTTGATTGATCTCAAGAGTTTTGCATTGAAATGTTGGGATTTCTGCAGTTACATGTACCACTTTCGAAGTTGCATAAAGTTATTAGCGCAAATTGTTAAGTGGGCTTGACTTTAAAATACAAAATTTGCCGAATTAAATGGAAATTAAATAACATAACTCAAATTTATTAGAATGCTATAGTAAAAAATGTGCTTGAAAAAAAAACAGAAAGATAAATTAAAATCGGTTGTATTTAATGCAAAAACTTTAAACGGTCAAACAAAATTTTAATATGTAGCGTTGAGTGTAAGCTTTGCAGCTGGCTGTCAGCTGGTAGTGGCATGTCATGCCTAATTACTCAGAGATGATTAATATGACGTCGTAAGTATACTCGAATTGTATTCAATAGGTTCGTCCTTATCTGTGAGAGTGAAGTTTTAATTAATCTATTTGTGAGGAAATCGTCTAGCGGAGTGCTGGTAGTCTCCCATAGTAAATTAGTAGTATACGTCCACAAAAGTAGGAGTTAAAATATGGACTTTAATTTTCGTGTGGTTTTTCTAAGGCATAGATAAACTTTTTCATATCTTCAGATAGGGAGTTCCAAAATATAGAGGTTTATTGTCTTTTCTCTCGTAAGGACTTTTAATTAAAAATTTAAAACATGGACTTTAAAAGTTTAAAAAGAAAAGTTTGGAATGTTATAAAGACTATTGTAGACTAGAATAACTTAACATATGTTTTTAATTATAATGAATATACTTAGACTGTCTTCTGAGAAGTTCAATAATAAAGACCGTTTGAAAACCGAAAATTAAAATAGATTTTACTATATTACTTTACTAGTACAGTCATGCAAATTGTTTTCGATCCCTAGTAAGTTTTACCAGTTGTATGCTTCTTAGTTTTGCAGTAGAAGCCTCAAGATTCAGCAAAATTTAAGGAAAGTTACATAAAGTTTTTAATAAATTATTATAAAATTTCTATCAACGTTTACATAATCTAATTTTAGATTAAGATTTAGTTAATTTTCAGTTCAATTACTAAATTACATAGGAATCAAGTCAATCAAGTCCATACAAATTTTATAAATTAAACAGCTATCAAAATAAGCCACTATTATGATTCGCTTGGCCTACTTATCTAGCACTTAGCTAGTTAATGCATGTCTTTAATAGCCGAATTAGCTGTTACTAAACTTCTGAAAGCACGCAAGAGCACAACAGCATTAACTTTACTCTACAAAAGTATTCAACGTCAAGTTTGTCACTTAAGTCTTTTGTATTGAAATGTTCACACATCAGCTGAAATGTTTATGATTAATAACGTCACATAAATTAAGTTGTAGATTTGCTTATAATTTTTGCAGTTTAAGCATATTATGCACACATATATAAGCAAACAAAAGATTCACACACAAACACGCACAGCTCAATCAACGCAAGCAACCATGATGAATTGCTGTCAGCTAATATTTGGCATACCTGTCAAACAAATATATACAGTTTTAATTGGCTATGGCAGTGATGAGCTAACAAGTTGTTGGTGTTGTTGTAATTGCTGTTTTTGTTTTTACTATTGTTGTCGCTGTGATTAATGTTGCCACTTTTAATTTAGCTTCCTCATAAGAGATTATGTCTTTAGAGCAACAGCAGCAAGCAAAGTAGATCAACCTAAATGATGAGCAGATACGAGTATATGTGTGTGTGTGTGGCATTGACATTAATTAGTAACACTGGCGCGCATTTTACCTATTCCCACGTCTGCATTGACAACGAAGAATTGACGTATCTGCATGTGCATATCTATGTACGGAAGCAGTTGCGCTCAGTTGCAGCTGAAGGTGATGCTTCGAGTAGGAAGTGTCACTTTCAAATTTATGCTAGTCCACACTGACCACACTGACCACACTGACTTTGACTAAGCAACTCAGTTTTCCTAATTTAATTTTACGCTCATAATAATTTTATTTCTCGCCAGGCGCCTGCCAACGCTCTCGGCGTGCTACCATATGCAGCATGTACAACAAGCAAATTTTATGATTATTACCTCTGAGCATTTTGGGCATTCAGTTGCATAAAATGCTTGTAAATTGTGCTCATGTGTCGGGCAAATTAGTTCAATGCGCACACCTGAAAACAAAAACAAAAACAACAAATAAAAGCATAAGCTATAAACCATAAAATTAGCACAAATTAAGACATTCGAAATTAAAATGTTCGCTAGCCTTTGCCAGAGGAAGGAAAAACAAAGAGCAATTAATAATTTACTAAAATATATAAAAAAAAATTATTGCATTTTCAAAGTTGAAAATGAAATTGTCATTCGCTTGACTTTGCCTTCAGAGCGCAGAAGTGGCGGTCGTAAACAACAAAAGAGATTGCTTCATTTTCAATGCCAAGAAATAATTAAAGACCGTCAAGCGCCTATTCAAGCGGCTCGTACGCATCTGTAAACTGTCGAATAGTTTTTGTCGACATGGAATGCGTAACGGTCGCCAGCATTCCTGCCACCTTTTTTTACTAACAAGATTTCGATTTAAAATTTTTTGCTAGTCAACGAATTTGCCAAACATTTTGCAGCGAGCCAGTTCTGAAATCCGGTGTTACTACTAATAAATCAGAATTGGTTTCTGAATACGAATATCTGCTAATTTTGTTGCGGCATAAGATGCTCTTTTTTGATTTTTTTTTGTTGCTTTTGCTCTTTGTTGTTGCTTTCTTATAGCACGTAGTCACGCCAGCTCTAGACAATAGGGGAAAGTTTGTTAGCGTGCGCAATTTCTTTAATAAAATAATGCGAATGGATTTATTATGTGAACATAATATTTTGCTATTTTATTGGAAAATGATGAAGAGCACGCAAAACGAAAAGCTTTTGTATACTTCCTACACTTTGAAAACTTTAAGTAAGATCAAACTCAAAGTTCATGCCATTCCACCGCAGTTCCTTGGCAACTAAATGCTATGAATTTTATGTAGCAACTTTTGCAAATTTTATGAGTTTTATTTTTGCTCGGAATTTTTTGAACGCAACTTTTTATTAGAACGTAAATTTTTCTGTGCGTTTCAAATGATGATACCAAAAACATATCTAGCATTTTAATGGGCAAACCAGAAGACGATGTCGATTATGATGCTGTAACTAAAGCTGCTGCTTAGAGTAAAGAACCATAAACTTATTCAAATGAAAGATAACAAAAAATTACTAAGCCAGAAGTGTCGAAAGAATCGAACTTTATTTTTCCCAAACGACAACAATATCGTTTTTAAATGGCTTTATGACGTAGCTTATGCCTAAATTAACTGCAGATATCCATACTGATTGAACATTATTAAATGCAGACACGTTAGATATCATTTATATAATCGATATAATTCAAAATTTTTTAACAGAGCTTCAATTAATTTCGAATAATAAATATTTATCTTTTAGTGTAATTGCTAAAGTAAAACTATTAAGAGTATTGATCATACTACATCGATAGTGCATAGAGCTCCCTCGGCTTTCGGTTTCCGCCTACGCAGCTGCTTCTAGTTAACAATCCTGCAGTGCCAACTTCATAAATTAATCACTTCCAATGGGAGTGCAGGTGGACTGTAACGTGTTTTACACAGGCTGGTTGGAAATTCCTCTAAGAAGACAATGCTAATAGCTGCTCCCCAAACGCTCGCAATCAAAACAAAAAGTGACATCACGTCACTTGTTTACAGGCGGGCTTTATCGTTGACGCATGCGATAACCTGCTTAAATCTAAAGATTTGCATGACTGGAAGAGCATTTGCAATGATTAACAAGTGCAGTTCGGAATTGAAGAGTTTATGACTTTTTATGGAAGCAGATCCAGAAATCCTCACGTTCAACTGAGGACGCTGATGAGTGTGGACGCCGATATTGGTGAGCGCACACAACCGAAGCACATTCAAAGTGTCTACTCATGATGCATGCAACTAATAACTCACCACTTAGTGGCACAGACAGCGAAGGTGTAATTGGCCACTGCCATTGCGAGCGATTGTGGCCTATCACGAAGTAGACGGCTGAGCGGCGCATTCGAAATGTGGTTCCGCTTCCATTTGAGCTTACAGCGAATGCAGACAGGCAGCTTCAATTTTGAGTTGCTACATCATAATTTGACTTAACCATTTTAAGCGTGGGGGCAGGAGAGCGGTAGAAAAATGCGAAAGTCATGCGTGTCCAGCTGCATTTGGGCTGTCCTTTCACTGAACCGCAATGACCTCTTGCATTGCAGCGCCTTCAGGTGTGTTCACGACTTTGGCTTCTGGTTGTTGTCATTGCTGTCACTGTTGCTGTTGTTGTTGTTCATGTTGCCTTCAGCGCTGCATTGGCTAAATTTGTTGTCAACAAATCTTGCCTCTCCCTGCTGCCCGGTGATTTGCCAACAAAACTGGTTTGCTATTAGTTAATTTCACTTATTAATAAACCGACTTGACTTTTTTTCGGACTTTCTTCCGCTGATGATTTATAAATTTGAGCCTTCAAAGTGTGATTTCAAACACGCGGCACTTTTATAAATATTTTGTATTGCAGTTGCTTGGATTTTTCCAAACGGCTAATTAGTTTATTTGCAGACAGCAACAATTTATTTCGAAATATTTAATGATAAGATTTGGCACAATATTTATACAAACATTTATAAACAAACTCTCACCTATAAATTTCTTTATTCGTATTTAATTTATTCAAATTGCTCTATCAATGCTACATGCTGATCTGTTTGCTGTAAGTCAAGCCTTAAGCTGAATGGAAATCATAGCTCAATTTCCCGTGATACTGTTAAATACATCAGTCTTTCATGTATCGAATAATTTCATCAAAATATGTAACGATATTAAAATTTGCCTAGATAAAGTAAAACATTTCTAGACGTACATATTCAAACCAACAACATATTCATTACACTATTGACTCTTGAACTAGTAACATTTTTGAGAAAAGAAACATTAGTAAAAAAATTTATATGGTTCCCAGTAGGAAATTTGAAGATATCTTGACGTTATTTGAAAAAACTAAAATTTCTATGCATTTTTGTAAACATACAAAATTTGTATCGCCACAATCTGAAGCTCGATGGAGAAGCGTATGTCTTATAAGAACTTATAAAATTTTAAAATTATGTCATTAAGAAAATCGTTATTTGATACTAATATATTATACTTCGATATCGAAACGGTATTACTTTGTTTGGTCGATGGGCTTTGCTCTCAATGCCCACGCCCGCATTCGACTTCAAATAGCAAAGGTCAATATGACTTATCTGCTGGATTGATATACTCCACATAATTGTTATTTCAGGTGTTGAGTAGTTTCAGCATGTTCTTTATTTTCCCTGCTCTAAATGCTTTGGAAAAATGTCAACTATTAGACAAAAGCATGCTACAAAATGTTGCTGAACAACAATTAAAAAGGTGCAGTCGCACTTTGTGTGCTTTTTCTCACACAGCAGCCAACAACACAGCAACATCAGCAACAACAGCAACAAGATCTGCCAACAAGCAGCCGAAAAGTGTTGAATTTTTTGTTGTTCAGTTGGTTATCAGGTGTTAAAGCGTTTGTAAGTTACGAGTGTTAGGCAAACATTATTTGGGTGTGTTTTTTGCTGACATTTCGGTCGATATTTAACGCCAAGCGACTGCAGCTGATAAACATCTTGAAGCTGAAACAATAGCCGCAGCAGGCAATGCTCTGTCTTGATTCTGTTTTGCATACAAATGTGACAAGCGTCCTTTCAAAGCTGACCCCAGAATGTGGAGACTCTTTTCCGCGTTGCTATAATATATAACTTTATAGTTATTTACTTTGTTTAGGTACTCTCATTTGTAAGCAGATAGGATACAAATTTTACAAATCAAAGCCCAAATAGAAACCAATTTCACTTGACAAAGTGATTCATCTGAATGTACATTTTTAAATGGCGATTTTGAAAAGCTAGATAATAAATATTCAGTTAGTAGTATATATGGAGAAGCAGAAGGCGTTTGCATAGCAGGAACTCATGTGAAGATGACTTACATCAGATCCGATAACGTTGTTATTGACCAATTAAGGCGAAGAACAAGAAGTAGCTATCGAATTTATTTTGATAATTTTATGAGTGTATTGACATCCATTTTATAGGCATAAGTATAGCAGTCTGAAGCTTCTGAGTGTGTATGGAAAAATCGCGCGAAAGCCTGTTGGATTCGAAAATGTTATTTTGTAGCATCGGAATGAGACGTGAGAAAAAAATCAAAACCTATAAAGTTATATCTTTTTAAATGATCTTAAAAAAGATTTCGCAACGCGTTAAATTTCTTTTGAATTTGAATTTCGATCAGGCATTGAATGACGTAGAAAAACACACACATAAATTTACGAATGAATAACTCTAATTTGAATTGGAATTTCGAGCGGAATTCATATTTTGTAAAATAATGCACGAATCTAACGAAATTGCAATCGGAATAAATTTTCCAACTATTCGTGCAATCATTCAACGAATAAAAATTCCAGTTTGCCTGCTCTCAAATATCTTTTTTCAGCACATAAATTATTGCTAATCCTTCCTAGCCTCAATTCTATGTAAATGAAAAGCTGTTTGAGAAGTGCCCGAAATGCCAACATTAAGTGTGGTCCTTTTATGGCAACCTGCTATACTTAACAGTCTCATAGCCAAATCCAGTTTGTCGTATCTTATGTTGAAAGATGAATGAGCATCGCCAGCAATGGAAAAAATCATGCATATTTGCATATAGCGAATGCTGTCAATGACAAATGCCGTATTAAAATCTGATTTATTTGGCTGAAATTGCAGCAAAATTTGCAATTCGCCGAAAATAAACCTGCTGACATCAATTTCGCAGTGTATAATTTAATCAAGCAGCAAAAATTTGAATAAATCGCATTATTTTTGTTGAGCAGCAATATTGGCAGATGAGCAGGTTACTATGAAAAATTTTAATAAGATAAGATTTCTAAGTTGTGGTTGTTGGTTCAGTGTAAATTGTTTAATGCCACGCTGACGCTGGCATTCTTTAAATTTTGTAAACCATTTATAAGGCAGTGAAATTTTAAAAGCTGCCATTTCAAACATACCATGAAAACGATATTGAAATTTGATAGCCCAAAACGCCCAGGAATGCATAAACTTTAAAGGATTAACAGTCTTCGCTGATATGAACATTTTTAACAATATAAAATTTTGCCATGTCGAACGATTTAACTGTCCTAATTCTTTTCCTTTCTTCCCCTATATAAGTCTTAACAAGAAAGGCCTATGGGATTTAGCTTCTATATTGCAACTGCTCTGAAGCGAATTTTTTCAGGCAACCCAAACGAATCAAGCAACTATGATGCAATGCAACGCACAATTTCTATTAACAACATTTACTTTCGCGCCATTAATTTGGCCCGCACACAAATATGAATGTACACTTTTCGAAAGAGCGAATGACTGCGGCAAGCTGCAAATTGCGGCAAAGTATAATCAATTTGTGGCAAGCTGGTGGAAAAGTTACAAAAGACAGCGGCAGCCAACGGCATGGACAGCGAACGGATTATGTAGCCTGACGACGACTCTTGAGTGGAATGAAGTTACATGTCGGCTGCGATGTAGCGCAGAGACGCCGCACGCACCATAGCAACAGGAGCAGCAGCAGCAACTTGTGGCACATACGCAAACATAAACACACATGCACACATGCACACATGCTCACATGCATATATATATATCAATATCAAAGCTGCTAAATGTTACACTCATTCATTTTCGGGCGATCGGGCGGCGACTGTGACTGTGGGGGAGTGGTAGGGAGGGAGTGGTAGGGGAGGGAGTGGAGCGGTAGCAGCTAGCGTGATTGGCAAATGCCGGCCGGGCCTTTATGCATGAGCTGCTGCTGGAATTTGTGTGTTGGCATTTGACGCAAAATGTACCCGCCGGCGTAGCACGACACGCACGCCAATTGCTCATGTGTGTCTATGTGAGTGTGCGTGTGTGTGTGCGGCATAACACGGCCTATGACTTTTACGCATGCGCATGCGGGCACACCCTGATCCGCGCCAGTGCTGCGCTTATTGTGTGCTAAATTCAAGCGTTTGTCAAAAGTTTGTGTGTGCATGTGTGTATGTGTGTATCGGCCTATGGTCCTTAATTAAACGTTTGGCTGATCGCTTTTTGTCTCTGCTCTTTTTTTCGCCAATTTATTCCTTTTAATTTTTCTTTAACAAATCAAATCTTACGCAAATCTAAATGCGTTTTCATGCTCGTATTTTTTATGAAATAATTTTGTTGTTGCTTTTTTGAAAGTAACTCGCACACTCGTTGCATATGTATATCGAGTTAGGCAATTAGAAACTCGTTTCTGGTTTATTGCTGTGCCTTTTTCATACCTTTGGCGGGCCACGGTGCGTATGAGTGATTTTATTTTTCGATTTTTTTTCTTCTCTCCTTTGCAGTTTGCGTGTTTGTGTTAAGTTGTTCGGTTATTTCTTAATTTCCGCTTTTTAAGTGTTAACAATTTTGTTGATAAATGACGCATTTTGGAGCAAGCAAGAAGAGAGTAGCGCTGCTGTGAGCTTGTTTGACAGTGGCTAATGATATTTTAGTGCTGCAATAAGGATGTAGAAAAGCTCAAAATGCTAGCATATTTTTGCAACTAGACACACACACACATATAGACATGCATATTTGCTAATTTGTTATTAATTTAGTGAAGATGAATCTTGTGCTAACCTTGGCTGGTAATCATAAATTTCTTTATTTTAGAGAAAGAAAATTGGGCGTTAGTAAAAAAGACAAACCAGATTTATTTACTTTTCCAGTCTCCTATCCAGTCTCCTGAACGGCCTATTGTAATAGATCCTCAACGATGCTTAGCTTCAACAGCTATGAAGCAATTTCCATTTGGAACTTCGTCCGCTGAGTGCTGTTGTTCCGATAGATCTGTTTAGTATCTAGTACAGGAATGCATATAACTTTATTCAACTATCCATCCGATTTAAAACATCATCCCTTTTAATATAGTAGAACTATTATTCTAGAAAGGAGCGCTTATATTAAGTATCGTTTTGAAGTTATAGATAGGAATCCCTGTGCGAATATAAAATATTGGAATAACAGCTGATAAAATGATGGGTCTGAGCGACGAGAGTATCTGTGAGGACTGTCTGGAGGACTAGGCTGCCGCTAGTGTCTTTCTATATATTTCGAAGCCAATTGCTTGCATTTTTATTTCTCATTGAAAATGATTTCCTTTGAAAATTATTATTTAAACTCGTTTACGAAAATTTCTAAGCAACCAGGCAGCTGATGCCATTCCTTGCAGAGTGCAAAGACCGCACTTAAAACGCAAAAGCACCGCCAGACACACACTGCAAGGCATGATCAGCAAATTCGCTGAGGTTGCTTGCGGGGCATAAAGCGTATTACGCATTGATTGCTTTTCATAGATAATAAAAATTTAAATTACCAAAATTTATGGCCGCCAGATGTCGCATGCAAATTCGGAGTGGAGTAGGAAATCATGCGTAAATGCAGCTAACAGCTGCTACACTATGGAGAGGGAAGAGGGGACTGTCGTCTGTTGGTAATTTATAACCCAAATGGCGCTGCGCATAGATGCCGCTCTACTTCGTCGACGCTGCTGGCTGCTGTCATTTATACGCGCGCTCTTGCGACAACAGCAACAACAAAGTAGTTAACTTTAAGTTGTCATAATATACGCTCTTAAAACTGTGCACGGCAACATTTCGACTATCCCAAATATGATATTGCAACTATTTTCGAGCAAATGTTTAAGTATTTAAAAGCAAAAATTGCCGCAAAGCGCCATCAATGCGCGTCGCAGGAGGTGCACAAGCCAGCCGCATGTGCCTTAAGTCTTTTGTTTGCCTAGCGGCCGATTGGCGCGCTTTTTATAAGCTTTTTACTTTAATGAATATATTTACAAATTTTACAAATCACTTCGCACACATACACAAGCGCAAACAGGTTACCTCGGCAACTGTACCAGTTGAAACTTCAAACTATTTGCTTCACTTTTTGCAATTAAAAAAATTGTAGTTTTTTTTTCAAAAATGCAAATTCTTGCTCTGCTGCTCATTTGAATTTATTATGAAACTTATGGCACTCTTAGCGTAATAGCAATAATTTACTGCCAATTTAAAGCGCATAAACGTGCATTTTTATTAATGGCCACTGCCAGTCTAATCGCAAGCATCTCATAGAATTATGGCCGAGCGCGTTACAAATTCCTTTGGTCTGCCCGAGTCGCAGGTACATATGTATATGTATGTATGTGTGGCGCATTACGTCAATATAGGTTAAGTCGGTGTGTGGCGAGCAGTGGTGCTGGTAGCTAGTGCAAAACGCTGGTAGGAGCAAGTGAGCTGACTGAGAGGCGTGATGTTTTGTTCATGAATTAAATGCTTGAAACTTTTTCCTTCGAGATTGATGTTTTCTAATAACACAATTTTCGGATTTTTTAATGAATTTTTTTAAAAAGTTTTTAAAAATTTTCTCAGGTGAATGATTCTTATATATTTAAATGAAGGATAGATTAATACTATGTAGGTACAGACTTACTTTATGACATCATAAAGTGAAAAAACAGCAAAAATGTTGTTCTCTTTTATGACGTCATAAAGTTTGTATATGAATTAAGTCATAAAAACATTGTAAATGTAGTACTGCACAAAACTATTGGTTTGTATCGGTATTGTAGAAAATTAAAAACACTTCTTCCGTAGAATGTTCAAACTTTTTTTATGTACTTTCTTAACAAATGCCAAAACAGCCACTAACACGTACGTTTTAAGGGGTGTAATCTTCGACGAATATATTCTGCACTAAATTTCACTAAATATTGTCGAAAAGCGATATCGATTAGTCCATCCGGCTGATATAAAATCTTGGAGAAATAATATTACAATTTATCACTTGTAATTAGCTTGCAGTCATTTGGGAGTTTTTTTTTTATATAATATCATGAATCATTCACCCATTCAAATCCATCCCACCATTCCAAATATCCGACTACGTTCTACATGGCGGCATGCAGTGCAGCGAACTTTAATGCATTTCTTGCCACATAAATCACAAGTACGCACACGCACTTTGGTGACTTGTTGAGTGCGCCTGCACTTATGCGCCGTTATTTGCGAAAAATCAAGGAAGCAGAGTAACCTAATTTCTTTGATCTGGTAATTCGGGTTTCGGACGTGGTTTAGTGGCACACATCTCAATAGCTATTTTAATTTATTAACGCCCACGGTTAAATCGTAAAATGTTAACTTTACTTTCAGTTTCACTTTTATACTTTTTGAGTTCATAAATATCAACACCATAAGAGAGCAGTAAAGACAACATTCTTGATTTGAATTTTGGTTGGCTCATTCAAAGCGATTGATTCAGGTGAAAAAATTTTTGTATGTCATTGGAATGCTATTAATATGAGCTGACTAATTTCAAATTGCATTCACGTGCTAAATATTTTATTTCTAACTGAAGTGACTAGCTATGAAAATGCCAAAAGAGTAGAAGAGCCAAAAGTCATATGTAATTTTTTCAAAAATCAGTTAGTTTATGGAAATTTGTCAGTTGTATAGAATAAACTTTAAATTTCTCGTTGGTGTAGAATAGCGACGATATAATGTGTCAGCTCTAAAAGCAACAACAAAATTGTCCGATACCGTGTTTGTATCAGAATACCCAGAATTATGAATGTTTAATTAAATAATTCTATTATATCAAATAGATATGAAAATTAATACAAACATTCCCATGCTAATAGTACCTTCTTTCGATTGTTGTTTCTGCTTACGGAAATCGAAACTCTTTTTGGTCAAAATTATGTATTAATAAAAAAATTTATATGTCGACTTTTGCCGCTCTGATGAAAATAGCGCTATAAGAGGAGACAGACTGCAACACTTTCGACACACTGAAACTAGTTTAGATATTCTAGATTATATATACATATCTTAACCGGCGAGAACAAGAAATAGCAGCAAATTGACGTCTGAGTTTTGTCAAATAAAATATAAATAAAATATCAATTATTATTTTCAAATTGTTTTTTTAACTAAAAAATTTGCTTTTCGAACGTATTTAACTGTAAAAGTTGAGCTATCTAAACGTTGAAGGAATGATAACAGAGTCAAACAACATGAAACGGTTAGTTAAGCTATTGGAGCTAAAAATGATCAAAACTAAGCAGCTAATAAGATGAGGGTAGCTTGAAATATATTTAGAAATTAGTTTCTGAAAAAATTTATGTCAAGTTATATAAGCAATGCACTTTATATGGGTTAAAGGCAGGGTGAACTTTTTTAGCCATCAAGTCAATTTATAGAACTCTTTCATTTTAATAGAAATAATAGTACTTTCAGAGAGATTTTTACGATAAGCAAGCAAGTTCTAAGCAACAGAAAAATGTTTGGTGCAATTTATGATGGCATTTTAAATGACTTGAAATTATGCAAAGTTTGCAATGTAGACTAATTAAACATGATTTACAAAGTCAGATTACAGCTCAAGCTAAGAGTCATTAATAAATCAGCGCAAGTATATTCCATCAATAAAATTGTATATTCGCTACAAAACCTATAAAGGAATTATTGCTTGTTTGCCTTCATAATTGCCTAAAAGCTGAATTTTTACTGATATTCGCCGCTCGTTCTTTCATAACACTTTCAATTTGCACTTGCACTTTATATAACATTTAACGAAATTTTATAGTATTTCGGTTTAGTAAAAAATCTGCATTTTTAACTACACACACTTTTATAGCAGCCATTATAAATGCTGTTAAGCCATTGAGCGGCAAATCCAATTTCCTGCTACGAAAATCACTTGACTTGGTCACAGCAGAGTAATTTCGCAAACGAAGCGATTTTAATGAAATTGCAAGTGGGAATTTATGGGCGGACGGACGTGCGGGCGGTCGACTGTCATTAAAAAAACATGATCGCATTTTTGAGCAACTTTATACTCAGTGCCGTTTTTATCAATAGGCCTTCAGAGGCTTGGGCCGAAAATGCTAATGTTTGATCAAAAAACGTACATATATTATATGTAATTGCTGCTCCTTCTCTTTAATATATATATATATTATACATACTCTGGTTAAATCGTATAAGCAATGAAGCTTGTTTTTTCGAAAGCTCATTCCATCAGAAATGGCTTAAATTATAACAACTTTTCGAACAACCCGTCTTCGATATTTTAGTTTACTGACTTTACTTTGTTCTTAGTCTGCCACAATTGAGGGAATGCGGCCAAAAGTGTCAATTGAGAGACATCGAAATGCGCGTTTATCTATTTTTTTTGGCAAGAAACGTAAATGTGATAAAAATGTCAACATTTGCTTTCTAAGTTAAGTATACATTATTCTGATAAAAGTTTAAATAAAGTTCATTGTCTCAACCTTGACCAATGTGTTAAGAAATTTAGTTCGAACTGCATGAAACAACAAAAAAAAATTTCGCTCGTTAAATAGCATATTTTACTAATTTTCTTTATTTAATAATGTTAGTACAAACATAAATCTTAGCTTGTCGATTTGAAAACAGAACAATTTTACACAACAGAATTCCCTTCACTGACGGTCGCATATTTGTTACATATCTTGAAATTTATATAAATTTATAATATTACAGAGTAGCCACAATATCTATAAAACACAATTCTTATTTTAGCACTAACCTATTTTTACGAAATTCGGTTTAATATTTGAAAGAATACTTGAAATTACAATTAAGAAGAATTTTTAAATAAAATCATTTAAAATGCTTCGAATTTGAATTCTACACAGGCACGCCCAACTACACGAAGGCGGAAATGCATTTATTTGCTATAAACGCATCTATGTGAATGGATGCTGCATGTCGCAGCAAGGCATGACGAGCGAATGTTGCCGTCACCAGCAACTCCGCCGCTTTAATAAAAGAAGTCGGCCCACTTGCAGCGCAATCTTGCTTGATAGAAATCATTGCATGTGTTGTTACACAAATTCATGGCGAGCGCGCCACGCACAAGCGGAGGCAGGAGACAGGCGGCAGAAGGCAATTGCGTCTCTGGGCAATATGTTAATTCCGCATGCTGCACACTGGCGCTTTTAGGCCGCAAAATTCGGCCACTGCACTCAATCGATCAGAGTGTGCGAGGCGCGGTGTGAGGGGCAGCAGCAGCGGCATGGAATGTGCCACAAAATGCGTGCGTGTGCGTTTATTGCTTGTGGCAGGCGGCTCGAAATGGGCCAAGCTGAAATTTGCGATAATTGCCGCAAAGTGAAGTGAATGTGCGAGTGCGTTTGTCTGGCGGGGGCAAGCGGCGGCAAGCGGGCAGACAGGCAACCGGACTGACTGGCTGCGACATTTGAAAGGGATTACGTTGCAAAGAGCGCGAAACGATGAATTTATGGCGCATGTGCGCTATAATCAAGAAAATTTGCAGAAATTGTTACCAACAACAACAACAACAAAAGGCAACAGAACTCGCAGTCGAGCTTAATTTGTATGAAATTGCAAAAGTGCTTTGTTGTGAATATGTTGCTTGTAAAAGTGGCATAAATATTAAATATTGCACTTTAATTAAACGCCAACATATTTATTTGCAATAACTGAACTAAATTGCTTGCAGAGTGTGCGACAAAACGGCTCCGCCAGCCCGAAGTCAATGCAAACCAAAGACTTAAGCAACGAACGTGCGCCATTTAATTGCCTGGGCACGCTTTACGCGCACACTCACGTAAATAAGTTGATAACTAGCTGTTGTGCCTGCTAAGCCATATGCATTAATCTCTATATTTGCGGAATTATTTTCCAAAATTATATTGAACAAATTAAAAAAAGTGCTTACTTTTTATATAAAATAACATTATGAACACAAAAATAGTTTATTGAACAAAATGTTACGGTCATGCAATTAAGCGATAGGCAATTATTTCTTGTAATAGGAATTGTTGACTTAAATGGCTATAAATATTTTAAAATCAGTTGAGTTCAAGATTTTGGCCGCATTTTTACAATGTTGAAAAACGATTTTTTTAAATGTTGAAAAATTTGCTCTAATTCTTTGGCATTTATTTTGCAGAAGTTTACAAAAAGCACTTTAAAATAGTGATTTGGTGTATCCTTATTAATCGAAATTTCATTCGATAGAATTGATATACTTTCAGAATCTATACAGTACGAAGTTTCAAAACAAGGCTCTTAAGCTAAACGGTTTCTCAAATTGTGTTCTTAAGAAATTAAATATTAAGGAAGTAGTAGAGCCTAAAATTTAAAAAAGTCGAAAATTTTGCTAAATTTGTTACGAAGCAATTTTGAGAGGTGTAAGTGTGTATTTTTGCTGCTTTTCAATTAAATATCAAATTCAATTATGGCGCCTTAATGACTTAATTAAATGCCAGTTAAGGCAAAACTTGCGAGCCAACAAACTCACCAACAACTACAAAAAATAGCAAACAACAAAATCAAAGCAATCGCAAGCAAAAGAGCCATTATAAATGGCACGCGTTGGCGTTTTCCATGAACTCGAGCAATTTTTTTCTTTCCAACTTTTATGTTGAATATTTTTTCTGCTTTACATTACACGCGAGCAACGCCTTCAACTCATTGCAAAGCGGGCCAACCTGCGCGGCACATTTCTATGATTAATATCTTTCTGGCGGGCTACTGGAAAATGACTGGCGGCAGCGGTTATGGTGACGGCTACGACGAAGAGTGGCGGTTGCGGCAGCGGGCATCGATTGCACGATAAGTGAGCTAAACAATTGCGTTTTGCGCACAGCCTCCTGCTACACCCCCACATTTGCACACGTGCATACATACACACATAAACATATGTAGATAAACGCCTATAGCCTTGAGAGAAAAATTGAAAAATCAGCATCTTTTGGGTGCGAGCCCCCAAACAACAATTTAAATTTTAATCTTGCGAAGAAACGGTAAACTTTTAATGACCAACGAAACTGCATTTTGTAGTTTATGAAGTGTTGAAAAATTGCCAGGCGACACCTTGAGGGTGGGCGCAACAACAAATTTGCGAACAATTTAAGCTGATTTATCTCTCTAATTGCGCTCAGCTGGAGCTAGCGTTGGAAAACTGGACTGCGGTTGAGATGGCTTCAGCAGGAAAGCATCAGTTTTGAAGTGTGTGATGGAACGATTGTAATAGTGGTTTCATTTATTCAGAAGAGAGTTATCGAAGCAAATTTGATTTTATTAAAATGACTAAAAAAATTCTTGAATGAGTAGATTAAATGATCATTTTGAGTTGAGTAATGATTCAAATTTCAGACGAACAAAAATCATAAAAAATCAGAATAAATCAGTAAATAAAAAATCAAAGTTGTAGGTCAAGCTCTTGAAAAAAGTCGCAATTTTTAATATGTCTTCATTAAAAAAAAATCATATCATCAACAGTTCGCTGCTTGGCTTATCTTTTCAGCTACTGTATGGCACACTCTACTCGCTTGACAGCCCATTGGAAAACGCTTTTGCATGAACACTTTTCGTTTATTGCTGCATAATTATTGTTGCTCTGCTGGCGTCAATCAGTCAAATTAGTCACTTTAATAAATTAGCTTGCTCAAGCTATGAAACCAGTTAAGATCTGCGTTAGCATAATTCACTCATAAAAGGCGCCGCCATAATTAAGGCATAATTGTCAGTTTAAGACAAATTTCAATCATTTTGTTGAGATAAAAAAAAACAAGACGACAAACAAGCGAACAAAGGCAAACAACAACAACAACAACAACAACCAAGAGCTGAATAAAAAGATAGACATATTTTGATTGCTAATTTGTGCGCGTCTATGCTGCGATCTAAGAAGCAGAGAACAGCTTGACAGATACACTAAACAAGCTAGACAGGCCCAGAGGCTAAAGGAGCAATCCAGCGAAATGCAAACCAGTCACTGAGCGGCGCACGTAACGCCAAGCGATTAGCTGCCATTCTCATTTTCTCAGTAGCCAACAACAATTGCGCATAATAGCGCATAATTATGGCCAATTAGCGCCCGGCCAAGACAAATAATCATTGTCGCTGGCACGCCGAGTGCGCAGTGGGATATGGTCGCTGATAATGGCCGCACATTTTTCACTTAATTATGTCCATATCTGCTCGAACGTGTCCAGAGCGAAATACAAAGCCGCAAGCGCGTGGGCTGCTGCGCGACTAACGGCTCGGCTGCTTTGTGCAAGAGCGCCAATTTTTTGTTGCCACCAAGACGACAGCAATTGTTGGTTCGGCCCAGCCC
Organism: Neria commutata; assembly: GCA_963457695.1. Classification (NCBI taxonomy): domain Eukaryota; kingdom Metazoa; phylum Arthropoda; class Insecta; order Diptera; family Micropezidae; genus Neria; species Neria commutata. The sequence continues at coordinate 13,716,438 of OY735246.1, forward strand.
GGCAGCAGTGTCGCGCACTGAACTTGACTGTCGTAGTATGTGTGCATTTTTGGTCTGAACCGTGGCTGCTGAATTTTCTGTTTGATTGTCAATTAATTATTCACGCTTGTCGGCACGAATCGGTGAATTATTTGGACCACCATGTCAATGTCCGTCAGACCGTCCATGTGTCCATTTGTTTATTTGAGTGTCTTTTATTTCTTCTCTCTTTGTCGGTTTGTTTGTGGATTTGCTTTGGTTTGTTGTCGTCAGCACGCCCTCTGCAATGACCATAAAAAGCGCTAATTGATTTTTAAGTGGCGTGTGAGTTTCGAGGTGTGCCTCGGGGTGTTACTCTGTCCGTACAACTCACAATATTTTGGGTCAAGTCGTAGTCAATAAAAATAATTTTATGAACAAACTTGCAAGAGCAAAGTCGTAAAGTCGTAAAGTGCCTTCAATTTGACAGCAAAGTTTTGATCATCTAATAGAGTTTTATAGAGTTGCATTAATAGGTGTGATTCATATATCGTGTTTCCATTCGTTCCAGCTATAAAATGATTTTCATAGTTGAGTAAAATTAACTACATTCAATTCCATTTTCAAGCATTATTTATTTCTTCATATTTGTTCTTCAATTACTCAGCAGTGGAATTGGAAAAAATTTTATAAGAAATTGTTAGAATTTGTGCCACAAGGAACAAAAACTGCTGTAATAATTTCTCATTTCGACAGCAATAAATGAAACCTGGTTACAATTCTTGGTAATCGAATTAGAATTTTTAAAACATAACCAATTCGATTTCAAAAGACTTCAACAAATTTAATTGCAAATAAAAGTTGCTGGAAATTGGAATGCAGGCAATATTCCATTGGCCATATAATTCTTGGCTGTTCTGCTCTGATCACTATTCAATATATGTATAAGAATTAAATATAAACTAATTTCGATGCCTTCTTCCTCTTTTTTCTTTTGAGAAGATTCTTCACAAAATCCAACCTTTCAAAATTATTCAATAAGTACACCGCTGATTCTCTCCCATTATCTAAGACGAATTGGAAAGTCTCTCTAAAACTATCCTTTTCTGTGTTACGGAAATCAGCTAAATTAATATTCTACCCGATTATATTTATAAAAAATTTGTTTACAAAAATAAAATATTCGCAATTTTTCTGTTCTTTCAGATGTGCTACACAACATTGCAGCTGCTCATATTTGCAGCAGTGCTGCTGCCAGCGCTACACATCTCCAACGCCGACGCAGGCTATTTCTATGACCGACCCTCAGTGGGCATTTCGGCACCCGCGCACAGCGCATCCGGCCATCACTTTCCGCCGCTGCCCACTTTGACGCCGCTGCCGCCAGTGCCGGCGCTGCCACCATTGCCCACCGGGCGCTCCCACTCACAGCCGCAGCGTACACAGTCGTTCTCGCAGTTGCATCCGGCACCGGTCTCGAAGTCCATTGCCAACGCCTACAGACCGACTGCGGGCGCACCAGCCGCACAATATCTGCCGGCAGCTGGCGCCAGGCCATCGCACGCCGTGTCCTACGCCACGCATTCTCAGCTGCCGCCCCTCTTGCAGACGAGGCCACCAGTTTTCCAGCAACGCCTTGCAGTGCCGGCTGCGCAGCCCGTGTACGGCAGGCAATTTAGCCTGCGCTACCCCACTGCCGCACCGGCACTGGCACCCACTGTAGTGCCCTCGCCTCCGGCCCGAATTCAGTATCAGCAGCGCTCAACCTACGCCCAGCAGGTCGTGCCACATTATCCTTTCTCCGCGCCCTCCGCGCCTTCAGCGCCCTCTGCGCCCTCTGCGCCTTCAGCGCCATCTGCTCCTGCGGCAGCTCAGCCACTCCGTGTATCCTACGGCCAGCAGGCAATCGCACAGTACCCTTCCTCGGCACCCGACAGCGAGTTCTATGTGGCCAATGGGCGCCAAGTGAAGCAATACGCCGTCTTCGAGGAAATTGAAAATGACATCGAGCCCAAGGTGGGGCCCTTCCTCACTGCGCCCTTCTTCGACAGCATACGCGCGCGCATCGGCTCCGCCGGCACGGGCGCCATTCCCTCCATGCCCGGCCCCAGCGCGGCCCAAGCTCAACAGGAGGCCATGCAGCAGGCACAGCAGCGTTTCGCCCAGCAGCGCTCCAGCGGCAATGACAGCGCCTACACTCTCGGCTCCGGCGGCCTCGGCTTCATACGCCTGCCCAACGGCAGTGTGCACCTGGGTTCCGGCTCGCTGGGCTTCATCAGCGGCCCAGAGCACACGCAGTCCATCATGGCTGCACGCACCCGTTCCGGCGGCGGCCCAGATACTCTGCACTTCGGTCACTCCCCTCTGGGCGGCAGAAGCAACTTCTTCCCCTTCAAGTAGGAAGCGGTGCGGTGCGTCGTGCGGAAAGCATGCATTTGTAAAATACTATTTTCTTTTGTTTTAGTTCTAAGTGCTTCGAATATTTTACATTTCCCTGTTTTATTATTTTGCTGCTACTATAAATAAATACAATTTTATGCATATACATACTCATGTACATATGTATTGGTGTACAAATATGCAAATACGAATTCCCTTACTATTCCTTTATTGTAATAAAAAACGAGAATAATAAATGTGTTCATATAAAAGGATGAAGTTCATCGAAAAATGTGTCTTTTATTTCCAACCTAATGAAATATTTTTTGATAATTCTTAGTTTGAAATTTTTTAAGTTTCGAAAATAGATCCACACTTCCTAATCCATGAAAACAATGAGACTAATATGTTAAAAGTTTTGAAAGATACTTCTATTGTTTCCATGTACACAGCATTGATTTTAATAATTGTGCAAAAAGCTGTAAATTTTTCTTCTTAGGGTAGTAATAGCCTCTCTATTGGAAAATGTTATTAAAACAAATTTTGAGATTAACCGCGAAAAATCATACTTTTTGTTGACTGCTTTTTTAAATATGTATGTGACATAATACAAATTTTTGATTGCCATTCAGAAAATATTTTGAAAAAATTTTAAGCTTCGAAAGCACTATAAAACGCAATTTTGGGTTTTTGAATACGCTGATTGTCTGAGCGACTTTGTGTAGCTTTCTATGTGTAGGTTTTCCAAAAAATGGAGGGAGGTCAAATTAAATCGAAGATGAAACAAGTCTAAAGCCTTTGAGTCGCATACACCGTTTTCAACGACGAAAACGAAAACTGAAAAACGTTGATGGCGTTGCTGTTTCGTTTCTGAGTCAGTTTTCGTTTCGTTGAAAGCGTAGTGACATAGAACCGAAACCGAAACTAAATTTATTACAGGCTTTTGAAGTTGCCATATTCAAGTGAAATATTGTGATTCGAAATTCATTCAAATAAAATAACAAACTGGAAAATTATAGTGAAAAGTGCAAAAAAGATTGCAATAAGAGACTGAGAAGTTGGTACCTGTTATCTGCAAATAGGACTTTGTTATTTTGGCCACGAAGCAATGTTAAATATTATAGAAACACATTCAAAGTAGTGCAGCAAAGCAAAACAAATGAAATTGCCTATAAAAATAATTATCATTTCGTCGACGAAAACAACCTACTTGAAGTTGTTTTCGTTTCGTCGTCAAATGTCGATTTTTTCGTTTCTAAACGTTACTATTTCGTTTCTGATTTTCGTTGCTGTATTCAAAAACTGAAATTTTTTCGTAGCTAATGTATGGGATTTCGTTTTCGTCGACGAAAACGGTGTATGCGACTCGAAGGCTTTACACAACTCTACTGTATCCACAGAGTTCGTTACTTGAGTCTTTTGTTTTGACTTGCGCATGAACAGAGAACGTAATTTACGTTCTCTGGCAAAAACGCAAGGGATTACGTCAGTGCGTAAGTGAGGACACAAAAGAAAACGTAAGGCAAAGCAAAGACAAGAACCACAGATATTAAGTGTGAGAAGCACTGTAAAATGTATATTAAAATAAGCTCTCTGACGTCATACCAGCATTTGAGAGTTTCTTTTTGCTGCTTTCTTTATTTTAAAGAGAAGGGAAATGTGAATTAAGGCCTCGTCACATAGATAAAATCCGTTGCGTCCGTGAGAGCGATTTTTCAACTGACAGCAAAGTTGAAATGTATGAAATCATATGGAAGCATGGCACATAAATAAGCAACGGATGCGATGCGCAACGCAAAAAGTTGAACAATTTTCAACTTTTGCCGTCCGGCAGAACGTTGACAGATATCAGCTGATTGTTTTTATTGTTTTGCCGACTTGAAATTTTCTGTGGAATATTTTCTATTTCATTGAAATTTTCTGTATTTACAATTGTTTCGAAGAACAGTTAATAGAAACAGTACAACAGTACATTTTCCTTTATGACAAATGAGCTCAGGTGTACCGCAAGAAGCTTCTGAAGGAAAATGCTGGGGTTTCTGCTGCTGGCGCAACAATATAAATGTTTTAATACAGAAGACGAAGCAGCTGATTTTCTACGACGCTCTCACGGACGCAACGGATTCTATGTGACAAGGCCTTTAGGGTTTTTCTTTAAAGTTGTCAATACGGTTTTATTGCTGAATTAAGGTTCATGAATAAAAGACAATATTAATACATAGCCGCTCAGCTTGTTCGTTGGGTATGGTGTTCCAAGTGTTCTGCAATGGGTTTCAGATATGGAGTCTATGTCCTTAGGGATATTCACATTTATTGGAATCAGCCACTCTTGAACCGATTTGAGGGTGTGCTAAGGGTCGTTTTCATGCTGAAAGACCCAAAGTACTGGCATCTCCTACTCAGCTCAGGGCAAGATCACGCGTTTCAAAATATTTGTATGGAAGATTTGGTCCAATGTATGCAAAATTTTGGTATTTGGTCCAAGTCAGCGGTAGGGAAAGCAGTTCCACACCAATACCATGCGCTCCCTTTTACATTCAAAAGTGAAGTAGGTTATATAATACATATTGCGTTGCCTGGACACCAGTATATGAATATGCTATTTCTAGTTGCTTGTTATTTGAATAAACTCTCAACTTGCTCTCACTCAAAAAAATTAACTTTTTTCGTTCCTTTTACAAGTTCTTGTTTCAACGATCACTTTCCGAGTAAAATTTTTTTTAAATTCTCTTGATCGAAAACAGCATATTTTTTCACTGAGTTTGAGAATCTTCTTTTCAATATCTCATTGCTGAAATTTTATAGAAAGTTTTGACTTATTTTTGTTTATTGTTATGCTATTTTATAAGCTTTATTTAGTCTGAGTTGATAGTTTTTATTAAATCCAGTTCAAAAAATTCTGCATAAAGTATGTAATTTAATAAATTTACCAAAATTCATATTATCTGCACAATAAATATTTCGTAATTTAAAAAAAGTCTTCTTTGATAAACCCCTCTAAGCAAATTTTTTACAATCTGCACAAGTTAACTTGATGCCGAACTCTTCGAAAAAGTTATTACAAAATTGTTTAAAAATTTAATTTCATTTCCACATTTCCTTGCCCGTCTGGTCGTTGCAGATGAAATGACGTAACGAAAAATGCGAAAATCCCAAAATTATAACGGCAAAATTTTTGCATACAAAAATGGGCAAAAAACGCGTGCAAAAAACGACGTAAGGCGGGGATTACGTCTTCGCCGAAATGCGTCGCAAATTGCCGGGATGCGTTTCGCTGCATTCCTTACCCCTTCTGCCGTCAACGTAGAGCAGAAAAATCCTGAAATTTTCCGGATTGCGGCGAAAATTGCGATTTTTCCTTTTTCGTTACGTAGAAAAACCGCGCGATTTTAATTGAATTTTCTTGCTGTATTTGAATTTCATTTGCGCACGAAAATATGCTAGGGAAATAATGAAATTTGCGCGGTTTTTCTGTTTTGTTCGAAGTGTACTGTAATTTGAATTCGCCCGGTACTGCGAATTTGGGACTAAAGCGCTCACCGCGTATCTTTTGTGAGCGGAATTAATCGTAACGGCAAAATTTGGGCCGTTCAGTGAAAATCGTATCGCAGTTGTGGCCCCTTTTGCACGTTTCTGTTTTGGTTATTGCTGCCGTGCTGCCATATAGTTTCGTGCACAAAATAAGCACGCTGTTGATTTTGCTTTTGAGGTTAAATTTTACATTCTTTATAAAATCTATGACACAGAATTATCTAAATTTTTAGATATATTTATTGTGGTCTACTTTTATGAATGAATGTTAACAATAATAATCCGGTTTTTGTACTAAATTGAAATCGAAGAGCAGTGGCAGCTCTGTTTTTAGTACAAAGCAATGCCATTCTCTCATCCTCTCTGAGCATCAGAGCAGACGTAAACGTGTGAGAAAAACCAATTTGGATTATAATTTCTGCGTTACGCGCCGATTAAATACGCAATGAGCGAACGCATGTATGAGCTCGGGTAGGGTAGGTTTTGTCTGCGCTCCGATTAAATACGATACGCGGTGACTGATCAGCGCTTAACTTCCACTCACACTGGTAGTAATTTAATAAATTTACCAAAATTCATATTATCTGCACAAAAATGTAGAGAGTACACGACTTTATTCTCTTCAAAAGACACTCTCTTGTTATTGCAATTTTCCAATTTCATTACATTCCCCAATAATGGCAATTGGAACGCTGAGCACCGTGCGCTCACGCCACTCGAAATGGGCGTGTTTAGCTTGCACCGACTCAAGCACAGCTTCTCGCCTGCGCTGCGCAAGTGTGTGTGCTTATACATTTCGTTTGTGTGTGAACAGGAGAAATGTCATTTGAAGCTGCCATCACAAAACCCAAAAAAAAGCAAATAGAAGTTTAACTCAATTCAATAGCGCAGGGAGGCACTTTGACAAGTGCCACGAGCGCCGGCGGGCTGAGCGGAGGAAGCAGACTCAAAAAAGCGAATGGCTGCAATTTTTGTCATTGCAAAAATATTTGTTGGATTAAGAAAATTTGAATATTCATTGCAAGCGTACTTTCAAAATAATTTGCATATTGGCGAAATGCACACATGTTTTTAACCAGTTCCACCCTCCTGCACCTTTTGCTGCTTTACTATTTGCCAGCTTTTCCGTTTGTTTTTTGTGGCACTATAAATTTCAAGCGCTCCAAAATTTTATCCAAATCGAATTTTCTCAGTTCTTTTACATTTCATCTGCGATTGCTATGCGCAATCTCATTCGCACACTCACTCTGCACTCTGGCAATCCCGAGGCGTTAACCTTAGTCAAACCATTGGCTTGCCGCTGGGCCCATCATGTACTAGGTACATATATCTCTTTATACATATATTCCAACTTCCGTTCTCCACCCACTTCTTCGCACACACCTTATGCCATTATTTATTTATTAGATATGTACATTTCTTTTGTTGTTTTGCTTTCTTTTGTCGTTTTTCGACTGTTTTCTACAATTGCAGAACTTCGTTTTATTCCCTCACACTCATTTCTTCCTGCTCACTCACACCTTTTGCTCTGTGTGAGTTTTTGTTTCTCTATTGCACTTATGCCCCGCAATGGCAAAACTAACAAATGCAGATATTCTGCGCTCTTTCATCGCACATTTTCACATTTTCATTTCAGCACTGCCATTTTTTGTTCTTAATTCTTATTTCCTCAATTTTTATTTATTTTCATTTGCCATTTCCATTCAACTCGTGCTGCATTGCCGAATCTCGGCTCTCTCGCTCACAATTACCACTTCCTTATATCCTTATTCCCTACCCACGCCTCCTTCCATTCAACAACCATGCTATTTCGCTTCTATTTTGACAGTTTCATTTCGTTTCGGCTCCTGGAGCCGAGCGTATTTGTCAAGTGCTACTCGTGCTCCCACCAGTGTTGCCAGAACCAGGGATTTCGCCCATATTTCGGGATTTTTGTACCTTTAAAGGGCGCGCGGGATTTTGAATCTAAAAATGGGATTTTTGAGCCTATACTTATCTTTTATACTTCTTTGGTTTATTTTTTGTTTATTTATTAATACAGTAGGAACTCGATTCTTGCACGTAATGAAAACCAGGCTCGCTGCAAGTTTCGAGATTGTCGCAAGTACCAAGTCATTTTTGTCCCATATTTGTAAATTCTAAGGGGTTACTTTCACTGTAAAGAATCTATGTTTGTTACATTTTATATTTTAATTCAATACACTTGTATAATGATAAATTTTAAGTGAAATTATAGAAATTTAGGATTTTGGTTTTTGGTTTTTTTGTTTTGTGCACACTTGCTTGTTCAGTACTGCACTGCTTCCATGCAAAAGTTAAATAAGAATAGAGATTTCGTCAGCATATGAAGTCGTGAGTACTTCCCCAAATATTTTGAGCTCAAAACTGATACATTTGCGGTACTTCCCCGAATTTTATTCAAAGACAAAACAAAAAATGTTGCAATGTATTGAGGACAAAATTTTTTAATTTCGCAAGTACTGAGTACGTAATGAAAAAAAAATTTTGTGTCGCAAGTATCGAGGTGGGCAAGTACCGAGTAAGAATTGAGTTACTACTGTAACTGTAAATATTTTATTATTAGCACTTAATTTAAGTGTAATCTTCAGCGTTGTGCTTTAAGCAGCAATTTTTTTGTTCTTTTTTTTTTTAAAATATACATATGTATATGTATTTATGAATTGTTATTGAAAAACACGTTTTTTAATTAATATTTGCGAATGGGATTATTTTCCGGGATTTTTGATTTTTTAAATGGGATAAAGAGGGCGTTTTGCATAAGTGAATGGGATTTTTGGAGCTAGGTCTCTGGCAACACTGCCTCCCACTCCCTCTGCAAAGTACAGAATACATACTCTCCGACAGTGTTGTCACTTAGAAATATTAACTAGTGGTAGGTTGAAATTTAAAAGGTGATATGTTTAGATAAAGAGCATCTACTTCCAACAAAGAAAACAAAATCTTCAAAATTTATCGTTCTAATAATTACAACAACATACAATAGATATTAGCAAGACAAAACTATTTACTATTGTAAGAGTAAAGTGGCAACACTGTTATTCACAACTTAAACCTTGTACACTGCACTCTGCCCTCTTAAACAAAAACACCGCGGCTTGCTTCTGTGTAAGAGCGAGTAACTTGATACTTTTATTTCATTTGCAAGCATGCAAAATAGGGATGGCGTATTTAATTTTTCGCCGCTACTGTTACCCGCTTTTCCTACTATTATTGTTGGCATTGTTGTTGTTGTTGTTGTTGTTTTTGCTGCTGTTTCGATAGGTAGCGCCCCCTAGGCATTGTTGTCATTTACCATTGCCATTGTTCGCAGTCATCGTCTTCCGGCTTCGTCGTGGTCTTTCGGTCGTTAGTTCGTCCTTACGTTCGTTTCATTTCGTTCGTTATTTTCCTGGCATTTATTTTATTTGCGAATGTATTCAAGTGCTTTTTTCTTTGTCTTCTTCTTGCCTTGTATGCCTTTTTCATGTCTCATCTTTCATTTCATTTCTTCTTCGTTTCGTTTCATTCTAATCCTTGCGGCTATGATGACATTTTTATTTTTCACACACACGCATACAAACACGCACATACACAATCGACCATACTCCTGTTCGCCGTTGTTGTAGATGCCTGCTCCTTGTTTGCTTATGTACTTTATAAATACGTTTTCTTGCATTTTGTCGTAGTTTATTTTTTTTTTGCTTTTTGGTTATGTGCAAATTGAATTTCCCTACGCTTTTATTTACTGCTGCTTTTGTATGAACGTGTGTCCTTGTATGTGTGTGTGTATTTGTGAGTTTGCTCCTCGAGGGCAATCGCATAGTTTCTTATGTTTAGCCTCATCCTGGTTCTGTTCCTGCTGTCGTGTTGCAATTGCATGCTCTGTTGTTGTTGTTGTTGTTGTTGTTGTACTTTCCTGTTGTGGTTCATCTGTGTTTTTTGTATACATAATTTGAAATTGTTTTGAAGTTTGTTACATTTTGAAGTACCTACAAGCATATTTGGTTTTTGTGTCGCCTTGCCGGGCTCTTGTCATTGTCATCGTTGAAAGAGTTGCCAGCTGTTTGCTGCTTTATTATTTAAATAACATGCAATTAGGGTGGCCCGCTTTACTATTGTATAAAATTATTGTAAGCACATAATCCACTTAAAAAGGGCAAAACGTTTTGTAATCTTAAAATTGCAGGCAGAAAAGTAAGGGATTGTGATAGGATCACACCCTAGTCCTTATTTTTTTGAATTACAACTGCCATTCCAAAATGGTTGAAAACTATTTGTGCACTCAAAAATTTGTGAGATAGGTTGATGGAATATTTCTGTCGAATTTTTTCTTTACTCCCTTTCACTATGCTTTTACACGCTGAAAGTATTCTTTAATAAATTCTGTCTCTTTATCATTGATGTTATTGTTGCAAATGTCAAAAATGTGCGATAGCGAAAAGGACAAAAGAAAAACGTCCAGTGCAAGAAAGTCTATACTCGTCTTCATTTGTTTTTCCTTTTATATGCCGAACTTGACTTTCGGGAAAGGAAAAATTCCGTCTGTAAATTGGGACTAAGAGATTTTGATACATTTAGAAAATATGCCAATTCTTCTTAAAAGAATTATAAGTCCTTGTTTTTTATATTTTAACAACTTGCAATTTTTCATAAGCAAAATTATATTTTTAGGAAACCTATTATTTGCTCACGAAAGTACATATTTCCTTTGTTCGGACGACTAAAATAAAAAGCGGACTCACTGATAAACATATGAGCAATTTTAGTGTAGTCAAACGAATCGATTTGTCCACACACAAACAAAAATAAGCATGAACACACCAACTGTAGATGCACATAGAAGAAATGTGTATGTAGCAAGTATGTGGTATATAAATATATATACACATTCTGTATGAACGTTAACATCCAATTGCGCACTAAACCCGAAGAAAAACTATCAAGTGCAGAATCATTTCAATGAAAAAACGAGGAAACGTTTTCCGATTGGTGGCTGTGCTCGAAAGCACAAGAGTTGAGCAAATGCGAGAGAACAAATGAAATGAAAATGAAAATGCGGAAGAAAAGAACAAATGAAATGGGAGAGACTGTAGGTGAAAGCACCTTGAAACACCCACTGACAAAAAACCGAATTAAAAGAATAAGGGTAGTGCGGATATGGGGCTATGGCATTTCAAGAAAAGGTATGTCTCACATCTTTTTCATCAGGACAAAATTTTAAAGCTATTATTTGAAATCTTGGCGATCTTAGGAAACCCTTATTATGTGAAAATAAGAGCTTGTTCAAACGCGAATGTATTTTTTAGCCGCTAAGAGACAACTCTGAAAAATTCAGTTCCTGTAATTTTCTTTGGTCTAGAAGAAATCCGCTATTCGCTTTGAAGCAAATATATATTCACGAGATTTCTTCGAAAAATGCCTTTTTATTTGTTTTCATTCTACTACAATCTAGTTTCTTTTAAATTTTCTTGAATTCTAGCTGATCAAATATGTAATGAAATATCTATGTACTTAATAACTACCCGTTACATGTGCTGAAATTATCATGTTTTCAGGAAATATTTAATAAAATTCGATCTCTTACCCCTTTCCGAAAAGGCATACTTAACTACTAGTACAATTGATTCAAATTGAAACCTCGAATCCGTCACTCTTTTTCTAGATTTCTCAAGCTAAAATTTGGGTAAATTTTTAGTAAGTAATAGTCATAGATTGCAGAAAAACGGTAGCTTTATTGTTTCAAAAGTTTTATAATTTCTTTTCTTATACAAATTGCAAAAAAGTTTGCTTGTGTGCGAATCAACTTGTGGGGTCCACTTTTACTAATAGTACATATAAAATCATTCTTTCGTCCATTTGTTAAAATATTCCTGAAAATTGTCAATAGTTGGCTGTGCAAAAAATATACATACATATTTCCATTTAGTTCTGGTACTAAACCCTGGTCGAACTCAAGCTCAAGCCCGATTTGCACCTGGCATTTTTATATGGACTTAATTTTAAGTTCATGATTTGATACATGACATGAAGACATTATTTTATAGTTCTTTAAGAAGTTTCAGATTTGATAACTCCAAGAATTCGTTGAAAAACAAGTTGAGAGTTTTTAGATTTCCACTATAAAAAGGTTTGAAAAATTTGGACACTTGCTAAGGGACCGGAGTTAAGGGATCAATTTTAAGTTTTCAACGATTTATCAGAGTTGGAAGCTCGAAAATTTCATCTGTTAGTGTAGCTGTATTGACGTTTGCAACGAAAGAAGAGTTTTACAATGGGCGTGCCAATTGCATGAGTTGCCGCCCACAATTGCGAATAAATAAAACATTTCCAAATAGAAATGAAATCTGCAAATTTCAAGTGATAACTCAATTGTAAATGGCACAAAAAAACTCGCCTCTGCCGAAGTACGAGAGGAGCTACGCCGAAAATAAGCGCTCAGCCCCGAGCAACTCCGCAAGCAACAAAAGCAAACACACACCGCGCCCATAGTGCCATCTCTTTCTGAATACAATCAATGCGAGCAATAGAGCAACAAAAAAAAAAGAAACGAACCAAGCCGAACTGAACTCAACAGCCACAACAACAACGAAGGGCAAAGCAAGAAATGGAAATAAATACGAAACGAAAAGGCGACAAAGCAATTGACAAACCCACAAAACAAAACTCAGCGCAGTTGTGTGAGTGTGAACGTGTGTGTGCCACTATGACTGTTTGCTAGCACAGCGCAGCATGCTCGCTTGCTTACTCACTTGCACAAGTAATAAAGCAAGCTGCATGTGCAGACAGCGCTCAAAAAAACGCAAAAGAAAAATATAGTAAAAAAACATTTTTGTCATTTACTTTCGAAATGTAAATTAAAAAGCTTTGCCAATAAAACGCACACAACGATTCGCCAGCGAGTAAGCACGTGTGTGAGAGTGGGAGCGAGAGAGCGATTCGTGTCGTTTCTTTTAAGCTGATATTTTTAATTTATATTATTTCTGTTGTTGCTGTACTTTTTGTTGTTGCTACTGCAATTCTTGTTACAATTGTCATTTGCTTGTGCGTTTACATAAGAGAGCGTGCGCTTGTAGTGGTGCCATTTTTGTGTGAGTGTGTGTAGGTGTGCAGTAGCAGCAAGCAAGCAAAGTGTCTGCCGTAGTAGGGGAAGTAGCGCAGTGCAATGCAATGTTTAATAATAAAATTGTTCTTTATTGCTTCCCTGCCTGCCGCCCTTACAATAACATGTGATCGTGATGTTGGTGCCGGCGCCGGCAGGGGTGTGCAGTCGGCAAATAAATGCTTCACTTATGTTTATTGGTGCAGCCCACCTGCGCTGAGTAAATGAGCGCGCATATAGCGACGAGTGCCCCCACGGGTAGGCGCCACACGTGCACGAGTGAGATGCAAGAGCAGCTCAGCTCGTATGCATGCAATCGGCTGTGTGTGCGCGCGATAGTGTGAGTGCAGAAACGAAATGAAATTTGAAATGAATATTGGAAACGTAAATGAAAAACAACAAGAACAAAAAGAAACATACAGAAATACAATTGCAAAAATAAATAATACGAAAAACGTGTGCCATACGCCCCAAACCAATGCGCAGCAGCGCCGCTGCCCCCTCCCGCTAACACTCCCTGCTTCATTGTGCTATCAAAGGCAAGTTGTGCATGTGTGTGTGTTTTGTATGGCGCTCACAGCTTACCGAGCGCCTTCTCCACATATATGCATCTGCAGATACAACTGTTTGTGGGCAAGTGTGTGTGTGTGTGTGTGTGTGTGTGGCTGCGGCATTGCTTGCATACGTTTCATATTCATTTCATTTCGTTTCAAATTCGATTTTTATTTTATTTTCAAATAATTTTTTTGATTTCTTTGCTGTGGATTTTTTGTTTCATTTCAATTTCGGTTTGTTGGTGCTGCTTTGCCATTTGCCAGCGTCGGGAGAGCGCTGTACTCACACTCAATGGCATATGTATACTAACTGCAGATACAGCTACAGATACATTTGCAGTTGCATATGCAGCTACAGCTACAATTGGCATTTGTTTGCATTTCTCATTTGGCTTGTCTGTGGCAGCTGTCAGTCTTGTCTTGCATCTCTGCCGCTGTCTATAAATGCATATGTGTGATTTTACTGCTGTTGCGCGCTCGCAGTGCAAATGTATCTGCAACTGTTTTTTTGGGGTTGCAAATGTATTCCGACTGTTTATTGTTTTTTAGTGCGTTCCATTTGTTTGTGTGAATGTGTGTGTGTAGCTGTGTATCTCGCTTTTGCTTGCCCCTTACCAGTTCCAGTTCCATTTACAATTTCAGTTCTATGCCAAGTCTCACTGCCAACTGCGAGCGTCGTCGTCTCACATTCGTCGCTTGTGCACAATCGCACAATCTTGCAGATACACAGATACAATTGCCAACGTTAATACGTCGCTCTCTCTGCTGCGTGCCAGTCACAGATACAAATACAATTACGCATATGCATGAATGTTTGTTTGAATGATTGCTTGCATCTGCATGTGTGTGTGTAGTTACATATCTAAATACAAACCAAACCAACCGACAGACAAACAGACATACAGACAGACCATGCCAGACCGAGCGCGCAGCGACCGACCGCCCGAACGAGCTAGCGAGCGAGCGAGTGAGTGAGTGAATGCGCTCATGCTCGCGCATTGCGGCGCGCTACGCGACGTTGCCCATTCGCATTCGGTTTCATTACGAATTTGTCATTCGTAAGCGCAGGTAACGCAGGCAGGCAGGCTGTGCCACAGTCAGCTACAGATACAGATACAATTACAGCGCGTGCAAAAGCCGTCGCCGCAATCGTCGCAGGCAATCAGCAATAAAATCAAATCGCAACTGCGAGTTACAAATGTGTTTGTGTATTAGTCGCACCCGCGCGTGTATGCGAGTGTGTGTGTAAATTGAGGCGCGTGTAGGGTCGCAAAGCGTTTGCGCGCCATCCCGAAAAACGGCCACCCTCCGTCGGTAAAAGAGTGTGAGTGACAAATGGCAATAGCATTAAAAAACAAGAGGAAATTGCCAAAAGCAAACAGAAATAAAGCAAATAAATTAACAATTCAATTTGGACGTTTTTGTATATAAAGCGCCCACTTTTGTACATGTATATACATACATATGTGTATGTACATATATGTATATGAATATATAAGTGCAGGTGTGTGTGTTATACATATGAGACACTCGCATTGGATATCAGCAACAACAAAAACCAACGTTCTCATGCAAAGCCACTGGCACTGCTAGCGTGCTACAACAACAACAAATAAACAAGTAAAAAAATCAAAGAACAACAAAAATTATTTTTGCAATTGTGCGACATTTATACAACGACAATCGACAATTGCAGCCCAGTCCTTCAGTCGCCCGTACTCCGCTGCTGACAGCGCCACTCTCAGCCAGCCAACGACGTTTCGACGCAATCGTACATGTGTATCTGTGCGCGTATGTGTGCCGTGTATTTGTGTTGGTTATTTCGGGCTTTTGATTTGGCAATCGGTGTGCGCCTCGCCTCGAACGTGCAGTGACACGCCGTCGGTGCGGCAGTGCTGTGTCACGCGTTCAGCCATCGCAATCGCAGTCGCATTCGAGTCGCAAATCGCAATCGCAATCGTTGGCAAATTTCCGGAAATTGTCATTTCAACATTTGCGCCGGCTGCAACGCTCGGCACGCGCAGCGCGTCCTACACCCGAAGCGAATCCTAATAGAAAACAACAATAACAATTGCAACGGCAATACAACAAAATAATAATTGAAAAAAACTAATTAAATGCAAAATTGCCACACATTTTTTTTTCCATAAAAAGTTAGTTGTGCAAATTTCAATTAAATAGCATTAAATCGTGGCGAATTTAATTGAAGTGTATTGAATGCAAAGCGCAGTTAAAAATGGTGCAGTGCAAAGCGCAACAAAAATGAAACGCATGAAATCAGCTCAAATGCAATCGAAAAAGCAGAAGCGCGTCGACTTTTATTTGAAGCTAAAATTATTATAAATAAAATATGAATTTGCTAGGAAATTTTTTTCGTCGAAAATTACTTCTGTCGAGAGCCAATTTGTTGCAGCTATTAACTACAAAGTGAATTTGCGCTTGAATTTGTTGCTCCTAATTTATTATAAAGTGTTAATTATATCAAAATTTAGCTTTCTTGCGCTTTGAAATATTTGATAAATCGAACAGCTGCTTTCGTTCTGGCAAAACTGCATAAACTGAAGAATTTCAAACGCGCTGCTGGCATTTAAGAAAATTTCAAGCACTAATTTACACATTGTTATGAATAATGTTTGTGCAAAATTGGCAATTGAAATATTTTGAAAAACAAATTTGAAAATGCTTGAAATTTATTGCAAGGCTGTGCTGTTAATGTCTACGAATTTCTTGGTATTTTGGCAGTAGCTTGTCATTTTACCTACATAGTTATTACCATTTAAACAGTCCTCCAGTTTTCTTTAAATTGAAAAGATGTAGTGGAATCGGGCATCAAGCGGCAATTTTATCTGTAGACCCGTAGTTATAGCCGATAGTTGTATTAAGTTTAAATACTTAAAATTAAGTGTGGCACAGTTTTGAGAAAGATGTTACGATTTTTCGGATTATTTTAGTATTTCAAATTGAACGAATAACTTTGACACGCGCTAAAACTTCGAATAAACTGATCATATTAAATTTTTACTAGAAGATACTGGTATCCCCAACTTGGCTAACATTTGCATGTCTCCCCTTATGCTCTTAAGTTTAGCTTCTCATGCTTTTGTTTGATGTTCAAAATTATTTAATTTAATAAGGAAGAAACATTATTCAAGTTTCGACACAAATTTTTTAAAATTTTTTGGAGCAGAAATTCTAAAATTAGGTATGACTTAAATTGAGCTACTAGCTCAACTGAGTAACAACTAAGCTAAGCAATAAAGGCGCTTCTAAATCAGACAAATAGTTCTTTGTAAATTTTTATAATATGTTCTTAAAGCTCACAAAGTTGACGCTTTCTGAAATTTGTAGATATTTGATATAAATTTGTTTGTGCAAAATCCAAATCCTTACAGAAGTAAGCGGAATCAAATGACATTGAAAGGGAATAAAGAAATCTTGAATTTCATATTTCAGTGAAAAAGTGTTCGGTCTCTAAAGTCAAAGCTTCCTGTTTGTACTTCATGTGGATTCATATTAAATTTACAAAAAGATTAGGAAGATTTCAGTAAAAGAGAAATTATTTATTAGTACAATGGACAAATACCGACAAAGAAGAATATGGAACTGCGATAAATTGCACACCAATTCCTTGCTTCAAAAACGGCTATAGATAAAGTGATCCATATCTCTAATGACATCAGCATAAGTTAACATCAGAACGTCAGCTAATTTTCACGGCACTTTACAATGTATTTTATCGAAATTATTTTTCCTATATGCTCGTATTAAAGTCAAAAAGCTCCTGTTCATTTTAAAAGATATTCAAAGCTAAATGCAAATTGTAAAATAAATATCAAATATGTGCGCTTATAGATTCTTAAATAAAGAGAGCTGTTAGACACTTTCGGAATTCGACTACTTTTCTAATGTGGCCTAGAATTAAAATAATTTTGTATTCAAAGTCTTTCAGCTGAATTCAGTCAAAATAATATATCTATTAGAGCCATCGAATAGGAATTTTCCGGGCTCTAAAGCCTTTCGCTTTGCTTAAAGATCACCAAGACCTTTATAATGTAGTATAATGCAATTTATTTATTAGAATAACAAAGCCTGACTGAGTTCTAAAATCCCACAACTCGCTTCGTCTGCCAATCGCACAAATATACGTATTCAATATAGGAAATAGTTTGCCGATTCTTCGAATTAGAAAATATTAAAGTAAACGTTCTTTAGATTGCTTCAATATTTCAAATACAAAATTTGCTAATTCAAAATTTGCATCTAATTTTTTAATTTATAGGCATTGAAGTAATGAATATGAAAATAATTCGTATAAATGTGAAAATATGAAACTTTTATGAAAGCCAAACTTTCAGCAAGTGCAAAAGCTTACGAATTTCAAAAGCGTTACAAAAAATATAAAGATTAAGTGAAGTGTTTAAAATTTTCCATCAACAGCAGCAGCAAGTGTTATTTAAAAATTGCTCACTCTTGTCCTGCAGCTGCAACTGAAAAGTAAAAAAAAAAACCAAAAGTGTTCCCAATGAAAAAGAATGGATTCTGCCATTGATTTGAAAACCGTGAGCTGTAAACAGGAAACGGAAACGTATTTAACTTGCGCACTGACGCCGCTCAGAGCTATGAACATTCACAATACCAACAGCAGCATTGGCAACAACAACAATAACAACAACAACGCGCTGACAAACAACAACAATAACAACATTAGTCCACCACACATCAAGCTGAGTCCGAGCTACATTCTGCACAACAACAACAACAGCATCGTCAACATGAATACGACATCGTTGCTGATGCACCATCAGCAGCAGCAGCAACAACAGCAGCAGCAGCAACAACAACAGAACGGCGGCGGCGTGCGCGATAGCAGTAGTCGCGGCGGCAATGGCAGCGGTCTGCCCGACGACCGCTTGAACGGCCGCACTTCGCATACCGGTCGCGGCTCCAGCTGCTCGCCGGCCAGTTCGCCCACACGCCACCCGAACGCCGTCAGCCCCGTCACCTCGCTGAACCACTCCATGATGCAGCAGATGCAACAGCAGCATCACCAGCTTAGCCCGCCGCCGCATGTGGGCAGCGTGTTGACGCCGAACGGGCTGCCGGCCGGTCTGCCGCCGCGCATGCCACACGGCCTGCCGCCCGGCCTGTTCAACTCGCTGCAAATGATGCAGCACGCCTCACCGTTGGAGCTGATGGCCGCCGCTCATCACCACGTGCCGCCGCGCTCCTACAACAGCCCGCCGCCCATCTCCACCTCCGACCCCAGCGCCAACGAGTGCAAGCTGGTCGAATACCGCGGCCACAAGGTGGCCGCCTTCATCATTAGCGGCGAGACGATGCTCTGCCTGCCGCAGGCCTTCGAGCTCTTCCTGAAGCACCTCGTCGGCGGGCTGCACACGGTCTACACGAAGCTCAAGCGGCTGGACATTGTGCCGCTCGTCTGCAATGTGGAGCAGGTGCGCATATTGCGCGGCCTCGGCGCCATTCAGCCCGGCGTCAACCGCTGCAAGCTGCTCTCCTGCAAGGACTTCGACGTGCTGTACCGCGACTGCACAACTGCCAGGTAGGTGCTAGCTACCGCTGAGGCAGCTCTGAGTTGATGCCTATATGTTATATGTTTCTGAATTCATTTTTTTGTAGTTTTTGTTTTGTCAGTTTTCGCGGTCAGTAGGGATCATGTGAATAGCAAGGAGTTGCCTTAAGTGGTCGTCTCAAGGACATCACTTAGGCCAAAAGGCGCATTGTGTTAAGGAGTTGTCTTACAAGTTTCGAATTGTACTTCAAGGACTTTTCCTTCTCCTCTAAGAGTGATTCGTTTGATACGAAATATAGAAATCCAAGCTTGTTTCTCTAAAACGATTGATTGATTGTCATGATATTGCTTCGTTCATTATATATCAAAGGTTTTTTTTATAGAAATGCAGAGCATTTGTTAGATTTAGTCTGATTTGTAGGCTACTGGGGTTTGAATTTGAGCCGCTCTATACCGATCACTGCAAAGTTCGTCCATTGATAAGAAAATCGTGCTGGCTGCTTTTTCGTATTCATATTCATATCATAAACTTAAATAGAATATAGAAATTAATTTCGAGAATTTTTTCAATCTTGTTATCGTATCGAATCCTATCGTTACTTTAATGGAAACCTAAGTTTTTAATAACCAAAAAAAGAGTTGATCGATATCGTACAGAATTTATCTCGCATATTAATTTCAATAACATTTGTCAGATTTAATTTTACTGTGCTTATAGATTTTGTTATATATCGTTCGGCAAAATTGTGATAGTGTCCCGAAAATATTTCAAGATTTTACAAACGACCAAGTGAAGATCTCATTCAAACTCTACAATCAATTGCATAAAGTTAAATGTCGCTCCAAAATGCTGCTGCGATGTAATAATATATATAGATACTGAATTTTTACACTGTCAGTACTTTTTTTTATATATGTATCTTTTTGAACAATTATGCGTTGCCTCAATGCAACTCTAGCAAAAAAGTTCAATTATATGCTCTCAGCGCTTTTTTGTATAAATTCAATTCACTTGCTTACCAATTTAGCTTGCAATCAATATCGGTTTAAGAGTTGAACCAGCTAGGTTAGTCTTCAGGCTCAATTAAAATGCTTTGCGCAAATTGTTAGTTTGGAATGCCTGAGCGTGTGCGTGCATGCGTGTGTACCCTGTTGTGGCCATGATGAATGCTCGTCAAAGAGTAATCACTGCTGTTCGATTTGCGATCGCACTGAATAAGAAATTTTCTCATTTCCTGTTTCCGTTTAGTTGGAAAATAAACTTGAGCCTACATACACAAAAGCACACACACAATTACATACCGGCTCGCATTGGAATAGTTGTGTGCGTGTGCACAAACAAACTTTTAAATGCATACACATATGAGAAGAGCAAATAATTCGCCCCTTTTCCCCCCAAACGCAGAAAATCCACTTCAACTCAACTGCCGCACAAATGCCAACAGTCGTTGCCAGTTTGGATTGCAACTGCAAATCTCAAAGAGTGCAGCTAAAAATGCACTTCAACTCGAACTAATCACAAAACTTTGCATTTGCATTTGCGTTGCGATGACATTTAACGGAAATACGCAATGCAAACGTACGAGCGTATTTGGCCGCTGCAGTTGGCCTGGCCTGGCCTGGCGTGGCCTCCCAACTTGGCGCCATAAAGTGACGTGTTGCAGGCGCGACCCCTGCTGTGGGCCTAGCACTACTGCAATTGCAGTCTATTGTTGGAGTTGGCTTTTATGTGGGTTAAAAATAGTAGTAGTGAACTTTATTTTGCACACATTTCCGGCGTCAAGCAATTTCCGGTTATGTACTCGTAGTACCCATTTGTGAGCGTGCAAATTCACAGAGCCATTTAAACGGAAATAGCCGCATTGATTTCTCAGTGCTTGCAAATGTGGGTGTAACCTCAAAGTTCAGTGCACCCAGATTAGGTTATAATGTCTATAGCTCTTTCAAAATTTTCTGTAAATTGCCTCTTTTTGTCATGTTTTTCCAATCAATCAAATGTGTTATAAATATCAGCATTTAGTTAAGCTATGATCAATATATAAGTCTACATTGCAAGAAAATAACTCAGAGAAAGCTATAAATATTTACCTCAAAAGTACAGTAAGGACCGGGTATTAAACATAGTATAAATTTTAAGTTTCTTACATCGCGAATAATGTATATTTTTTTTATACACAGTCGATTTTGTCAAAATTCCCTGCCATCATCAGATGGTCGGACAAAAGGGGATTGTAATAAGTATGCCACTTATACACTGAGAAATAATCGGGTTATGCTAAAAATAGGCATAGCATTGAGCTGCTCTTCAAGTTATATCCCAAAGAAATGTGACCCACAAGTGCCCTAAAAGTGTTTCCCGTTTGTTGTTTCTCTTCTGCATGTTCTATTTAACCAAAATTTATATACTAAATATTCCTGTATGATCCAATTGAAAGAGATAAGAATTTCTGCTTCATACTAAATATTCATATGAATATTTAAAAGAAAAGCAAGTTTCAGCATCTGATAAACATTGCTTATATTTTTTCCATAAATATATTGAGGAAGGCGTCAACATTTTTAAGTTAAGAATTTGACGACTTCTATTGCTATTTATAACTTAAAGAAAAATAACAACATATAGTATATATGTATGTTCCTTAAGAATCGGCCATTCTAATTAGAACATTGAACCATCTATACAAAATGAAATACAGCAATTTTGTAGACATTTAATTTTACGCAGAATTCAAACGCAAATACACCACCAAATTAAGTGCAGCGAAGAAGCAGGCAAAACGAAAATTTATTGTTAACATATTATTACCTTCATATGCGTAGTAAAGGCAGGCTATAAACACTGCTTAAGAAGAGGAAGAAGGGCTCGGACTAGCATGCTCATAACCAAAGAGGTAATGCAAAACTACGACCGGCCTTGCAAAACCTTGCACATGTATTTGTATGCATTGCAATTATGTGTGTGAATGCGTGTTGCAGACAAGGTTGCCATATGTGCAGAATTAAGCTGGATTGTTCAACTTTTTTATGGTAGATGATGGCAGGCAGAGAAAATAACAGGCACATGGAAAATTACCATATGTTCAATATTTTTGTAACCTGGAATTCTAATCTAATACAAGCATAAGAGCAATTTTTCTGAGTAACTATTTACCAATCAACAGAGTAATTTTAAATACTTAGTTGACAATTTGATGTAGTTTGAATTATAATTAACAAGCTCTACCAAAAGCCAATATCAATCGAATCGGCTAACATTCGAGTTCTAGTGTTGAAATAATACTATTCAACTAACTTTTAAATTTTTAACGACTGGCATAATCAGTATATATTCTATATAATTCGAGCAAGATCGTGACGATTGCAATCAGTGACCGAGCACATATCCACTAAACCACGGCAGCAACATATAGCAACCAAAAAGCATATTCTGGATGTTCGAAAAGAATGAAGAAATATTGACCCTGTAAAATCGGGTCTCCTCGTAAAGCCTTGTGTTTGCTGGGTTGCACATTATACCTATAGTAGTAGACGCGCATAGGGCAATTATCGTGCAACCCTTTTGTATAACTTTCTGCCCATGCAGCAGCGGTCAGAGCCTGGCAGCAAAATAAAGCGTTGAGTACTGTTGGCAAGTTAGGGCAAGTTTTTATATCACACGTTTTTGCCACATTGATGTGAGTATGTGTTAGTGTGCTTTGCTGTTTGTGTGTGTGTGTGTAGTTCAAGTTTTTGGCAGTCGCTCAGACTATTGCAAAAAGGAGCGCTTTTTATTGAATTTCTGCTGCTGCTGAGTTGGAAGCGTCGTACTTGCCTTATGCCTTGGCAAGGGTGAGCTGGCCAATTCTCCATTGGACAAGCAGTGCCTGTTAGTCATTTCAGCTGTGTGCGTAGCAAACGTCGAGCTAATGTTGCGGTTAACCGCGCTGAAGTGGCCGGCTCGGATTTGGCAGTGGCAGGAGCGCTGCATCCCAGCACGGCCACAATTAAGTGCCTTGTAGTTTTGGAAGCATTTTATGCTTTTCAGCACTTAATGGTTGTATTTGTTGTAGTCTAAGAAGGTAACTGTATGCGCATATATTCAGCAGTACAGTTCAAATTTAACTGTACTACTTGTGCCTATATTTTTAAGTGTTGTTACTCTGCTTTTTATTTCTTTCTCTCTCTCACCTTCACTGTCTTACTTTTATATGCATTCTTTGTTTTTAAGAACTTTGTTCTAGCCATAATAACAATCGAATATGCATTGAAGCGAATGGTCAATGGTTTCTCTTTTTCTCTTTTTAATTACAGATGCTTATCGATCAAGCCACCTGAGAGGTAAAAATACATATATATTGAAAGCCAAAAAATTACTTCCTTACTTCCATACATATGCATAATATCCTGTAGAAAGAAAAAAAAAAATGAAAGAAAATGAAATGCCAAAAAAGAAATATGAAATTATGAAAAAATGCCAACTTGAGAGTTTTTAGAGCGAAAAAATTGAAATAATTGCCAAAATTCTTTAGATAATGAAAATCGCAAAAACAACAACAATTACAACAAATATGCTGAACAGTTATATAAAAACGCGCCTCACGTGAGCAACGACAGGCAGTGCAGCAAATCGCAACGGATGTGCCCTTGTACCCTGCCAAACCGGTAACGCAGAGTCGATAAAGGTGTTCCAACAACAACAACAACAGCTACAGGCCAACTTTAAAAACTTGCAAAAAAAGACCGGCGCGTATGTGGCAGGATAACAGTAAATAGAGCGTGTAAAATGCCAAAAAGGAAGAGGACAGCTTGTGTACGGAATTCAAACTACAGTACAAGCTCGTTTATCGCAATCGTTTATAATTTTTGAAAGTTTAATGAAAATAACGCAATTCAGCAAGTCGCAAAGAATCGATTTTTTTTGGAAATTTACAATTTTACAAAATCGAAAATAGACTTTTTGATTTCAAAGTTTGTGATTCGCCAGCTTTTGCTATTTGCTCTTTTTGAAAAAATTAAAATTTTAATTTTAACAAAATTTAAAACAAAATATGCTGTAATTAAAGATACGTCATTCATAAGTACACACATAAAAATAACAGGTAAAGTATTTGTATAAAAGAGCAACTCTTGGAGATGGTGTTTAATATAATATCCGCTGGCTGCTATCTTGCTTTGAAATTTTCATACTTTTTAAGAATTAAAAAAACATATACATATGTACATATGTATATGTACTATGTGTGCAATATCTGCAATACAATTCACTTAAAGCGTTAAATAAAATGTCTGCCACGCATTTTTATCTACTTATATTATATACACAACAACATACAATATATTATTTTTTCACTCTAAAATACTCTTGAGCAAGTCATTTTTTACATATTTATATTTTGTATTTCACAAAAAGTTCAATAAAACCAACACCAACAAATGTCCTTGAAATTCCATTCTCCGTTTTTGCTTTTCCTTGTATTTTTACCGTTCAGTGCTTAAAGTGGCAGTTGATTTATTTTCTTTCCAATTGTGTTTCGTCATTCTAAAATATCTTTAAGTCTACTTTATGTGACATACATTTTACATACATACTTATCGCATATTTCATCCTTTGTTGTGTCAAATTTACGCTGACATTTGAGCGCAACTGTCAAACGGCTGTCAAAAGTTTGTTGGCACTTTCATAAAACTTGCAGAGGCCGCTCTGTAGACTCGCCCACAAGCTAGTATACAGCCTCTCTGCCTCCCACACTGCACTGCGATCTTGCACTCGTGTGCGATATCTCCTCTCTCTCCCTCTCTCTCAAAAACCGTCAACGGCTTTCAGCAGCTTTTAGCAGCGTTTTGAAAACTCAATCGTTTGCCGGCACCAAAGCCGCACGACCGCCGACCGCAAAGCGTTGATCTGCCTTGAGGCCGATCGCAAGTGACAGTTTGGCAAGTTGCAAGTTGAAGCGGCGGACCAACCGCCGCGTTTAAATGACGCTTAAATGCTTTGCGGTGTTTCAGAATATGAGCAGCAGTTCCAAGCAAATTGCATGAAAACCGCAGAAATGCAAATTGCACGCGATCGCGATTAATTGTGACAAATGAAGTTGGCTGCAGTTGACTGACAGTTCAATGGGCATCGCATGAAATCAAGTCCAAAGGAAACACTATTGAAGTGGCCAATGATGTGGGTGTAGTTGATTGCATGACAGTGCAAGAGTTTTGATATAAACTTGGCAAAAGAAACTTGAGTCCCTAGAACTTTTATAGCAAAAAAGATGGCAACATATTTTGTTCAGTGCCAACTTTCAATAAAACGAAGCAAAATTTTGACTATTTCAATTTAATTGCAATAGAAACAAAAGAAAAACTCAGAAGAAGTGGTGCAACTGATCCTGCAGAAGGGTAAAAGAGTCGATTCACTCCTAACAACAACAAAATACATACAGAGCTAGCAGGTAGCAACTCCATGTTTTTGGTGTTCTGAGCAAATTTGCTCTTTTACTTAGCTGCCAGACCAGTTGATCGATTTTTGACCTAATTAAATATCCCTGTACTCTTTCGTGCCGCGGAAAGAGCGAAAATTAGGAAAAAAAGAAAAGGAAGATATTTTCTGAAGTATTTTATAATAGTTATGAATTTAATTTATTGCAATTAAAGGCTGTACAAGAATAATTCAAAAGCTCAAGATTGGAGGTGCGAGACGCTTTAATATTAATGTGGTTCATCCATTTCACTTTCATCGAGAGGCTACTGATAGGCACACGCTAGGGATGGGAGGGCGCCGATTAGACAATCCCTAAATTGTTTTGATTGAATTTGCTATTAATATTATTAACTCGGAATTGATTTAAATCATTCTTGCTTCAATTCATTAGCTGAATATTTTTTTAAGTAAAATATTTAGTTCAAATAGGAAATTTAATTGTGACTTGATTTGATTCGAATCATTCACTTGTCTACGCCCATTTTTTGATTCTAATGTGTAAAAGCAACTGTCAGGCTAGAAATTTTCACAGGCCTTACAAATACTAGATCCATTGCTTTGCGCTACATTCCGAACTGTTTCTCTCATGCTTCTTCACAGCGCGCTCATCTCATTTTTCTCCCCCTGCTGTTTCAACACCTTGTGCGAATTTCGTTGGTGCCCATTTTAGCCTCTTTGCTGCTGCGCTGTTGCCATGGCGGCATATTCATTATTTTTGGCGTGTTACCAAGTCATTTAGCTGGAATTAAAGCTCGGCTCGGCACAGTTGCACACCCAGCGACGCCAACAAAATTGTCTGGGAATATAGAAGACACTTGGAGAGCGAACAGCAGGCGGCAACCTGGCGTCCAATTCTCCCGCTTCAGCTGCAGCGCTGCTTATTACTTATTATATAGAAATAATTCCAACAATTGTTGCTGCTGTTGCTGTCGGCGATGCTGCTGCTTTTTGTTGCTACTGCTTTTGTGGTTGCTGTTGGCTTTTGGCTCTGGCTTGGCGTTCGATTACGTTTCACTCAATTAAGTCTGGAGCACTTAAGCCAGCCAGCCAACAAGCAGAGCAAGCATGCATGCGGCCTGCACATTATCACACCTCAGCTGCAGCCTTCCCCCGTCTCAGCCCACATACACTAGCAGCAGCAGCAGCAACAATATCAACAGCGGCCTCTGAGCGTATGCCGCGATCTGCTGCTCTAATTAAACAAATCTGCGAAGCTCGCTTCAACTGAATTTATCCAAATAAAAGTGATTTGAAAGAGCTGCAATATTTTGCATATAGCACTTAATTTGTTGTTGTTGCTACTATTTTGTATATGGTTAAAAGCTATTGTTACAGAGCAGAACAGCCAATTTGTTTGCTTGAAGTCATGCACACAAAATTTTCTTCTTTTTTACTACTTTTTGGTTTAATTGGAATTAATTTCTTCAAAGATTTATTTAAGTTTTAGCCTAGTTTTTTCGCAGCGCTCAACTGCACTCTTGCTAATCGGCCTGCTATCAATCATGCTCTGATACGGTGCTTTCATATACAAATTGACGTCGACAAATCGTTTATGTAAAATACACTTTATTAGGCGTGACACATGCTCAAGAAGAAGCTATTGAGGTCAAAGTTATCGAACCAAATCTCATTTGCTTTTAGACACATCCGCAAGTCCTTTTCAGATTAGTTCTTTGTTGATTTCTTTTGCAGAAGATCTTAGAAACTAATTTGACATTTAATTACTACTTTTCTTAAAGAAGTCTTTCCATGTTCCTTTTAATACATTAACTAAACACATGGTCCCATACGTAGGCAAGACTCGTTACTAAAAATTTTTTTATGCCGGCTGTTTATGAATAGATAGAGAAAAGATAGAGAATATATAGCGGTACTGCCATTATAAACAGTTTTCTTCTTTTTGGAACATTTAAGGACATATGACGCGCCCAGAGCAAAAACGACTCTTATAATTTCACAGAGCAAAAACGCTTCAAAAAATTACACACCGTACATGTGACACTAACACATATTTGCATGCATGCTCGGTTGCAGAGCTCGGAGCAACCGTCGGTTTCGTCAGTGTCGCTGCTGATGCCAAGCAGAACAGACCGAGGGTGGGTTTTGTTCTGCTTGTTCACATGTATGTCGCTACCACGTGGTAAAATCCGGTTTTGAGAAATATCTATGCTACCAACGAAAAATTCTTGATGCTTTGCCGTCTTGTGGAATTTTCGTTTAGCAGGCTGTAAATTGAAAAATTACAATTTCCTATTAGCCAAAAAAATATGTTTGCTTGCCTTTAAATTTTATCACTTCTAAACGCAATATGTAAATTTTTTGGAATTATCATGAATTCACACCAAATAGTTAATTTATACAATGAAATAGAATCATCCCGATGAGTTACAAATAAATTTGCGAACGTTGATCTTTGCCATTAGAATATTGCTTTGAATTAAAATAGAAAAATCGGTTGCATATTGAAAATAGTACGTTCTCTCATGAAAGCCTTCCTCAATTTTGAATTTATTTATTTTGTTAACTGCTTCTTAAAGATCACAAAGACCGATTTCTTCCACAAGATGTTCACGCTTTATTCTTTCCAAATCTGCAAGCGACCTTTTATAATAGAGAACCCCGCCAAACACCTGCAAGTCTCTAGCCGTCCGCAGTCAAAAGATTGAATGCCTTCAAACAGGTGAAAAATTCGCGGGAAAAACCCACACAAAGCAAAGCAGGATCTCAGGCAAGTTTGTATAAAAAACTTACACAAACGGACGAACAGCTCAAATAATGCTGTTGCCGGGTGTGCTGCTTAGAGACTGAAAGACAGCGGCAAATTAGATGCAGAATTAGGAGATGAAAGGGCTATACATACATATATTGCCAAAACGTCATCAGTTTATATATGTATTTAATGTGATCTTTAAAAAATTTGATCTGAAAAAGATTTGACGAAAAGTATCTGTAAAATCTAAAAAAAAGTGATTTATCAAAATATATCAACGCAAATAAAATAAATGAACAAATATTAAATAAAGCGAAATTTCCAAAAAATTTTCATATTGCGTTTAGAAGTGATAAAATTTAAAGGCAAGCAAACATATTTTTTTGGCTAATAGGAAATTGTAATTTTTCAATTTACAGCCTGCTAAACGAAAATTCGACAAGACGGCAAAGCATCAAGAATTTTTCGTTGGTAGCATAGATATTTCTCAAAACCGGATTTTACCACGTGGTAGCGACATACATGTGAACAAGCAGAACAAAACCCACCCTCGGTCTGTTCTGCTTGGCATCAGCAGCGACACTGACGAAACCGACGGTTGCTCCGAGCTCTGCAACCGAGCATGCATGCAAATATGTGTTAGTGTCACATGTACGGTGTGTAATATTTTGAAGCGTTTTTGCTCTGTGAAATTATAAGAGTCGTTTTTGCTCTGGGCGCGTCATATGTTCAGTAGCTATTTTACTATAAATTCACTGCTATAGGCTTAATTCCATTAATATTAATTTCCAAAACGATTTCAAATTTTATTTCAAATTAGATAAAACAATTTTTTTTATTTATAAAAATATCTATTCTGGCTGGTTTAATTAAGCGTAATTGCTTTGAGTGTATGGGACGATTACATCAAACGTTATGCCAAACACATACTTTTACAAGTAGATTGTCTGTATGAAACCTATAGAGATTTCTCTATGGATCGTAGGTGCCATATCACCGAATTTGGATTTTTAGCTAGCATACTTTGTAAATAAGCTAAAGAAGACAATTTTCTTGATTTTGTGTGGTCATTTTTGGATCTGTCTATTTTCGCCTTTGTCGAACGCACACAATAGGCTTTTAAGACCGCGGTGGCTAGTAGACTAGATTCCTACTCCAAATACAACCTAATCTAATCTTATGCCTAAGGCAGATCACAATTTTTTACAAACACAGCAACTGAATAATGAGTGCTACAGATATTCCTATGGAATCGAATCTATAATCAAAATACTAACAATACATTAGCGAAATTCCTACAACAACAAATTAGTCAAATGCACTTTTGCAATAACGCTCAAACTTACAAATTGCTGCGGCTGCCGCTGCTGTTATTGATAAAAACCGGCTTCGTTTGTGGTGTGTCTGCGGTGAGTGCGCCTGCCTGTTGCAGCTGCCGGCAAGTGCTGCCAATATTAAATTCCACTCAGCAGCAACAACAACAACAAGAAACTGAACAGCAGCGGCAAATAGTGCAACTGCAAAAGACGGCAAAAGGCCGGCGGCAGCAATAACAACAACAACAACAACAGCAGCAGCAGCAGTTGAGTGGTTAATTGTGAATCGTTGTTAAAGTTTAAAAAGAGTAATTTTGTTGTTGTTGTTTAATTTTTTTGTGATATTTTGAGGTGGGCTCAAACCTGTCGTGCCGCCACTTAAGATTCTAATTTGTCTACGTTTGACAAAATTGTGTCAATTTGTAGCTGATTGTTTGAAGACATTTGCCAACACTTCTTGCAACAAAGTTGGCTTTATTTTGTGGCTTTTATTTGTGCGTGGTGTCTGCGCCGCTGCACTGGCTGCCAAGTGCATTGCGTAAAGATGCATTTTTAATTAAGTGGGCGTGTCACTTTTTGCACCATTTGCCATCGCTGCTGTTGCTGCTGCTACGACTGTTTGTAGTGTGGCGCAAGCGGCGCGTAGCTGTGGAAGAAGGGGCGTCGCAAATAATAGGAAAAAAATCGACTGTAAGTGCGGCGTTAACTGTGCCAACAGTGGCCCAAAGCCTAAAGGCTTGCATTTGATTTAGATGCCGATTTCGACTTCGACTTCGATTTGAAACGTTTTGCCGCGGCAGCAATTGCAGCACAATTTCAATTAATTGCACACACACACACACACTAAAACAACAACAATACGAGTAAGAAACTGAAAGCTCTGCAGCGACTCAAATTGGCTCGAAACTGGGCTACTGCGTGGCTTTGGTAATCATTGCTGCTGTTGAACAAATCGTTAGTCATATTATATTGTGTTCTGTTATGTGGGCAAAAACAGCTGTAGCTATTTTTTTTAGTTAACCCTCATACTTTAAAAGTGCAGCAGCAAAAGTGTTTTGTTATAGACAAAACATTTTAAATTTTCAATAATTGCGTTCTGCACATTTACTCGTTAAGCTAAATGCAATTTAAGTTATAAGGTTGTAATTTATCAATCTTGGATTGGATCTGATAAACAGCTGATATATGCATGGGTGTATGCTTGTATTAAAAATTAATTTTAAATTATTTCAAAAAGACATAATTAGCTTAGACGGGGTGAAAGACTAAGCTCTAATTATATTTTCTCTGTTGGCCTCGAAGTCATTATAAATCTGTAGTATCTACTTAAATTGAACTAGAAGATGGCAGTTATATCTAGTGTCTCATTTTGGAATTCTCGGGAAGTTGTAGTTTTGTGGAATAAAAAATTTACCAGCAGGCAGACAAGCATTTCTGCCTTGGACTAATAAGTCAATTCCCTTTTACTAAAATCTGCCTGGTCTCTTTGCAAAGCGAAAGATTTTGGATGATGACAAGGAACATAATTGATCAGTTCTCACCACGTCTCCGAGTCAGAGTTCCAGAAACTGTAGTCGTGAACTGGAAAAGGCGGTACACTCGCATAGGAAGTGCGTAGCGATATCCAAGGAACTCTAACTTAACCTTACATTCTCATTTCTCTCAGTCGTTTTAATTTTAAAGTTAAATTCTGCAAACAACGGCAATACCTTTTATACAGACATGCTGATGAGTGGATGTAAACTTGAACATTAGCACTGCTCAGAATTCCATTTGTGCTTGCAATAGCAACACCTTCTTCAAGTTTTTTACACAATGAAGATTGCTCGTAATTAATGCGTGGCTAATAGCTTCCTACTCTGATATGCGCGCTTCTGGCCTATTCTCTTGCCAATGGCCCATTCGCTTTAACTCCAGTAACTTTCAATTATTGTTTGCGGCGCGCAAGTGGCCGCTTATTACCAAGGCTTCATGCGGCGGCTGTCAGCGGGCAGCAATTATTGTGCATTGCTTCTTCGCGGCAGCTACTCGTACTTGCATACATACATATGTATGTATGTATATTAAGTAACTATATGCGGAGGTATGCGCTTTCGCAGAAATATTGTCTGAACAATAAAAGGCAGCTTCGCAGAAAAGTGCCACTGTCGCTCAGGGCCGTGCTATCGAATTACTCAGCTGCGGATTGTGATTGCAGTCGCTTGCATTTCAATTGAATTTGCGAATTAGAAATGATTGATATGACGGTTTTCCATTTCTAGCTCACAATCGATTACAATTTATTTCCACGAATGATTCTTTGCTGCTCTTTTCATTTGTTGTCTGTTTAGTTCCATCGCATAAGTACCATATTTCCATTTCCGGTGCTCACTTTCGTTTGGTTTCTTGTACAAATGAGAAATGCCATGTATGAATCACAAAAAAATTATCATTTGATGCTCAGTTTATATGTTACTAAGCATCACTGTCATGTATTATAAAATTTTCCAGGAACTAAACTAAAAACAAGAGTTTCTCTCTAGCACAGCATTTAATTCCATGAAAATGCCACAATCTTATCTATTTGTTATATTAAAAAACCATTAAACTGATATACATATGCATAAATATTTGTGTGGAAAAAAAAACAAAAAAAGTCAAACATCGTGATGACAATTCAGGCGGGCTTTTAAACATTTAACGTTTTAATCTCTAGAAGCAAATATGTTTGCTTAACCCCGATTATTGGAAGGATGGAGCACGTTGGGCATATTGCTGATGGCCAAATAATGTGAATCGTTCGCTGAAAAGTAAAAGCGTTTTGTTAACTTGCGAAAAGAATCATAAATTCATTAACTTTGGGCACAAGTTGGAACAGTGAGCGATTTATTATGTTGGCTAGAGTGAGCAAGGTTCGAGCATTCATTTTTACTAAAAGTGTTAGTCACTGGCATGAGCGGGTTGAGTGGCAGCATAGGAGGAGTATTTATTATGAGATGGTTTGTCGAGACATTTACAACTCACAATAACAATAATAGCCTATTCTGGCGTCACTGTCACAAATGATTAGGATTGGGGAGAACTGCCACAATAGGCCTTTCAGGGCTGCGATAGCTAGAAGACTAGATCCCTACTTTAAGTAGGATAGGTATAACAAACGAAGAAAGCTGCAGGAAATGCAAAGAAGCGAGTAGCAGAGAGACCTTGGAAGGAACGCCGGTGTTTTCACGGCTCGAACAGATCTCGAAACTAGGTATCAAGCCTCTTTGGAAATTTGTGAAAAACACCCAAATTTTGATGGATCACTTCTGATTGACCACTCCTAAACGGAACTCTAACTGGCATCTCTAAGAACCCAACAGGATCTATGCCTATGGCCTTTTTTAGGCAGCCAGATTAACCTAACCTACTCTAAGTACAATCTGATTACCATTTGAACTGTTATACCTTCATGCTGGAAAAATTTTTATTCGTTCCAAAAAATATCAATTAAATCAAAATATTGAATTGTGACTTTTTTGAATCTTATTAGAATAGCACTGTATTTATTATATACTTTAACTAATAAAGACCCTTTGAGCTTCACGCAATTTATAGCTGCTCGTTGATCTCAAAAGTAATTTTAAAGTAAGATCCCTTTAATAATAATAATCTAGTCTCAATATTAATAATCATTGTTCTTATATAATATTCTTCCTTTTTATGGACATTTCTAAAAAATATGCCAAGTAGTCTACAAAAATTCGCATTCTCTGCCATTAATTTAATTAACTCTCATTCAAATACTCATGCATATACAAGTACATATGTATATATCTACATATTTTTACTCATTGTTGAAATCTTTTCTGCAAACATGAGAAATACAGTAGCTAAACAGTAATAAATTCAGTTAATTGTTTACATGGCAAATGTTAGCGTGGGGCAATCAAAAAGTCAGAGTCACAATTTGTATTCGTAAGATAAAACAACTCATTTCTTAAGCATATGTTGTTTTTTCTTGTAGCTTTATCTCTACTCAAATAGTAACCCATTTGTGTGCAGATGATAAAGCTACTCTCAGCATGGCGTCTATTTACAATTTAATATTTAACTATTTAACTTTTTATTTATGTTGGGCTTAATTGTTTTTGTGTAGAGTAATTGCTTGGTAATTTAAGCATATGAGTTGCCGCTGGGGGGCTAGTGAATTATGCGGATAAATACTCAAGGAATTTTAGTATCCAATAAAATATATCTGCCGGACTGATAGAGTGAATTGTTGCAAAAGATTAGACTCTGAAGCACTTCAAATGTAACGTAAGAATCATTTGAAAATGGTAAAATTGCTAAATATCTGTATTAAACATATCATAGGCGAAGGAAACAATTATTTCGTTCAGTTGTATGTACTTGTGTATGAGTTCTCGGTCTCTGATTCGAGAAGTCGTTTATTCGAAAGCCAGTAGATTCAAGAAAACGGAAAAAAGGAAGATTTGTTTTTTTAATTGTTTCTAAGCGCGGCATCATCTTTTGTAAGGAATTCGCAGCTCTACGAGGGCAATGAAATAAGGCTTTTCAATCCCATTCATAAATATGTAGTTATAACGTTTTTATATCGAATTCGAGCAGTTGAAAATGAAATTGATGAAGTTGGATTCATTGAGCCAACAAACTTCATTGAGCATAACTTCAGTGTCAATAATTCAATGATCCAATGGAAAATTGCATTCAATCGACGTACAAAATTTATATAAATTTCTTCTTTTGATAATGATGCATTTCTGGTCGAGTGTAGAAAACTAGTTTTTTTATACTACTCCAGCTTATTTAGTCAGGACATTTCTTTTATGTTATATGACAATAGACGGCAATACATGTTGACATCACTGTACTTTACAGTGGCGCTTGCAGATGCTAGCTTTTGCCCAATCTCAAGCGCAGTGGCACAATTTTTATGACCTTGTCGCTTGGCCATGGAATTCATTTGAATGTGTACACATACACTTTTCACTATCAATGCAGAGAGTTGCCTTATCGCGCTGTGGCAACATTTTAAAAATTTCCTGCATAAAGTGTTTGAGCAGAGGCAGGTAGCAGCAGCAGCAGATATACTTTCAGTATTTGCTAAGAGTTAAGTCTTCGAGTTAGACAAATATTTTGTATAGTAACACAGCAAATAGAACGCAAAGATAAGCGGCTAAGATGCTCTTGGCTGCACAGTAGCAGGCAAATAAAACGGCTAAGAAAGGCAAATATTGGCAATAGCAATACTGGCATACCGGCATAGCGCTCAAAAAACTCTCAAGTTACAAACTATATTATATGATATGAATATCAACAGCAACATATGTAAAACAATAACAACTAATAATAATTTTTTGAGCTTGTATTGTAAATTTGTCACCACTACCAAAGTACATACAACGTACTGCGCTGTTGGTTTGGTTGGCGTGGTGAATTTTTATAATACTAACACTTGCCATTATTTTAACCCAACAGTAACTCTCTGCAATTCCGCAGTTCCAGACCGGGTAGACCGCCAAAACGTGGCCCCGTTGGTTTATCATTACCACCGACACATTTATCACAGCATCCGCAGCTGAAGAAACATCGTCTGGATAATGGCGATTATGCGTACGAGAACGGCCATATTAGTGGTGAGTACGAGTATTTGTTGCTTTAATTTTGGGGAATTTTTATGTGAATATTTGTTGCTGTATTTTATGGAGAATTTTGATAGTCTCGTGAATTAGCGATAAGCGGAACAATCGAAATGGCTTGAGCATGGCAAATATTTTGAGTCTGTTTTTAACGGCTTTTCTCTCGGACTGCCTTTTTTTGTAGATTTCTAAAATTGTTCATGATCATTTTTGTGCTCGCATATAATTTGTTAAACGTGTCGATCGCATTTGTTGATCAAGAATGCTCAAATTGCTTTTTGTTATTTGCTGTTCTGCACAGCCAAACCGTGACAAAGAAAACCAGTCACAATTTTCGTCGAACTCCAAAAAAAGTTTCGTAGTATTTTACAAGCGCAATGCACACATAAATCATTCAATCAAATTCGAGAAATTATGCAAAATTGTTAGGACTGCAGCCAGCGAAAGCATGTCTGCAATTTGCAGCCGCTGGGCATGACAGCAATACAGACGCTTACACTATAGATACATTGTTGCTGTAGACACAAACACCAAAGCGCCAATCATACAAATTCAATTGTAGATGCGCAGAAATACAAAATGAAAAAACAACAGTTCAAAGTTCTGCAAGGTAAGAAAATACCAAAAAGTCGATAATTCCGAAGAAACATAATGCGCATCGCACAGATACTGGCCACCCTGCTGCCATGCAGCAGCAGCAAAAGATACAATTGCCAACGAAATGAAATGGAATCATTTTCGAGCCCGCAGAAATGATCGTGCAGTCGGCATGATCGGCCTGCTATGGCATTATATCGCATGGCCTGGCATGGCCGATCCACGCTGCCATTTGATGATTTGTGATTCCGCACACAATCGCACAATTGCCGCTTTGGCCATTTTTGAGGCATGGCGCGTTCCTTGCTGTGGCTGAGGCTGAGGAAGTCTTAAGATAAAGAAAAAAACAGACAGACAGACAGACCAAAGAAAATTGAACACTGAAATGAGCTTAAGAAATTATGATGATACGCCACAGCGGCGGATGTGTTAACACACAGATGGAAGGAGAGGGGGAGGGAGAGAGAGAGGCAGGTGAGTGAGTGAGCGCAGTTGAACTGCTTCGATCGACTGACAGCCGGGCTGTGCGGCGAGCGAGTTACCTCAAATCGCAGCAGCATTCAAAACGAAACGATACAAAACGCATCAATTTTCGTTTGCCCGCGCATTTCATATCTATGTGTCTGTTTACTTGTATCTGTGTGTGTGTTTTTTATATCATACACGGAACATTGTATTGGCATCTCAGTCGCAATTGCTGCTTTTAATATCAGCAATTGTTGTGCGCGCAAATTATAAGTTCTGGCTTAAACCATTTTGAACTTCAGCAGCAGTTTGCCGCTCCCCCGCCCTTCGCAATTCCACTGGCATTCACAACAAATCGTAATGTATGTTCTCATCGCAGCGAATTGAGGCGGAACTCAAAAACTGCATTTAACACAATTTGAAGCTGCGTATTGCGGGCCGTCTTGAGACGAAGTCGAAGCCCCTCAGCGTTTCCAATCCCCTCGAGCGATGCACACACACATTCTCTTGACTTTATATGTATTTGTTACTAAATATTTCTACCCTACAGTCAAATGGTTTATACAGTTTGTAAGAGAAAACTTGAAGCAGACGTACTATTTGTTTAATCTTCAGACTATGGATATATGTTTATATATCTTATAAGCTTCTCATGCAAATTGCTCAAAATGAACCTTTCTACTATATAGCTCGTTTACTCTTTGTAGTGTATGATTCAGTCGGTGAGAACCGACTAAAACCTTCCTGCTTGTGTTTCTTAGTTTCCAATTGACTTTTTTCTACATAAATATTTTATATGGATTTGTGCATTCACTCAAAGCAATTTCATGCGTTCGTTCATTTTTGATCTTTCATTTGATTTTTTGGATTTCATATTCCGACATAAATGCCACGCCCCCTCTTACAATTTAATGGCAGATCAATCGTTAATGTGTTCATGATTTGTTGAAATTGTTTTTGCTCTTTCGTTTTTCATTTGTGCTGTTCAATTTCAATTGTAAGTCCTTCAGTTTTCTTTAGAAGTCGCCACATTTTGCTTGTGTGTATGTCAGTAACTGTGTGTGTGTGAATGAGTTTTTGTTTTGGCCAAAATCGCTGATTCATGATCGGTGTGCGTTTTTGCTCAGATGTTTGATCTTGTCTTGAAACCGCGCCGCTTTTTTGTTGTTGTTGTCTTCCACATTTTAAGGCATTGTAGTGAGTTATGGGGCGTTGATTTTCTGGTGATATGCGTTTTTGCGTTGATAACAGTAAAAGGTATAATTTAATTCTTCGGATTTCATTTTAAGTTGAAATAATAAATGCGTTTACGATCTGTTTAAAGCAAACTTTTTTTGTTGTTGCTCAATCATGTCTAGCACCTTAAAGGGGCCGACTAGGTAGATACATTAGTAGGTATGTATATAAAAGTAATCAGCATGATTTTCCGACTCACTTTGGAAGTAAACATTTGTCAGTGAGGTCAAGAAAAGAAAGAAAAAATTTTGAATTTTTTATTAAGGCGCTATAGCCTGAAGATACAAGTCTATCCGATATAGGAATTTTTAAACAAGATGTTAATTTTCCAATATGGCGGCGATTCTGCAAAATTTTCATATAGCCGACCCAATTCGAGTAGAGTAAGATACTGTTCAGGAAGTAAAAATTGGGAATTTTACATACTAATGCTTTTGTCTGTAGATACATGTTTAAAAGATACAACAGTGCTTTTATGCTATAAGTTCATATATAAAGAACTGAAGCATATAGTACCATAGTTTATTTGTCTAAATTTATGAGAAATTTGCGGTGTTTAAAATAATGTTGTTTCCGATTTTCGACATTCAAAACCACGCACATTGAGCGATGCTACGGTAAACAAGCAATCACTCAATCTATTGAAATTAGATGTCTGCTTTATAAGTGCAAAACTCTTCATAGCTGATTTCTCAGAAGATTCCCATACCTTTTATAGAAGGATTTTATACAAAATATCTTTTTTTATGAAGTTATACTAAGCAACCTGTTTTCTCTATTTTAAGAGCAAGCAGTTCCAACAGCTACATATGAGCACGTAAGCTGAGATATATTATAGATTAGAAATTAATATCTCGCTAAACCTGCGACAATTAGCAGTCAACTATTTAAATGGAATAGGTTTCTTGATTGCAACTTGCTACATTTTAAATAAATAATTTCTTGGAAAAAAAACATGGCATTCAAAGAATTTAAAATCATTTAACATAATTAAGTACAGAAAAAGTGCTTTTACATGTAGAACAAACAACAATGTCGATGCGAATAAAATTATAGTTAAATGTGAACTGACCGCCATGTTCAGTGTCCCTCCCGCCCTTGGTTAAAAGTTCACGCATGCACAAACACACGCACACACAGGCACACTTGAGCATTTCATGTTATTGGCATAAGCGTAAGAAAAGCGATTGTAAACGTTTTCCAAAGCAATTCACATGAAAATGACAATTTAGCAAAATGGCAATTTCAGCCAACAACAAATGCATGCTGCTGTTTCACTGTCATAAAAAGACACATGCACACACACGCATACAAAAAAGTGTCATGCAGTAATGCATCAATACAGCAACCCGTCAATTTGTCAAACAAGCAAACGGCGACCATGTTGCATTGCATATGTCAGTGCATGTGTGTGGCAATGGTTGCCACTTTGATCAACTTTGTTCTTGCCCTAAGTTGCTAACACTTTACCGTTAGCAAATATCCTCATTTTTAGCTTGGATGCTATTAAAAAATTTGGACTGAGTGAGCAGCCAATTTATTCTAGTTTTGGGATTAGATTAGGTTTTATTTAATTTGAAGAAGGGATCTAGTCTTGTAGTTAC
The DNA here is from genome assembly GCA_963457695.1 of Neria commutata. Taxonomy (NCBI): domain Eukaryota; kingdom Metazoa; phylum Arthropoda; class Insecta; order Diptera; family Micropezidae; genus Neria; species Neria commutata. Next base: position 13,755,492 of record OY735246.1, read on the forward strand.
CCTGGCCTGAGTTGCCTCTTTTGACTATTTACCAAGTATTAACAGATCCTCATGGATGAGTAGCATAATTGAATTCGATGGAATAAAGATAAATTGTTTATCTACAGTTCAAAACCAATTTGGAGAACTGATTCAAATAAAAGGCAAAATGAATATCCTAATCAGATGTGTAACTGCTCTTAGAAAAGAAGAAATTGTAAAATTGAGAAATAATTAACAAATTGATTTTAAGATTTTTTACCAATAAATAGATGCAGACATATTTTGTTTAAGTAGCCTTCGGTTTCATGAACAATTAGCAAATGAGCAATTTAACAGCTTGAAATAATTTGCTGGACCAAACAAATCGTTTATTTGCAAAATGCTTGCTTGATTTTATAATTCTGCAAACAGCTCAACGATCAATAAAAATTTTTATGAGTGGCAGCATTTAATGTTCGCTGGCATTTCTGAATCAGACTAAACACATAAAGTTACAAATACAATAATTTGCTATATACACAGACATATTTTTCTACGCTATTAGTTTTTTCAAACTGTAGTTTAGACTCTGTCTGAGAGGCCAGACTATGCCATTTTGCGCACAGTTGGGCTTTTTACTATCGCACAAACTCATGTTTGTTTTCTTTTTTATGTGGCTGAGTGCATGTGTGTGTGTGCGAATATTTGCTTGTAAGTATATGTGAGATCTAATATGCCATTAAAATATAGACACTGCACATGTGCACATTTTTTGCTAGCAGTTCGTGTATGTGTGTACATTTGCTGTGTGTGTGTGCCTATTAGTGCGCACATAAGCATATGTGAGTGTCGTTGTGTTGGTATAGCAGCCATATACACTTAATAGCACATTCATTATGTCTGAACGCCCGTTGCTCGGTTGCTATTTCATATCCAGCGGGCATGAATTAAGCATATTTTAAATATTTACACTTTGACTAAATGCCGTTGAGCATTCTTATTTTTTTAAATTTGTTGATTTTTTTAAGTATGCTTCACTCTATTGAGTGTTGTAAAAAAGTGCCTTGGTATGTGTGCCATATTTGTAAAATGCTCACAGTGGATCGCTTGGGAATTGAAAAACTTAAGCTAATTAAATAAATGGCGATTTTTGTTGTAATGCGCGCTATACTCACTCCCCACTCTCTCTTCCCCTTTGATCACGCTGCGTAGATATGAATCGCCTGGAGAAATCGCCACTGCTGGCCAACGGCTACAATCCGCCGCCCATCAATCACATGGCCTTCATGCAGATGAACCATCCCGGCTCGGCGTTGATGTCGCCCGGCATGCCGCCGCACGGTCTGCACGCGCGTCCGGACAGTCAGATGCTGAAGGCGGCCGCCGCGCAGGGCGGCATGTCCGCGGCGAACATGGATGCGCTGGCGCGCTCGGGCATTTGGGAGAACTGCCGCGCCGCCTACGAGGACATTGTCAAGCACTTGGAGCGGTAAGTTGGGCGCGCAAATGCGGCAACTCTTGGCAATCGCATTGTTAAGGCGTGCATGTCCTTTCGTTTGCAGCCTGCGTGAGGAGCGCTCCGACGAGCGCCAACAGATGAGCATCGGCAGTGTTGGTGGCGAGCCGAAGCCGCGTGATTTGAGCTCGCGCAATTGTAAGTACTCGAAGCATAAATTGATCATTTATTATTTTAACATCCACTGTCTGATCAATTTTTCGAAAGAGTGTAGTCAGGAATGCTTTTTGTTGAAAACAAATTTGCCATTGCGAAAAATGCACAAAAATTCGCTGAAATTTGCTGTCAAACTGTTTGCAAATGACTAGCCAGATTTCCACAAAAATGTTGATTTTCTTGGAGAGAAATATTTACAAATTTTTATCAATACTTATTTCAGACTCAAAAAATATATTTGAAACTATGTTGGTAACAATTTAATGTCAAAGGCTAAACGAAATTTTTTTGCCATCAAATTCAATCTTAAATAGTTGCGAGAGTGTTCAGAAACATTAAGAACTTGTTACTCTAAATTGTTTATTAAGTATTGATTTTCGAAAAATCTTTAAAGCAGTGAAGGTTAAACTTATAAAATAGCCCGCACAATTCATAATTTTGTGTTTCTCTCTCTCACGACAGGTTCCCCCAGCCGTCAAAGTCCCGTGCTGAATTTGTCCAAGTCCGGCGGCAACACGGATCAGGGCAGCAACTGCGACGATCGCAGCGAACGCAGCGTTTTGCATTCGCCGGCGCATTCCGCGCGCGAGGGCAGCATTGGCGGCGGCAGTCAGGGCGTCATTGGCGTGGAGGATGACGACGAGGAGAATCTGAGCGACGACAATGGCTCCGAGGCCGATGAACGGCTCGGCAAAGACGAGGAAGGTGAGTAAACTTTGCATTGGTCTGTTGGCTTGACTGACAAAGGTTTGAATAACAGCAACAACAACAACAAAGAGATCTACTGACATTTGCACTAACCTTGTTTACTTCCCTCTTTTGCCTGCTTCTTCTTTGTTTATCTTTCTCTTTCTCATACTGCCGCCAGACTTGAGTGACACCGAACGTGATAATCTCTCCACAGCATCGCAGCGCCATCTGCACCATCATGCGGCTGCTGCCAGTGCCATCGGCGAACGCGGCGCGGACAGTGGCCCCGGCAGTGGCGCTGGCGGTGGTGTTGGCGTCAACGAACGCGATGCCAGCTCCCATGCCGGCCTGCAGCAGTCGCCGCTGCCGTCGCACAATGCGGCCGCGGTGGCGGCGCTGCAGCAGCATCAACGCGCCCTGAACTACTCCACGCTGGCGGCGGCGGCTGCGGTGGCCAACGGCAGCGCTGCCAATGGTGTGTCTGTGGCGAGTGGCGCTCTCGCGAATGGCCCCATTGCCGCAGGCGCGCTGACTCCGAACGAGGCTCTGCTGGCGGCCAGTGATGCGACTGCGGCTGCAGCGCTGGCCGGCGGCCTGGCGCTTGGGCCGCTTGCCTTGGATGCGCATGCAGCGCCGTCCTCCACGGAGACGCTGCTGCGCAACATACAGAGCCTGCTGAAGGTGGCCGCGGACAATGCGCGTCAACAGGAGCGGCAGATCAGCTACGAGAAAGGTGCGTATCATTGCCGCTCTGAATGAGAACGAACTAGTGGGCCAGCTCAAAAGATAAAAGTTCCGATAATAGAAGATATGAAAAAGAATTTAAAGAATGTTTATTATGACCCCGAAGCGCATAAACCCAACCCAATTTTTAAATACGAACAAAAAAGTAGCAATTTTAATAATTTGGCAAATTTGGGATTGCCATCTTTTATATAAATAATTATATTATGTGGGAACTATTGGGAAGTATGTAAGTTAAATTGTTAAAAAATATAAATAACGAAAAAATCGCTTTATTTATGCGCTATTCGTCTATTCGTCTATTTCAGAAATGTTCACTAAGAATTTAAAAAATGTCCAAATCCTCTCTAGCTTCAATATCTCTTGAACGAAATAGTCTTGCTGTTCCTATAAATTTTTCTCCTATGTTTCTCGATTTTCCTTATGTACTTGTACGGCATATAAACGTCTAAAAATTTCTTTGAGAAAATTCCGTAAATAACCAAAAATCTATGCCATAAATGTTTTCCGTTTGCGCCGCTGGAACGAACGCCTGCTTTTGGCCTTGTATCGGGATTTTGGCATAGCTTCATATGATTTGTTATATCAGGCACTTGTGGCAAAATCCGCCATGCCTTTCGCTGACTGCGGGCGGCTGCCGTCGGTCGCTTCACTTTGATATGCTGATTAGGTTTTTATGCGCATTTTAATGAAGGCAGCCCAACAAATTACAGTCGCCTTTTACCTTTGAACGCGCTGCCTTCATGCAAATCGATAAATTTCTAATCGCACTTTCTCTTTTACTCATCTCTGTTTTGTTGCTTTTTGTTCTCTATTTCCACCATTTTAGCCGAGCTCAAAATGGACGTCTTGCGTGAACGCGAAGTTAAAGACGCATTAGAAAGGCAATTAGTGGACGAGCGGAAATTAAGAGGTAAGTCGCCAATGCCAGCTTGTGTCAAGTAGGCCTCGGCTGCAAGCCAAATCGTTGTCAGATTTAGTTACAGCCAAATGCAAATATATATAGATTTTTTTTCCGCTGAAAGTCAAAGCATTTTGCCGCCACTTGAGGGCTTGCCTTAAAGGCGGGCAATTTGCATCTATGCTAATTTTGAGCTGGTTTTATTTTGCTTGGGCTCTCGCTTACAAAGTAGCGGCAGTGAGATCAGAGAGCAGATCGCCCAAAGCTGCCCCGACCAATGAGCTTCATTGCTGTAGATGAAGTCATTATGTGCGGCACATTTGGTGCACCAAATAAGAGTCATTTGAATGTCTGCTCTGTGGGGAAATAATTTGGTATTCTATTTTCAAAGATACTGAAATTTTCTTTTGCTAAAATTTTTTTAAAAATTTGTTTGAAAGCCAAAGTGGTTTTTTAGAAAAATGTTAAAAATTAAGCAAGGAAGAAGTATATTAAAGCTGCATTTAAGTGTATATCTTCCTCACATCAATTTGTGAGTCCTTGTTCTATTTTAAGCACAAGCTCACGACAGTTACAATTTAATTCCTTAGTCTGGTCTGAACGGGCTTCTCTTTTTTTTATAGAAAATCATATTCTCGAAGAGTTACCAACTCTTTTCCAGTTAAATACTACTTTTTAATATCTATAAATACTATTAATTAGACATATCACAATCCAGTACTAGAAATCGGTACCAATTTGCGAGCCTTCAAATAAATGTAACTTAAAATTTTTTTATAACCAAATCAGAATGACACCAGAAGTGTAATACAATTTTATCAGCTTGGCATCGAACCAGGTGCCTTTATTATTAGGTTTTGTGAGTTATTAGCTTCCACTTCATTCATCCATCTTATTTAGAAGCAGTCAAGTGCGAGTCTGGCTCGCGTAAACAGGGCTCCGTATCAGAACCATCCTCTTTAGCATTTCATTTCTACTTGCCCGCCTGTACATAAATTTTTCGATATTTTGAGCATTGTCTTCGAAATCAATTCACCTAAAATTATGAAAGAAATTGTTTTGCAATCCATGAATTTTGTGTTTCCCTACGATGCCCACAAGATATAAACAACAACAGTTTTTTCTGAGGGGAGGATCACCTTAAAATACGTAATAAATTTTACCCTTTAAATTTCTTAAATTCATCTTCAAGTAATTCTTGCTGGCGCTGAGATTCGCCATCAACAAGGCATTGGTTTCATATTGCCATTTATACATATTTTTTGCCAGTGTACAAGGCTTTATTTGAAATCAAACATAGAGAAACGAAGAGAAGCAAATCAAACACAAACACAAAAACAAAAACAACTTCAAACTCCGTTCGACTGCTCTTAATGCAAACTGACTTCAATAACGATGACACCTGATATCTTTGCGACAAAAGGGGCATAGAGAGGTAGAGGTAGCATTCATAAGTCAAATTCCACACGCCAGCAAAGCCACAGAAAGCTTGTCGAGGCGCACAGTAAGCGCACACAAAAAAAGGAAAAGAGATGTCCTTTTAGCGTTGCTGACTGTCGACCGTGGTTGTTGCTGCATTTTCAACAGAAATCACAATTCAAATGAATTTAATATCATTTCATTATTTAAACACACTTGACTGATTATTGAAGTAGCTGGCACGAAAGAAAGAGGCTACGCCTGCGATAAGAAGTCCCTTCATAGTCCCAGGCCTTCAGGTTCTAAAGCAACGACAGCAGCGTCATAAGCAGTAGCCATGCGATAAATGTGGCAGAAGACTTCCAGAGCGTTTCGCCATACTCATTTAAATTTACTTGCATATTATAAAAGTTTTGATAAAAATCCTTCGGAAAATGTTAAGTATTAATTTAATAGAAATTTTGTAGCTAGTTTTAAATATTAAGCTAGTTTTTTTGTTTCAAGTATTAGACTGGATTTGGCAATACTCCGAGAATATTCTTTCCATTAAACTTCAACCTAAGAATTCCATTCGGATGCGGCTATAAAATCCATTTGAAGGTGCTGTTAACTTGTACTAGGATTAAGTCGTCTCGGTTACACGGACTGTTGTGCCAATTACATATATGTACATATATAGATACAGTAGAATTCGCTTAGCTGCATTCAATAAAATTCCAGAAATTTTGGGCACTTAGGCGAAAAATGCACTTAACCGAATTTTTTAGCTGAAATTTATATTAAAAAGCCAAAAATTAGAGGCTACTAAACCGAATCTGCAGCTAAGTGCGATGCAGCTAAGCGAATTCTACTGTAAAAGGTTGGATTGTATTTGAAGTAGAAAGTCTAGTCTTCTAGTTACTAAAGGCTAAGAGGTCTGCTGTGACAGTTTCCCTATACTATTTGCAGATCCTCATGGATACGTTGCTTAAAGAGAATTTAATAAAAATCCCTTTCTTCTTCAAAATACATAAAAAAATTAAAAATACATATAACTTCTGATATCGTTTGCCAAAGTATAGCCCCTACTCTTAACGAATCCAATACCAAGGCAAATTTCATATGCAACCAAACGACATAAATCTTTGGCTGGCCTTCCTTCTTCTTCACCCCGCACCATCGAGTATCCAAGACCAAGGAACATGTGTTGCGGTCGGCAGTCAAGCTGTTTCCGCAGCTGACAAATAAACATACAAATTGCATGCAGCTACAACAACTAATTGCAACTAATAATATCGCCAATATTACATGCAGCCAGGCAAAGTAAGCTACAGCAACAACAACAACAACATTCATTGCAAACGATAAACATCAGCGAGATTACAAACGCAAACAAAATGTTCAGCATTGCGAGTTCATATGCAGCAATCACAAATGTTGCCGAGAAATGCATAGAAATGCAATGCAACAGCAGCAGAAGAAGGAAATTGCAACAACAGAAATCAAAGCGGATGAGCATAAGTACCGGAGAAGGGGTGCGTTTGAAGGCAGCTAACAAGCGACGGAATTATGTACGCGCTGACTGGGGCCGCGCTCGAATGCACACGGCTTTTAGGTGTGTCGGCGTTTATTAGAGTCGGGAGGAGTCAGCCATGAATAAAAGTTGACATTTGGCGGGGTTTTTAAGCCAAGCGCGCGCAGAGCATTCACGATCTGTGGCAAGACGAAGGATGCGATGGTTTGCAGTTCTACTAGACGTGGGTAGCATCAGGCATCGTACAGTAGCAGCAACTTTCGGATTTAAAAGTGGCGTCGAATGTGAAATTTTAAAAGATAATTTATCTAAAAGGCAATACAAGTTTTAAATTTTCATACACATCAGTGTCAAAAAGAGACATCTTCTCGGCAAAAGTTAAAATATAGGTACTTAGTAATAATAACAATTGGTCGGCGCAACAGCCCGTGTAGACTTAAGCCTAGTGTTCCTGCATTAGCTTTTGTGTGCTCGTAATATTTAACGGGACCTACAAATAACCTTATTCGAACAAGTTGAGAAGCTTCCCATGGCAAAAAAAACTCTCTGAGAATTGCCAATTCATTTCCAGATTTGGCGCCGCGCAAGAAACAATTTGAAAATGAAGTTTCTTTTTATTAGATGGCCTGAAACCGGTCTTGAACCCAGGCACTCCCGCATCAGCGACCAAGCACTTGTCCACTGAGCCACCGCGGCGCCACAAGTAGAAATATAGATATAAAATTTTAAGTCGTTTCCATAAAAGAAGGCCTTAGTTTTTTTCAACATACAAATTGAGGTTGTATTTGAAGTCAGCTCCAGTTTATCGGTCAACGTGGCCGGAAAGGTTTATTGTTAGAGAGTATACATAGCTGCTCAAGGATATATGTATGTAGCTTTAAATGTATAGGCCGCATCAACTAAGTAGGACAGAAGGCTAATGGGACAGATTTGCTCTTATAGACAGCAAAATACATAAAGACCTCTCAAGTATCAAAAGCATTTTATTGTTGTTAAGGAAAAATTCGTTATTTTACCCTTCTGTTAGACCACTTCCCCTTCTACGTGAATACCGTAAAAAGTAAACAAAGCACTATTAACTTTACATAAGAAAATATTTGATACAATAAAACTAAGTAGCTCTATATAATTGCATGACAGCCTTGCGCGCTGCTCCATTGCACACACACACACACAGACACCAGCACACACAAACATATAGCTCAATCACACTAATTCATAGTGACTTGAGTTTCTGTGATTTGTTGCCTGCCTCCTCTGGCAGACCAAGCCGAGCAGCTAGCGACTAAGCGTCAGGATCAATAATGACTGAATTCTGCTGGCCGGGCCACACGCAAAACGGACTTGCAGTTGGTTGCTCGGCAAAACGATCTTGAATGGACAAATTGAGCACTGATCGAAGCTGATCGTGCTCTGCTCTGTGCGTCGAAATGCACGCATGCGCACTGCAGTTGCGTATTGAATTTCAGCAGCAGCAATAACAACAACAACAAAACGCTGTAATGCAATTTTTTGCTCGCTTCTTTTCATTGCAGTTTTGTATCAGAAACGCTACCGGCGCGAGCGCAAAATGCGCATACGCTACCAGCAGCAATTGGACGGCGGCAAGCGGAAACTGACCCACACGCCGAGTGCAGGCGGCAGCGGCAGCAGCGGCGGTGGCGGCGCTGGCAGTGCCAGCAGCGCAGACGAGGGTCACAGCAGCGCCGTGGACGCAATGCAGTGTAAAATTGGCGGCGCGGATGCCATGCGCAAAACTGAACAAGGTAAATACAAACGCTTCGACAATTTTGAAAAATGCCCTAAAACCCGCCCGCTCCCAACCGCCGAAAGACTCTGGTTACAAGCAGACTGCTCACGCCCTTTTAACACGCAGCGCACTCTGCTTTGCCTCTACCCTCCTAGATAATGATTGCAAGTCGAGTGAAAAGTCTGAGAAGTCGCTGAACTCCAACGATGGCTGCTCCCAGTCCCAACTGCACCACACACACCTACAGCAACAGCAGCAGCGCCATCTGCGCCAGCGCTCGGAGAGTCCCAGTTTTAAGCGAGAAGCGCACGCAGACGTCGAGCTGGCGATGGGCCGTCGCAGCGCCGATCGTCTGGAGCTCGGCGATCGTGCGGAGCGTGAGCACTGTGATCGCAGCAGTGATCGCGAGGGTATTACGCCACTGCATTTGCCGCCCAGCTCGCAGGCGGAGGGTGGTGTGGCTGCGGCAGCCGCGGCAGCAGCAGCAGCGGCGGCAGCTGCCAGCAATGGCAAGGCGCCTTGGAACTATCCCGGCATCGATCTGATGGCCACCGGCGCTTTCTGGCAGAACTACTCCGGTAAGTTGTGATAAAGCTTTCGATGCGTAATTCGATTTGCAGGTTGGATAAGACTCGTGGTATAATATATGGAATTTTCATAGAGCTCAAGTTTAAACAGAGTTTTTTTCGGACAAACTTGTAGGAGCCAGAATGAAATTGAGACAATTTATTAAGGCAATAAGCTTTAGGGAAATTGTCAAACAGAGTCGATTTGGGTGTAGCCAGTAGAATAGACGTAAGCAGTTGCTAATGCACAGAAAGCTTTAGTAAGAGGAAGGAGACACGATTGAAATAATTGAGGAGCATTTACTTAAACACTCAAAGTTAAAATTTATGAAACACAAGCCAGCAGAATCGAAGAGTATGAAATACTTTCTGCTTTATTATTGAGCTTTACAAAATTGATACTTTTTCACCAATTTTTGTGCATGTACTAAAAATATTTCTGTTTCGTTTCGCACTGCTTTTTGCAGAATCACTTGCTCAAGAGATCGAAATGGGACGCAAAGCGCGCGCCGCCAATGCCGAGCGTGATGTGAAGAGCCCCATTACGGAACGGCAGCCAGCTTATTACAAGAACTCGGTGCTCTTCGGCAGCGCAAATTAGGAAGCCTAAGCTCTCGATTCAGCGTGAGGCCAAGCGACGGTAAGCTTGAAGATTGTGATTTTCCGACGGCGAATTTCCGTTTCCTTTGTTTGTATACGCCATAAGCGCAAATAGTTGAAAAAGTTAAAAAGTAAAGTTCATCTTAATGATCTCAAAGTGCAATCACGAAAAATATAACCAGAGGAGAAGTACGAGCGAAATATGAAAATATTATAGATTTTCTATAGCGAAAGTTTTGTAGAGCATACGAAAGCATGTAGAGAATTTAAAGAAACCAAACCAGTGAAATACGCCTAACATATACACATAGCAACACATGCTGATGATATGTTTCGAGATGGTAGATGGAAGCAATGAATTGTATATAAAGGCACGACAAGAAGGAACACTGTAATTAGTATAATTAATAAACTTTGCTATAGCAGCAGAATTTTAGTGAAAATATTTTAGCGTCACGTATAGACGGAAGCTTCGTAAAGTTTGCGCAGTTATGCAAGCGCTCTAATATGCCTAGTAATATGCTCTATAATATACATATATAGTATGTATCTGTTAGCATAAGTGAAGTGCTGTAAATATGTTTTGTAAAAAAAATAGTGAGTTTAACAGTCTTTGTAGTTTTTAGATATTTTAAAACTTAGTTGTCGGCTAATGAAGGTAACATATGGTATAATTAACAACAACAAATTCATTAGCATTAACTAGCATAGCGCAAAAACAAGCTGTATATAAACTATATGTTAAAATTCATAGACTTTCGCAGAAAAGCCAACATGCAAATGCTGCTGCGAACTAGGCAAACTACAATTTCTGCTTAAGGCGCCCGGCTTAGAACACACTTTCACCTTTATGTCTTGAAATTGAAGTACATATTGCAATTAAAAATATGTCAGAACAATAATAATAGCAGCTGCCGATACATACCTATGCCATTTGCATGCGATACAATATGTTGTTGCAAATTCACTAACAACAACAACAGCAATAGAAAATATGACTATGCAAAAAAGCATAAAACACAGCTCATTAATTACATGCAATTTGCCTATTTTAAATTGAAAAATGCAAAAATTAAGAATCAAATTAAATCTTAGTAGCAAAAGTGTAAGATTTATTACATTCGTAGAAATAAGCTTACTGCGTATACATACAATTTACACTTAAGTATTTAAAGTAGCGTACAAGTACTTAAAAATTAACTGAACACTTTAACATATGCATTATATATATATTTAAATATATATCTATATATGAAGAATACTTTGTGCAAGTCCCTACAATAATTTAAAATGCAAAGGCTTAATGCAGAGCAACTCAATTTTTAAATCCATAGCAGCGCAAATTCAAGCAAACGTTACGCAATTGCATCAGTTATTACTTATAAACTATAATACAGCAATTAGTTATTACAATTATTATAATTGCAGCTGCATGTCATGAGCAAAGAGTTAAACTGAAACTATCTATACTTGCAAATTGCTTCATAATGAATAAAAATAATTAAATTATTGCTAAATACATGCTACAATATATACAAAAGAAATAAATTAATAAAAAAATATTAATAACTGAATAAATTATTATTATTATTAATACAAGAAATTTCATTTTACAATGTGTTTTATTTCAATTGACAAGAAATTGCTGATGGGAAATGATTTTGCTGACTTCACAATTTCTTAGAGGCATCAAGAATGACGACTGTCTGTATTAAATAGTCTGTATTAAATCTAAAGCGTATTTCTGCGAAATTTCAGCAACAACATCAAAATTTAGAAAAAGAAACCACAAGTGAAGTTCGAACCCGTAAGCTCAGTTCCCTTGACTATGCCACTGTTGTTGATACATGTCGATTAATATTTTAATTGATTTTATAAGCTAAGAAAATTTCAATGCAAAATACACATATCTTTTAGTGTCGACGTACCCGGGTATCTTTTACTGGGTAAAATGTGGGTCTTTGTTTGCAGACTATAAGCCAGAAGGCAGTGAAAGCGGCCTTACCGAAATAACTGTGAAAAATACTTTGATATTTTCTCCTTTTATTTTTACAATGTAATGATTCGTTTTAGTGTTATCTTTAGAAGTATGGTATTGATACCATATATACACTAAGTGTTCCCTTTAAATGCCCATATTTATGGTCAATTATTAACAATGAATGTAGATATAATAACACGGCGGCTAATTGCTATGTAGGGATACACGCACTGTATATGACCATAAAAAGATAATTAAATCATGCTAAGCGTTCTGAGGTATCGTCGAAATTTCGATCAATATGCGGCAGCATCTGTAGGGGAGAGGGGGGTACCTTCGTCCTTGGGGCACATTCGTCAAAGGCGATTTCGGTATGAAGGAGTCATCGGACATAACTGTTTATTAGTTCAAACTAACCCATAGCTAGTATTAATACCCCTCACAAAGTTTGCCATCTCTATCTGAACAGCTGATAAAGTTACATTTGATTTTGTGTTTTCGCGCTTCGTTGCCGAATATTCAGGTCGGTAACGCAAGAAGTTTGTGCTGTATTTATACCATTATTTCGAACAAAATTGTATTAGTATTACTTTAATACTAATTATTTTGTAAATAAAAGTGTATTATGTGAAAATAAAGCACTGAAATTAAAAGTAAAAAAATAAAAAGAAAAAAAGTGACACCAGGGTGGACTCGTCTTTTTTTCAAGGGGCACATTCGTCAATATAACTTCACAGGTACTAAAAATCGAAATCGAGTTGAAGCTTCCAAGACCCTCGAACCTGGCTTAAACCTCCCGTAACCACACAAAATTAATATTAGGGTCGATCTCAGCAATTTAAACATTATATATAAAAAATTATTTATAAAAAAAATTTTACAATAACTACCTTTTTTTGAAGCTCTTAAACATGATTTTTTTTAATTTTTTAATGCAAAATTTAATAAATACGTGTTGTGTAACCAAAAACATGTCTTATTTAGTCAAAACAAGATTTTGTATCACCTTATAGTACTTTAAAGTATGAATGCCCAAAGTGCCCCGCCAAATGCCGAAGCTACCCTGGCATGGGGGCACATTCAGCGAAATGACTTTTTTTACTAATCATGAAAAAAATAATACAAACGGAACTTTTTAAAGAAATTTTAGTATAACATTTTATTGTTAAATAATGAGGTATTGTAACAGTCTAATCGGTTTTTAAATATATTGATTACCTTCTGAAATATAGGCCTTCAAAAAAAAAGAGACGAAGGTACCCCCCTCTCCCCTACTAATCAGACGCACTGCAGACACTCTTGCAGGCAAGCGGACACAAATCGATCTCAAAATTTTAAAGCTTCAAAATTTAAAATGTTTCAAATGATTTATGCGTCTATCTCGTCCGAAAATCCCTGAGATGATCCGCACACAAATTGAGGGCAAATGAAATGAAATGCGTGGAATTTCTCAAAAGGCAGTGGAAACACCCGCTCCAGCGATCAAGGCTTAATTGCCTAAGCAAACGCTTTCGTTCAACTATTGTGATTATGATTATTGGTAAATTATATTTAATTCACAGTTAAACGATCACGTACGAAATTCGCCCCATTTAAACGTGGCCAAGCCACGGCCTCTCAACTCCAAACTTACTTCGCTGATTTTGCTTTTGATTTCATTTAAAAGGTATCAAATTATAAGATCGCCAACAAACAGAAATTCGCAAAGAAGAGCAAAAAGGAAATTTTCTGCTTCTTTCTGCTGCTTCTTCCGCTGAAGATTTCGAGATTTCGAGTTGGTGTGCAACGCACGAAAATGACCTCAATTATCGATTTAAGTTTATTATTGGCTTTGATACGTTGAGTTCGCCAAATATGTTCTTTTTTGTGCTATTTTCACGTTTCTCATTCGCAGGAGCATATTTCTGGTGCAAATGTGTCCCAAGTGGCATGTTGGCATTGTGTGAAATGTGAGCGGCGATGGGTCGCCAAAAAGGAATGCTCTTGATTGCTGGTTTCGTGGACTTCTCTTTTTTTGACAAACGGCATTAGATTACGGTTATCTGCAGTCAATCGTACATAATTCTAGTTAATTCTTATGAATTGTATGCGAAACGTTTAACTGATTGCCGGGTTGTGAGCTGAAGTGGCAAAGCGGTTTTATGCGACGGCAGACGGAAACAGGCAGTGGTAGCATTTAAAGCCACGATCGTTGAATTGTGAGCATCGGCTGGGAGCTGCTTGGAATTGTAACTGTTTCTTTGGCACATAAATCAACAACCAAAATTGCGAAAATAAATTGCATATGAGGACTCTGTAAGATTATTGCATATTACGAATCTCCAAGAAATCGAGGTCAAGTAAATTTTGTATTGCCATATAAAGGTATTTCGATTTGGTATCGGAATGTTTTTAACTGCAAACAATTTAAAATTTTTAAGGAAATCTATATAAATATTATAGATACAGAGAACGAATTGCGCATTCGAGTTCGACGGGCATAATCTCTTAGCAAACATTTCAATTCTTGAGTATAATTCTCCAAATTTGTGATTTCAAAGTTTAAACATTTTTAAAACTTTTTTCATTTCCCAAACTACGCGCTATCAAAGAATGCACTAACCGAAATAGTCGGCCACCAGAATCGTATTGCTGTTTTTGATGGAAAAGTGATATTAAAGAACCGAAACTTAATTCGGAAGTATTGAATTTAATTGGACTCCAAATACCTTTGTAAATTGTCTACAGTCAGTTTATAGAAACCGTACAATACTGTACTTCGAACCACCAATTCGATATCCTTTATATGTACATATTTTCCGATTTTTCATGGGCTTATATTCATTAAAAAATTAAGAAGAGCGATGGGATTGAAGAAACTGCAATTCCTGCTAATCCATCTGTTTAAATTTTTTTTAATTTTGTTAATGAGTCGTTATTGTATTGCCAAATCGACTGCGAGAAGCCTTTAATCCCTAGAAAAAGTAATTGTATTTTCTTTAAATATTTTGAAATGATTGGAAATTTGTGAAAAACATCAAAATTCTGACAGATTACTACTTTGACAACTCCTAAACGGAACTCCAACTTGTATCGCTAGGGAACCAACAGGGTCTATGCGTGGCCTTCTTCTTAGGCAGCCAGATTAGCCTAACCTAACCTTGAAATGATTTTTTACATATTTCTATTCAATTCAATTTTGTATCCCATTGTTTCAATATTGAAATTAAATTTCTGGAAAATATAAAGACGACAGTTATATGTATATTATATACATATGTACTCGAATATAACATGATAAGTTCTGAACATATCTTTTATGCACATCACAGAAATGTCTTCATTATTTTGTGCATGTTCCAGCCCAATTTTTCTTCTAACATGGCTAAACTCCCTTCAAGCGCACAAATCTAAAGAGAAGACTCCTACAAAATTCACCTACGGCTAAGCCATTTAAATCGCATAGATCATTGCTGTTTTTTGCCGTTGACAACGCACTGTCACCACCGCCACAGTGCATAGCATGCACCTCAACAACAACAACAACAATCACAACAACAACCAGCAAGACGAACATCATGCTACAACAACAACTACTACAAGAGTTTACAACTCCGCACAAATAAGCCGCCAATTTATAGCCAGCAACACTTCAGCACGTACCTGGCAAAAGAGGAAAGGCGCAACATTGAGGCAGAGAGGCAAAGAGGCTACATCCCTGCGTCCGCTCGTCGCACTTTTTTCGTCGTTTTCGGTGTGGCGCGGTTATAAATCAGACGCGGCTTTTAATAAATGTAATTGAGTCGCGTTCAACGCTCAAAGAATTTATTTCATAGATACATAGATACTGTTTATCTGTGTGTAAGGCTGTGTATCTGCGGTGCATTAGGGCGAATACGAGTCTGCCATCTCTTCCTCTTCTGTTGCTGCTGCTGCTGCTCAAAAGATCGCGTGTGGGAATGCAGCAATGAGCAGCGAGCAGCATGCAACAAAAGAAGCAATCAAGCTTTTACTTTTGCTGATCCTTATGCCTCTTTGCAATTATTGCTGCCAAACACACACATTTACCTGGATAGGCCGGTCAGTGATGCCAACTTTTCATTAATAAAAATATTTACAATGGAAAACTGCTTAATTGGCTGCATACAAATTATATTTTAGCCATTTTTGATTAAGAAACTAAGATACAAACATTTTAAAAGCTTTTTGAAAATGGAAAATATCTGCATAGTTATCGCTTGAATGGCTTACTTAAAATATCGAATTACTCTGGAAAAATTTTTAGTTCACCCATTTTCAATTAGTGTTGTCTACGACTAAAGAAAATACACTATCTAGCTTTGTATGAGTGAACGGATCTAGGCTAAATTTCAGATGAATGCCGATTTTTCCAAAATGGCATAAGGAATTGGATGCATTTGAGATAGTTTTATTTAAATTGGTGCGTCTTTTCTCAAAATGATGCAATGTATGTAATGCGTTGAAAAAAATGATCAAAAGGTAGTTGATAATAGTTTAAAACCGCCAGCAAGCATATTGGAGATTGAATTATACTGCTAAATCGAAACAAAATCTAGCCGCAAAAATGCTAAAATGGCATCACTGATGCTTCCACGGCAGAGAAGCGCGCTTCTATGCGCTTGCGCCACTCGCCTCAACGACGAACGAAGCGTAGCACTTTGCCTGCTGTCGCCACTTGAGATACGATGAGTACGTTTGGGCTGAGCATGAGATACAATTGTCGATTTTATGTACATTGTTTTTGAATTTTTTCATTTCTATTTCAGCATTTCGCAGGCTGCTGCTGGTGGCTTGTTGTTGTGTTGGTTGCAGCAATCGCACGTAATCGAAAAATTTCAAATCCAAAGAAAATCATAAAAAAGTACACCTCGGAAAAGCAGAATCCGATAAGCCACAACATATGTTACCGATCATAATTAATTTACTTATTTTGTTGAAAATATTTTCCAAACATTTTTAAGTTGCCCCTGCAAATAAACAACAATTCTTAACGTCAAATGCCAAGAACCACAGCGCAAACAATTTATATTTCTACTTTACTACAATGTTTACACATAATCATATTACCGTTATTTAAATTTCTTGCTTATTAGCTGATATGTGGGAGTAGCATAACAACAATGCACTAATTAAAAACATATAAAAATGCCTAAATGGCTCACACCTGCTTAGTTCGGAAACCAAAATGTGTCGAATAAGGCAATATTTTAAATTTTTTATTAACATGTTTATGAGCTAACAAAAAACTTTCAACATGCTTTAAAAGAATTCCATAAGCACATTGCCAGATTCTGTTCAAATTCTCAATTAACATTACATAATATTTTTGAAATATCAGAAAGGTTTTGAAAGCATTTGTAAAGAATTTCGCAAATGTTTGTACAAAAGATTGCCGCTCTTGAGACAATGTTAAAGATCGCTGTCCTTACTACGTATAATACTATAAGAGTATCTATTGATTCGTTTATTAAACTGAATTTCAAGAGATGTCTGCAAACGGCTTTCTGCTACCACTTCAAATTCAATTACTACATAGTAAAAGCCAACGACTGAACTCAACTTCAACTGATTTCAAAGTCAACGAACGGTGTAGGAACCATTTAGAATTGTCTAACTAATTGCATTTACAATCAGAAAAACACGGCGGAAATTTTATTTATATTTGCCACAAATGATGTGCAACACGCAACAAGAGAAATAGTGGAAACAGTCAAGGCAGCGGGGGCAGAGCGGCGAAAAGAGAGGCAGCCAAGCAAGGCAATAAGAAAGAACTGCAATTTTAAATTAATTTCATAACGATGATTTGCGTTACGCCCACACCAAGAAAGGGGGAGAATAAGCTGCAGTTGGAAGAAGTAGTGCACAGCAGCAGGGGACGGCAGATACTAGCGCAGTTCGTTGCAAGTGTGGCAGCGGCAGACGCACATTAATTGAAACTCTTTTTTTGGCTATGCGAACTGTTTGCTTAGAGCAATTGTTGTTGTTGCTTTTGTTGGCATCTCATCGATGCGAGCACACTGCAGCAGGTACGACGCGCGATCGATTGCAAAGATACACAATTACGGTGGCGGCGGCATGCCGCAATCGGAATCGCAACGTGCCACAAGCGGCAGCCAAAGCTGGCAATCAGAGAAATGGCAGCCAGAAATAAACGCAGTTTTAATTGTTACACAACAGGAATTGTATAAAAGCGGCATTTAATTGAGTTTTGTGGCGGGCGAGCGAGCGGGAAGGGGAGGCGGCGCAGGCGCATTGCCGCAATTTATGGCTTATTATTTTTCATGATGTAACGCGCGCCTGCGTAGGCGGAGGAGTAGCAGGCGAACTTGAAGCTGTGGGTGTAGCAGCCGCAGTCAGAAGTCAAGCAGCTTTGTGGCGACCTAAACGCAGAGATACGCGCCAGAGCGACGCGATTAGCCTCAGGCGCTGGGCAAGCAAGGCGCAACAGGTGCTGCCGGTGCAATGAACTCGCCATGTTGCCACACACTGAAATAAAAAAGGCACAAATCTGCAACGAGGCAATGTAAAAGGCAAGCGATATGGCGATATGGCAGAATTTGGCTGTGATTCCTCAAAATTACAACAACAAAATATCGAATACAGAAAAAAATTGCATGCCACACGAAATTGGCAACCCCTAAAACGCCACAAAAATGCAGCAACTAAAGTAAATTTCGCTTGAAAAGGCTCTTGCAAAAAGGATCTTTGATATTGTGGCGCGTCCCTCGGCTCCGCAGCATATGTGCGCACTTGAGCGTCGTTTTTGTTGTTGCCTGCTGCTGCCACAACATATGATCCTTAATAAGCCGCCACATGCATTCAATTCATATTGCAGATTTCATAATTTTTTTTGCTTCTGATACGTTGATACGTGTTTTTCTAATGCAATCAAGCGCAAGTAGCGGTAGATGTGGCGTCATTGTGTGGTTTAATACCTTTTGAATGGCCTACTCATATATTCCATTCAATGTACTTACTCTCAATATGTTGCAACATATTGCCACACAATCGCAATTCTTTTGCAATAAGACTTTGATACCGCAAGCTGCCGCGTTTGTCAAAGAAAGGATTTCATATACGTACAATGCTTTTTTCCACCATGCTTTGAGTTCGAGATATTTTTTGTGTTCTTTTGAATAGGAAGGGCTTAGCAAAGGTGCACTATTTTTTATTGCACAGCAGTTTTTTAAACTGCTTTTTATACCCTACACCTATGGTAATAGGGTATAATAACTTTGTGCCAAAATTGTAACGCATTAAAGGAGCCTTCCTAGGTATAGACATAAGTATATAGAAATGATCAGAAACACTTTCTCTTTTCATTTCCGGTTGTCCGTCTGTCCGTCTGTCCGTCTGTCTGTCCGTCTGTCCGTCTGTCTGCGTGTATGCAAAAAAAAGAAAGAAGGAGTTGTTCGATTTGGACCAAATTTGGTATACAGTTACAGTGAACCTCGGGTTAGGTAAAGTGTTAAAATTATTCAAATTAACCAAAGGACACGCCCACAACGGGTCTGTAAGTCCCACTACCTCGGATTTTTTTCGGTAAAATGGCTATAATTTGTGTAATTACTCATGGAAAAGATTAATACTTGGTATTCAAGTTAAGAGGTAGGTCTTCTATATCTCAGGAAAAAATGGGCGTGATCCGCCCACTATATAGCCGGCAAAATTTTTTCGGTAAAATGGTTACCAATTGACTAGTTACGAATATAAATGAATGAAATTCGGTTCCCAAGTTGATATATAGGTCTTAGATGCCATACAAGAAAATGGGCGTGGTGCGCCCACTATATAGGCGATAATATATACACCAGAGCGTCTAGATTTGGTTACTTCGTTCCTGGTAAGAATATCTTTTAATTCTCCAAAAATGGGCATGGTCCGCCCACCATGGGGGCAGTAAAATAAATATACCGATAACATCTGTTGTACACCTGCCAGAGCATCAATATTTGGTATGTATAGTCCTATTAGGTATATCTTGTAGTCTGCCAAAAATGGGCGTGGTCCGCCCACTATGTGGGTTGTAAATCAAATGCACCCACAATTTCAGTGAATTATCACCCTACTTGGGAACATGGTGTAGGGTATTACTCTGTCGGTGAAACCCGACTGATACTTCCTTACTTGTTATTATTATTAAAAGGTTTTGGTGGCATATTTGTGATTGGTGAAGCAGAAAACAGCTGTGATATTACTTATGTATATGCTAGTTCTTACATAGTATAAGTAGGGAGCGAGTAGAGGTCCTCTGAGTGGTACAGTGGCCGACAAAATTGTACATATGACCGCCATGCTATCTGACAAGTCCAAAAGCATTATTAAGGAAAGTAATGATGCAGTTTTATTTCAATCTATTTTTATTAAGATAGCAAAATAATTTGCTTGCTTCAGTATAAACTTAAAAAGTTACCATTGAGAAACGATAAAAAAGCATTGACAAAAGTCTGCATATAGCCCGAATTGCAATGCTTTATTTGAATGTATTCTGCTGGAAAAAAAGAGAAAAGTACCATTTATTAATTTTGCGTTGGTTAAAATTGGCAAAGTGCGTCAGATTTAGTTGGCAGAAGAGATAGGAATAAGATTGTGCGTCCACGAACAGTTCAAAGAACTTTATATGCGAATTGTTTCCACGGCAGAACTCCTCAGGATAAAACTCTGAGCGAATAAAATCGGAAATTTCGTTTAGAATTCGCCCAAAAGTACAAGGACAATGGAATCAGATCTCAGTTAATGTGGACAATATATTTTTGTATTTTTTTAATGTATATATTTAATGCTGTCCATATTGTTAAAAAAAAAGAAAGAGAGTACACATATCTAGGCATAACAAATTTGAACCCTCTCCCAGTACTTACTTTACTACCAGCACATCCTGCTTATTCAATTGGCATTTTATGTTGTGGAAAATATTTTTGGTATGCCACACATGCGAGTATGTAGCTCGCTGCCAAAGGAAGACAATACAACTCAGCAGCACATTAGCATTGCCGTTAGCAAGGCGTCATTCGATATGCTTGCGCTAATTCGATACTTTTGCTGCCACATATCGAGCAGCAACATTTTTACATAATTTCTCATAATTTTACTGATTGTCTTTCTTCGATTTTCTCTTCCCTTTTTTTTGCAGTTTCATAAAATTTTTTTTTTTCGTGCTGGTTTTAACATTTCTTTTGAATTGTATGGCAACGAAGGAACAGTTTGCCAGAATGCAATTCGATATTTGGCTTTTTTGATTATCCTTGCTTAACTATCTATGAGATGCATACAATGTTGTTGCGCATCTCAGCACACACACACACACACACAGACACTCAGACATACATTGTTGAAATATACGAGTGAATATAAAATGTCTGCGGGCAGTACGTGCCCATTCAAGTATAAAAGGATAATTTATTTTGTGATTATAATATTTCACCGTTATGTTTTAAAGGCAGGCCATATTGGCTGCTTTTGGCACTGACAACAAACCCGGGCACTCTTGTTGCTGTTACTACTTTATACCTTGTTGTCGCTTTTGCTTTTGCTATTGTTGTTGTTGTTGGTGTTGTTGTTGTATTGCTGCTGTCTGCTGCGGGTGACGACGACCACACACACATTATGCAAAATTTTTATTTTTATGTGATTTACGATGTTCGCTGGCCGAGCCCGATCAGGCTACGCTTCTTTTTTTTTGGGTTTTATGCCTTGGCCTTTGCATACTATTGCACACTTGGCTCTTGAACAGGTGACAACAGCTGTTGCTGATTTAAGGGCCCCTTGTTACGCATCCATCCACAAATCGTGTGTGTGGGAGTTTAACGACAGTTGTTGACAGCTTTATATTGTTTGCAAGCGGAATTGTAGTCGCGTGTGAAGTGTTTAAAAAGCTCAGTGCTTTGAGCTGATTAAGTAATTATAAGCGCCTTAATCATGTGATTTCGTCGGATAATACAATTTGAGCTCAAATGCGCAAATAACACTGCCTACATCTGATTTCGTTCGACTGACGAGCTTCTAGATATTTGTCGCTATGCTTTGAATACTGGTTGACATTATTTTTTAGCAAGATTTAGGCCAAAATGGAAGCGCCGCAGCCGAAACTGATTTGAGAATTTTGCGATCAGCTTTCGATTTTTTGCACATAAATGCAATCATAAAGGGAATTGTTTTACATTTTTCGAGGTTATCACACTGCACTTAAATTTTGCTTTATTTTACGTTGGCAATCCCATGTTTAGTTCAATTACACTATTTCCTTAAAGCTGTGCAGATACTCTGAGAACAATTGTTCACGGGAATTCGATGCGCATACAAGCGCATATATAATAAAGAAATTCTTTGGTCATCGGTGAAAATAGTTAACAAACACCATGTGCAAAAAAAGCTGGTATTTAAGTGTTTAATCTGAAAGTGTCTTTCCTTTGTCGCAGTCAACGATTGATGCATGGAGGCATTTAATTCTTCTTATCTTACTACCACGTAAATCTTGTATGTTTAGTATAGTATTGCCTATGAAATGATGTTGGTTTATATGGCTTCGCAATGAATGACGTAAATGTAGTTGAAGCTGATCACTAAAGGGAGTGGAATGAAATTAGTGGCAATCTTAACAAGGAGCATACATATCATTCCACCATGCTTATTTTTTTAGGAAAAGAACTTGCAAAAGTAAGCCTTTTCAATAAATTGTATATACAGAGCCAAAATGTTCAAAATGGCGGCCATTATTTGTTTTTGTATTTAATTGATATACTCGTACTTACATATGTACATGTATGTATGTGTGCATCTATGCCTCTGTCGACGCACTTCTTGCAGATTCATATCCGTCTGCCATGCCATCTAGTTAATTTTTCACCTGTAATTGAAGCACACACTCACACATGCTGCTTGAAGTTAACTCAAGTATAAATAAACAACAACAGCACGATTGCAGGGCAAAATATTAATTTCAAATAATAAGAACAAAAACAAAACATATCAACTGCAAAAATAAGCAGCGCCAGCAGTGAACAAAGCCTTACAGGAACAGCAAAAAAGTTGCTTAGATTCACATCCGCATACACACACATACACACAGACGCAGGATGTTGCGCAGGAAGAAGAAAGCGGCAGCAACAACTCCTGCTGCTTCTTTGCACCAGCAGCAGCAACCGCAACTTGTGCACGTACGCGCTGAGAGATTGCAACACGTAAAGGCAAAAGAAATTGTAATTTCTTGCGGCAAGTTTAGGTGAAGCTCAAGAAAAGGATATGAGCGCTCCCGCTGTAGAGTAGAGTAAGCTCGAGTATGTGTCTGTGTGTGTGTGATTTACAGGATGTTTCAATACACATTGCAAATGGAAGTTGCTATTTTTCAGGAATCGTTTAGTTTTGTAAAAATTTTGAAATTGCTTTTGTCACTTTTTTTCCCTGGCATATGTTAATTTAAAAATTTGTACCGAACAATATTATTTTTCGAAAAATTTACGAAGATTCAACAAAATGAACTACGAATTTTGAGTAACGAACTGTACGAACTTTATGCTGGCATTTACATCAATTGGCAAAGTCCTTGCTGATGTGACCTTTTTGATAGTATGTATCGTAAAATTTATTTTAGTAGTCAAGAACGTTCAAATCTCTTTTTGGAAATTAAGTATGAATGTCGGAATGTCAGTTCATGCTATCTTCAGCAAACAGCAAAAGCTTCCACAGCTGTTAACGATGGTCGCCACACTAATTATATGCAACCTACTCTTTCAACGCAATATGCTGCCGCCTTGCAGACCCTGTATCAGAATGCTCACACATATTAGTTTCGTAAAAGAACTTAACAAAAAGACATGAATGCAGACATTGTATGTAAGATTTTTTACAATTTTATAATTAATTTTCTGCTCAAAGTGTTTCCGCATGTATTATGGCAGGGAGGTGCATGTGAGAGTGTCTTGAGCACGAACTCGCAGAGTGGAAGACACAATAGCAGCGAGCAACGCAGCAGCTTTGAACGGCGCAGGGGAATGCAGCAAGTTGCCAGCAATAGTTGCAGTGCCTAGGGGAGTGGCGGAAGTGCAGTGGTAAGAGAAATTACAAATCTCAGCTCAACTTGCCGGAGAGCTGAGGAACCTATGACGACAATTCCTAACGAAAATTATGTTTGAGATTTTATTTATATTTTAACTTCAATTAGCTCTCAATTTTCGTAATAAATTTTTATTCCAAAATTAGATTTCGGTTGGATAAATTTATTCGCTATTTTTATACCCTTTTCTCATGGTAATTGGTTTTATTAACATAGTGCGAAAATTATAGCGCATTCAAGGAATCGTTCCAAATAAATGTGTAGATAAAATCAGAATTACTGTATGCCTTTATTTCCGGTTGTCCGTCTTCTGTCTGTCTTTCTGTCTGTCCTATCTAAGCCGAATTTCGAATAGAATACCATTGACATCCACAATAACAATATTGTTAGCAAAATCGGTTGAAGGACATGCCCCAAACCGGCCCATAAATTAAAATAAAATTGTCTCGGCTAGGTAAAATGGCTTAAATTCATAAGAATGCAACTTTTTATTCAAGTTAAGGTATCAGCTCTTTATATCCTAAAAAAATGGACGTAGTTCCTCGGTAAATTAAATACATACTCACAATTTAATTTCTTTCGGTAGATTATCACCCTACTCCTGTACTTGATATAGAGCGACTGATGCTTCCTTACTTTTTGATCCATTCCTCCAGATTGATTTATGAAAATATATGTTGAGGCTAAAATTTTTGAACAACTTTTCAAATATCTTAACTTAATTTTCTGTTGGCTTATTTACTTATTTCTTATTTCTGTGAGCATACAAATCCCTGTCAAGTTGCTTTGCTTCAATCCAAATCCTTTCAATAAACATTTCTACTTCCTTATATCTGCTCTACCCTTTTGCCGCTTTTTCCCCTTGGCACCGCTCACTGGCAGCGTGATTGTGGCGCCATGACTTGACTAAAATGCCACTCATCCTTCCTTGCTCTCTATTAACCATTAAAGCAAAATAACAATCATTCCACTCATTCATTTTTATTATTCTCACACACATTCAATGTACAGCTTTCAGCAGCAGTGGCGGTAACGTCATCATTTCTTTTGCTTTTTCCTCCTTCTTTTTTAACAATCAATGCGCATTTCATATCGGCAACTCTTTTGCCGCCATGCGGCCATGAACGTGTGAGCATCTCTGCCAGTTGCAAGATACAATATCTTTGCCGCTTGCGCTTGAAGTTTGAGTGACATGACAGTAGTCAAATTGCTGCGTCATGGCCACACACTCACGCGTAATGGCTTTGGCTGACAAGGCTACACACACACACACGCATTATTCTATTATTCAATTTGCGTCCAACAACAACAACATAATAACAAAAGTAACCGAATCCGCAGTAGTCGCAAAGGAATTGCATAATACTCTGCTTTCCCTCAAGGCTTTTTTGCCAGAGCATAATTTTTCCCATTGTAAGTTGGCCACTTTTTGCAGAAGTCATTCGAAGTGATCCATCTTAATTCTTTCAACACACTTTGCAGAATTGTATGGAAAAATTTAGCATTTTAATTTGTTAAAAGTGGCACACAAACTGCGCCAATGATCGATGACATTTGTGTAGAGGGACTGAGTGACATTTGCGAGAGTTATTGTGTAGGAGCGTTTCAGCAATTGGCGGAGTTTTATTCAGGAGGAGAATTATTTCGAAACAATCGTTACTTTGGAACCCTGAATCAAAAGTTTGGCTATATATTTTACTCCAAACTATATTTCAATATGTTAGTAGGCTTCAAAACATTTTTGAAATATTACCTTAAAGGGAATACCTTTTGGGTTGAATAAATCATATGTCAAAACCGAAAGCTTGAATTTCAATAAGATAGATACAAGTTTAAAATATATAGTTTAAAAGCTGATGTAAAGGGCAGAAAATAATAAAGAAGTCGGGTTGACTTCATCTTCCCTTCGTACATAGGAGTTTACAAGTAATTATTGTTCGAATTGATAGCTTTACAATAAATTTTGTTCAAAACAAAACATGAAAAATCTAAAAATCGCTTTAAATTTGCTTAGCTCCTTTATAACAGAACCGTCAATATAGAGTCAACTATATCAGCGTTGCTAATTTTTTTTATCAAACCTTAGCTAAACGAATAGGTTTTGAAACGCTCCTGTGCTAGCTCAGTTTCTAATGCATACATATGTATGTGCCACATAAAACCGAGCGCTTACACAATTGCGTTGGCTGACAGTTGCAAGTTCGGTTCACATGCCAAACACCGAAATGCGTCATCAATTTAAAGTAGAAATGTATTTTCTCCAAGCTGCCAGAGCGAAGTCTTTTCTTTCAATTTGCTGCCAACGTCAGCTAAAAAAGGATAATGCAACCCTTTGCGGCAAAGCGGCAAAGGCAAGTAAACTCTGAACTGATTTGCTCACATTGCACCAATGTGGAAGGTGATACGTCATCATGATTTGGCAATTTGGCATTTTGCCTGCAGTACTTTTGCATAAATTTAACTGTTTAAATTTGATGCTGTGTTTTGTTTTTTTTTTTTGAAACGAAAAAGAGAAAAGGAATTATTCTGTTTGGCAGCAGCTGAGATTACAGCATGATTTGCTTAAAATGTAAGCAACACACGCACAGTTGTTGGGGGTTAATGCCAATGCCAATAGCAGCTACAATAAAAGCAACAACTAGCTACGAATTGTATCTTGCAGCGACAATTGCGTGCGTAGCGCAGATACTTTATGGCAAGGCGGCATAAGGGCCGGCCACATGTCAATGTGCCTGCGTGTGTGTGTGTGTGTGGTTGTAATGATAAAATGCCAAATTGTTATTGATGTGCACGCGTGTGAACGAAAGCTGTACAAATATGGTCAGCGAGCAAAGAACACGCTCCAAATCGTACTACATCAGAAATTGCAGGGCTTTAACCCGCTACTGCAAGTCACTTGCTATAGCAGCGTCGTCTCGATATAAAGCGATCGCACCACATAGTCACCCTGCCAGAAACGTGGCCATATACTTAATTTTAGTGGAAGCTGTAGAGACTATTTTATTTTAAAGGCTTGCTTAAAAGTAACATAGTTATGCAGATAACAAGCTGAAAAAATTACCACTGAAAAAGTGACATCTGCTTGAAACAGACGATACAAGAAAATTATTAAAATGATTGAATTTGAGAATGGCAAAAATAATACTGCCTTGCTGAGCATTCACATATATTTTATGCTGAAAATAATATTTCTTATACCATCACAATTTTCTTGAAAAGTTCGAAGCTTTAGGGTTGATTTATATCAAACAGTTCTTTACCAAGGACCTCTATTGCGAGAAACCTTTTTCTTTTCCTAATAAACATGCAAAAAAAACCTATTTACATTCGCTAGAGATAAACACTATCACTTTCGGAATTGATAATAAAAAAATATCATGAGCAGTAGCGGGTTAATTCAAAAGCAAAAAACCTTGCTCAGCGATGAGACAGAAAAAAAAGTAAAATTGAATTATCAGTTAAATGTATTTTGGTTTTAATTTGTTTTGATGTTGTACGCGTGCGCACGCATCTTCGACGGCAACACTCAAAAAACAGCAACAACACTAACAACCAATTCACACAGGCACTCAGTGTTTCTCAAGCAAATTGATGGCCTGCTGCGATACACGGTGCTGACATAAATATGAAATATTGGCACGTAAATGCTGTTCTTTGCATGTTTTCAAGCATGAAATGAAATCTGAGTCACGTTTGTCAAGAGTGCATGCAATCCATTGGCTTGAGCATTATGCCAAATTATTACAGTGTGATTTAATTGTATTGAGCTGAAAGTTGTACATGTATTTATAAAGCCAATTTCAGGTGTCGCAAATATTTCTGATACTGAGAATAATTTTTGAAAGTAATATAAATTCTATTTTGTAGCAAAGTACAAATATCAGTCATTCGGTCACTGCTGTCTTTTAATTAAATTTTAATAAAATTGCACTTTCAACTAGCGTCTCGCACTTGTATTGAGATGTTCTCAACTATAGTGACAACAACTTGGTTTGAACACTAATTTTCGATTGATCGAGTTTAAGTGTTTGCAATAGTTTGAATGTATACAATTTTAAAAGGGCACACAAATCGACAGTCCAAGTGAAAGTGACGTCAAATCGAAAAAAACAATCCTGAGACTTCGATTTTGAAAAGTTACAGAAACGATCGACTGATATAATATACACACATACAAGATTTGCTGTAAATTTCTTTGTCAAGTATTATGATGCATTCAGTTCCTTGACAATGGCAAAATAATCTCCCCGATCTTATGAAAAAGAACAAACTTGAAGAAATATAATTCTAATTATAATACCCTAATTTACAGTTTCCTTCTAAATTTCCCATCTGGCAACTTCAGCACGATAGTAAAATAAAACTCTGAGCGCCCCTGTTTCGTGGACCATTCTTAATTTGCCACAATCGCATTACAAGTGTTTTCTAAAGCGATTATTAAGGATTTATTACTCTCCAAAAAAGCAATATTCCATCAAAATGGAAGTATAGTGTGTGATTATTCTCTGCGAATTCAATAAAATTTGCTTAAAATCTGTTTCCATTTTCGCGAATAAAACAGCTGATAAGAAATGCCAGCTTATCACGAAAGGAAAACACGATCCAACGCATGGCAATTTTTTCAACTAGTGGTATTTTTTGTTTGCGTGCAAAGCAACAACAACAAAAGTTGTCAGATGGCAAAGTGGTTTTATTTAGCAGGCGGCAAGGAGAGCACACTAGATAGCATGGAACTGTGAATTCCCCAATTGTTTTTGCACACTCAAATAAGTTTAGTTTCATACAGGAATAGAATTCCAGCCGACTAATAAAGAGAGAATCTTCGGAAAATAATCTTAAGTGTTGAACATCTTATATACATAGTATAAATCATTAGTATACTATAAATAATTAACTTCAGGTCGAACTGGAGAAATTTTGCAGGCATTTCAAGTTATTTAATTTCGTTGGATAAACGAAATATTCCGAAGTAGTATTTTGGCTTATAAGAATTCGGATTTTAAAATCAGATGGATATTCACGAAAACGAATGTGAAATTAATTAATTTATTAAATGTATCTTTTACATTTTTTTATTCTATATGAATATACAAAAGCATTTTTATTTTAAGTGCACAAAGTATAATGTAAAACAAACAGTTGGCTAGAGTAAATTGACCTGTGGGTACTTCCATTTAATCCCAAGAGTTCAGCCACAACTCGCAAGAACCGAGGACTGTGTGGCGATAGCGCCGGTCAGTGGCCTGGGTTCACATGCGCTTAACCCCCGTGCAGTAATAATTTCCATCAACTACAACAAATTTAAACATGGTGGAGTTGTTTTAAGCACAAACGTTTGTGCAGGTTGTTACCCTTGCGGGGGTCTAATTGGCAAAGTGCCCATTTGCCCACAACGACAATAACAACAACTCAGAGGTAATGATGAGCATGTCGATGATTGCTCAATAACTCAACTCAGTTCCTCAACACTGCAACTTCAACGCGCATCCCGACTGGACTCGATGTGGAAGTGCAATGAGAATGCCGGTCGAATTCGGTCTTGTCGCTCATAAATCGGTTGCAAATGAATGTGTTTTAGAAAAGTTGTGTTGAAAGCGATTGATTTTTTCAACAAAAGCTGAATTTATGTCCCATCGTAAAATAAAATCAACAGAAAGCGATAAAATCAGGCGAACGACACGCGATTTGGCATAGCCGCGACGAAGGGGAAGGAGCGGTTGGGTGGGGGAGGGGGAGGGGGACTTGGAGTGCATGTGCTGCACCACATGTTGCCGCATTCACAGCAACGCGCTGCACTTTGCGGGCGCTTAGCCTGCGCTCAGCGTCTGACGGCGCTGCCGAGTCCGTCCGTCCGTCCGTCCGTCCGTCGCCGATTGTCGCCATCACTCATCCTTCGCTGGCAGCGCGTGCAGTTGCAGTCGAAGTCGCATTTAATTAGGCCCATTCGAAGTGGAGTGCTAGCTTGCAACACTCACACACACACACACACATACACACACACATGGACGATGTCTTCCTCTGCAATGCAAAATAGCATTGTCCGATTCGCAATCGTAAAATAAGCAACTAATGCTTTGATCTGTGCCATGGGAAAAAAGCAGTCTGCAGCTGTGTGTGTGTGTGCGTCCATGATGTCAGCAGGTTGCATATTAATCGTTGGCGCCACTTTGAAGGTGCATGCTTTTGAAGTGCCAAACAAGTGCTTGATGAAAAGATGGAATGTATCGTGCAGTTCTTTTATCTTACATTAAAAGATCGTACGATTTCAGCAGCGCTGTGCCGAAAAAGACCATAAAACTATAAAAATCTTGCGTAATGTGTTGTCTCCATAAAATATGTCTATAGAATATTTAGATACTGCTTGAAATAGATACTGTTCTTGATGTTAAACAGAACTTTCCGCAGCTATCTTGCATTTTTGTGGACAGACCAATGAAGATCTAGGTTTTTCATCAGCGATTTCATTACCCCCTGCGTCTCTCCCGAACGCAATTTTTTAGACAAATAAAGTGCGTATTACACATGCCATTTCCGAACAAGTAGAATATTTAGTACATCATTAAAGTATTCATATACGAGCTATCTATCATTTATGCCATAAATCATGTTGACCACAAGAATTTTCCAAAAAATTAAAACAACATTTCATGCAAACGCTCAACAAAAATTTGGTGTTAAAAAAACTAAAACGCCAACAATGAGAATTTACATAAACAACTCGTTAAATGTTGTTGTTTATAATAAGACAAAATTTTCTTCGCTGGCAATTAAAGCGTCAATTAGGTGCCGACTCGAGTGTGAAGCTGCAACTTTGCTGTTGTTGTTGTTGTTGTGTGTAGTTGAAGCGCCATGTTTGCATGTCATAAAACGGTTTAAAATCAAAATAAACAAATATGCCAGCAATACTTTTGCCACTCATTCTACAAAAAAGAGAGCAACGAAAAATAAATCAACGGCGAAAGAAAGAACCGAAAGAACCTCGGAGGGACCTCACAATTTGAAATTTCAAATTTCAACTTGTGGTCAGCAGCAAATGCAAAGCGCCGCCAGACACACACACACACACACACACACACGCCCAAAGATGATTTTCATTAGTTTTCCCCAGCAACAACAACACCAGCAAACAGCAACAACAAGTAAGACAACGACGCGACAAAAACAAACAAACCGTAGGCCTATAAAATTTCTAAGCGGCTCGCTTTGGGAATTGCTGCTTGATTCTATTTTTAATTAAATCAAACGCGAAAACAATAAAAGTGCACTTTTATTGCGCTGTCTTGTCAGTCAGTCGAGGCAAGGCGAGGGCATGGTGCGGTGAGGCGAGGCAAGCTCAGTTGAGTTGCCAACATCTTCATAAGCAGCGAAATGCAATAACTTAAAATGAAAATGCGAACGAGAACGAGCACCGAAGGAGAATATAGAGAAATACGACCAATACATATCATTAAAATCAAAATGATGCACCAGAATTGGGTGGCAGGGCAGTCCCATGGCAAGCAGCGCTGAGAAATTCAGGAGCGTAACAGTTGGCTTGCTGGCCTGAAATAAGACAAATGTTAAGTGTTGCCGTTGTCACTTCAATCGGAATGCTGCAATTCCCTTTCTTGGCCAATACTAGGTCACTTGCTTCTTTGTGAGCTCTGGACTACAGTACTCTGGAAGGGTGGAAAAAAATGTTTATTCAAAATAGAAATCTGCTAAAGTAATGCTATATTTTAAATATATGTAAATGAGTGTTCCCCTAGCTTCGTTGACTGCCATAAGCGTTGGTCAGTTTGGCCCTCAGCCGAAGTTTTTAAATAGCTGCTTGTGAAAATGACCATGAATGAATGAAGACCTTCGCCGGAATCGATCATTTCCGTTGTTAACTTACCCTACTCTTTTGTTAGATATATTAAGAAGAGTACAAAATTGAGGAGCTTGAATTTCATGGCAAAAAATACTCTAGTAGAGTTGCCAACTAGTTCGCGGGAAACGGCGTCGCGTGCAAAGAAACTTATCCAGAGCCATAGCGGTGCCTTTTACTGTTTTTTTCTACACAGAAAAGATTTATGGAAAATGTACCTATAGTTATGAAAGCTTGGTTTAAGGAAAAAGTCTTCAACTTTTTGCAGCGGTCCGTCTAAAATTAAACCCATCAAAAATTTCAGGGGACTGTAGAAAACAAATTTATGCTAGTTTAGGATACTACTCTAGCCTCAGATCCTGGCGTTTACAATCAGTGTTAAAAAACATCAATCTTTAATTATTCTAAGTTAGAATTCATTCCCTTTATTTTTTGGAAGTGTAGAATTGTCCTTTTAAGTTACTCTTAATATTTATTTAGTTTGCCCGAAATTAATAATCAGGCATGTGATGGAAATCGAAATCGTACGAAAAGGCGAGTGAAATTGATTTGCCTTGTGATATGTTTCATTTTCAAAATCTAGCATGTCGTTCGGTGCGATTTAAAATCAAAATTAAATCGTAAAAACCGAATTTCATCACAGGGAATTGTATTGTTTCGAATTGCTCATGTTGAATATACATAAATTCCGAAATTTGAAATGAAATCGTTCGATTTCCATCACACGTAAAACGAATTCGTACGATTTGAAATTTCATTTCTTTTTGAATTCGTACGATTTGAAATTTCTTTTTCGTTTTGAATTCGTACGATTTTCATCACATGCCTGAATAAGTTCTTTTTTAGTTCTTTCAAAAATCAAAATCAAGTTGCCCTTCATTATGAAGCCCCATATTTTTCCGCTCGGCAAAAACCGTCCCTGCTGTTGCCACCCAGCGTGGGTGACTGTAATTGCGTACAAGTATGATTGCCATTAAAAATGTTTAGGCACACAAATAAACAATTCGAAATGCTCATCGTGGCGGCAACAGCGTCGCACCACAGCGCGCCAGGCCCATTGAACGCAGGCGCACAGCTGAAATTGTTCATTGCTCATTGCCAGCCCATCGCAGGCCGACATGCATGCATGTAGGTGGGATTGGTTGGTGTGAGTGCCAGGGTGAGGCTGCGACTATAATTGCGGCGTGTGTGTTTTGTTTGTAAACAGTATCATCGGCTTTATCTCTAGTTCGATTTTTTCAAATGCATATTGCAAGAAATTTTGTGAGACATAAAATTAGTAGTCAAAATTTTTATTGTCATTGTGGTACTTGCCGCGCTTTCTATTTAGCTCTCTGGTTTATTAGCTAGTTAGTCTATTTTGCAAATTGCTTGTTGGCTTGCGAATTATACGAAGCATAAATTTTCCATTTTTATTTTTAAGATACAATTTACAATTTTTGATTCATTAGCTGTTGATTAAGTATTGCGTATGTGAAGTGATTTTAAGCTTAGCTCTTAGTTAACTCCAACTCTCTGTCATATATCGAGCATTTAGATTCAGTTCAGTATTTAAAAAAAAACATTCGCTGAAGGGGTGGGGAAGTGGGTTTGAGAAGCGTTGGTTTTCTCAATCCATCTAACGATTGTCATTGACTACAACAAAATTGTTTTTAAATGGAGAATTTTAGGATACTTTTGTACTAAGTAAATTTCTTTGGTTAACTTTTTTATAATATAAAGATCGACCTTTTGTTATTTTCTAGCTTAAGCCGAACATATTTTTTCAATTTGGCCTAAGCCGAAATGCAAGCCGAATACTTCATTTTGAAGTCGCCGAATCTGACTTTTAGCTCACTGAAAACAAAGCCGAATATTCGTTGTGAAAAAGTATTGATGTATTGATATAGCAATTTTTTCAAAACTCGTATTCAAAATTCACAATTTGCATATCTAAAACCGTCTTATCATTCATTCGAATTCAGGCTTTATATTTTTGTTGTATTCCAAAGCTTGCTCACCACAAAATGTACTCAGTTAATCACATTTAAAATTAAAGCCCCAATAAAAATTCAAATGCTTGCACAATACATAAAGAAGTTCAGCAGCATATAGGAAATAAATTAATAAAAAATCGTTCATTGTGAAACGAAATCCCATTGTGCATTGCCACACACACACACACACACAGGCACGTACTCACTCACTTGTGCACCACACATGCAGCCTGCCACATGAGGCCGCTTCCTGCTAACCCTCTGCTACTTCGAATTAAACAAACTCAGCTCGGCGTCGCTATAATTTTCTATTGTGTGTGTCAGAGCGGCTACAGCCTGCAACGTAGTATCATTGTACTTTACTGCTGCCACACTGCAGCAAGCGGCAAGCCGGAAAATTTTCTTTATTACTTTTGCATATCTTATGAATGTCGCCTGCGTTTACGCCGTGCAACTAATCCCAGACGCTGCTGCAGGAAGCGCAGAAAGACTTGAGAAATTGCTTGGCATTACAAATTATGCTGGCACGCACACATACACTCACACACACACAAGCTGCTCCCTGAGATATAGCGCGTATTTATTATGTAATTTTTTAGGAATTATTCAGAGATTTGCTGAAATTTGAAGAATTTAAATTTATATCACTTGTAGCAAATCTCTAAAGTGTAGAATATTATACGAGTTTATGTTTATTCGGCAGCTTGAATGTTAGAAAGAATAGTTTTTATTCGGACTGACTTGCCAAAGAGAAATGACAATACTTAGTTGTCTATTTCTGTTCTGAAACAAAGCAATTTTAAGTGTACAACAACAAAGAATTAGAATTATTGCTCACATGGGCAGGT
Organism: Neria commutata; assembly: GCA_963457695.1. Taxonomy (NCBI): domain Eukaryota; kingdom Metazoa; phylum Arthropoda; class Insecta; order Diptera; family Micropezidae; genus Neria; species Neria commutata. The sequence continues at coordinate 13,790,014 of OY735246.1, forward strand.
CATATAGCTATTTCGGTTTTTGCCAGAAAACCTCATCAGTGACTTTTAATGTGAATTCTAATAATTTCTAAACGACTAATTACTCGAAATGCTTCTATTTCACTTGTACACTTAAAATTGCTTTGTTTCAGAACAGAAATAGACAACTAAGGATTGTCATTTCTCTTTGGCAAGTCAGTCCGAATAAAAACTATTCTTTCTAACATTCAAGCTGCCGAATAAACATAAACTCGTATAATATGATAGGGAGGACACACCCAAATCAGAAAGTAAACATAATGTAAAAACGAAGAAATGTTCCCTACCGGCAACTCAACTAACTTTTAGTGCACTATAAGCTAACTACTTCGCAACCATAGCTGACTATTCTTCGACTACTTTCAGTGGAAATGACTGACTTTTTTAACATTGCGATGTCCTAGGCAGTAGTCAGTCCCGATTACCCTTCGATGACTTTTCAACTAACTTAAAGTCGGTTACTTTGAAGTTAGTTAAAAGTTAGTTATTAAGAAGTTAGCTAAAAGTTAGCTAATTTTTTAGCTATAGCTAACTAATTTCATATGAAGCTATTCAACTAAACTATTAGTTGATAAGCTAATAATACGCTTTATTAAAATATGGTGTAAAATCGTTGCCTGTTTAACATAATATATCATCATATTTCCATATATTTTTCACGATAAATCTTTTCATTTCTTTCTGAGCCGATTTTTGACAATTATATAAAACAAAAAAGAAAGAAAACAAACGGCCTGCTTTGATTTTTCAATTTCACAATGCACATAAATAAATTCAAAAAATTCAAAAAAAGCAAATAGCAAAAAAGAAGAAAGCAAACAGCTCGCTTTGATTTTGGGGCAGCTCTGCACTACATTGTAGTTAGCTTATAGTTAGGTCATAAAAGTTAGCTATAAGTGTGCTATTTTCGTAGTCGACTACTGAATTGCTTATAGGGTTCTTACAGAAACAAAAACTGATACATTCATTTGCCTCAAGTATGTGCTCCGATGGAGCTCTCAAGTAAGGCAAAAAAACAATTGCATTAGACAGTTGTCAGCGATGGCCGTAAGCCTAAAATTCCGACAGATAAAATAAAAGACGATCTCAAGTAGATGGCGGTTTATTCACGACTGATGGTCCAGTCGAAACAGGGTTGCCCCGAAAAGTCATTAAAATAGTATATCGTATTGAAAAATAACATAGTTGCCACATGGCTAATAACAGACGCGTTAAGGGATGGTGACAGCTCGGCCCTTCCTGATAAGAACTCGTCTCGAGTTTTACTCGGTGTCAACTGTTATATCGTCGTCTCCATTGTCGTAATCGTCGTCCACTTCCGGATACAATTCGCACCACGGCTTCAACTTGTCACAGCTTGCCACAGTGCTGAACTTCCGCTGATTACGTTGTGAATCGTCAATGTCCTCGATGATGTAACGATCAAACCGCAAAACTTTAGTGATGATATAGGGCCCTCGATATTTTGCAACTAATTTTCGAGACTGCCCAGTACTCGGTGCAACAGCTTCGATTAACACCAGGTCACCTTCCTTATATGCATGCGGCTTCTTATGTTTGGCGTCAAATCGAGTCTTCCATACGTTACGCGCTACCTCGATATTGCTAATGGCATCTTCGCGACGTTGAGACATCGGTAGCTTTTCCATGTCGATGTTGTCGGACTGTAACGCAGCAATAACTTTATTTCCACCGATGTCGCGTAGCGGGAAATCAAATATTAAGTCCAACGGAGAGAACTTCGTGGTGGAATTGACATTGGTGTTGATTACCCACTGAAGGCGTCGTAGCTCTGTATCCCAATCCTTTTCATTAGAAGTCGTTGTTTTAAGAAAAGAGAGTACAGATTGGTTAACGCGTTCGGCAAGTCCATTCGCTCTTGGTGTTCTTACTGCAACTTTAATATGCTTGACATTGTTGATACTGCAAAAATCCGTGAATGCTGCTGACGTAAAAGATGTTCCTCTATCCGTGACTATCGTTTTAGGCATACCAAATTGTAGAGTAAGTTGATTTAGAGCTTCGATGACTGGCTTGGTTTTAGTAGACCGTACGGCAACAATTATGGCATATCGGGTTAAGGCATCCACGATAACCAGCACATACTCATTACCACGACGACTTTTTATAAACGGACCCAAGTGATCCATGTGCAAAATTTCAAATGGAATTCTTGGTATTTCCATGCCATATAATTCGCACTCCTTCCTCCCAGGTTCTCGAACAAAGCAGCATTCCACGCACGATTTTATATAGCTATTGACAAAATTACGACACCTTGGGAACCAAAAATGTTGACCAATTCGCTTAACAGTTCCATCAGACGCCGGGTGTCCCATGTCATCGTGGCAAAGCTTAACAATTTTCCATCGCATGCCTTTTGGAACAACCAACAACAATTTTCCCTCGATGCCTTTCTTAAAAAGTCGATTTTTCTTGAAAACAAAATCAGCTGCTATCTTTTTATGTTGAATGGATGTTTTGCGACCTTCCAACACGCTGACAATTTCCTCTAGCTTTGGGTCCTGTTTCTGCATGCTGAGTAGCCAATCCTCCGTAGATAAATTCACAGTCATCACGTAAGCGCTAACATCTTCTGGCACGATAGGCTCTTCCACAGGAGCGCGACTCATCGCGTCAACATGACTTATTGAATTACCTGGACGATGTGTGATTTCGCAGTCGTACTCGAGCATTCGAAGCAACCAGCGTGCTACTCGAGGAATCATCGGGGTCTTTGCTTTTAAATTTTCACCGAAACAACTAGCATGCATATTTAACAAGCGCACGAGTTCACTTTTTTCCGTCTCCGTAAGTCCCGAATTCGATTTTATTTCGTCACTACTATTAGAAAGTATTTCGCATTTGCCGTTCTCAATTACAACACGGCCTTGTGACAGAATGTCTGTACCGATTATCGCGTCGAAATGCATTATATCTTTGTTAGCAATCAATAATTCACCGTTGTACATTTTACCGTCAATAGTTACTGTGGTTATCAACATTTCTCGACATGTCATCTCACCACCAGCAAACCCGCGTAGTATTTTCTCACAATTGATAAAATCACTTCTGCATCTTTCGGCTATATCGCGCTTTATAATCGAATTACAACTACCCGAATCAATCAATGCATTTACTTTATAACCGTTCACCATAATTTCTTTAGTTATATGTATTTTCGATGCACCACTGCTTTCAATTGCATTTACCGACGGCGAATTTCTTTTTGGACAATACCTCGTCTCGTGTGACGTCACAGAACAAATTTCACAACGCTGTTTTCTCTGAGGCTTAACACAGTTTTTTGAAATGTGCCCACGCTCATGGCAATTGAAACACATAGGACCCGATTTATAAGTTTCTTTACTGTTTATATCGAATTTATTTTTGTCACCGAAATTGTTATTAGGTTTGTTTGTCGGTTGCGGCTGCGTCGTTGATTGTTTGTGCGTATTCACGGCGATGTTCATTAAAGATTTTAACAAGTCAGAGCACTTTCCGAATTGCATTGCTGAAAGCATTTTACGAACCGCGTCGTCGTTTAGACCATTAATCACATATTTTATTATTATATTATCATCGAGATTTCCTCGCCGGCCTAACGCAATCATTTTATAATAATATTCCACAATATTTTCGTTTTTGTTTATATGCGCGTTCATTAATTGGATATGTATATCTGCTGTATTTAATAAACATGGGAAATCGTTCATAAATGCGTGTACGAATCTCTCCCACTCTTGAAATACCGAATGTGAATCGATCCAACCCTTGGCAGCACCTTTCAATTTGCTTTGAACTGCAAAAAGAAGTATTCGATCGTTCCATTGATACACACTTCGCAACTGCTCGATTCTAGTTATGAATTGTATCGACGTAACGTCATCGTTGCAAGGGTCAAAGTTAGGCAAGATATCGATAATTTCGCGAACACTCATACGTTCGTTTGTGTATGTTGCTCTCTCGTCGTTGCATGTGTTTGCATGTTCGAAAACATTCGCATCTTCGAATATATTAATGTTAGCATCCACAGCTGCGCGACGCAATGCTGGCGTTGATGCCGTATTTTCGTTAATAAGAATAGAATTTAAAACATTTGGGTTGGTAACGTTTCCCAACATTAATGTGTTGCTATCGATTTCTCTATTGGGAACCATTACACTTGTTGCGCTCACTTGTGCTGGATAGAGAGACATTGCGTAAGGCGAACGGGATAGCCCGCTCGCACTCGTTTGAGTCGCGAATACGTTTGTATTTGTTGTTGTTGGAATTGAATCTTCGCAATGCGTGCGCGGCATTGTTTCTACGGAGTGTTGCGAGAGCGGCACTGTACTTGGCGACAACGTCGACGATGCGATTGCTGTTTGAAACTGCTGCGCCAGCGTCTCCATAAGACGATGAAGATTACTGACTTCTTCTCGAAGTTTCGCGACGTCAGCGCTCGCGTCGTTGTTGGTAACGGTGCTTTTTCCGTCGGTGGCGTTCATTATCGATGCTATTGGCGAAGCACTTGAAACTTCCACACACTCAAGGGAATCTCGTTCGGCGTTTTTCGAATGTTCAACGGCGTCGTCCAAATGCCCAGATGTCGTTGGTACTGAAGTAAACGCAGCACCTTCAATTTCACCTGAACCGTTTTGTAACAGACGCAACATTAACTCCGCTTTATTTCCCGACGTTTTGAGATTTTTCTCCCGTAACTTTTTCTTTAATTCACTATTTGTTAATTTAGCAAGGCTCATCCCACTTCTGAGGTGTCAGCGATGGCCGTAAGCCTAAAATTCCGACAGATAAAATAAAAGACGATCTCAAGTAGATGGCGGTTTATTCACGACTGATGGTCCAGTCGAAACAGGGTTGCCCCGAAAAGTCATTAAAATAGTATATCGTATTGAAAAATAACATAGTTGCCACATGGCTAATAACAGACGCGTTAAGGGATGGTGACACAGTGTACAATAACAACAAACACTATGCGTTTGATATAGACAGCAGGTAACTGTGATGTTTGCCAGCGCAGAGTCGTCCAGTCCGATGGTGTGATGGTTAGCGCATTCGCTTACTACGTCATAGGTTCATGGTTCAACTCCTACGTTTCACAGACTTTACCATTAATGCTTCTATTTCGAGTAATTAGTCGTTTAGAAATTATTAGAATTCACATTAAAAGTCACTGATGAGGTTTTCTGGCAAAAACCGAAATAGCTATATGACCTGCCCATGTGAGCAATAATTCTAATTCTTTGTTGTTGTACACTTAAAATTGCTTTGTTTCAGAACAGAAATAGACAACTAAGTATTGTCATTTCTCTTTGGCAAGTGTAGAATATTTTCACAAACGTAGACTTTTTATGTAGGACGTCTACGAATTTGGCGATGTAAGAATAAATCGTGGCAGGGACCTACAAATAACCGTAACCGAAGGAGTTTAGAAGTTTCTTATGACAAAGAATATTCTCAGAGAATTGCTAATTAATCGCAAAAAGTGGCGCCGCGCAAAAAAAAAATAAGAAACAAATTTTCTTTTTATTAGGACTAGTAATAACTCCCGATTATCGGGTGTGCCCTATGACATAGCTATATTAAATTTAAAAAAAAATGTACTTAATATTGTTGCCAAAGTTTTCCAAATCTATTCAGCAGGCTTTATCTCGAAAGGAAATAAATCAAAATAAAAAAACTCGAATATTTTACAACATTTTCAAACAATCTTCGAGAATTTATGCCTGAAAATTCATGGTGAAACTTTCAAAATGGTGTATCATTTAATATTGTGCAAATCTTAAACCGTCTAGAAAAGCACATTCTTAGAATAATAGCATGTCTGTCAAATAATAGACCTCGAAATCTTTAAAATGATATATAATTTATCATGCAACTCTCTCTAGATCGTCTGAACTAAGCGCCGGTCTTCAAATAAATAATAGATATTATGAGAGCCGGCTAAGATTTAAAGCTAGGCCTCCTCGCATCAGCGACAAATCTCTTGTTCACTAAGCCACCGCGGCGCTAGGAAACCTTCTTACTTGTAGGGTACCTTTATTGTGAATGCTATCTTCACAAACGTAGGCTTTTTATGTATGACTTCCATGAATTTGGTGATGTAAGAACAAATCGTTGTTCTAATATGCGATAGTTCACAAATTCTCAGCTTTAATTTTCAAAAGCAACTAACATTTAAAGAAGTAACTCAACTCTTCATTGAATGTTGATGATGTTGCATAAACCCTACTTATGTAATCCAGCTGGCTAAATTCGCCAGAAGGAAGACCTGCTGCCACTGCCAACTTCCACTTCATGCTTGAAGATTAAGACAATGCATTCAATGAAATGCCATTAGGCAGGAAAGTCTTATCGCATGGCCAAAAATTGACCACGATTTTTGCGCAAACAATGCAACGCAATCAGCAACACTTCATCTGCAACTGTTGCCGCTGTTGCCGCTGCACAAATGCAATGTGCAAGCGTAATGAGGCAGCCTTTTTTCCATGGAAGGCAAATGTGGCACGCACATATTTGTCATTTTGCGGGCAACAAGTAAATTTGCTGCTGCTGCCTGTTGCAGCAACTTGCTGCCGTCTCAGCCACAAGCGAGAGCAAAATCTAAACAATCTGCTGAAGATCAGCAAAGCGCAGTCGAGAAATACCACAAGAACGCACTGCACCAAAATAAAGTTTCCACTAAAGTGCCAGGCTTGTCAGTTGTTGTTGTTGTTGCTGCTGCCGCCTGATCCTGGCCGATCTTGCAAGCCTCGTACGCTTTTGCAGCGCTTAATTAGATGAGATATGCGCCGTGCGCGCACTTCGCAGACACCCCTTACTCCGACCCAAGCTGGGGCAGCGTCAACCCGGCTTGGCTTGACCAAGGATCTTGCTGCTGATCCTGCGCGCGTCGCTGAGACAATAACGTGCAACATCTTGTTTACAGCATGTTCGGTATGTTCGGTACTTGCAGCTCTGCTATAGCCAAGGGAGTGAGAAGCAGGAGCGCCTGTTAATGACATATACTGCATTCCGCCAGCGACAATTGCACACATCTCCTTTGAGTCGCCTTTTTTTATACACATATGTATATTTTTTATATTTGTTTGTGTGTTTGATTTTTCGTTTAACAAGATCACGATTCGGCACATGGGAATATGTAAATTTATGGCGATGCAGGCAAGAGTTGCTGAAGTGAAAGGGTAAGAAGGCATTTTAATAGAGAAATCCATTTTAGCTATTTTGATTTTGGTTACCTGACCGTCTTTCTTTAGAAGGAAATCGCCTCTAGCACGAACGATCTTACGCGAAATAATCATTCACTCGTTAGTTTTATGTTATGGCAACATGCTGCTAGATTTCTCTAAACTAACCATTCTCGGATTCTAGCAACATATCTTATGGCATATATTTCAGCGTATACTAAAGAATCTTAAATGTGCCTGAAATATTCTCACCTTTTTGAACTCTGACTCAACAAAGGGACCGTAGTATTATCTGGAATACAAACTATAACTCATTGCTTTATTTAACAGTTCTTTTAAGCAATTTAAAATAAAATTTTTTTTATGCCTATAACATAGGGAAAATATACTTTTCCAAGCAATCCAAATTTCAAAACTATTTCTACTAAAATATTCCATTATATTTAACATAATATAATACATAACTGGTAGCACATGCCAAATATTAGTGCCCGATTTAGTGTGCATATTTAGGCGTACAAGAGCAATGGCCATCACCACTGCAAAGTCCAATGCACCATGGAGCGATAGAAGAAATCTCAAGGATTTCAGCCAAAACATACGCAGAGCCTACTTACAAATCTGGGAATCGAAGAAGCAAAAATTAGTTACAGAGTGAAATTATATAATTCAAAAAAGGAGAAATCGAATATTTTTTCCATAACTTAGATAAAAAACTAACTAAATATTCCATGTGCAAAATTCTGTTTAACGAAACTCCCGAGGTAGAACTTGCGAAAGCCAAATTAGTTCCAATGCATTTTTCTTCAAAACTTATTCTAGTATCTTCTCGGCGCGGCAGCAAACGATAATAATTTTTCATTTAATAAAAATTGAACTAAATATTCCTAAAAAAATAGACGTAAGAGCGCCAGCTCTACTGGCTTTTGGCCTTATAGAACTTTATTGCCACAGTATATACGGAAGATGAATGCATTTTAAATTTGATATTTGTAAATATTTTTTTCAATATTCCATGACTGCTACTTCAATTTTGGCCACAGCTTGCACTTGATCGCTCCACTGTGCCACGTAATCTGTCTCAACGGCATGCGCAATACCAGACAGCGGCAACAGTAACGGCGACCCCAAACAATAGCGCACTCCGTCGATAGCCGATATCGCAGTGGGGAATCTACCAGTTCCTGACAACAAGAAAACGAACAATAAAACAACAACAACAAGCAGCTTAACGATACTTGCAAACAATAAAAAAAACATGCAAAATCAAAGTTAATCCACCAGAGACAATAACTTAATTTAGTTGTAGCGCCCACAGCGCCCGGCGACTGCGCGACGATCGCGCCAAAGGCGCACGCGGCAGTTAACCACTTTACCTGGTGGCATGTCAGCGATTTCCCAGCTGAGGCAGACGACACGCTCGCCTGTGCAATGCGGCAGTGCAGAAGCGGCAGTCAGTAGCGAGTACGCGCAGTACTAGCAGCGAAGCGCCAATTACAGGTAAAAGCTGAGCGCATATTCAACAAAAACAACAACAATAACAACAAAGGCTGTTGAGGAAAACGAAAGCCCATATTGAAATTCCATTTGACAAAAGATTGGTCAACGCTGATAAAGCATTTCGGCATGAAGCTGAGAGACCCTGGCTGTGACTAAGACACTGCGCGTGTGCTAGGGCTGTCAATAACGGGATACCTACAGAGTCATGAAATTACTTTCGGCATTGAAATGGAAAAATTCCACTAAATTGAAATAAATCAAAGTAAAGGGTATTTTAAAAAACGCGAGTCAACTTTAAAATGTAATAAAAGAATTGTACTGTCAGGCACTTTGCTTAAAGATGTTTGTCTTCTTTATACTATTCTTAGCATGCACCTCAGCAGAATATAGGTGGCCTTAATTTTGGAGTTATTCCAAAAATCGACCGAAGCCTTGTCGAAGAAATATTTTTCAGATCTGATTTTTTAGCATTTCAGTAACCAAAATTTGTTTTAGTTTCAGCTTGAAAAGGTTTTAATATGAATCAAAAATAATATTTAATAGGGGACTGTGTTCTTAGGAGCTATTGTACCCCTTTCAAGGATTTAGAACTTATTGCAGTTCAGCTGCCGAAATCTGGTAGGAGCCCAGGTTTTCCTGTCCCAAATATATTTAGCTTAGAAGCATACAAAATGTGAATAATCCGTGATGTTTTTTAAAAAGAAAACAAATTCATGAACTTTTGCATGAATTTGGAGAGTTTAGGGTAGAGTTCGATTTCAACGATGTGTTGTCCAATTTCCGTTTATTCGGTAATTAGACTTGTTCACTTTATGGATTAATTTACGGTCTTATTGCTTGCCTTCCCTGCTCTATAAATTTCAACCACACCGCTGCACTTTGCTGCAGTGGTGCAGTGGCAATGTTGCACCATGTCGCGGCGGTAGCGCCTTTAATTATTTTATTCGTCTGCGACAGATCGTGCGCGCGTTCCATTTTCGATTTGTTTTTTCGATTAAAATTAATTTGCGAGCATTTTAGTTTAGTGCTTTGTAATTAATTTGTCCGGCGTTGGTTGCAGAGGGAAGACGGAGACGCACACCCCACCAAGCAGTTACGAAACCGAAACACATACAAACACACTTCGCAGGTATTATACTTTAGAGATTAATCATTTATTTATATATTGTATATATTTAGCATTTGCATGCTGAGATACTCTCGGCCTACAACAAACGATACTTTATGGCGCGCAGCATGGGGAACTTGTCCGTGGTGCACTGGCCGCGGAAATCGTCCAAACTGAGGTCGAACAGGGCAACGCCGCCGAGATTCTTCGCCTTGGCATAGGCCGCCTTGGTGGACGCCGTGTCCGGATCCTCATAGCTCACCCATATGCCGTGATCGCCGTTGGCATCCGCCGGACGGAATGCATACGTACCGTAACGCTTGGTCGGATCTGAGATGCGACGCAGTGGCGCCTCTTCGTTTCTGCCATGCACATTGCTGGGGTTCGGCAGCATGGAGCAAACCTCTGCCCAGTTGAGTAAGCCAGGTGTTTTTGTTAGCGGGCCGGGTTGTGCAGCGCCTTCGGTAGACTTCACCACAGGCATGCCCGTGTTGCCGGAGTCTGCGGTAAGCTTCCAAGCGCGTCCATAGCTGGCAATGCCTACAATGATTTTGCCCGCTGGAGCTCGCTCCAGCAGCCAATGCTCCACTTGCGAGTTGATGTTGTAGTGCGGCAGACGGTTCTGCTCGTACAGCTCGTGCAGCGGCGCAGTGAAGTCGGCCTCCTCGGGGTTGCGCTCCGGCGTCAGAAAGTCGAATGCGGCCAGATTGACAAAGTCCAGATTGTTGATTATTGCAGGCGCATCAAAATACCCTGTGGTGAAAAAAGCAAGTCAAGTTATTAGAAGCTGCCAATCACAACGGAGGAACCCCCCTACCCCCATAAACTCACAGCTGGAATTCACATTGGGCAGCACGGTGAGCATCAGCATGAGATCTTGCATGCGGAATGCGTTCTTCAGATCGGTCACCAAATCCGTGAACTGCTCCCTGTGCTCATTGGCCTTCTCGTCCACAACGTAATCGCCAGTGAAGAACTTCTTGAAGGACTTCCAAGCCATGCCGGCGTCAGAGTGCACCTTACGTGGCTTGTTGCGCGGCAGTTGGAAGGCCAGATCCAGACCATCGAAGTTATAGCTTCTCAGCAGATCGCGCGCTGACTCAATAAAAGCGGTCTGCTTCTGCCGTCCGGCTTCCAGCAGATTAATATACTTCTCCGGTTGCTGCAAGTCCCTGTCGCCGCCAACGCTCAGCAGAAACTTGATGTGCGGGAATTTCTCCTTCAATGCTGTTACGGTGGCAAAATGACGTTTCTGTATGTCCAGGTTTGGATTCAGGCTCATCACTTGGAAGTTCTCCGCATTGATGCCCACATAGCCGTAGACCAAGTGTGTGCAAAACTGCAGCGCCACCGCCAGATCGGAGAGCGGGAATTGTGTGAAACCTGCAAGAGCGAATATTTTGTAAGTTCAAAGAGCAGTTAGTCATAGCGTTCGTGTGAACCTTCGCGCTCATAACTTCTGGCATCGTAGTAGCACACCAAATTCGGCCCCAGTGCGTGCGCAGTGTGGGAGAATGCCACTAGTGCAATGGCAACAACTGCCGACCAAGAGTACATGCTGACGTGCGGCGAGTACGAAGCTCGAATTGAGACTGAACTCAAAAGCTAAAGCAAGGCAGCCGGCGCAAGCGAGCTTTCATAGCAGCCAGAACTTATCAACTAGTCGCCGCTCAGCGTTTGCACTCTGAGTTCAAGGTTATCTCTGTTGATCTTCTCCGCATTTGAGAGCCAGTAAAACAACAACACTGTTACATACACATAAGTAATTATAAAAATATTTATTGTCAACAAAAAAAGGTAATTCCCAGTATTACAAGCGGTACTTGGCGGCGCGCAGTATGGGGTATTTCTCGCCGCTGCAGAGGCCGCGGAAATCGTCATAGCTCAGATCGAAGATGGCCAGGCCGCCCAAGTTCTTGGAGCGCACGTAGCTCGCCTTGTTTGAGGCGCTGTCCAGATCCTCGTAGCTCACCCACATGCCGTGTTCGCCATTGGCGTCCGCCGGACGGAAGGCGTAGATGCCGTAACGCTTTGTGGGGTCGCCAACACGACGCAGTGGCGCATCAGCGCCCTTCAGATAAGCATTGCCGGGGTTGGGCAGCTTGGCGCATATCTCGGGCCAGCTGAGCAGTCCGGCGGTTTGGCTCTGCAGAGCGGCTGGTGCGGCGCCGTCCGTTTCGGGCACTACCGGCGCGCCAGTTATGCCCGAATCAGCGGTTAGTTTCCAAGCGCGTCCATAGGTGGCCACACCCACATTGATCTTGTTGGCAGGACACTGCTGCGACAGCCAGTAGTCTACTTGGAAGTTGACATTATAGTGCGGCAGACGATTCTGATCGTAGAGCTCGTAGAGTGACGCAGTGAAGTCAGCCTCCTCGGGATTGCGTTCCGGCGTGAGGAAATCAAAGGCGGCCAAAGTGACAAAGTCCAGATTGTTGACCAGTGCAGGCACATCAAAATACCCTGAAATGCAGAGAAAGGCATTGCATGAAGCGCGCAAAAGAGAGGGAGAGAGGGGGAGAGAGAGAGAGAGAGGGAGAAAGTGATCAGTTTACTTACAGCTGGAATTCACATTGGGCAACACGGTAAGCGTAAGCATCAAACCATCCGGACGCAATGCATTGTGTATATCTCGCACGAATGACGTGAACTGCTCCTTGTGTTCGTTGGCCTTTTCATCCACAATGAAATCGCCGGTGAAGAGCTTCTTGAATTTCTTCCAGGTAGAGCCAATTTCTGAGTGCACCTTGCGCGGCTTATTTCTAGGGAATTGGTAGGCCAGATCCAGACCATCGAAGCCGTACGTGCGCACCATGGAATAGATGGTGTTGATGAAAGCGGTCTGCTTTACCTTCTCGCCCTCCAGCAGCTCAATATATTTGTTGGGATGCTCGGCATCCACATCCTTGTCGCCGCCCACGCTCAGCAGTATCTTCAAATGCGGATACTTGCGCTTCAGCGAAGTGATCTCCGAATACTGATGCTTGTACACGTCCAGATCCTCGTTCAGGCTGTAGGCCTGGTAGCTGTCCGGCTTGATGCCCACATAGCCGTAGATCAAGTGCGTGCAGAATTGTAGTGCAATCTCCAAGTCCGGATTCAGCAGCTTACCCAGACCTGTTTGCGAGTATCGAGTCGGTTAAGTAACTTTGAACAATTTTTGCTGAAAAACAGAGGGACGCACGAAAACGCTGCTCTGCTCATGCCGAAAGCTCAGTAGCGCTGACAAACTTGTTTGTGGTTTGCGCGTGCGCGCGCTGAAGCAATGACGTAAGCGGTCCCAATGACAATAATAAACATTGTGCCCAGTTTTGAACACTAATCACTCAAATCGTCGCTTTATCCGCGCTGATCGCAGTTACACAAACGCTGGCGTTGAACGCGCTGAAGCTTGTAGCATGGAGCTGTCTCGAAAGCCGTTAAACGCGCACGTCCGCCGACTGGTTTGTGAAGTGACTCATGCGCACTTGTGTCTATAGCACTCTATTAAGGAAAGGCAGTAGGGGAAGCTGTGCACAATAAAGTGTTGTCAGTCTGACTTCAGCACTATTGCTGATTGTTGTTGTTGTTTTCTTAATAAGTTGTTTTATTGTTGATTCTATTAAGTCTCAAGTTAAGAGCGTCGCATTTGTTAGCGCTCAAGCCCCTTCAGCGTAAAGCCGCTTCGTTTGCTATTCATAAGTTGCTTGGCATTGTGAATCTCGGCTGAACGATAAGCTACTGAACTCTGGCTCGAGCGTGTATTTTTGCTTGGCTTGTGTTTTGCTAAGCTGATAATAAATGCGCTAATTTCTAGCGTGTGGTTTTTTCTACTTAAATACTTTTTCATAATTGCATTCAAAGGAATTATATTTTGCAATTAAAAAAAAACAACCCTATTTATTATATTCCGAACTTTCTGCGGCATCTCGTAAGCATCTTAATGAAATAGTGTAAGCAGATTTTAAACTGAATTTGTATGCTTTCATAAGCAATTCAAGCAAATTATCGCTTCCATGGAAGTGTTAATAAAAGCTGAGCAATACAAATACATTTCTCGGAAAATATTGTCGATATTGGCATATGCCCGAACAATACAAATATGTTTTTTAATAGAAATGCCGATGTCAAGTGTATTCATTGAAATTTTAAAATAACTAATAAATTGCATAAACTGTACTGTAAAAGCATTAATAAGCATTCTAACAAATTTTGAGTCCTTCGATATCAGTTATAAGTACGATAAGAAAGTTATTTGAAGTTGCGTTGTTTTACACAAGCCGATCAAATAATGATGACAAATTAATCATCTAGCCTCACACTAGCCTCTAATTTTTCAAAATCAACAAGTGCTTTGTTTGTATATGCCGCATTCCCCGATTGTTGACAACACTTTTCTTAAAGAAATTCATGCCATAAAATACAAAGTTTAATCATATATTATGTATAATTTTATCACTAGTGAAATTAATTTTGAAATTATAAGCCGCTATAGGGTCGACAAGATACCTGGCTAGCTTTCGAGCAAAGATATCAATGTGCAGTCATAAGATTTAGAGTGAATACATATCATAATTACTTAAAATTTCGATTACTTATAAACATATTTGAACACATAATAAGTTGACTAAGATATCAAAAGAAATCTAGACTACGAATTTTAAGGTAACCAGCGGGTACCTACTTTAATCATGCCGTTGATTGTTATTTCTTTAACATCTGCACTCTTGATTCTAGAGAACGGTTGCTTGGAAGAGATTCTGGTGTTTCAGAGTTAAATGCTACATTTCTGTTGTAGGGGCTGAGTACCGAGTACTACAATCTTTCCACAGTTAAGAATAATAATAGCCCGAGCAATTGCCAGTAGTTTTATTTAAATTAAGCAATAGAAACTGGTTATCTCAAAGAAATGTAAAAGTATTAAAAGTGCGCTCCATTGCTCGACAAGTTTTTGCGGTTAATCCCAAAGCGAGTAGTCAATAAATTAAAGCATTCAACTTGGCAGTGAATAAAATCGCTTCATTTATTTACAAATGTGAGTGTTTTTTCTTAAACTTTTTGTAGCAGAAAAAACTCGTTTGAGAAATGTTTATGTCTGAACAAAAACGAAAGTATAACTTGTGCAAATGTTATTTTGGATTACGTCAAAAAGGAGTGAACTACGTCTTTGGCACATACATACATATATGGAAGCTATTTCATTGCTATGAATAATGAACTAAACAGTTCCAAGAAGCTGCTATACTCTTAGATTGCTTATTAGTATGTGCGATGCATGGCTTCCTGTGGCAATTGTTTTTGTTGACAACAATTGAAAACACTGTGATTATTCAATTACCTTCACGTATATAGCTCGATGAGTCATAGTAGCACACCAGATTGGAAGCGGCATTCGTCTGAGCTGCGAAAGCACACGCCACCAGCGACAGAAAAACGAACAACTTCATTTTAGCGCGAGTCCGTCAAAAATCGTTGGAAGTGCTAGAATCTATATGCGCGATCTATTAAACTGAACCAGAGCGCGCCGTAGTGAAAATGAAACTGATCTAGAATCTGCGCCGATCGCTGGAGAAATACAATTTTAAAGCTTCCGAAAGATGAACGGAAGCTTTGCTGGGTATGCTGAAAATCGTTGGCTCACAGCTGAAAGCTTTGTAAAATACACGCTCACGAGCGTAATCCGCGCATTAGCGCCAGCAGCATGCAGATCACGTAGATACTATATAATATTTGGCATGCGGTGGCTTATCTCTAGCAAATTACGCTTAATTGTAAAAGCACGCACAAACAATTTGTTTGCTGGCATTTTTTTCAGAAATACTTTTAGAAATTTATTTATTAGCAAATTTTGCATACACTTAACAAAGAAATATTTTATACATACATATACATATATACATTACACGTTTTTTACGAGGGTCAAGCTCAGAGCAGCGCTGCTGCCTTGACTGGCGTCTGGCTTCCGTTTACAAAAGCTAATTCCAAGAACACGCTCGCGCTCTGAATAACAACTTACAACAACACTAATATTTTCTATTATTTACACATACAACTAATAAAGTTTAAAGATAATATTTAATAGCGCGCAATATGGGATACTTGAGACCCGTGCACAGACCTCGAAAGTCGTCATAGCTCAAGTCGAACAGCGCAATGCCACCCAGTCCCTTGCTCTTCGCATAGGATGCCTTGACGCCCACAAAGTCGGGATCGTCATAGCTCACCCACATGCCGAAGTCGCCGTTTTCATCGGCCGGTCGCAGCGCATAGTTGCCGTGACGCTGCTCCAGATCGGTAACTCTACGCAATGGTGCATTGGCGCCACGATAATTGCTATTGAAGGAGTTCGGCAGTTTCGAGCATATTTCGGCCCAACTCAGCAGACCCGGCATTTCTGAGAGTGAGCCCGCCTCCGCCGGACCAGCAGTGTACGCCACCACCGGCACACCCGACAGTCCCGAATCGCTGGTCAACTTCCAATTGCGTCCGTATGCGGCCACACCCAAGTGCAACTTCTCACGTGGACAATGATTGTTCAGCCAGTAGTCTAGCTGGAATTCGATGTTGTAATACGGCAGCCGATCCTGATCCGTCAGCGCATAAATGGACGCCGTGTAGTCAGCCTCATCGGGATTGCGTTCCGGTGTAAGGAAATCGAAAGCAGCCAGCGTAATCAGTTCAAAACTGTTCTTAATCTGTGGCACATCAAAGTACCCTGTAGAAGGGGGAATGAAAGTGAAAAGCATTAAGACTTGAACGCTTGCAATAGTTCCAATGAGGCGCACTTACACGACGAATTCACATTCGGCAGCACAGTCATGCTCAAGGACAGATTCGTTCTGGCAAAAGCAGTCTTCAGATTAATGGCCAACTCGGTGTACTGGCGCTTATGATCCTCGGCCAGCGTATCCACTACAAAGTCACCGGTGAAGATTTTCTTAAAGCTCTTCCAAGCCATGCCCAAACTGCTGTGCACTTTGCGTGGCTTATTGCGCGGAAACTGGAAGGCCAAATCCAAGCCGTCGAAGCCATTCGTCTTCAGTACCGAAATGGCGCTGTCAATGAAATTCTGCTGATTTTCTCGGTCGGCCTCCAACAGACCCAGATACTTAAGCGGATGCTCCGCATCGATGTCCTTGTCGCCACCCACGCTCAGAAACACCTTCAGATGCGGATATCTGACCTTCAGCTGCGTTATCTCGGCATAGTGAAACATGTCAAGGTCAACGTTCAGGCTGAAGACTTCGTGCGAGTACGGCTTGATGCCAGCATAGCCGTAGATCAGATGCGTGCAGAACTGCAGCGCCATCTCCAGCTCGGAGGTGGCCAGCTTGGCCAGACCTGCGAATTGCAAAAACAGCTTTAGTATTTATTATCGTTGATTTTGTCAAACTTAAGTAAGTGTCTGCTTACCCGGTCGCAAATAACTGGCGGCATCATAGAAGCACACAATGTTCTTCGCCGCCAGCGCGCCACTCAGCAGCAGCATCAAACTCAAAGCGCCAAATATTCTCATTTTATTCTAGCTTCAGAAACTCGATGCTATTTGCACTGTTGCGTAAATTCTAGTTTTCTGTTCTTAACGATGCTAGTTATAATTTGCAACTGATTTTTGAATTTCATCTACGGACCCGCTAAGGCCACTCGAGACCTCGTCGAGCTTCAATGAAGCTTATCGCTGTTTTGCATATTTTTCGTTTTTACTAATTATCAGATCTTTATTTCTATATATGTATATATGTATGTGTATACAAGCGCTGTGCAAGTCAATAAAACTGGCTCGACTTCGGCATCACTAAAATACGTAATATTATATTTTCGCGCTGAATTACGCGCAGCAAATGTTTGCGTATGCAGCGACGCCAGCGGGAACAGCGGCAGCAGCATTTTTGTTATTCATTAAGATTTTAGTGTTTACTCTTTTTAGAAAATTACGAAGCACTTGTATTTGCTAGAAGATTCGCTGAATGTATTATTTAAAACAGTTCGCTGACTCAGAAATATGCATGAGATTATATAATTAATGGCCTTACTTATGATCTTAGCTTGTGTGACAGCTGTAACGTTATAAAATTTGTGTGTGCATATAGTGTACTAGGGCTGTCGATCCCCAATGCTATTATGAAGTTCCGGTATTTCGGCCTAATCAAAAGAAGATTCCATTCTCAGAATTTTTCGGCATCTAGATGAAACAGAATCCTTGTATTCCGAGATTTTCCACTAATGGGAAATGCCTTTTAAAACGAAAAATTTATATGCGATGTAAATTTAAAGTTCTTTATAAGTTTCTTTAAAGACCAATGAAAATAAATCTGAAGGGCTTTATTTGTGTTCTTTTTGAACTTTTTTTTTATTTGTTTTGCGTTTTCGCTATCTTTCGTTAAAAGTAGCTGTTCCTTTTAATCTTATTTATACAATTTATTAAAAATTCGCAAAAAATCTTGGAAAATGCATACGAGTATTTGCTCAAGATTGGCTAAGACCTTCGGTATTGCCTACCTTGTGCATACACAAGTATTTATATAGAAAAGATGAGCGGGTGTTCTTGAAACGATTATGCAAAGTTCATCTGCCCTTTTGTCTGCTTGTCTGTAAATCAGTGCCAACAAAAGAAGACATAATAGTCAGAATAGTGGGCAAATCTAAGAGAAATTTGACACATATTTCAATTTGACTTCTTTATTTCGCCCAACCAGAAATTTAATTGTCATACGACTCTCTAAAGAAACTAAATCTATATCAAACCAGAAATGCAATCAGCATTACACTACCGCATAATAATGACTGCAGAAATACTGGCCTTGATTTTTCTTATTACCATGCATTCGAAGATATTAATTTATTTAAACCACTTTTTACTACTGCACTTCCAGCTGTGAAGTACATGAAAATAAATTCAATCATTACTAAACGATTTCTCTTGAATTCAACAGGAGCGGTTCAGTATGATGCAAGCGTTTTTCTGAGCTATCGATACATACAACTGTAGGACTAAACTTGAATATGTTCATATTAAACGATTCGAATCAAACTGATGTTATTTTATTGCTAGTTAGTATGTTTTTATTTGTTAAATATTTTATGCATTCAACGGATAAATAACTGTTATTTTAGACTTTGAAATTTTAAATTTCTCTCCATTTCTTACAGCACTTCACAATATCGACGTACGTCTCTACTGAAAAGGATTTGATTCGGAACGTCTTATATCTCACTTATGTGACGAGAACTACAGCTTTTTTACATTTTCGTCAAAAAGTTCTAAATGTACTCTTGTGTTTCCAACTATGTATCTCTTTGAGGGATTTGTGCGGCAATTTTCTATATTCCAAAGCCAGGACTATTAAATCTCTTTAAAAATAAGATGTATATTATTAACAAAATTTCCTTTAAATACGCTCTACACATATCTTCTTTGTCGTAATAAGAAAATCGTCAAGATCTTTTTGTAAAGCGAAGTATTTTGGATAGTGGCAAGGAGCATAGTTGATCTCACGTCTGACTGCAACAACCGCAATAGCGAACTGAAAAAAGCGGAACCATATCAGTTCCATATATCATGGCGCCCGAAGTTTTATTGCGCTACTAACGCTCCCGTTGTTAGCCATTTAACGCGTACGATCTTAACCGGTATCTTTAACGTTGCTGACAAGTGGCTGTTAGCCGTAAATGTTAACTTGGTGTATCTGCGCGATTCAACAAATCTAGAATCGTAAATTAAAAACGTAGCAGCTTTTAGTGCCGGCGCTGATTTCTGCAATTCATCTCTTTCGTGCTTACGTTGCAGCGTTGCAGCGTTGAAGGCGAAGTTGCCAAGCAATGCAAATGAACAGCAGACGAAGCGATCTGGAAAAGGAGCCGAAGTAAAAGAAATTAATTTAATGGATGCAAGCACAGCGTGCGTGCGTTAAGCATGGTCGTGCAGTGTTACCATCTCACGCACACACATGCACGCACAGTCGTACACACACGCATTCATACTAATCAGCTGTGAATGAAAAACCATGGCTAGCTCGCTGAGTGAGCGTCCTGCCGGCTGGCAGGGGGGCAAAGGATCGAACGAACACTTCGCCTACAAAGAAATTTTGGCAGAGGCCCTGTAATTTCACCTGCTGTGATTGCAAAAAAAAAATATATGATATTATAACAAAATTTCAATTACATTTTCGATCGAATATGTCCCTTGATAATCCGGCATTTCAATGGAATGCTTTGTTTGTGTGCATCTCAAGTTGTTGGCCCTATTTCTGTGAGTATAAGAGGCCGTTTTAAAAGCATTTCTTATTGCTATTGGAACACAAAAAAAAGTAGCTGTTATGTGGAAGGCATATTTCAGAAATCAAGTGAGGCATCAAATCCGCCAGGCCCACAGAAGAACAGGCTGAAATGAATTACAGCAAATCCGCATTGACAATGAATTATATACATACGCTTTTTTGTGTGGTGCTTAAACGCCTCACATACTTTTCGAGAGTGTCGTCCTTAAAAGTCGAATTCTTGGCTCGTTATTTAACAATAAATATCCTTGCAACGACAACAACAACAATAACAACGGGCGCAATATACGTGAGTGTTATAACAATAGCAGAGAAAAGGATGACACAACCAATTATACACCATAATGTTCATAATCCCCAACTACACACTCACACACACACACACACACACACGCACTTCATAAGCATAATTCAGTAGTACAATGGAGCGCAATCTGGCCGCTGCTGAAATGCGGGCTTAAATGCTGATGCGGCTGCTGCTTGTTAGCGCGCCAGATACAAGCGGCGATATTTCTGCAGCGGCGACGAAGCGTATAATCGCTGCTGTTGTATCTCGCATCTCATGGGTCCGAGTGCGTGCTGATTTATATCATTCACACTACAACGTACACACACACACACACACTATACATAGCAAAACAGCAGCTTAGTGTTTTCCTAGGCAGCACTTCAGACCTTTCCTTCGCTTCCTTCTTTGTTCCTTGGCATTTCGCTTTGTTGCGAGTATTTGTGGCGGCATTATATTATATTTATTTACAATGCGAAAAATAGGCCAAGCAAATATGTGACATTCTGGGCAGAACACGTCTAGATTTCATTCCTTTGACCCGCAAGGAGTTCGTGGTTTTCTTTTGCTTGTATTTGTATCTGTGCGGTTTTTCGTTTGTGCTACGCTGGTTCCGCTTCCCTTTGTTTGCTCTCATCACATGTGAGTGAGCTTGGTTGTGCCAAATATACGGCTTGGCTTTGATTTAGCGCTAGGCTGTTGACATCCATTAGATGCCATCACTCATGCTGCTGCACAAATACTCACAGAGTTGATGGCTCCAATGTCCTTTATGTATTTACATTTATTTCATGATATTTATTTACCTCATATTTTCTATAATAACTGCTGCAACAAAGAAGCTCTTCGATTCGAAGGCTGAGAGCCAACGAAAATGTGGGAAATCTAATCTGCACTGGAAGCATCTTGGACACCGTAGGGCTTTTAGTTTGAACTGACAGCATATTTTCGTCAAAAAACAAAGTTTTAGAATGATTTCTAGATTCACTAGAAAAAGTTGTTAAATTTTGGAAGGAACAAAATTTTGCCAAAGATCTCTCACAATATCTCATGAAAAATGACGGAATAAATTTATCTTTTATTTGAGCACTTGGAATACACTTCCTATCAAGCACACTCTGTTGAATACACTCTGCTCGGAACAGGCTTATGTGACTCAAAGTTTGTTCACTCTTACTACCCCCTCCACCGGAACTCATTAATTTTCCAAAAATATTTAATTAATGAACACAAAGCAAATAAAAGTTTTGTAATTGAATCGAAAAAGGATAATTGCAATGATAACAGCTTTGCGCTTTTAGCTTCCCACCCTTGTCAAAAAACACAGACAATGGGCAGAGAGACAGCCTACTTCTTACCTTGCCACACCGACAGCTCAAAAGTTTCTTATTACTTTTAACCACCAAATTCCGCAATTACAAGTAACAAACGAAATACAATAAATAATTAAACATTTTGTCCTGCAGCTCCGCCGTACCTGCTAGAAAAGCGGAAACAAACGCAAAGTCCTTTTAAGACCAAAGGTGCCGGCGCGTATATTTATGCGCTCATAACTCGCTGCCGCTACAGACGACGCTTAAGCCCTTCTGCTCTTTCTGCTAGCAACACTTGAGTGTCTTCTCTTTACTTCGAGGCATTCTTTTGGGCGTGTGCCCCCGTCTCACCCCCAAAACACGCCAATGAGCCTTATCATAATTTTGCCAAATTCCAGCCAGAATTATTATCTTGCCTCTGCAAGTATTTTCGATATAGCGTTGGTGCTCAGGTGTATCTTTTTAGCTGCGTGTGGCAAGCTTGGCTGCCACATTTTTAATTACGTTTTCTCTGCTTCCGCTTTAGTGTACTTTTCAATTTAACCGAAAATTTCAAAAACAATGCCAAGAAAATATAATCGGCCAGTTTCCACTCTCATACTCTTTTAATTGCCCGCCTCATTTGTGGGTTGCCTCTGCATGGATTTCTGCCTTCCATGGGCTTGTTGAGCAACTTCTAAAATTGTCCTTAAACCTTTTGTTGGCAACATTTTTTGTTGGTCTAGAAAGCAGTTCCTTTCTGCCTTCTTATAACTTGCATAGCCTATTGTTTCTGCTGTTGATTATAAAAAAAAATGAAGCGCTTTCAATTGACATCCCCAATCTACTCTATTGAAGCAAGGAAATTCATCATCGTCAAAGATGGACGGGGTGACATTTCACAATTACTTTCGAACGGAGTTACTTTTCTTTAAGCGCTGTAGTATTAGGGAGATCTTTCAGCTAACTTTTTTAAATTTCATAGTAATTCAGTGTTTTTGAATATGAAGCCAACAATAGACAATTTACATTGAGTTAACTGAAAGAGGAGAACGTTGGTCTCTTAAAAAAATCATGAAATTTAAATCTAAGCTCTTGCAAGAATACGCGAAGCTTTTTGGAGGATACTCAAATCTGTACATTGCTGTAACTGCCACTGTAAAAATTGAATAATTATTGAGAAATAGATATTGTGTGTATATGTGTGCAATGTTGGAACTTCAGAAAAGTCAGAAAAGATAGAACAAAATAGCCCAATTCACAATCTTGTGCAAATTGTCTGGGATTTTTGCAATTGACAGTTTTGTAGCAAACTTACAGTAGCTTTGACAGTAGTTTACTACAAAACTGTCAATTGCAAAAATCCCAGACCATTTGCACACGATTGTGAATTGGGCTATTGTATTCCTGTAGAAACCTAGCTTTCTCGAACAATTTTCTAATACGTTGGCAAAGTTTTCCATGGAAAAACTTTTAGAGTTATATTGTTCTTGATTGCGTTTCGAAATTTATGTTGAGTGGGTCGATAATTTCAGTGACTTTGTTGATGAAAAAATAGTGGCAGTGGTGCTGAGCCTTTTATTTACGTAATTCTGTATCCAAAATGTGAAGTTTCGTAAAAATCATTATAATTAACTACGACTTGAAACCAACGACAGAATTATACTTTTTGGCTGAATTCCTCTGAAATAGAACGCTGCAACACACTTCTCTCCACCTGTTCTCTTGGTTCTAATTACGCTACTGCCAATTTCACTAAATGTGCTCCACCAAATTATAAATTCATAATGAATTTAATTTATTTTGGCCACAAAAGCGCGTTTTTTTTTTGTTGGCTCTCTTTCAAGAAAGTCCACATTTTGTTTGCCCATATTAAAAAAATATTGACAGAAGCTCATTTTGCTGCAGAGTAGTAAATGTGGAGGCATACAAACAACAAAGCAGAGGGGGAAATAAAAATTAAGGACAACAGCAGTCAAAATGAGCGAGAAAATCAAATTGTCAATTGCGGACGATGTCACTTAGGCGGCCGCGTACAAATTCAACAGCAGGCCAAGCAAGGGCGCGTCAGCAGGGGTGGGCGTTAATGCGTTTCATGATGGATTTATGCCAGGATATGCGACAGGATATGCGGTGCAGGTATCAAAGCATAAAGACAAAAAAACCATGGCAAGAGAAGCGCGTCCTGGCAAAACTTTTCAAAAAAGTGCGCATTTTTTTTTCCTCTGAAATTGAAAAAAAAAACTTGCTTGAATTTGGCACCCCTCACGATGATGAATGAATGCAGGTCCTTTCGTGTTGACGGACAGCATAATTTAGCGCGCGCTGTCTCTTTTATTTTTATTTCCTTTTATTCATTAAGTGAATTAACAAAGAAAAATATTTTTCCTTCATTAAAATTGAAGATTAGAAAAAGCAGAATATCTGGCATCAAAGGAAAACAAATGCTTTTATGTATTTTGTCTTCTTCTTGCTGTAGTGCAGAGGAGAAAAGTGTAGTTGAGATAAGGTTTCTGTCGTTGTTGTTTTTGTTGTCGTTGCTTTGCAGAAGCACCTAATTTAAATTGACTTCAGCAGCTCTGCACTTTAAAATTGTAACGCCTGCCTGTAAATCGTTAAACAGGATATGCCTGCCGCCATTGGCGCCACTTGCCACAAGACACTATCTTTTTTCTGTGCTTCTTCGACTACTTCGCCCGTTTGTGGCACTTGACGCCTGACCTTCAGGCCACTACTCATATTCATTATGCGCTGCTAAATAACTGTTGTATGGCAGCAAGTGTCAAAATACACTGACATGCCTGACAAAAAGACAGACACACTCACTCACAAACCGCACTCCACATCCACACTGGCGCCCCATGGTTTTCTGCTCAATTTGTTCCCCTCTGGCAGCCTAAAAAGAGTCAGGTCGCTCTCAGGTTACCACAAACGTAGTTTTTTTAAGCCAACACCCTTCCGCTGCCCCAGTGAATACACTTTTAAGTGGCCTACAGGTATGCGCCTTGATTTGTAAGTGGTGCCACACTGTTTTTTACTTTACACTCTTGTTGTTGTTGTATTGCGTTCGTCTGGCCAAGTGTCACCAGCCAGCAGTGTCCTGAGCGCATGCAACACTCAGCCTCAAGCCACAAGCTTCCAAATGTTGTTTGCTTCGAACAACAACAACAACAACAACAACAACAGCAGAAAAAGGAAACCTTAAACTTGCCTCGCCGACTGACTGGCAGTGGCAGTTTGAAAATCAATATCTTGTCTGTGGTTTGTCGCTTTGGTAAGTTGGGCTCATATGTGGCACTTGGCTGTTGGCCATAATAACAACAATTGACTTCATATTTTAGTTGTTTGAATTTTGAAATTTGTTGCTGACATCCAAAAGACAAGTTAACGCGAGAGTACTTATGCTAGTCGATTCGACTAAGATTGCTATCTTAAATAGTAAGTTCCTGTAAACCGATTTTTGCGCTTGTGTCAATTGGGACAAAATTTTGAACTTTGACCTTCTCTTCAATCTTTTCGTTTCGATTTATGTATATTGCGCGACATTTTGGCCTGTAAGTTATCTTATACTATATTAATTTCATAGAAAAAGTTAGTAATTTTCCAGCATGTTTCACTCCCTGAACGAACTTTTATGAATCCATTTTCCCTTGAAGCTGGTTCGCATGCAAGATTTGAATATTTGTAGTTAAAATTCATAAAATATACTAACAGATAATTTAAATTTGGCTACACATACATATATGCGAGCAATCAAGATTCTATAAAACTAATTTAATCGAAGCAAACACAGTTGACTTATTCCTTTGAGTAATGTAGCGGTGATCACATATGGGTAGATGACCAAGATTTAATTTAAATTTTTAAGAATGGAAAACTATGTTTTTTATCAAAATGTGTTCAAATCCTTAAAAATTCTTGGCCAGCGTTCGGTAGGACCTTTCTGAACTCCTTCGATTGTAGTTTGTTGTAATAAATTAGCAGACTATGCCTAAATGGTCCAAAACTGAGATTTCTGTGTCTGAACCGTACTGCTGCGATTCATATTCCTAATTATTGAGGCTTTTTATGTCGATATACTTTTACATGTCCCCATCAGAAAGAGTTCTATTCATTTCCAGATGAAATATAATTACACACACATAATGAATATTATTTATAATTAAGGCACCAGCTAGTAGCTACAATGGCTATTGGCTTAAGTTTAGATATGTACATATGTATAAAAGCCTATTTTATATGTGATTAATATATCTGCCATTATCATACCAGCACTTTGGTTGAGAAACTTTCAGTACCTTGCTGCTGTTCACTTTATTGCCTTGGCAATGCTTTTGCAGATTTCATTGAAATCAAATTCGTAAAAATGCCAACTTTTGGATGCCATCTTCAAAGCGAACTTATTTGCTAAACAAATCTTATAAGCCAAAGCCCAAGACAAGCAAGCACAGCAAATTCAAATGATTTATTGGATCCATTAGCAAATCCACTTAAAAATTACTTACAGTTTTGAATTTGGCTAGCAACAACAACAACACGAAACTTCATAAAAACTTTATACACTTCGCTAAACTTCGAGCGCAGCGGAACTGCAAACATAAATATTAGAAATACGAGCAGCCAATGCCAGGGCAACGGCAGCCAGAAGGAAAAAGTGGAAAAACTTAACAATTAAACCCCTGCCGGCATTAGCGCATTACGAATGTAACGCGCTTACGTTTCCAACGGAAGAACAGTAGTTCTTCCTTGCGGCGAGCCTGCTGTGGGAATGGTGCAGCGAAAGGGTTGCTCCTCGACAGGCCCAAAAGAGCACACCACACATTTGCATAGAACAACAGCTCAGAGGCAGCGAACGGATCGACGACGAGCAGACAAGGATGCCCGCAAGGATGTAACCCAACACTACAACTGAGGAATTTTTCGGAAAAACAATTTCGTATTACGATTTGCCCAAGCTGAATGCAACGATTTTAATGAAAATATTATTTTAACTTTGGAGCATTAAGAAGAAGAAGAAGGCGAAGTTCTCTTCATCTTATTAGCGCAAAGTGAGTGCGAGTATGAAGGGTAATGAAGGTTGAAGTTGCCACAGGTTGAAATGAAGTGAGCGGGATTTCGAAGTAGAGCCTTTTAATGATTTTAAGAAACTCAGAGTAAGTGAAAGTATCAGAAAGAGTAGACATTTTACAGAAGCATGTAAATTTGCTAAAAAATTTGGCTCAAAGTGTTTGAAATTTATATTTATAAAATTCTTTTGATATAGGGTACCTTTTTGATGTACAATATATATGCTATTCATGATTGTTCTAACAATCCCTCGATTTCGAAACTAAAATATAATAATCCACAAATTTGCTGGCATATCCAATTTTTATTGTTGTATAATAATAAACGGGCATTTTTATACCCTACACCTATGGTAATAGGGTATAATAACTTTGTGCCAAAATTGTAACGCATTAAAGGAGCCTTCCTAGGTATAGACATAAGTATATAGGAATGATCAGAAACACTTTCTCTTTTCATTTCCGGTTGTCCGTCTGTCCGTCTGTCCGTCCGTCTGTCTGTCTGTCTGCGTGTACGCAAAAAAAAGAAAGAAGGAGTTGTCCGATTTGGACCAAATTTGGTACACAGTCACAGTGAACCTCGGGTTAGGTAAAGTGTTACAATTATTCAAATCGGTCGAAGGATACGCCCCCAATGGACCTATAAGTCCCTCTACCTCGGGTTTTTTGCGATCAAATTGCTGTAATTTGTCTAATTACTCATTGAAAAGAATAATACTTGGTATTCAAGTTAAGGGGGCGGTCATCGATGTCATACGAAAAAATGGGCGTGGTCCGCCCACTATATAGGCGGCAAAATTTTTCCGGTAAAATGGCTCCCAATTGACTAGTTACGAATATAAATGAATGAAATTCGATTCCCAAGTTCATATATAGGTCTTAGATGCCATAGAAGAAAATGGGCGTGGTCCGCCCACTATATAGGCGATAAACGAAAAATCCTCTTAACTTCCATAATATATACACCAGAGCGTCCAGATTTAGTTACTTCGTTCCTGGTAGGAATACCTTTTAATTCTCCAGAAATGGGCGTGGTCCGCCCGCCATGAGGGCAGTAAAATAAATATACCGATAACATCTGTTGTACACCTGTCAGAGCATCAATATTTGGCATGTATAGTCCTATTAGGTATATCTTGTAGTCTGCCAAAAATGGGCGTGGTCCGCCCACTATGTAGGTTGTAAATCAAATGCACCCACAATTTCAGTGAATTATCACCCCCCTTGGGAACATGGTGTAGGGTATTACTCTGTCGGTGAAACCCGACTGATACTTCCTTACTTGTTATATTTGTCGAAGACAAATATACATACGAACTAAGAAAAAGATACAATAAAATAAGAGAAACTCAAAAGTTAATAGAAGAGATACTTGCCGATTGATTTAAGGGCAGGAGTATTGTCCTTTTTATTGACATTTTTGATGCATTTTGTTCTGAAAAAAAAGTTGCAAAAGTAGGTAATTGTACCAAAGAAAATCTCGAATTCAGGAACGAATAAATGTTTGGAATAGCACGATTGAGATCATCTGTCATGTGTTCTACATGAAATGCTCTGGCTTCTCAAGATATATAATAAATAAATCAATAAATCAATATGAAAAGATATTTACAACTTTTCAGGAACTTTGAATATAATTTAATACTAAAGAAATGCAATAAGTTAAAAATTTCAAGATGGCAACTTTAAATGAGCGGTTCCATAGTGGTAAAGGAAATAATACTACACTGAGACGCAGACATGGACGTCGTTGCCTGGGAGTTTACGCAGACGTTGCGCAAAATTTCCAACTGTTATTTTAACCCTTTTCGTGTATGAATGAATTTTAAAATAAAAAGTTCAGCTCTTTGGCTCTGCTCTACTCCTTGGCGCCTTCACATGCCATTAGCACATTTAATGATTTACATTTAATGCCTTTTGCCTTTGCGCATTTCCATTAAAATAATAAATAATAAATATGCAATATGCTTGAAAGAAGCAATTTAAAAATAAAAATGCACTTAATTGCAAAAGCGCAACGAACCGAGCTCAATAAAAGCAACGCCAACAAAAAAGAAGCTTTCATTTATTTACAAACCACTTAATTTGTTTTCATTTTTATCAGATTGCATTTTAATTATATTTAAGGCATTTCATTTAAAATTAAAAATATTTTCATTGACTCGTTCGTAAAAGTTTTTCCTGCTTTTATATTTTACATAATTTTTGCGTTTTGCCATCATTTTATATTGCTTTTACGCTATATTGTCCGCTTGGCTCTGATATCAATACTTATATGTATGCAACTATGTACATTTTTTGACATATACTTCATGTATATATACATATGTAGGTATATACATATGTATCCCACCCAAACATATTGCAGCTCATTCCTCTTCAATTCAGCTGCGGCTTATAAATTGCTCTTAGCTTTTGGTTTATTTGTTGTTTGCGCTATTTTAATGTAATTTAAAAACAATTGTTATTCATTAAAAATTCATGACATACATTATATTTTATATATCTTCATTTATTATATTAATAATGCCCACTTGCAATTTTTTGTCGTTTTTTTACAATTTTTTGCGCACATGAGCTTCTCTTTTGTTAATTTGCAATGAAAAAGTGCATCGAAAAAGCATTAATTATTAAACATTATTTATCGCATAATGTGGCTGTCATTTCATGCTTAAATTAAATAATTTGTATGCAATCAATGTTTACATAATAATATTAAATATAGAAAACAATAATGACAACATCCGAATTTGAAAAAGTATATCTATCAGCTGTGCCTTACAGAGAAAAATGGTAAATGGCGCATGAAATATAACCTAAAAACGTTGCATACTTTTTGATTTAAATTTCGAGTTGAATTTGTGAACCATTGATATTATTGTGAAGACGCCATATTAGTTGTCTCTGGATGATGTTATGCAGATCGATTTTATATTATTATAAAATATCTAAAGAAGTTATCAAATTTCTAGTTATAAAATATCTTAATAATCAGCGATTTTCATTTTATTGTGAAAGATCATCATGTAAAGAAAGTACAAACCTCAGAAAAATGGCATAAAAACTTCGAAAAACGCTCCGATAAATACGATTCGTATTATACGCCCGCACATTAATACACAATCCCTTTATTCGAAATGCAAAAGTGAAAAAATTATTGCCATTTACTTACGCAAGGCACTTGCAATATGATTACATACGCTGAAAGCTATAGCCATATGGAAAGGAAGGTGCCAGTGCGGTCATAACCTTTGCAACAGGGATCACTCGCTCGCCCAACTGTTGTCGCGCATACAACCGCAGCGCTTGGCCTTTTTGCCCCCGGCCAACGAGGCAAAATGTGGGCACACATAATTAAAAGTGATTTTCCACACTCAATGAATCGACGGTAAACGCAAAAAAATTACCGTTACACTGTATCCTTCTCTCACATGCACACGCATGCACAATTGCGTACATTCCCATAGGTCGTGTGGGGGCCTTATGTCGATGCTGGCTTGCAGCGGCCGCGGTAATAGCCTTTGTTCAGCGCTTATTTCCACAGGTTAAACAAAGCGTGCAACACTTTTTTCTCATCACTTCTCTTAATTACTTGCAGGACAGCGCATACAGCTGAATGGGTTCAACTTTTCGTACCATATTATTTAACGAACTCGTTTATTCTTAAATTAAAACGTAGGCTTCCATCGAGAGCAGGCAACTTGATTGATTCTGACATGTAAAACACTATATTCTATTTCAATTTATTGCGAATCAATCGACCCATTAAAAAGTTGGTTAGTTATTAAAAAAGGCGATTTCGTTCAAAGACAATATTATATGAAATCCCTAAATTTAAATTTTGTACCTGAAAAGTTACTTTTTTTAAGTAAGTAACTCTTTTTATGAACGGATCCGCTGAAATTTCTAATTTGACGTCGTTCTTAACTTTGAAATAATCTCGTTAGTAATAATATGTAAAAATATCTTATATTGTGTGCTTGAACCTCTCTGGTATCAGACCTTCAAGCTGATGGTTATTTATCTTCAATATGTCGGATCAGCAACCAAATGATTTTTGTAAATTTTTCTCAAAAATTCTCTGCTTCATTAATCTATATACAGCAATGGTAAAATGCTTATATCGTGGCCTCAAAGTTCAGAGTTCGGAGAATTTTTGGCTTGACTAAAAAACAATGAATATTTTATCTATTTTCAAAAAGATGTTCTGTATATACTGAAATAGACAATCTTGTCAACCCATTCACGATCAGTTAAGCACGTATGTTTTATCATCCTGATAGAAGATAGCCATTAAGCAGTACTTTAGACCAGAACATGATAAGAACATG
Organism: Neria commutata; assembly: GCA_963457695.1. Taxonomy (NCBI): domain Eukaryota; kingdom Metazoa; phylum Arthropoda; class Insecta; order Diptera; family Micropezidae; genus Neria; species Neria commutata. The sequence continues at coordinate 13,821,061 of OY735246.1, forward strand.
ATGACCGAGAACTGAGAAATAAGTACAATGCCGTAGGATTGTAGTTCCAGAAATGTGCCATTGTACTTTTTTCTATATAGAAACTTTGAATTGTTAAATGTTTCGATTGTGTTAGTGAGAAAGTGGAAACTTTGATCCCAAAAGTGTGTCCTATTTCTTTCATCGCTTGCCTAAAAGCCATTTATGTTATTTTAAAAGTTTATTTAAGCAAATTTCCCATTTGCAAAGCCTTTTTTGGGTGTATTTTAACTATATACATATGTGTGTATAAGCGTCCATTAAACTTCCAACTGAAAATTAATGTAAGTATCTGTAAACATTATTTCGCTTTCGAATAAAAAAGAAGCATCCACTGACAGCTAAATTACAAAATTAAAGTCGACACTCACACTATAACACACACAAGAGCAACGACAACATCAGCAAGCAACAACTTCATGAAACAACAACAACTCAACAACACTACGGACTGAGTTGATGTCTTTTACAGCGAATCAAAATGCAATTCTAGAACTTCACTGACGACTTCCAATCAAGGCTCAATTTTCTCATCCAACAACTACAACAACACCAAGCAGCACAATAATAATAATAGCAACAACAACAACCACGACACGGCAATAACAACTTCAATTCTTAAGGCGTAAAATCAACCATGGTTGGTTCAATGTATGTACATATGTATGTACATATGTATGTATATGGCCGTACCTTTTGCCATCCAGCGATGATGCCTGCGATCCATCCATCTTGAAGCTCTCAAGTCGCAGCCATTGCAGAAAGCATAATTTCAAAAAAATTACAAATTCACAAAACGTACGCGAAATTATGCGCACTGTCTGTCTGACTGTCTGCCTGCCTGCCTGCCCCTGCATTTCATCGCATGGTCGTGCCGGTATAGGGAAAAAAAATCGCTGGTTAGTGTTGCCAGCTTAAACAATGAATACCTTATTGGGTTTGTTTAATTCGAGCTTGCATTTTTCTTATAATATTTGAGGTATTGCTTAGCTTTCTTGAATTGGCCCAAAAAATATATTTCAAATAGTATCTTCTCTATATAATGTTTTTTGGATCATTGTATGAGAATTTACTCAACAAAAAGTTTATTCCGTTAAGAATGATTCACTTATGATCTCGACAATGCGTTTTTGATGGTTCAAAACGGATTACATTTACATCACCAAGAACCATCTCCTACGAGGGACAGTATCTCCTGGCAGGGAGTCACTAAAGATCTGAAAGAGAAAGCGATTCTCATTGGCAATCACATAAAACGACTCTTCGATTCCCCTGGGGTCCTCCGCGATTTTCTCGATACTTCGCCCAAGAGTCATCCCGGCAAGTCATCGATGGAGAACAGTCTCTCACGAACAACTTCACTTCCGCGATTAGAAAACAACCGAGTTTAATTAAGCGCCTATTCCGATTGAAAAAGATACTTCTAAGCTTAAAAATTCTGGTTGAAATAATATTTCGGAGGTTATGTAGTTGTATTTTTGAAAAACTTTTCTTTCAACCTGTAGACATAAAGCTTTTGGCTGATTACAATGTACTTTAATTGTTTAATTGTTGCATGATTCAAGGATATTGGGAATTTTAGCATGCCGATAAAATGCGGAGAAATATAAAAATGAAAAAAATTGGCAGCACTGCAGCGGAAGAATCAAAAGTATCTTTTGCGCTTTGGCCGCGTATCTTTCACTACCATCTGCCGCTGTAGTTGCTGCTGCTGTTGGTGTTGGTGTTGCTGTTGATGTCGCTGCCGCCGAACCGCGCCTAGAGCAAATTCAGCATTTTTATTCCAAGGATTTCAAATTTGATTTTTACTGCGCATTCTTTTTTCTTTTTATTATTATTTCATATTAAATTTTTTCTGCTTTTACAAAATGTGCAAAATGCTTGTGCCGCTGTTTGATGGTGTGGCTTTCTCTGCTGTTGTTGTTGTCGTTGTTGTTGCCAACGCGACTGCCATGTTTGTGGGCTTCATTGAGCAATACAGCAGCCTGTAGCACACATATTCATCAGCGCTGCGACGGCATCCATCATTCATTCAGCTTTGCTGGGAGTCGGTGCGGCGCGGAGTGGCGCGACTTCGCAGAATTCCGTGAAACGCGATTTGCTTCTTTCTGCACGGGCAGCGACTGGCTGCGGTTGCATGCCACTTGTGGCACCAGCGAGCAGTCAATCAGACCGTTCAGGGCTCAAGTTCATTACAACTTGGACTTCGACTGAGGCTTCACATCGCCCTTCCCTTTGCCTCGCCGCCTCCTCACCGCCTCCTCACCGCACTTAAGTCATTTGATTCGCTTCGTTTTTTTTTTCTTTTTGGCTTTTGCCTCTTTTGCACATGCGCTCAGGTTGCAAGTATCTGGCATCTGCGGCACAATAGTGTGGCTGTGTGTTGCCGTTGCTACCTTCTCATTGTTGCTGCTGCTGCTGCCGTTTGTTGTTAGGCACTGCTGGCAGTTGCTAAATTTTCAATGGCAGCAGCTTCTGTTGCTGATTTTCAAATTGCTTGCGGTTATTTCCCGCTAAAGTGGAAATATTTGCAGCAAGTTGCAAAGTTGCTCACGAGATACTTGTACTGTATTGGAGCTGTGCGGAGTTCAGCAGCAAAGGCGCAGCGAATTTCAAGCCAATTTCAAGTTTTATATTTTTCATTTATTCGAATGTTTCTTAATAAAGAGCTGGTAATTAAAATGATTTTTAACTTTTGAATTAATTAAACAAATTGTTATCTTGTAGACTTGAAAGTTGCTCAAAAGGGAACTCTCTAGGAAATCTTTAATTGTTGTTAGTGGAATGAATTAACATTCAACAAAGATTTCCTGTACTTTTTCTTCACAATATCTACACCAATACCGTATATGTAGGATTATTGACATATGTATGTATTTATGTATGTAATAAGATAAGTAATAAATGGAAATTGTTGCCGAGATTCCAAAGAAATATTACCGTTTAACTTTTGTCCAGACTATATGCAATGAAGAAATTGCTTGCAGCTCCAGAAACATGCCAACAAAATCATGCAAAACTGTGACAGAGCATTGGGGGAATATCCTTGCCTCTTATACCGTAATATCCTGCAACTTCAATACATAACAAATCTTATAAAACTCGCGAATGCTAGCAGATTTCTGTTATATTCCACGATCTTGAGAAATCTCAGAATATCCGCTGGTCAGCTCTGTTTTCTGTGCGGCAAATATGGGACAAAATGGGAACGCTGTAACAGAATCCTATCTATCTTTTGAATCAGCTCGAGCTTCTACGATATATGCCATAAAAGTTTATCAAGTAAATTTCTTATTATTTTAAAGCACCTTCACGAACTCAAAGGCAATTTGATTTGTAATGAATCCCCGGTATTCCTGTCTGTTAGCTTTTTCCTCTTTTAATTGCAATTTCAAAATTTTTACAAACATTTTAATTTTCGTTTTTATAACAAAAATCAGAATCAAACTGGAATAAAGGGTGTTATATTATATAACTTAAAACTACACAGATCGCGCTGAAGCCAATTATGTCATAAAACTGAAGCACATTCACATTTTTCTGCATATGAAATGACATCGCCACTCACGGCATTGGTCAGTTTGCAGTGCAGCAAATTCGGAATGGCAAATGGCACATAATCCCCGCCAATAAAATTTCAGTATGCAATCGCACAATTTGCATTTTAATATGCAAAATGGCCAAATGCATTCGCAGCAACAACTGCCAGCGACCATGTGGACGAGCAGGTGGACGGACGCAGAGTAGCTAGAAGCCAAAAGGAGTGGACACAACGCAATGGCAAGGAGCAGCGCACAAGTGGGCAGAATGGCAAACAGCGAAATGCCCAAAAGTAATTAACTTGCGAGGTACAAGTAACAAAATTGCCACAGCGAACAACAACAACAACAGAGCAACTTCAACGCGACCGGTGGCATTGCACAGTTCCATGACAGGCGGCGACAGGAGTAGCGCGCGACAGCGTCAGGAGCGGACATAATACATATGCAAAATAGTTTGAGCGCACTGAAGGCGGCCATTTCAGCGCGGTTGCTGGCACACACACATGCGCACGCACACATACACTCACTCGCTTGCACTATTCGCTTCACTTATGCAAATGTTAGCTGCATGTGGCGCCAGCGTTGCCAGAATGATATGACGTGTGCACAATATTTCAACAGATAGCGATAAAATCGAAATTTTTTTTATAATATTGCAGTGCTTTGATATGTTTGATATTTTCTGCCTTTAGCCAAAGGCTTGGTTTTGTTGCAACCGAAATTGTACGCAAGATTCTTTAATAGGTTTAACAGACAAAATCGTATGAAGATAAAAAAAAACGTTTAAATCTCTAAAATATTGGCAATTTTAAACTTTATGAACATATTTTTTTTTGGCAAATGAGGAGTTCCAATTCAAATTGTATGGCAACACTGCCGCTAAATTGCTGTGTTGGCCACTCGCTCAGCCGTCCTGCTTGATGGCTGCCTGACTGCAGCACTACTAGCCAGCATGCCGAACTGCCCGTCTACCTAGCTATGCATTCAACCCTCCCCCCCCCCCCCACCCCCCCTCCCCTACCTGCGCAAAGCATTTAAATAATATCATTCGCACTAAAAGTAATTATTTCGCTGAGGTCTACGACATAGTTGCGCCTTTGTATGTGTTGGTGCGCTGCCATGTTTTGCGTGAGTATGTGTGTGTGCCGTTGCATGTTTTGACTGCAGCCATCGTTGGACTGCAATGCAGCCATTAATGACACCGGCTGCAGCCAAGCCGTTCTTAACTATGGGCCAACGGCAGCACGAGCTTATGGCCTACAAGAAACCAGCATTCACGTCGTGTTCGCGAAGATATATAATGAAAAAAAATGATTTGCAACCCTTTTCTTCTTGTTTAAATCATTTCTCTCTTACCTCAATACTTTGTCACTTATTTTATTACTGAATCGCAGAGAAAAACTTTCTATAGTTAGATTGCTTCAAAAAATACACAGCAAGCAAAAGAAAATGGCGTCATATTAGAGACGCCATATTGTGCGAAATTGTTGTTTTATCGAATGAATGTAGTTTTTTTTATAAAAAAAAAACGACAAAATGCATTATATATTTCTTAAATTTTTTTTCAAATACACGCTACCACTTCCAAACACTTGCATCTCACTCAAGTGCTGCTTTTTCTCCTAAATGGCTTGCCACAATTTGTTGCTTTAAATTACCAACAGCCCCAATTGTCGGCTTTTATGAATGTTGCGTGAAATAGTATCGCAACTTTTCTTAATTGCAGCTAAAAGCCGCGCAGCCATTACGGTTTGTGAGCGGTTTTAAAAAAGCCACGCATATAAAAGTTATCACAACAAATTAGCGTTAAAATTTTTACATAAAACCAAAAATATTTGAAATTGCCTGCCAAGGGAAAGACTAATACGAGATACAGCATCGATAACACTACAAAATTTTCATGCTTTTTTCCAGGGTTCCACGTAATAGACTTCAGATATAATCGCTCATCATGCCCCATCAAAGAAACTTTGTTAATTTCTTTCACATCTCCGAAAATCTGCATGCAACCGCTCGCTCTGCTCGTCACTTGCAGCAATTAAAATTTCCGGGAATAAATCCAGCTGGGATGAAATGAATTATTGGCGATAAAGAAGCACCGATTCTCTTGTAACTCAGCAACAGTTCCGCTACAATTTGCCTGTAGTTGACACTTTTTCGTTTGCCAAGAAAGTAATGAACGATGCTCCTGAAATATGCCCATGCTGTCTTTTCTCTGGGTGTTAAATGTCGCGTAAAGTTTTCGCCATCCATCAGTTTCCTTATATCAGGCGCAACGAAAATTCTTTCTTTTATTTTCACGTAAGAAATCTTGGGAAGCAGACGAGTTAAGTACTCGAAAGCCCCGTCGAGCGCCAACATGCAAAATCTTGTTACTTATAATGGAAAATCAATGCACTTTCTTGAATGTAGAATTTTCCGTCAACTGCGTCTTTCAAGCAAGAAGCAGGTTTAATCTTTTGAGTTGTATTACTTTTCTTTGCCTTTCGGAGCAAAACTAAAATATTCTGCATAAAATTGTGTGTGTGCGCATATTTTCCGAATTTCTTTTCAATCTCTCATGTGCTGGAGCTGGTATAAGTTGTAGCAATTAGAAGAAAACATATAATTGCCTAGGCTTGCCTTTCTTAGTTGAAGATTTTCCATTTCAGCTGAAATTGATATGAGAAAAATATATGCCATACATAGATCGCTCCACACTTATTGAGACTAGATAAATTGTGGCAGTCTCAAGTCTGCTGAAGCTATCAGCTATTGGGATACATTATAAACAAAAGCAGACAAATCATATGTGCAAAATTTGCAACAGAAGCATTTGATTAGAAAAAAAGCGAATGCAACTCGAAAGTGAATTATGCTATTCACATAAAGACTCTGATTAATTGCGCTAAATACATGTAAATGGCTACGCAGACACACGCACATGTGGGGCATGCCTCTTACGTCTGTAGCAAAAGCGATTAATTTTTACATTAACGCGTCGGCTCCTGCGCCACTCCCCTCTAAAAAAATTAATGCATTAAAATTATCACGCCATAATTAAAAGCAACACATACACGGAAACACACACACACATTGACGCACTTGCTCCGCCTTTGACTTTTGCCTGGCGGCAGCGTTCTAAGACCGCCGCGTCAACACTTTTCAGCATATTCCGCATACGCCGTCGTGACGCAGGCAGGCTCACTTCGCGCCGCCGCCGTGCTCAACACTTTGATTTATTGTGCGAAAAGCGTAATTTCGGCTTCTGCATTTGTGCCCCGTTGCATGCAACTCGCCACTTTGGGCATTAGCTATGCGCGCTCCACCGTGTGCCATGTCAAGCGTGTATCTTAGTATCTTTGTCTGTCCGCCAGCTCTTGCTCGTAGGCAGTGCCTGCAACATATTAACAAGTGCTATGCCATGAAATTTATGTGCCCCCTGCTGCTTCTGCCACTACTAGACAACTCGAGCGTGCAATTGCTCACTTGCAGCATAATGAGGCAATTTGACAAATGCATTAATTTCGCAATAATATAATTAAATGGTTTTTTATAAAGCATACGCGAAGATAATGAACAAATTAGAAGCAAATTTATTTATGTGCGTTTTTATGAAAAAGAAAACTACTACCGACAAAAGCACCTGTTAATTTGATGGCATAAATTTCTTGCAGTGAAATAATAATTCACTTATATTATCTCATCTTTCAATGCATGTTGCTAGATTGCATGTATATGTGCTAGATTTCCTATGTCGAGGGTCTCAGTTTCAAACCGAACCACCTCAGCATAATAAAGAAAATATGTTTTGAACATTTTTTCTTATTGAAATTATAACATTATAATTCATTCAATTCATTTATGTAAAATATGTTTAGATTTTAATAGCTTGTACTTTAAGTAACAAAAAAAGTACAGCTGCTGTGAATTAGTCTTCCAGAAAAAGGTGAGCATACGCCAATTTATTCGAGCCATAAGAGAATTTCATTTATTGAAGTGTATTGAAATGAGCTTCACAAAACCAAATTTCAACACAAAAGAAATTGGTCAAATTTGCTGATAGAATCAAATCTATGCTTTCCTTTTCTTTCTGCTGTATCTAAATATAATAACAACTTGGGCAAAAGTATCGGGACAGTGCTCTACCTGCTATAAGAACTTGGCTCAAAAGTGAAAAATAGTTTGAACTTTAAATATTCATATCAATAGTGATTAATTATGGGTATAGTAACTATAGTAGGGCTGTTTGAATACGGATGCGAGAGATTGCTGTTTGAAGAGGCAGAGTCATTACAACTAAACAAGAGAATTTCCTTTCATATTGTTTCTTCACGCGGCGCCATCCCTCGCGAAAAATTTACAACTCTCCCAGAGTATTCTTTGCAATACATATGCAGCTTCTCAATCCCAATCGGAAGCGGCTATATAAAAAATTTGTTGTTTGACTTGTGTTAAAAATACAAGGAACATTTCCAAGCTGGTCAGAGAAAGTTAGTCTTAAGCCTTGGTTACATGAGCTGTTGCAGCGATTATAAATGTACATATATAAATTTCATAAAAGGTCCCAAAAAATGTTTTCTCGCTGAGTCCTTTTTGCCTTTGTCCGCCTGGCTGTAATTTCTGAATGTGACACCTCAATTCCAGATATGAATTGATGCATTGTTCTGCGCGCTAACAGCCAAACAACAACAACAAAAGCGAGCGACAATTGCTGTTGCTGTTGTTGTGGTGCGACAGTTGCAATTGCATTTGAGATACGGTGCGAACGCATCCAGCTACACGCTGCAAGTGCGACGCGCTGAAGGATGCAAGCTTTTGTGGCAAGCACAGTCGAATGCGCCATGCGGCTGATTGTAAGTGTGCAAGATAAGGCAACCAAAATCGCACACACACACACACACACACACACACACACACACACACACAAATGTTGCTGTTCGCTGTAAATTGCATTGCACAAGAGCAGCCTGTCAGTGAGATGAGGCGGGAGGGTGCAGCACTCCACCCACCAAAACGGGCTTGACAATGTGCGAACAAATAATTCCATCAGCAACAACAAAGGCGCTGTAGAAGGAGAAGAGTGCAACAACAGCAACAGCAACAACAATGAACAACAGCAGGGATGCAAAGTGCATGTTGCTGCATGTTGATGCTGCCGTTGTATCTTGCATTTGTATCTGATGTGAATGAATGTAACAGCAGCAGCAGCAGCAACAACAACAACAACACTGACAAAAACAACAACAACAACACTGTCAACAGCAACACCAGAGCGCATATTCGATTATCGTAGTGAAAATTTATGAATTGTGTTTATGTTCATATGCATACACGTTTGTGAAAGTGTGTGTGTAGACAATATGCGATATGTCCTTTGCCTGCATTTGTGTGCGCTCTCAAGTACTTTCGAGCATGTCCTTTGCAAGGGAACGACTCAATTTGGCAGCGCAGTTTGCATTGCAATTTCATGGCACAGCATGCAGAAAGCGGAAGGGGCAGGAGCAGGAGCAGGGACGCATCACATACATTTGCATTTGTATCCTTGCACTCGTGCATGCTTCTGCTGCGTCTGCATATCCTTTGTGCAGTTTGTAATTAGTTGATTTTATCGCATTGGAAAATTTATGTTTTTGCATGCAACGCGCTGCTGTAATAAAAGTGACTTATTTTCAACGCTGGCAGATTGGAAGCTACAATTCGATGCACTTTGCAACATAAACTACATCCGCATATGAAGTGTGAAATATTTCATCGAAAACGTATTGAGAAGCTTTGAAAGCTATGCAGGAGAAAGAATTTTTAGATGTATATTTGGTAAGAGCAGCACTTTTTTGCTCTGTAGATACAATCTCAATATCTATAAAATTGCCTAAAATATTATATTGCTTGTCGCTCGAAATTTTTCGAAAATATACTATATCAAACATATAATCTGCCACTGCTATTGGTAGATTGTGGTATGAAGTTTGTAATAAATGCACGCACACTACTTTCTGATCTCACTCAGAGACAAGTGGTTAGTACAAGTATGACAGGGTGTGAGTGCTAGTGCAAAAATGTGTTTTCTTTTAATTTTCCTTATACTACTTTCCGTTTTTTTTCGCACAAGTGGAACATTAACAAGCACAGCCTTTTAATTTCTCTTTTACCCAAAACACTGGCATTTCGTACATAACGCTACACATCTCTGTCTAGTAGAAGTGAGAGTGCGAGTAGGGGTGCAAGTAAGAGTGCTGAGTAGTTTTTTGGCCCCTTCTCAATTTATTACCATTTTCTGTAAGTCGAAATCGTCAACGACAAGAGCTTCTTTCGCTGGAGATAAAAGAGTCGATTGTTCTTAAAAACAAACTGTTCATTCATCTTTTTTCGACTTCGACTCTTTTCTAGGCTTCTCTCTCTCATAAAATCTATTACAATATATAACTGTACATACTTATGTACTTATATATGCTCTTCTATTCCATATAACAGTTCTTGCTAATGTAGCAGCTTCTTGTTCTTTGTTGCATTTCTATAAATAAAATGCAATATGAAACTTTCACTACACACACACCTGCACCTGAACACACACACACTTTTTTACTTCAAGGCGAATGTAAAGGAAAATAAAAGTACCAACAGAAACAACACTTGTTAAGAACGGTGCGAATAATTGCTATGAAAAATGCGTGTTTATTTTTGCAATTATAAAAATTAAGAACGTACACAACAACAAACAACTACAGCAATAATGTCACGTGAGCCACAAACGCGGCAACAGCAACAATTAACAACAACAACAATAAAAACAAAAGCAACAACAACATTTCATAAGTTAAACGCAGCATTGCCGGGTTCCTACATGCGCCCTACAAGCGGAAGCTTGCTCCACCCTTATCGCCGGCAGCCAATCTGCAAGCGCCGCGCACCCAACCAGCTTCGCAGCAGCAGCAAGGGGCAGCGACGTTGATTAATTTAAATTGTAATTATGCCGTGTACGATTTAAGCGAGTCGGCGAAGCTCATTTTCATAGAAACTACAACTAAGGGACTCACAGCCTGTTCGTAAGTAAGCTACATACAGACAGACCTTTCTTACTTTGTAGTTGCAACTACAAAAACAACAACAGCAACGGAAGTGCGCCTGGCATTTGCACATTTTTCCAACGATATTTCTTCTTTCCCGTATTGCTGCAATTTTTCCGGCTCGCCGAGGCGCTGGCATTGCACTCCCCTTCTTGCATGCTTGGGCAAAATTAAGTTGTTCGAGCAAATGATGTCTTCGCGTTTCTGGCGGCCCGACTCGGAAACGCGTTCTAAATTTGAAAATTACTTACACTTTTGTAGAATGAGAAGAGCAGACTTCAATTATTTTGTATTAAGCCAAATGCACTCGAAATTGGTTCGGGTACATTAAGCCCGGCAGAAATGGTCTTGGGTATATTAGCGCAGCCATTGGTGGGAAGTAATTTTTTGACGTGCGCATATTTTTTTATACGATAGAGGGAATTTGGAATGATAACATGATATTTACAAAAATAGCTCGGTGAATTTGCTCAGAAACGAGGTAAAATTATTATTACTATTTCTAATTAAATAGTTCCAAGTATGTAAAGTTAACATATTAGGTGAAGTAAAAGGATCCAATAGATGGCTTTAATGGTACGCTGGTAATCTGTATCTCGCGTTGTGCAACTGCGATCAGATTACGCTAGATTTCGTACTAAAATCTTCTTCTATAGTTTTGTGATTGCTTGGCTCGCACCAAAGATGGACACCAGCACACAAAAAATATGCCATATTTTACAGTTTTTATAAGCTTTATATTAACTTCACATCCGGTATGTAGTGGAATCTAGTAATCAATTTTTCACCCACTTCCCGACTACTTAGAGATCTGAAACTTTGCATACATGCGTAACCGCCATGACAATGCATGAATCAATAAATTTTATGGGCGTAGGATAAGGGGCGTGGCACTTTTTTATCAACTCTAGATTTGTGTATAACTTTAGAACTGCACATCACACATCAATGAAACTCGGTAGGAACTTACTACATATCCATATCCTTCTACTGAGAAAATAAGGGGGGCACTGGATAAGGGGGCGTGGCACCCCCCATACAAACAAAATTTTTGATCTCGATTAGCTTTGGAACTAAAGGTCGTGCAGCATTGAAATTTCGTATGCAGTCGCCTCTTGGATGTGTCGTCCCACTTGTAAAATTTTATGGGCGTAGGATAAGGGGACGTGGCACCCCCCATACAAACAAAATTTTTGATCTCGATTTGCTTTGGAACTAAAGGTCGTGCAGCATTGAAATTTCGTTTGCAGTCGCCTCTTGGATGTGTCGTCCCACTGGTAAAATTTTATAGGCGTAGGATAAGGGGCGTGGCACTTTTTTATCAACTCTAGATTCGTGTATGACTTTAGAACTACACATCACACATCAATGAAACTCGGTAGGAACTTACTACATATCCATATCCTTCTACTGAGAAAATAAGGCGGGCACTGGATAAGGGGGCGTGGCACCCCCCATACAAACAAAATTTTTGATCTCGATTAGCTTTGGAACTAAAGGTCGTGCAGCATTGAAATTTCGTATGCAGTCGCCTCTTGGATGTGTCGCCCCACTGGTATAGTTTTATGGGCGTAGGATAAGGGGCGTGGCACTTTTTTATCAACTCCAGATTTGTGTATAACTTTAGAACTACAAATCACACATCAATGAAACTCGGTAGGAACTTACTACATATCCATATCCTTCTACTGAGAAAATAAGGCGGGCACTGGATAAGGGGGCGTGGCACCCCCATACAAACAAAATTTTTGATCTCGATTAGCTTTGGAACTAAAGGTCGTGCAGCATTGAAATTTCGTATGCAGTCGCCTCTTGGATGTGTCGTCCCATTGGTCAAATTTTATGGGCGTAGGATAAGGGGCGTGGCACTTTTTCATCAACTCCAGATTCGTGTATAACTTTAGAACTACACATCACACATCAATGAAACTCGGTAGGAACTTACTACATATCCATATCTTTCTACTGAGAAAATAAGGCGGGCACTGGATAAGGGGGCGTGGCACCCCCCATACAAACAAAATTTTTGATCTCGATTAGCTTTGGAACTAAAGGTCGTGCAGCATTGAAATTTCGTATGCAGTCGCCTCTTGGATGTGTCGTCCCACTGGTAAAATTTTATGGGCGTAGGATAAGGGGCGTGGCACTTTTTTATCAACTCTAGATTCGTGTATAACTTTAGAACTACACATCACACATCAATGAAACTCGGTAGGAACTTACTACATGTCCATATCCTTCTACTGAGAAAATAAGGCGGGCACTGGATAAGGGGGCGTGGCACCCCCCATACAAACAAAATTTTTGATCTCGATTAGCTTTGGAACTAAAGGTCGTGCAGCATTGAAATTTCGTATGCAGTCGCCTCTTGGATGTGTCGTCCCACTGGTAAAATTTTATGGGCGTAGGACAAGGGGCGTGGCACTTTTCAAGCAACTACACACTTGGGCTTCAGTTTATAATTATAGGTACACCACACATGAATGAAAAACGATAGGAACTTACTTGCCGCGCCCTGCTGGCAAAATAGCAACAACTCACCGCGTCACAAATATGCCACGTATTATTTGTTAAATTGAGGATGACATATGACGATAGGAAACACTGTGAATACCCTAAATATTGTGTACAGCTCTGCAAGTTTAAAATTCTTTTTGCGAAAAATTTCAGAGCTCTAAAATTGAATTTATGGAAGACTAAAAAGTAGAAAATAAAATTATATAAAAAAAAACTTTTTAAAAATAAGCTTTAATGTACTAAAAAGTAGAAAATAAGTTGTTTCCAAGTCACCTGTATCTTACTATTAATAAAAGCTTGTGCGCTCAATATCCATATTCAAAATATCTTTCATTACTAGAATATATTTGCAAAAAATTATTTAAATAAAATATTGTGGTAACTGTTTGACAAATATTGAACACATGAGCGCCCCAAGCTTTTATTAATAGTAAGATACAGGTGACTTGGAAACAACTTATTTTCTACTTTTTAGTACATTAAAGCTTATTTTTAAAAAGTTTTTTTTTATATAATTTTATTCTTCAATAAAGACGATAACTCAAGCCAAGCGGCTGCTAATGTGAAGACTCTTTATGATTCTAATACTATCATAGCCAATCATGCGCAATTTCAGTTTCGTTGATTCCATTCCGGTAATTTTGATGTCAAAGATGCGGCATGCCAATTTTCAAAAATGTCGATAAAATCAGCTGCTGCCTGTTAAACTCTTAATTTGGACCTGAACTGTCATCAATTGAACCATCTTAATGAAGCAATCGCCCAGAAACAACCAGCTTTGACCTATAAGAAAGGACTTGTGTTCCATCAGGACAACGTCAGGCCACACAACTTCGATGGTGACTCGCCAGAAGCTCCGTGAGCATGGTTAGTAGGTTCTTGTGCAACAACCTCATATTCCTGACATGGCCGCAAAATATTACCTACTGTTCCTGCCTATGGAGAATGATTTTGCTTGTGAAAAATTCGCCTCCAGAGGAGCTTGCGAAAATCAACTGTGCCTACTTTTTGCCAATAGATACGAGGGTTTCTAAACTAACCTAAATAAAGCCTTTAATTTCATGCAAGAAAAACGAATTACTACACCTTATAACTGTCATTGTCCTTGTTCAACAAAAAATGGCTGTATTTTTTCTAAATATTTCAAATCTTAAACTGTGCAAAAATTGGCACATTTCATATGCACTTATATTTTTTTGCTCATGTGGCTTAAGTCTGTTAAAAATTGGCTTTCAGACCAATTAAACTGTTTTGCCGTTCATTAAATTTACATAAACGCTTGAAAACAAAACACCACTCACAAAAATTTACCCACTTTTCACAATCAAATTGCATGTAAAATATTTAAATATGAATCAAAATGTGCATAAATTTTGAATTTCAAACAAAAAAGAACGAAAATCAGGCAGAAACAACAGGCACAGTCGCAAAGAATAACAAATGAAACGAGCTTTTTAAAATTCATTGAACGTGCGGCCGAAAAATTACGCCAACAAAAATCTCGCGAACTAAATAAAAATCATACAAAATGTATGCAAAATGATTGAGGGAAATTATGTGAGGAAATTATTGTTGTCATCTCTAAGCGTGGGCAATAAATAAATGGGCTCCGCAGAGCAACACACAATAAAAATGAATCTATCATTGAAATTGCTGAGCATACGGCAACAGCAACAACAGCAACAATAACAACAACAACCCACACCGCAACGCACGGCATCCCTTCAGCAGGCGCTCCCCCTGGCATATGATGACAACAATTTGAATGCGTTGTCACAGCGTCACAGCGCCACACCGTGTCAGCCGCAAACAGAGACCAACAACAACAACGACGACAACAACAACAACAACAATAGCGGCAACAATTAAAACTTCATGTATTTTGCAGCATTTGCATAAATGCGTGCCACTTCCGCCCTCCAGCATCCTTGAGAGTTTACCCCATTGCCGGTGTCGTCTTCCTTCCCCTCACCCGCATCCTGCCGCAGCAGTCGCCCGGCTTTAGCGTTTTCGCGCGTGTTCATTTGTGTTTTTCATGTGTCAAATTTAAATGACAGCGCATTTAATCGATTTATGTTTTGTGCAATGCGATTTAGTGGCAGATTGCTCGTGACGCCTCCTCGTACTCGGCTTTTGGTATAGGAGAAGTAGATGTTGTTGTTGTTGTTAAATTATGGCAAAATCTATTCACACGTACTACAACATATATGTATAAAAAAATTTCATAAATTCCACTTTTGTTTATAATTCTAAGAGACATTATTTTTAAAATGCTGTAGGAAATTTTTTTTCGAAAGTTCAAGAAAATTATACGAGTTTATGTTTATTCGGCAGCTTGAATGTTAGAAAGAATAGTTTTTATTCGGACTGACTTGCCAAAGAGAAATGACAATACTTAGTTGTCTATTTCTGTTCTGAAACAAAGCAATTTTAAGTGTACAACAACAAAGAATTAGACAACTAAGTATTGTCATTTCTCTTTGGCAAGTCAGTCCGAATAAAAACTATTCTTTCAGTTCAAGAAAATATTAGAAGTTTCTCTGTGCCATTTTTTTTGGGCTGCTTAGAAATTTGAAGGCTTCGCTTTGTGGGATGGTACTCAGAAGATTATAGTAAAAATACCGGAAATCTTGAAACCCTCTAAATTTTCAGATTTTTAAGAAATTGTTGCGATCGACATTTTTTACTTTTCGTATTTTATTAGTTTAGTTAGTTTCCCGCTGTACTCTTGCCACTCTGTAGACACAAAGAAGCACGCAAAAAGGTTTCTCCATCTACGTCTACGAGTATTAATAATGATGGCGTTCAAAATGGTTGCTCGCCTGCCATTGCTACATTTGAGCGCACACAAATAGTTTATGTTTCTGTGTATGTGTGTGTGTGTGTTTGCAGCAGCAACAACAAAAGGAAAAACTGTACATATATAGAATAATTGCAATTGCATTCAAAAAATCATAATAATTTCTATGAGTAATTATAATTTGATTGTGCACGTTCTCTAATCACAACGGAACATGCAAATAAGTAATTTGAGCTGCGAACAGCAAAAACAACAACTGCAACAACAGCAAAATACAACAATAATAATTTGCAAAACTAAAAAGTAGCAAGCTGCAACGAAAATTATTATTTTCTTTAAGTATATTTCTTGTTTTTGCTTTGAAATAATTGTTTAGAGTAGATAATATATTTGTTGTTGTTTCTTTGTTGTAACTAAAATTGCGCGCGCGAATTCTTCATACGTCTGCGCTGCCACATTGTATACGTATACACGTAGTAGGCTGCACGTTAATGTGGCAAGTGTGTGTCTAGTGGCAGTTGTAGGCTAATAGCTGCATCTGTGTGTGTGTGTGTGTTTGTGTGGCAGCATTTGCATTCGCGTTTTACGGCGATATTAAATTAAAGTTTCGCGTAATATGCAAAAATTGCTGCTGCTAATACTATTCACCGCCCACTTTGCCTGCCCCCAGACCAGCCCACCAAACTGCCTGGCCAACACAATCGGCAACAAGTGTTACACCAACTGCTACAACTAATATGTTCATTTTTGTTGTTGTTGTTATTGTTGTTGTTGTTGTTGCAGCTATATTGTGTTCTGCAGCCGCACTTTCGACGTATTCCTATCATGTCAAAAAGACATTTCAATTCAATTAAAGGCTTGAAGGAGTGTTGCACACGTTTTGTTCCAATGCCGTTGCGGCTGCTCACATTGCTGTTGCAATTATACAACTATCATTATTGTTGTTGCTGCTTCTGTGGTTTCAGCAATTATCTGCTATTTTAATAGCTTTCAACTAATTAAAATATTCAAGTGCTGGATTGTTCGCCTTACAGAAAAACATTCTTTAATTGATAGATGATTAAAGCTGTCTCAAGCTTGAATGTGAAATTAGCAGAAATAAATAGAGAGAATATATATCATGGATATATTTTCATATAAGCTCTCAGAAAGATAATCATTAAGTGCATCAATACATGTGAACCAAGAAGAATTGAGAGTTCATTCCTGGTCGGGCTAGTAATGATCCGGTATAATACGAGAGTTTCCAACAAACATCAGTAAAAAGCTGACTACCATCTTTGTGGCCTCCTTAAGCTCAGGAAGCTTTTATACTTCCAAGTGGGTTAGGCGATTTATATAAGAGCAGGAAGTGAACAGATCTTAGACGAACATCTTGGCAGTGATGCTTAATACGGCCTTCCGACGTAATATCTAACTGCGCTTCCAAGAGGAACGGGTGTTCGGAGCAAAAGTGGTTTTAGCGGGTTTAGTCTTGTATACTTTTTAGAAGAATCGGGCCATGTGATATACATTATACATGATATATCATTATAAATATATTATATGATTCGGAACCTTTTTATGCTTCAGATTTTGCATTACTTTGAGGTTAACCTTGGGTGACAATGCGTGAAATAAATGTCAACCACATATGCAACAAACACACGCTCAGAATCACATACACACAAGTGAGGAGCTAACACGCATGTAAATTTGTTGCTGAGGAAATTTATCTTTATTGGCATCTCGTACATGTCGTCGCGATAGAGATAGAGATACACACACACATATGCACAAGCCATGCGTTGCACTGCTTTCCCTGCTGATATATTTTATTGGAGTTTTCTTTGGTATTTTCGCGGTTTTGTGCGCACTCTTTGAGGGTGAATGGCTGCTGCACATGTATCTGGGGTCGAAGTATTGCCTTTGGCTTACTCTTGCCGCTTTGCCGCTGCTTTGCTGACGCTGTTGGTGTCGCTGTCGTTGGTGTTGACTTGTCAAGCGTAATATGAGAAATATGTAACTAAAAGCGTGCTAAATTTTGTGCAAAAAATCTAATAAAAAATTGAGCGATAAGGAAATCGAAGCTAAAGCGACTCTTGGGAAAAGTTGGCTACTGATTTCTTGACTTCAACATATTGTGATGCATTGATAGCTTAAGCAGCAGGTGTCTGCCTATTCTAGAGTTTGAAAGTCAGTGCTTAATTTGATATAAAACCGCAGCTTATTTCTTTAATTCAATGATTTTAAGCTTAAGAAAGCGTTGCCTTTTATTGAAATTTTGCTTATGAAAGAAACCCAACAATAAGACGACACATGTCCAGCACTTTTTAGGATTTAAGTAACATAGATTAAAGTAAGGAAATTTGTAATTAGATACACATTTGAAAATGCAATTCAACTTTATTCACCTTCTTCAGATATTGCATAATTTATACAAACGTGAACCGTTTGCTCCACGTTATAGCTTCTTCCTATCAACTCTCTCGTTTTTTTCCAAAATTCTGCTTTAATTTTGGCAACAGTTCAAAAATGTTATCAATCCAGAAAAAAAGGGCGAAAATGTGCTTTCAGTGAAAAAGATTGATCTAGCGGAAAATCTCACAAAAAGTTCGACACGAAAGTCCATGCCAAATTATGCCGGTTCGCTGCCTTTCAAATGTTAGACGACATTGTTTTATTTTTCACAGCAATCCTCAGAGCGAAGTCATAGATAAACGCAGGGGCACAGGCGAGGGATGACATTAGCGGGTGTCTGCTCTTCATGGTATAACAAAAAAAAGGATGTTGCCATATTGCCTTGCATGCCACTTGCCACGCCACTGGGTCACTTCTTGCTCTTCCCTCTCACACACAAACACACGCTGCCAGCAATAAAGCAAAATCCCAGCCAAATTTTGTGTAGCTGCCGCGATGCGAACGACGAGGGCAACCTCTAGAATCGTTTTTCCGTCCAGACAGCAGCGTCGAGCGCATAAATTGCCAACTGAAAAAATTTTCCGCGCGGGAGTGGGTCTTAAAAAGGCGCACAAAATAGACGCAAAGCACGTGCGGCCACAAAGCACCAGCGGCCAAAAAGGCGGCTGGACAATTGTGGTGTATGTGTGTATGTGTGTGTGTGTGTGAGTGCGTCCTTTGTGACTGTCCTTTGTGTGTGTTCATGTGAACAACATGTAACGGCATTTGACTGCAAACAGAACTCCCTGCTGTACTGCTCGACCTCAACTGCCTACCTTTCTGCTAGTCTTTTTTTGTCTATCTCTCTCTCTCTCTCTCTCACCCACAACAGCAACGCACAAGGCGTAAAATAAAATGTTGTACTTCATTTTGTTGCTGCTGCGTTAATGGACCTGAAGGAAAAATAACATTTAAGAGTCAATAAAACTTGTTAACGCAGTAATTGCCAGCAATTTATTTATTTCACCTCACATGGTCGCAGATGCATGGCAGCTCTGGGTTAAGGCCGTATTTGAGATAGCGTTAAAATGCGCGCATCAGATCGAGCTACGAGATATGCAGCTGGAATGCAGTTCAAAGACTTTTTTTGTTCTAAGCTTTCAAACAATTTAGTAAAATGATTGCTTGATCTAGCTGAAAGACTTCAATCTAGGCGATGGATAGATTGAGTGAAAACCAGTGCCACATATTGCAAGGCTTTACTTTTTTTTTAAATTTAAATATTAAACATAGCTCGTAAATCAAAACTGAAGTTTACTTAATTAAAATGAAACATTTCCGTCTCGCTACCAACGGGAATCAGCACACACATACATACAGCGATTGCGATCGATTGATCGCTCGTTGGCCTGGCACACGCACACATGCACTCATATGGCAGCAGTTCATCATGTCTGGCGGGCCAGTCTCACAGCTCCTCCACAGCAACTCTGTTGCATCTTTGATCGCGCATTTGAAGAGCGTGTGTTGAACAACGTCTGCGCTTCTTAGCATTTGCAATTTGTGCCATGGTGCATGTTCGTAAACGCCTCTGAAAAAATAAAGACTGGAGTAAAAAATATTTGCTGTTATTCGACTTGAGCTTTTCCCTCTTGGAAATTCTTGTCACGTACGCTAAATTTTAATTGAACTCTTCAGCAGGCCAGTCAGTGCATATGTCGACGATGGCTATATAGCCTGCAGCAACAAAGAAATGCATTTTAGATTGAAATGAATTTAAATTTTTATTTAATAGTTTTCTTATCAAATATACAGATCAGTGAGCAGCATGCGCAATTGGCTTTAGAGGCCGGCAGCAGTCGAGTTCAGAAGGAACAAAGACCACTAAATATATATGGAATAATTCCATGAGCCAAGAAATGAGGTGGCGTTTTATGCGGAATCCAACAACATTGCATTTGCATGAAATACCATTTAATTTTGCAAATAGGGCAGCTATTTAAACAAGAAATTTTGCAGCTGTGGCAACTTGTTGCTATAACACAGCAGTAGTTTTTACTAATATTTTGTATGAATTTTAGTTTCATACAAATACCTTTGAAAAATCACAGAAAAGCTGTTGTCAAACATATTGCAAATTTTGTTTAGCTTATGAGATAACAGCCTTTACGATATTCCGGTTTATAATTTTTGAGAGCTGCCATATTTGTGGTACCTTTATTTACTTTCAAGCCTAATCGAGCTTCCTCTTAAGCTGCCATCAACTTTAATCTAATCAACTATCTGCAATCAAAGATCTGATCAATCACATTGAACATATTTTCCGACATTTTAGTTAGTATTATCCTTCAAGCTTTAGAATTTTAATTAGTTTATGCAATTGCTTGCATTCATTGCTTCAACCTTAGAAAAAGGCACTAGGTAACCATCAAGTGTTATTAGGCTTTTGTCTTTAAACTTCTGGAAGCTCGTACAGAATCTGCTGATATCTGTGTGAGAACATTTTATTTTATGAGCTGGCATCTGAGAGAGAAAGATAGCCTGTATGAATACGTTAATACTCTCCATCAAAGCTCAGCGGCGTTCGAGGGACTCTCAGCTTTAGTTATAATTTTTTATTGCGTTGTTCATGATAGAAATAAAAACTATTTTTTAGCAATGCAAAATAGAAGCCAGTTCTGAGCCTTCCAGCTGGGAAACAGGGTAGACGTTAGAACAATGACTGCAGGCATTTATTGACACCGAACGAACAACAACAGCACCAAAACGCCAACAACAATAGCAACTGAGCAAACAGCAAAGCACAAAAGCAACGCAGACAATATGTGAAACAAATCCAACAAATCCGACTGCAGCAGGATTACAGTTGAATGGAACATAAACACACACTCACGCACATATGTATATGTATATACATGCATGCGCACGTATGCACATAGAAATAGCGTCGAGGCACTAACGTGCATGAGGTGGTGGCAAGCTAAAAGCCAACTGAGCTGGTCAATTGAGTGATGCTTTGGGCGGCAGGAGTGACTGGACTTGGACAATGCAGGCAGCAGCACCAGCAACACACAAGGGCGGTGTGGTGGATGGGTGGCAAGGATTGAAGTGAATGATTGAGCAGAATATAGTGAAGTGGCGCATGAGCCTGAACAGTGGGGCTGGAGACCCGGAGGTGGGAACATTGAGCTAATATAAATTGTATAGCAGCTTTGATATGAACTCGATTTACCATGCAAGCGTAACTGATAAAGTTTGTGAATCGCTGGAAAATTTCAAAATTTCAATTTGGAAGTTAGATTTCAGAAAAGTTTTGCTAAAGGGAAATGCATAAAAAGCAGCACTTTAAAACTTTTAGTTGAGTTTCTTTTAGAATTTCATATTTTCTGCAATAGAAAACAATTTTGAAAATTTGAAGCAAATTTGAAATCGAAAATTCTTAAGTTTTGTCATAAAAAATATTTTAATTTACAAGAAAATTAAACGATTCAAAATTTGTGATTAATGATTTTGCAAAATAATAAAAGATAGAAATATTTTATTTGTTAGTTGATGAGCTTTTAATTTCTTTGGCGGTTGTTCTTTCTATTTGCAAGTTTTATTATACTTTCACTTCTGATACAGAAACTAATATTCATGTTTGAATTCCCCAGCTCGTTAATTTTTCATAACTTTATTTTTTTTCAACAAAATTTTTACCATCAAGAAAAATTAGCAGAAACTCGAGATATGTTAACTTCAAAACAGATACTTTTCCTATACCACATTCTCACATATGCGCATATAATAAATATGTTAACCCATTCCCTGCCGCACAATTTTAATTAAGTCCCCTGAGTCGGTTTTGTTGACTTTAATTGTGCCAAAAAGTAAAACATTCTAATTTACAGCGTCACGCTTATTAAGTGTTAAGCGATAGATATGTTTGTGTATCACACACTCGCATGTGCGCCAGTGTATGTGCGCGCAAGGATACGCTGTATCCTTTCACAGCGCTGAACAATGCGATACTGTAATTACGCAACGTCAAATGAGTTGAATTACACGTTTTGCCAAACTGCAAAATTCACTGCGAATGGAATGAAGGGAGATTTTGGAAAGTTTGCTTGTACCAAATTTATTTGTAGGTTTGAAAAATAGTAGAAATAACATGTGCTTAAAATGAAAATTAAGTACGAATTTAAATTATCTGCTTAATATGATTTAAATTGTAATTGTTAAGACTTTAATTTTCTTTTACAAATTAAAATTTGTTAAAAGCAACTAATGAAACCTTGGCCTCAGGATGAGCTAGTTTATATATAAACGAGGAATATGTTCGTGAAAAACCTTATAAATAATTTTTAAGATATTTTTTGCAAGCAATAGGAATTAATCTGACATTGAAAGTTATGATAAAAATTTTTAACATTTGCCTATTGACCTATTTGGTAAATAACAGATGAAGAAATTTATTCTATTTCCTCCAACTCATACCCACATCTTTGCCATTACCACCAGAGCGCCGTGAATCCCTCTGCTGCCGCACTCGCTCTCAGATGCTATGTAAGCATATTTAAGTCCTGCATTGTTTTTCGCTGACGCCTTGCTGAGCTCAAATCCCAACACGCCTCTTATCTCACAAATGCCCACAAATCCATCAAATGCGCTTTGTCAAAAGTACACAAAATATTTCGAATGCCAATTTTCAATATACTACATACACAACAGAAGTCACGCTTTGTTCACGCCGCATTGCTCACACACAGATACAAAGGCACACACTTTCAGCTAAACAAATATCGAAGGGAATTTTGCATAAATGGGGTGTCACAGTTTGTGCAGATTAGCTGCCATGACGGCTCCGATACACTGACAACAGTATTTGTAACCCAATAAATGGGCATCTGTTGGCATTTGCATGTGTGCGTGTGTGTGTGTGTGTCTTACATTTAAATGTTCTCTCTCCATTCGCTCTCACTTTCCTTCATTCATTCACGCAATTTTCATAATAAAACACACATTATGCAGACGAATGTCCTTTTGTCACGTTGCTGTCATCACGTGATGCATATGACTACTGGCGCTTTTCCACTTTTCTATGACAATGCAATACAAATAAATACAACAACAACGGCAACATTTCAATTTTGTGCGTTTTTGAGCATTCGCCACAAAAGCGATACGTTTCTGTTTACAAAGTAATTAAGTCCCTTATCAATCATAATTCATCATTTGGCAGCGGCGCTACGCACACACATACACACACAAGCATGCAGGACTAAAGAACAAACGTTGCATAGACGAGCATGCGTTAATTTTGAAATTTGCTTTGCATATGCTTAGGCGTTTTATACAAATTTTAATTCGCTTTTTTGTGTCCTTGCCTTTGTATCATTTGTATTTGGCATCTTCCAATGAATGATTGAGCAAGCAAGAAAGATAGAAAGAGGGACAGTGCTGAATAGACGTTAAAGGAGTTCATACAAATAAAATATTATAAGTTAATTAATTATAAGTAAAATATTCAAAGCCAGTGGCTACTCTCACTTCTTTTATGAAGAAAGATTTCGTTTCAATTTGCCAAATATATGTTCGATGTATATACAAATTGTTAACCATTGTTGGCCGAATGAAGAAATCCTTAGTAGTAGTTCATTCCAAAGCGCATTTTTTTCGACTCACCGCGAAAATGGTTTGGCTTGAAACCAAAAAATTCTTATGAAGTTTTAGACTGATCTAATAGGAGGAAGAAGGAAAAGCAGACTCAAGGAGGCCATTAAATTTTTTTAATCATTTCTTCAAAATCGAATTTTATAAATAGAGCATCAGAAAGAGGTTGTATGTTCGGAAGTAGAGAACCGTGTTTATGTAAAACTTTTTTACAACAAAAACCTTTTGTAAAATCTCGAAAATCGAGCAACTGAACCTATCGCATGAAAAAAAGCTTAAAAATTACGCCCATACATAAACTTCACTTTTGTTTGAAAACATTTCTAACAAGTAAGGAAGCATCAGTCGGGTTTCACCGACAGAGTAATACCCTACACCAAGTAACTGGGCGAACCACGCCCATTTTTGGAGAATTAAAAATCTTACCAGCAATGAAGTGACCAAATATGGACAGACTGGTGTATATATTATGGAAGTTATAAGGATTTTCCGCTTGCCGTCTATATAGTAGGCGGACCACGCCCCTTTTTTGTATGACGCGGAGGCCCACACCTTTCAAATACCATTCCTTTTAATGAATATTCCAACAATTTTAAGCAATTTTACTGTAAATATTCCGGGGCCGTGGGACTTACTGGCCCGTTGTGGGCGTGTCCTTCAACCGATTTTGCTAATCTTGGAAATTGAAGTAGTGGAAGGTTAACTGCGATTGTGTGCCAAATTTGGTCTAAATCGGATAACTTCTACTTTCTCTCCTGTGGCCACGGACAGCAAAACAGAGACAGACAGACAGACAGACAGACAGACAGACAGACAGACAGACAGACAGACAGACAGACGGACAACCGGAAATCAACACAGAAAGTGATTCTAAGCATTTCTATATACTTATGTCTATACCTATGACGGCTCCTTTCATGCGTTACAATTTTGGCGCAAAGTTATTATACCCTATTACCATAGGTGTAGGGTATAAAAATGTAGCACATGCAGAAAATACATACATACTTAATTCAATCTATATTTTTATGAAAGCAGCTCAGACATTTTCTTTTATTATTACACCCGTATCCTCTCTTAATACAATACTCTTATCGAATCACACTTGAAAATGCCCAAAAATATGTTACATTATAAAAAGTAACGTTGATTTGCCATAAAATATGCATGGGAGTTCATAAAAATTGCTTAATTGTGGAGAAAGTGCGCTGCAGGGTAGGACAAAAATATACGCACAGACGAGAAAAAAATTCAACAAAAACAACAACAACAAATTTACACACAATTAAATGCGCACATACGGTCCTTTTTTCTGGTGGGTGGAGAGGGGAATGTGCGCCCGCAAGTATGCCACGCATTTATGCTTTTTTTTGTAGATAAGCTCACGCATGAGCGCAATTCCCATTGGAAATACGCACTTTTCTACATTTTGCCATCAAATTTCTGTCGCTTTTTGCACACTTCCTCCGCCCCTTGTCGACAGCACTCCACCTCCCCGCTCTTATAGTCAATGCGTGCCATGAGTCGCTAAGTCGTTTACCTTTTTTATGCGCAGGATATGCGTAATTTAGATATGAAATCCCAAATCCTAAACATATTTTTGCACTTTTTTATTACTTCTTACTGCTGGAGCAGGCAGCTTCCTTCAGATCACTGATAAGTGATCTGCCTGCCGGCAGCCAGTGTTGCCATGCGCCATGTGCCTTATGACTTATCTTTTGTTGCTCGGTGTGGCTTTATGGGCGTCGCATTCTTCATGGCAGCGCCTAGCTGAAGTGACAATAACTCACCTGCAAACAAAAGCATATCACTGGCGAATGTGTGTGAGTGTGTGTGTGTTGGCTGGCCTCAAGGAAGCTGCACTTCTCGGACCTATGAATGCCAGGACTTTGCGCTTTTATGGCACTCCCATCCAGACCAGCGCTGAAAAGCACATTTTTGCACACTCATAAATACGAGCATATAAAATTTAGAAAAAAAAGAATATGAGTAGTTGGAAAAAAGTGCAAGAGTAACGCTGAAATTGTTTATATTTAGTGCTTTTGAAAAATTTAAAAAGGTCCTTTTATGCCTGCTGCATAAACGAATTTCGTTGCTGGCTTTTTGCCGTTGGTTTTTATAGTTTCCTCCCTTCGCTTTATTATCATATGAGAATTTGCGCCCTCCTTCTTGGTTTATGTCCTTCTGGCAACTGAGCGCAAACGTTAGAAGTTTCCTAGGAGGCTGCTGAAGTTCGGTTTAGCTCAGCAGTTTTTGACATTTTAAATGATGGATTGCATTTTATGCTAATTACGTTTAAACGCTCGCTTCGTTGTATTCGCACTCGGCTCTTTGTTTTGGCCTAAAGTGAGTGTGAAAATGGGGGGAACGGCAAATGACAGAATTTAGAAAAAACGACAGTGTCAAATTCACATCATCGATACTTTTTATTTTAACATTTGAGTTTTGATATGATAGTTGCAATTTTTGTAATATTCCTGCCAAATATTACATTGGCTTTCATATTAAAAAATGGTCATTGGTTTTAGAATAAGTTAACAGTAGTATGAGTAAAGACGCCTAAACCGAGTGAAATACAAACCACATTAATTTCTTCAAGAGGATTAGCTTCCTTGCCTGTGAATCGTTTTAGAAGAACTTATTTAATTATCGTCTCACAATTTGATTGCAAATTGCGTGAAAATCTGTCTGGAAACAAAACATCCTTTTAAACTATTAATCAGCGAGCTTGAACTTTGCAAAGACAGTTGTTGCTTTTCTTTGGGTTATAGCAAACCTTTGAGGTGCTGTGCTAGTAAGGACCAAATTTCGTAACTTTGGTAATACACTTGTATGTACAATAGCTGAAAATTACGGACAGAATATCAAAAGGCTACATATATATGTATATACATGAAGATATGTAGTTACAGGGGAAATTATCACAGTGATAAAAGACCAGATCCCTACTCTATCTTCAGTATAATACAATCAGCAGCAGACCGAGAGGAAGCTACGAGCATAGTTACCTATACATTTTATTGTCATACAAACCGAAACAATTCGTTCGTTGGCGGCTCCTTCCAGTAGCTTGACTTTTTCCTAAATGTAAAATTCGAAAGAGGTCCAACCTGACAGAAGTTGATCTCGTAGTGTCGGAATCTTACTATTCTATTATAGAACGAATATGAGCCAGATATCGGCTTGCTGCTTTAGTTTTTTTAGTGTCTGCCTAAATTTTTGGAAAGGAACGTATTTCAGTGTTCAAAGTTTGTTGGCAGCCTTCAGTAAGCCCTTAAAATATATGCTTTTTTGGCCATTAAATCACAGACATTATTGTTTTACTTCTACTGCAGTTCAAAACAACCACATACATTTAAAAATTACTTATAAATACTTGCAGAAATTCCGTGCACATAAAATCGCTTGCTTGCATAGCTGCTTCATTTTTCCCATTTCCCACAGCAAATAACTGCAGATTTAAAATGCATGGAGTCGTGCCTGCTCTCACTGCCCTGCAGCATGTGCAGCCATTCAAGGAGCAAAAGCAGCGCAACAAGGATGCGCGTTAAATGCACGCCGAAATGTGCGCCATTAAATTCGTAGTTGCCGCCTGCTGCTGCGACTGCTTCTGGCCCTGCTGCCATTTGAAACAGCGAAATGTCATTTGGCTGCGATGAAAGAAAGCAGCAAGGAAAATGTCGCCAAGAAGCATAAAACGTAGCAGAAACAGCAAAATCCAATTAAGGCGTGGCCGCCGCATAATTCCGCTGGCATTTTCTTGCCACTGCAGTGCAGCAGCGTTCTGAGTTCGCAGTTCGATGTGCCATTTCGGGCGGAGCGCACTCGCACTGAACATAAATCCTGTCGCGTCCTGGCAACACAAAGGAACAACCACAAAACTAAAACGAAGAAAGGACGAAGGAACGAACGATCAACGCTCACACTCACACACAAGAAATAGTCAAGAACAAGCTAAATTGCAAGAAAGCAAGCAAAGCAAGAAAATTGGGAGATGGGGGAAGGAAAATTGCATTCTGCAGATGTTGCCAATTGCAGGCAAAAAGCAGGAAAATGTGAAAAGTTTTTGCGAAATTAAAGCAGCAACGAAAGGATGCAGAGGAAAGCAGTGCAAATGGCTGCTTTCTATGTGTGAGTGTACATATACATGCACATAAAATACATAAGTGTATATATGTGTCCCTGTGTGCGAAATTGCCAACACAAAAGAAATTCTACAAGGAATGTAGCAAATTTTGAATTAAGAACAGAACAGAAAAGCAGCAGAAAAAGCAATGAAAGCATCTGCGAAAAGGATTATCATGTTGCGCCTGAGTTACTGCCGCATTGCAGGCAGGCTGGCTACCATCTTGCAGCTGCGAAATCACTTTCGACTTGCTATGTAAAACTGCTGCAGCAAAAATAAAATTGAAAAATAAAGCAATTAAAATGAGGCGCTTTTGTAATGTAAGATGCTCTTCTTCTTGCCGGCACTATGTACTCTTATAGGCAGACAGCTCCTTTGAGCCAGCATAATTTAGTGCGGGTCATTAAATGAAAATTATTCTATTGCAGTTTCAATGAGAATTTATTTCGTTCAAATGGGAAGAAGTTTCAATACAGATTGTATATGTATAATAAAGATTATAGCAGGACTTTGAAAAGAACTTTTTATCTAAGCTCTGAACTAAAATATAGCAGAATTTGTGGCTAGAATATAATTTATGCAAACGTTTACAAACTGATACTTTACGTATATATATTGTTCATATCAATATTAGTGTTCTACTGATGAAATCGATGCCAGATACTGATTTTTAAAGTCATATTTTTATACCCTACACCTATGGTAATAGGGTATAATAACTTTGTGCGAAAATTGTAACGCATTAAAGGAGCCATCCAAGGTATAGACATAAGTATATAGAAATGCTTAGAATCACTTTCTGTGTTGATTTCCGGTTGTCCGTCTGTCTGTCTGTCTGTCTGTCTGTCTGTCTGTGTCTGTCTTGCTGTCCGTGGCCACAGGAGAGAAAGTAGAAGTTATCCGATTTTGACCAAATTTGGCACACAATCGAAGTTAACCTTCCACTACTTTAATTTCCAAGATTAGCAAAATCGGTTGAAGGACACGCCCACAACGGGCCAGTAAGTCCCACGACCCCGGAATATTTACAGTAAAATTGCTTAAAATTGTTGGAATATTCATTAAAAGGAATGGTATTTGGTATTTAAGGTAAGGTGTGGGCCCTCTGCGTCATACAAAAAAATGAGCGTGGTCCGCCTACTATATAGACGGTAAGCGGAAAATCCTTATAACTTCCATAATATATACACCAGTCTGTCCATATTTGGTCACTTCATTGCTGGTAAGATTTTTAATTCTCCAAAAATGGGCGTGGTTCGCCCAGTTACTTGATGTAGGGTATTACTCTGTCGGTGAAACCCGACTGATGCTTCCTTACTGGTTTATATTAACTATATAAAATTTTATGCTCATACAATTATGGCAACATACCAACTGATGGAAAATGACGCAAATAATAATATTCGGTAATAATAAATACTGACATTAAAGCCGACCTTTTAGCATATTGCTTATATATTGCTTTATATAAATAAGACTGTGCAAGAAATGAAAACGTTATTTATGTACATTGAGATTCTCAACAACAAAATACCGTAAACTTTCAAGGTAGTGCCTAGTGCGATATATTAACATTTTGCACACAGCAAAACAATCTTGACCCCAAAAACTTTACTCAGAGCCAAAACATTTAAACAAAATATTTTCGTTACCTTGCCACACGCAAAAATATTTATTTAATTTAGTTTTTACTTTTGAATAAACGTCCTACAAAATTTACATTTGACAAAGCAAACGAATTCCTATACACTCACAGCACACACACACGCACTCACACAGATAGAATATACTTGCTCTTAAGCAAACAATAAAGGCTCTCTTGATGAGCGCGATTGCAGTATATAAGAACGCAATGGAATTGGAACAGAAATGGGCGGAGTCAGACATTAAAAGTGTTTTTATCTGAAATGGTGGTGGGGGAAGTAAATGAAACAAAAGTAGCAATGGAAACGTAATGGAAATGCAATCGAACTGAAATGGAAATGAAACCGTAGTGACAAATACAATTGCAGCGAAGGACGGCGACGGCGCAGCCTTTGCGTGTGCTTGTGTTGGTGCTGCGGCAGTCTTGCTTTGTGCTGGTGTTAGTGTGGAGAGCGCTTTGTTGGTGTGTTGGTGTGTGTGCATTCGTGCTTTTAAGGGGTTCACGCTATTTGCGCCTCGCTCTGTTTTGCACACACAGCGCCGCCAGCGGGGAGTATCTGCCAGATACCACTCGAAACGCAGCCGAATTAAAGACAATCGCTGCTGCTGCCGGCCGCCTGCAGCCGCTGTCGCGAGCGTTTTTGCTGCCAGTTTGCGTACTCAACTTTTGCGTAGCACTTCGTATTTTCTTCCTCCACTTCAGCTCGTTATTGTTTTTTGTGCGTCTGTGCATATCTCATCGACATTGCAGATGCATAATTACAGCTGCTTGCATTTACAAGATGCATTTTGTTTCGTTGAGGTTGTTAACTGCTGCCGCCGCCATCGACCGTGGCACCGTGGCTGCCTGTGTTGTTATTGTTTATTGAATGTGTGCATTGTGGTTGTCGCTGGCGGCGCATTTTGTATCTGCGAATTGTACAATTTTGTAGCTTAAATATGTATGAAATGAGTTTTGCTGCCGTTTTGTTTGACTCGCTCAAATCGAACAAGTTTTTCGCATTTCACGCATTTTTTGCGATCCGATTTTGCCAGTGAGCAATAACAACAGCAGCAATTCAAAAAGCCGTCGGTGTGCTGCAATAGATATGGCAGTTGATTTTAAAGATGCGTCTGATGTGTTACGAATTATGATATCTGAAATGCAAACAGAGCGTATAGCTGAGAATACATTTTCGCTTACCGAAATCATATTAAAAGAATTAATAGGATTAATAGCAATAGGATACACAAAAACTGCGCGGAATATGATGTATTTTTTTAGAAGAAAATTTTATACATAGTTCGAAAACTATATATATGTAGGTATGTACTCTTCAATCTGCTACTATGTACAAATATAATTTATGGTTTTGCGAAGTGAAATGCAGTTATAAAGAGAATGGAAATTAAAGCTTGACGATCGAAAAGATACTTCGTATGCAAAAACTTTGGAATCATATAGAAATTAAATTCTTTTTAAACACAAGAGCGCTGTAGGAACTTAAAAGGTTCTATCATTACTTTCATTTCTAAAGTACCTAGAAAGTATAGGTTTACAAGCAAATTAATTTGGTTTAATTTGCGGCACGCAGATAAAAACGTATCTAAAATGTAAGTGTATGTTAACGAAATTGTAAACGTTTTTTCCTTCAAAGCAAAATTGCGGAAAAACCTTGTTGAATTTCTATTCTAATTTCTTAGGCAAAATTAATAAATATTTTTTGTTTAATTTGCCTGAAATTACTTATGCTAATAATTAAACATGAGTTGTGACAATTTGCACAAGTTTCCTATTTGATGTATGCAAATATACACAGGAACGAAGTGAATGGGGATTTCATGATTAAGTGTCTATCTACAGCCTATTTAAAAAAATGTAAAACAAATTTGAGAGCTCTGGAAAAATTTAGGAAAATGCTGCGGCATTGTAAAAAAGTAAAATACATATTAGCCCCATTCACAATCTTGTGCAAATGGTCTGGGATTTTTGCAATTGACAGTTTTGTAGCAAACTACTGTCAAAACTAGTGTAGTTTTGCTACAAAACTGTCAATTGCAAAAATCCCAGACCATTTGCACAAGATTGTGAATTGGGCTATTGATATTGGTCTTATTGCGCTCCACGTACACTGATCTATTGTCTGATTTTAACCCAATTGTGTTAGACTTAATTCAACGGTTCAAGGTATTACGTTTTCAAAAAATAGCCTTTCTTTTATGACTGCCACTAATCACAAAAATTCCGCCGTTAATGTGTTTATCGATTTTTTGACGAAACAATGCCTGTTTATAATATTAAGTTCAAAATTATATGGATTTTTAAAATATCTATGCCGTTATAATTAAGCAAGTGTCTATTAAACGCCTAAAAGCACACAACAATTTTAGCGCACTTTCCGGGCGCTGCGGTCATTTCGTACATGTGACACCTACAAGGCGTGTACAAACCTGCAATTAATGAGCACAGTGTAGCTGCCATTAATTATGACTTTTAGAGGAGCAACACTTTGCAAGTGTCAATTGTAGCTTGGCAGTGCTTGTCGGACTTCGCTGTTGAACTCTACGTCCCATAAATAATGCATTTTGCATGTTTTGATTTCTAAAAAAGGCTGCAATTTGCTGCATTTATTTGCAAAGTGATGGAGTTCTAACATTTATAACAATATAATTACACAGATACATTTTTGCTGACAATTATTTTAGCAACTTCACACGTTGAAATTAGATATCAGAGTTCAGTTGGCAATGTAATTGGCGCCACTTCGATATGTAGTACACATTTTAATTTGTGTCGCTGTTTGGATCCCGGGCCACGCGTGCATGCACTGTTCTCTCTGACTCACTTGCAGATAGCTACAAGCACAGACGATATAAAAAAGCCTTTTAGGAAACATTAACCTTCCGATAACGCAAAATGCATGGGCTACGTATTACCAGTTCTATAAAACTATAAACCCTTCCCAGTCTTCTTCTCAGTTCCCGATATCATACAGTAGAAAACTTTGATTTTTGTTAGTTATTGCATGTATCATCAAATAATAATTTGAAATTCCTTAAAATTATGCAGTGTTGCCATATAAATTCCTATTAGCAGCGTATGAGTTTCCTCCTGAGCAGCAAATTAACTTATTAAAAACAAGCACAAAAGAAAAAAACATTTGCCTATACTAACTAACCTGCGTGTTGTTGCTAATCAGATGTGCTCGTACTAGTCACTTGTTTCAGACATGTGTGTAGATACGAACAGCGTGCAGGGTACTTTTTTTCTCGTGTCGAAAAAAGAAAAATTTACTTCACTGAAATCTTTCTGAGCTTTTTTTTTGTCAAAGGGGGGAGTAGGGTTTTAATGCATGCTCAAATTTTAATTTGCTGGAAACTGAATTTTTATAATGTTTTAAAGACAACAAGAACTTACTCAAAATTCACCTTCCTCTGCGAATTTCTGACTACGTGCCTGCGTGTACGTGTCTGCATTGTAATTGCCTGTTGGTATGGCTTAAACACATACGAGCCTTAGCGCTTTAAGAGCAGCACTCATTTTCAGGCGCGTCAAACTCTCGTGTTGAAATTTCAACCGGCATTTTTGGAATAAACTTGTAATTGTTTGCCATTTTGCAAATAACTTTATTAGTTCTCATTCGTTGCGGTGTTATACTATAATTAAACAAAAAAAATTTTTCAAGCCTTTTCTTTCGTCTTGGAACTGTATCTTATGAGCATCCTTGCTAATAGAAACTTAAAATATTGTCAGCCTATGTATATAACTAATCAAGCTCAACTAAAACGCGGAATGAGTGGAATGAGGTTTGCTTTATGTGGATTAGAGGACATTATGAGGTTCTACGGAACTGGCAAACTATTGCTCAAAGGGTTCTGAAGCAGTCATCGGGACTAGCAGCAACCTTCAATTGCATTAAAACGTTTGCCTATTCATCAGGGAGATACCTCCATCCAATCCAATCCCATCCACCGATTTATCTACTCCATTCTTTTGGCTTCGAATGTTTTGCTCTAATGAATAATGTTGTTATTGTCGAATAATATTTTCCAATGGAATATTATTCTTGGTTATAATTCATTTCGCCTGAAATTTCAATTCGATTACCCTTCGGTAATGGGTGATTTGCTTCTTTATCCTATATCAACTGCCTTTTTTTTCCATTTTACTTATTTTATCTTCTATACTTTACTTAGGTTAGGTTAGGTTATACTTATACTTTACTTAGCAAATACTTTCATTTCTCATGTTCCATAACTGCAGATGCCAGCAGAAGATCAGCAATAGCTTCCTTCTACCTTTTCGCAATAAAATTCACATTGTAGGAGTAGAATGTGTTGTGGGAATCAAGAAAGAGCAGCTTTGTGCCACAATTGAACGGAAGAAATGCCACGAATGCCGAGTACATTTTGCTTTCCCTTGCCCCTTGCCCGCAAACGTGCTGGCGAATACGTGCGAACGTAATTGTTTTTCTGAGGCGGTAATTGCAGTTTTGCACATTGCATTCCTCAATTTCGATGCCTGACTTTTGTGTTGTGGCTAGTGTGTGGCAGTTGCAGGCGGCTCAGCTCAAAACGCCGCTGCTGCAGAGTTGGAAATTTTAGTGTTGGACAGCATGTAGCAACAGCCGAGTCGGCATGGAAATTGAAGCTGACAGACGGCAATTTAATTCAATAAATTTTACGATTATGTCTTGAGCAAACGGCGAGCAGGCCGGACACTGGCTGCCTGGCTGATAGACTGGGGGAACGACAGACTGGCAGGGGTGCGACTGCACGACAACGCAATGACACTTAAACGTCGCTCATGCGAACACATGCAGCGCGCCGCTAAAAATGTGGCACGTTGTGCAATCAGTCCAAATTGCGAAAAAATTACCAGCCAAGAAAGCAAATAAGAAAGGTATAAGGAAAGAAAAACAAGAAGAAGACATGAATAAAGTAAAAGAAAAATATTTTTTGTTTAGTAGCTTTGCTATTACCAGCTCTAGATAAGCACAGGCGCTAGTGGCCCTCACATATGCCAAGAAGCGCTCAGCGCTTGAGAAAACTGATAAGCAGAATCTTCTGTGCAGAAGGTTCCTACAATAAAGTCGGAAATATGAAATATTTCATCAAACATTTGAACTACATATAAATTATAAGCATAATATCGCTGAAATATCTTTCGTCCCACTGCCGTTGAGCATGTCTACCGCATCCGAACGAACCAAGACAAGTGATAGCCGCTTTTCTTTTAAGGAGTAGTGAGTCAAGCATCGAAAGTCTAATCTGAGTAAAATGTTAACCCGCTTAATACTGCTCTCGATCACTCGTCCGTATGCGTGTTGCTCCCGAAACTTCCGTTACGAATTAGTACGTTGGCAGACCGTTTAAGCATCACTGTTAAGATTTTCCAACTCCAACGGCTTTGTCAGTTCGAGCAGGTGATATGAGTGTACGAGAATATTCCATCAATGAAGATGTTCAAATCGAAAATCGACGTAGAAGAGAGCTATGAAATCTCTAGTCGAATATCAGATCAAAGGGTTTGAAAAATTAAATTTAGTAGCTATTTTTTTTACTTACTTACTACTTAACTTTAAAGTTCCAAAGCTACAAATCAATGGAACAAAAGAACCTAAGATATAGCTTTTGATACGTACTTTCTTTGATTAGGAGCAGGTGAATTCTATCAATTGTTGCTTGAACCAACCTGGCTGGATGAAACTTCGGATGGTCTTGAGTGTACTATGGATAATAAAGATCTATGTAGAAACTCGATTATAATATGAAGAGTTCGGCAAGGTGATGCAGCACATTAAGATGTTGACTTTATTCCGACATTCTATATATCATGCTGCTACGATTGCCATATTACACAACAAAGAATAAGATGTTAAAAATCTATAGAGAGACGTGTACCTGTGATCCTTAGCAAGCCTTTTAGCCAGCTTTATTGAATTCTTCAAAGGTGCACTCAGCTGGAATGTCCCATTAATTCGAAATTAATAAATTCTTCTTTCGTTTGGTTCGGTCGTGTCCATCTAACATGAGCAACACGTGTCAAAATCAAATTCCTTAACACCTTTATACAATTTAATACACACACACATGTACTCACAACTGCATATGCGTGTAGAACACACACGCATATTTGGCGTTAATTCCTTTAAGCATGTGAGTGCATGTGTGTATTTGATGTGTATGCGTGTGAAATGCGCATACATAAATAGCCACAGGACATTTTACGGCCAAATGCACAAACACCTACACATTCTCGCACACACATGCACAGCGCATAAATAAGGCGAACAAGTGATGAACGCGTTAATCGTCCTTTTCATGCATTCCTGTTCATATTCATCAATGATTATTGCGTTAATTATACCAGCAGCAACAACAACAACCACAGCATGTTCAACAACAACAACACGGGCGAGAAATATACGCCTGCCTGCCTGCCTGTGAGTCCATTCGGAAACTTCAAAAGGAATTTCTGCTATTTCCGTTGTAATGCGTTCCGTTGGCTGCTTCCGCTGTCCAAAGCGACACCCCCAACTTGTTTGCATGTGTGTGTGTGCGTAGCACTCTACGCACACTGATGTCCTTCGACGTGCTCAAATCAACACTTGTTCGCAACTGACCTAATAATACAACGCACTGCTGCTGGAGCCTGCCTTCCAGCTACCAGGTTCCGACACTGCTCCGATGCTGCCGCTTGGGCAGTATGCTGAACACGCTCATCAACCAGTCGGAAAATTCTTTTATCCTTTCGGCTGCCAGCCGTAAATTGACTGGGCACAAGTGATAGGGTATTACGGCGGCCGTCAGTGTAGGCTCGCATCAAATTAAATTGTAATTTTCTTTGGCTCACTTTATGTGTGTCTCACAATCAGAGTAGAAAAGGCTTTAATGGATATATAAAAGTGGAATTGTATGAGTTTATATGTCGAAAAATATTTGATTAAATTGAAAAAATTTGCAGCTTACATTGAAGATTTTCTTTGGCCTCTAAAAAAATTCTGAATTCTGAAATCTTAAACTATTCCAACCGCTTATTACAAACAGTAAAATTAAAGGCTACAAAAAGATAAAATTAACTGATTTAAATTCTGAAGTGATTTTCCGTAATATATTGCCTATAAGTTGGAAGATGAATAATCTTAAAATCCCAAATAAATTCTTGTATCAAAGCACGGCTGGGCCACGGCATTCAGAGACCAACAGCATTTAGTAGCTCTGCTAATATCAATTTCTAAGCAAAGACGCTGCTATAAGCTAACCAAGCTAAGGAGTTCAAAGTATAACCCACAAATAAAATAAAATATTAATATATCACCAGCAAGTTATGGTTTTTTTAGTGCGATATCATTTTACTGAACTGCCTATTTCCTTAATAAAACTTGCAATTCTAAACATTTGTCAGATGCAATCTTCTGTAGCTGCAGAAGTTACGCACTATTAATTGAAAATGTTCATGGGAGAATATATTGCCTCAAATGTTAACAATTTGTAATGCGCCAATCAAGTTTTTTAAAATAAAAATCATAAATGAAAGCACAAAAATAATAATAAATCAAAAACTTACAAAACTTCAAAAATTAACGATGCTCATTATAGATTGAGATTTCAAACGATTTCTGTGCAAACGCAGCCAATTAGATACTAAATCTAATAATTTTCCACTTATAACTTTCCGTTATAGTTAAGCAGCATAAAATATAAATTTCATAAATTACAAGCAATACGAAAAACATAATTTCTCATAATTTCCGAGCGCACCATAGAAGTCTCTTCCTCTTCTCTTTTTTCATTTGTAAATATTTCTGTTGGGCTCAAAAAACCTTTCATAATTTATGATCTGCTTTTGAGAGATCGACCATTACGCGATGACTACAATAAAAATTGAAGTAGCCTACAATAAAAAGAACAAGAACAGCAAATAATAAAAATAAAACAGAATCGTATACAAATTACAGAAAAAGTCCGCATGAGTAGCAAAACTAATTTGTATCGATGAATTTAAAATCGCCGAAGTTTGACAGCAGAAAAATTGAAAATTCACACCGTGAAATTGAACAGAGGAAAAATGCCAAAAGCACGGCGAACGGCGTAAAGGAGGCGCCCTCAGAGCAAATAATTAATGATCTTGACGGATCAATCAAATGGCAGGCCGGCAGCCAGGCAGGCAGGTAGCTCGCAGCATGGAATAGTACAAGTTGTAGCTAAATTTTGGAACTAGAACAAAGCACAGGTAGAAATATTACCGATGCCGAATGATTGTGAGATGAAACACAGTTACTGAGAACGAGGGAACGAGAGGAGTTGGTAGTAAGGGAAACGGTCAAACGGTAGTAAATCGAAGTTCAGTTTTGGAATATGAGTGATGCCAATCGAAGCAGTAGAGGCTCCTCTGCTTTTCGTTTTAAAAATATTTTTTTAATAAAATTTTAATTTATATCAAATGAAGGATTTACAACAATAAAGGATTTACCACAGACAGCAAACAGTACAACTATTCTCATTAATCTCTTATATGGAAGGCCTATTCTGAGAATAATTCTAAGTAACTCCGACTTAAGGTTGCAGTTCAACATAAGCTTCTCAATCTCGTTCGGATATGGTTATGGAATAATTTGTAGGTCTCGTTAACTTGTGCTAGGGGGCAATTACACGCTGAGCGCACTCAAAGAAGATACAGTTCAGATATTGTGTTCTCTATTAAAAACTAATAAAAATGTTCATGAGCTTTCCGATTGTACAGCTACGTGTATTCGATATACTCTTTGAAAATTTTTCGTTTATAAAAATTGAGCCAAGGGAAACTCTTGTTGCGGAGCTACTAAACTATTGAAGGACCTCTCTGGCTGAGCCCTCGGGTAAGCCTGGAACATAATGACATAATGGCTTTCGATCTTTTGGTAATTATTATTATATTATTATTATTATACTGGCTATCTTTTTTTTGGAAATTCCAAAAATACATATGAATAAATCTGTTTTGGAACAAGATTCTACTCATTTTATACATTGAGAAATTTGATGAAATTTTCTTCGATATTTTTAAGAGACACCTGGAGAGAGCTGATATATAATGCGGAGCTCTGTAACAGCTTCTGATACCATATAAGTATGTATGTTATGTGGTGGCTTAAGAGCGTGAGCGAAAACTCCATTCATCGAAATAAAGCACTGAGATATTAAAAGAGGAAGGATACTATTTCCAGTTGGGCGTGACAACATTTCTAATGCCATGCATGAGTGTTTGTGTGTGTGTGAGACATATGAAAATATTTCAAATTCGAACTGTTAAAATTCTTGGCAGAGTTTAGAGTTTGGCGGCGTTGTTTTGTTGTAGTTGCAACAAACCCTAAATTCCAGCTTTGATGACTTGCTGCCACTAGGCTTGGGCATGTGTCAACAGTTGTGGCAGGCGCAGCAGCAGCAGAGCAGCAAAAGAGAGAAGACAGCAGTTAAGCATTTTGCGGTTGCCGCATGCCCCAGCAACACAGTAGCAGCAGGAGCAGCAGCAGAACAGCACGCATTATCCTGCGCTAGGACATATCCCAGACGAGCATACAAGCATACATGACTGTGTGTGTATGGCTGTGTGCATTTACGAGCACGCCAGCATGCGTGGAATGTGGCCAATTGTGCGTTGTGGCAGAAGTTATGACTGGCATGGCGGCAGGAGGCGAGTTCGCTTTTACCTCTTTTCGGGGTTAACAAACTAATTTCTTCGTCTTCCACTTCCACTTCTGCGATGAACGATGACGCTCTTTGCGCTTCGCGCAGTGACGCTAGAAAAGTACTTGCTCGCTTTCATCCATTTAGTCCTTCATCCTTTTCGAACTTCCTTCAATTTATATGCAAATTAGTCGTGACGTTGAGCACTTCCACGTACTTCTTTCAATTTCGGAATGATTGTGCCGCAAAAGCGATACTGCCGCAAGAAATTGTTAAGTGTTTTTTGTTGCGAATCCTTCTGCAAACGATTTTAAATTACAAATAGCAAAATGATTAGCATTGATTGTTATTTAATAGCACTAAATGACGGGGTTGTTGAGAATTGAAAGGTTGCTTCTTTCTGCAGCAAGGATGCAATTATAGAGAGGGACAGGGGGGAAGAAAAATTTGAAATTGCTCAAATATAATTTTTTCTTTCGCACATTCAAGTTTTTTGTTGTTGTTGTACATTTAAAAGCTGTCTAGTTTCATGCAGGAATTGGTTGTTGTTGTCTTTGGCATCGCAAGAAATATTCCAAGAGATTATTCTATAAGTCTTCAAGTACCAAAATACAATAATTCACAATCCTTCGTTTTCATTTATGAGTTGGCATGAAAAAAGCATGCTGTAAATTTACGAGCTTCTCAACTCATAAAAACCGCACCGTAAACGTATCTGCTTCACGTCAATCAATTCCCACGCAAAACAATTAACCAGCTTGAATTATTCGATCGAAGTCAAATTGTTCTAGTAGAATTAACAAATTAGCAGATATGAAAAACGCATGCGAGTTATAATAATCGCTAAAATAGTATGACTTTAATAACGCGTAAACCGGTTGGACGTATGCGAATTGGGAAACCTAAATGCGGCACTTGCCACAAGTGGCAGTGTCATAGCGACATGACATGACGAAGTGAGCAGCTCACGCGGTCGGTCTGTGGCGGCGGCCCGCTCAAACCGGCAATTACAAAAAACGCGCGCAAACCGCGCGGCGGCAAGTCGCTCCTATGCAACCGCCAATTATGCATTTTGTACTTACTTTTTGTCTGTTGTCTTCTGTGCAGTGCGAGCGGCAGCAACAATAATTGCCAACTTGAAGGTGCATTTGACGAATTTATGTGCAAGCATTGGGCAATAATTTTGTTGACTGCTTCGGCTGGCAGTATCTTTAGCATTGGGCTTCGACGAGCGTAATTTGACGTCTGTAATTCTTGCAAAAATTGCCATTTATATTGGAAAAACATTTAAAATTCACACACACATGCAGGCGCATACAATCGCACAAACCGCATTGCAATGCAATGCGATATGTCAATGTGAATGTTGTCCCTCTGTTCGTCTGGCCGCCTGGCCGCCTGACCATGCCATTTTTGCTAATCGAAATTAAATGACGTGTGAATGCTGGCAGCTGTTGGCGTATTCTGTTTGCCTTTTGGGCTTTTGTGGCTTTCACCTTGATGTATTTGCTTTTTTGTGTGGTTGCTACTGTGTTTCTTGTTGTTGTAATTTCTAGAGCCCGAGGGTTTGGGGCAGGTTGGGAGTATCCACCGTTGCTCTTGTGCAGCTATTATTTGTTATAGCGCAGCTGCGTAGTTAAAGTGGCTTCGGGGGAATTGTAAAAAAAAGATGTTCTTACTACCGGCTTGTAATCAGTAAACAAACACAAACCCTTAGTCGGGAAGCTGTTGTTTCAGATCGTATTCATAATGCCTCAACTTTGCTATTTCATATAATTATTTTGGGTTGGCTAAAAAGGCGACTCGAACTGATTAAAGTGTCTGCTCCTGTTTCCAAAATGCCTGCCTACGCGCCTGCCTCTCATCACATGCCAATATTTGTACAACTCGTCAAGCAATAAAATCGAAATTGTTTTATCGGCAGCGAAAGCCGAATGACATTCCACAACAGCAGCCAGCGGCAGTGGAAGGCAACACGTGAAAAAAGTAGCTGCCAGCGATAATGAAGAAATAGGAGCTACCACTGGAATTCATATTTTTGTGGAGGGGAATTCATGACAGTTAAAATTGTTGGAAGTGATAGGAAGAGCGAGTGAATATTATTGTGGCAAACGAACAAACATATGTTGGCAATTCACTGGCAGTTAAGCATATTTGGCGGCAGTATGTACATACATATATCAGCGGAAGGTATGGGAGATTTTCGATTACATAAAAAAATATAAATATAACTTAAGTAGAAATCACAATTTACCTTTGGCGAATTGCTACAAAAGGGAGCTGATTTATAAGCAGCTTGTAGATAGAGGGAGAAAGCTCGATGATGTGACGAAAAACTATTCCGAAACACATAACTTTTATCGTTTCATCAAATCCAACGCAATGATTTCCAATAGTCAATAGGTTCAAAGTATTGTGTGGCAGTTTGGAATATTTAAAAGAGATTTAATTATATTAGAATATAATCGAGTCGGCCTAAAATCGTAACTCTCAGTACCTTATTATAGTTTTTATCTATTATATGACAAACATTATTACATTATTAAATGTTTAGTTGTCAAAATATTAAAATGTATGTATTCCAGTCTTGCATACAACTTATTTGCCAACATGCCGACTTCTATTGGCTTCTGCTTCTTCTAATCATAATAGACTCTTTCAAACATTTAATTAAAAGCAACTCTTTGCTGCGGCTTTCACTGATAATAATCAGTTTTAACTTAATATAGTAACTCCCACAAAATTCGACTGCCATTCCTTCTCAAGCGCTGCCACACTCACATGCCACACAAAATGTTTGCCACAAATTGAATTTGTGTAATTCCTCGCGTGTACAAAGCATTTCTCTCGCTCCATACATTCATTCCCACTGCCCATCAATACAATGCATATAAAGTACTTAAGCCTCATTTAAGTCGAAGAAATTTTGATTGATGATTTTTCCAATTTGTTTTATTTTTCGCTCTTCGACTTCTGCGGTTCTTCACTTTGCTTCACATCACTTTACATCACATCACATCACATCATTTCACTTTACTTTACACGCGTCATCTACAGCGCAGCTTCTGCGGCTGGCAACGCTGTTGCTGGCGTTGTCTGGCGGCTACCTATGGCTTTCGTTCCTTGTGTGCCCCTCGTAGTGTCTACGATGTTGCCACTGTCACTGCGTCGTCTACTCTGGCCAGCCTGTGCAGCGTTTACTCATATGCGGAATTGAATTCCTCTCGACATGGAACAGGACTGCTGCGCTTGTTCTTGCTTGTGCTGTAAGATCAAAGCGTCCGCTGTTGCGCCGGCGCATAAACTCATCTTCATCATCATGGTCATCAACGCTGGCCATCATCAGCAGCAAGCTCAGCAGCAGCACGATCACCATCATCATCATCGTCAGCATCGTCAATAGTTCGAGTGTCAGTGTCAGTCATTCAGAAGTCATTTCAGTTGCTCCCAGCCACACACACACATACACACAGACACACCAGTGAATGCTGCTGTCGAATGGTGTTAATTTGTTTTTTCAAATTGCTACGATCATTGCCTGTCGTTCATGTGAGTTCGCGTGTGTGTGTGTCTGCATGGGGTAGCTGTTCTACCAAAGCTTCCCCAACTCAAGTTCATCATTTGCTACAGCT
Organism: Neria commutata; assembly: GCA_963457695.1. Classification (NCBI taxonomy): domain Eukaryota; kingdom Metazoa; phylum Arthropoda; class Insecta; order Diptera; family Micropezidae; genus Neria; species Neria commutata. The sequence continues at coordinate 13,864,065 of OY735246.1, forward strand.
GTTGTTCGAGCATAAATGTTGTTGTTCTTGTTATTGTGCTTTTTGTTAATTTTGTTATTATTGAAATTGTTGTTTTTTCTTTCCAAGTGAGCCTCATGCTCATTAGTTTTCCCCTCCTCGAAGCGTACAAATGATCTTTATGTTTTCCAAACAAGATTTCTTTTAATTTGTAAATTTGCAGTCTCTCTTCAAGTTCTTCAGCCTGTTCCATACTTAAAGTGGCGTATTGATTTTTATGTTTTCAACATGTCAAGTCATCGATCAAGCTCATTGCTTGCCACAATGCGAGCCAAAGTTCGCGCCGCTGCTCGAGCGTTCGTTCCATCTGCGAAGTTGGAAACGCATTTGCAGCTCGCTTTGGGAATTAATTACTTTTAGTAGCCACCAGACACCAGCCACCAGCCACAGCCGCCTTTGTGGCTCTGAAGTGTGACCAATGGGTCGCTGAACTGGTTTCCAATTCAACTCGTCTCGACTCGACTCGACTTAACTCAGTTCTTTGCCGCTCGTGCACAGTTGAAAGATCGATCTTGATGATTTCCTTTAGATTCTGGCTAATTCAGTTTTTTTTCGGTTATCGCTGTTATTCGTTTTAATGCAGTTTTCTTTAATCGTGCTTCATGTGGTGAGAAAATTAGCTTCTGTATTGCTGTTCATTTTTCTACTTCACTTTTAATGGTTTATTGTATTTTTGTGAATTTAACAAGAGATTTATTAGTGTGATATATTGACGTTAATTTTAATTATAAATTAATATCTTTTGATTGCATTTTAATTATTTTTAATTTAAATTGGATTTAGAGAAATAAAAGGTATGTTTACAGGGTAGGACGTCGAACCAATTTAACCCTGTAAGATAAACCAAAAAATTTTTTTTTCCAAACGAAAGAGATTCGAAGCTATGGATCTGATGTCAATCGAACCAAGAAGTTGATTAACCCGTTTTCTGTTAAATCGCATTCTTTCTTTGGCGCCGCAGTGGCTCAGCGGGCAAGTGCCTGATCGCTGATGTGGGCTCAAATCTCGTCATAACATGTAATACAATTTTTTTTATTGTTTCAAATATTCACTCAGTCTTCCATTCAGACTCTTCTTTCAAAATACGATTCTAATATAAACTTGATGAAACTATATGGAAAAGTAAATAGCACAGACTTGGGATGTTCGAATACGAATAGAATGGTTTTCACTAACAAGAACAAGGAAAAACTGTCGAAAAAGCATTTAAGTGGCATTGAATATTCGTATTTAAAAATGCAGAGCTTCCATATATTTTGTCCACAACATTATAAAAGAATTTGATAGAGAAGCATTTTCTTTTCGAAGATATTCTGCAAGATCGAAATTCCAATGCGAAAAGTGCCAAACACCAAAGAAGGGCATTTTGACAGAATGCTCGCCAATCGGCTTCGTTTCCATTAAAAATTCTGAAAATCAAGTGACTCAATTTTCGATGAAAAAATTAATGGAAATAATATTATAACTTGCTATCATACTATTATATAAAACGCTATTGCGTGCGCAATGTTTTGTTTGAGTTACCGTTACTCTGTTTACATTGAATGTAGCATTGTTTTTGCACAGCATTGTTTTGGGAAACATTTGATGAGAGTGAGAGAGAATGTTAGCATAGACTTGAAATGTTGTCGTGTTGTTCTCTGCACAGCAACAGTAATGCCTTTCATTCCACTTTCATGAAAAAAATGTTACATTTTGACTTACAGCTAACACTTCCTGCCGTATGGCCTCGGTTTTTGGACAATTTAGTAATTTTTCCACCGAAAGAGAAATTTGTAAAAAATTTAAGATTTCAGGGATAAAAAACAAAACTAATAAAAATAGCCACATTGGCAGATGTAAATAGAAGCCGTGCTACTGAACATTAGACAATGTAAATGACGGGAGATTTTTAGTGTTCGGTTAGATATCATGGGAAAACAAAATAAGTTCAATTATCTAAGCAAGTTTTTAATTGAAGTCAAAATTTGAGTAGCTGCATACCTACATATGTATGTATGTATATAAGTAAATGTAGACACTCTTTTCAAGAGTAGGCTACGTCTGAAAGTCTTTTTTTTCACAAGACGAGTCCATGTTATTAATTTGGTATTTGGTCTGTTAGTGAAATGAATTTTTCTTTCTAACTTTGGATAGGGAATCAAACAAAATGTTAATGACATATATGTACATATATTCCCACATAGGTGACTTAACTACAAAGGAATAAAAATACGCCTCATTTTTATATATGTACATATGTAGCAAGAGCAGGTGGGACTGACGTTGTATTAATAATTTTAAAAAGATATTGTAAAAGGGTAATAATAAAGTGCAGAATAAGAACAGATAAATCAACGAGAGGAAGAGTAGGACACCTTGATTTAGCCGCACAGTGGGTCAGAGGAAAAGTTGAAATTCTAGAAGGTGGAATACTAAGAAAACGTATAGGAATTACACATGTTTCGTGAAAATTGAAACTTTAGAAAAATCTGGAGGGAAATAGATTGGATTAAAATCTTTTTGGAAAACCAGCCTCACACAATTTTTACTTATTATTTTCCACTAAACACCGAATTTTGTGATACTGATAGTAAGAATTATGTATATATTTGCTCCTTTATTTATTGCCTCCCGGATCACTACAACTATCTCCTTTAATTATTTATCCGGATTGAATAAGGTAACGCAGTATGCACGTTATCAACCAGCAAAATGAGCTTACTTCCTTTAATTAAAGTTTTGGTTAAAGGTGACAGCAGAGCTGACGGCTTTGTTACGTTCGTTCGGGTAACCAACATTTCTCTGTTGCTCTTAATTTCGAGGATACAGAGTACAGAGTTAAAATATTTACATTTTAAAATATAGTAGGTAATACGGATTTATAAAATTTTGATTTTAAAATTACAAACAAATTAAGACGACTTCTCCATATCGGCGAAGGAAAAGTAGGAGAGTCGCCACGAAGTGGCGCGATACTGCTGGTTCTGAATAATTGATAATAAAAGCTCTCGATTTGTGCGCTCCAGCAGCAGGGACTCTAATGACAAGCGCTACAAAAGTGATTTAATGAAATACTTCGCCTGCATATTACTTAAAAGTTTCATGTCGACAATAAAATTAGCAGAAATAATGCACAAAATAGCTGGCAATATTGAGCAGCCCACAAATCTACGGCGCGCCATTATGAGCCCAAATTGCCCACATTAATGACAAAAGAAGGGCGAAAGGTTCTGCGGCAACATGGGAGGGGCAAACACGAATTCCCAACAAAAGGTAGCAAATGTCTGGCTGTTGCAAGAAAAACACGACAACAACAACAACAACAAAGGAGAAAACATGAAAAATGCTTTCGTAAATGCATAAAAACTCATTTATTGGCAAAATTTACATAATTTCCCAGCGTTTTCTTTTGTGCACGAAACAAAGAAATGCGAATAAAACAACAACAACTCGAGTCAAAGGCGCAAGACAAGACGGAGACGAAGACGCGGCGGGCAAACGATGGCACTAATGCAACTGAACATGGCCACCCACTGTCAGAACATGCCGCTAAATGCGGAAAATAGCTTGCTTTCTTTTTTCCTCACTTTTTTTTCTGAATGCGACTTTCGACAAAACGAGCACTTTTTTATGCATTTCCCCCGCGTGCTTTGCTTACGACTATTTTAGCATTTTTTCGCTTGAATTTCTTTTTGTCTGCTGTTGTTTGTTTTTGCTTTTTTTCTGTTGAGCACATGAAGGGCTAATTGCAATAATCCATTTATAACGTACAATTTGCCCAACAGAATGGCAACATGACCGAAGGCATTAGACGCTGCCTGTCGCGGCTGGCATTGCGAGTTATTGGAAGGCAGCAGCAAGCAAACACCGTTAAGCGGAATATGATAGGCAAATTTCGTGGAAAATCTCTTTTTCCGCGTACATTTCATATTCTTAGCTGAATGAAATCCCAGTAGCATACAAAGATGACCCCCTCCAGCCACTCCCTTGCCAGCTTTCAGCAAACAAACACAAGCTACACCCTCCAACATTGCGGCAAAATAAAAGCAACATTTTGTAAGAAATTTCTTACAAGAAAATATTGTAGCAACAATAAAAGCCGCCACAGCACGATTTCATCGAATTGGCTTTGCATATTGTTAGGCGTTCAGGCGGCATATGCAAAGCCACATGACTTCCGAGCGTTTTCGTTGAATGCGGTTTTAGTGACGCGTGCAAGCAGCAACCCTCGCAACGCGCACTGCATGCGCGCCTGTAGAATAAGAGGCTGGTGGAGATTGGCGTGCGCATAGACTTCAGTTACATTCTGTCAAATGAAATAATAAGCAAAGAATAGGCATGCTAATAAAAAAAAGAAAATCTTGCTTTTTTTCATGAAAAACCTTTTAAAGGCAAATCGCTGTATTATGTTGCATAAACGATGTTGCAACGGTGGGTGGTCGTTGTTGGTACTGCTGTTGCAAAGCCAAATGTGCGGTGGCATGCGGAGATCTGATGCTAGTATACAAAAGTATGTAGTAGGAAACGACAATACTTATTGGTGCCGATTTTGTGCATATAGATTTATTAAGTACGCGGAATGGGCAGAGATCTTTCTCTTACTCCCATCGCGAACCGCGTGGTTGAACTTCTGTATCCAACTAACTTTATTTTCTAACTCTAGTAACAAGAGACTTACAATATGTTAACAGAGTTGCTTAATGTTAACAGAGTTGCTTAATGTTAAAAGAGTTGCTTAATGTTAACAGAGTTGCATTAAGCGTAATGATAAATGATCTATGTTAAATGAGTAATGTTAAATAAGCTATGTTAAATAAGTAATGTTAAATGAGTAGTGGTAGGCCATAATATATTATATGACTATATGCCATTGGTCACAAATCACAGCCATAAGTCTTTCTTCTAAGTTCTTTTTTCAGCAGAGCAGTTTAAAGTGTCAAATTCTCATTGCAAAGCTCTTTACTCTATCAGGTTTTTGATAGGTACTTCAAGTACTAAAAAAGATACAATCAAGAAATATTCATACTATATAGATTCGGATACGCTGACTACGACAGCATTAAAACTCAATTTGGTTCTAACGCAAGTTAGGCTGTTATCGCTTGGCCCTATGTGAACGGGCAGCTTTTTAATGCACTCTTTTTTGTGAGATGCTTTTTTTTTATAAAAGTAAAGTACATGCTCTTGGCGAATAGATGGCGCCGCTCACAGAAGAACACGAAAATATACATACGACCTTTTATTTTGAAAAAAGTCCAGTTTCGACGACTCGATTTCAGAATCAATTTCATAAGCTACAGCAATCCGCTTAAATGAAAAAAAAAATCGAAGAACTTCAAGCATATCAATTCAAGCTATAGGAAGCGGAAGTGAGAAATTCTAACGCAAGCAACAGCTTACAAACCAATTCGCTGTATCTTTCTTGCTTTCTATTACACCCCAAAAGTTACTTTTCGCTGTCGCCCTTCCCGCCTGCTAATCTCAAAACAAACGTAAATAAGACTTTTAATTTTGTAATAAGATTTTGCGGCATTTTACTGCATTTTCTACCCCAAAAAGGAAACAGCGCTGCACGTGCTCGGCCTGCTCGGCTTGCTCGGCCAGTCTTAATAAGTCAGCATGCCGCCGCGCACCCCTCAGTTTGCCAAGTATTTCACTGCCACCCTCAGCGAAATTCATTATTCCTTATTTTTTGTTGTTGTTGCTGCAACTTGTCCGCTTTGATTTGTGTGTTTATCTTTTGAATTTTTATTAGCAAATATCTTTTTGCTTCTATCGCTTATTTTCTTTTTTCGTTTGGTTTTGTTTTTGGGCAAAAATTCTATATCTTCAAATTAAAATGAGCGGAAATTATTTTCAAATAAATTTCCGCCGTTATTATTATGATTATGGCTGCGTCGCGTTGCGTCACAGCTGTTCTGGCCATTTGAAGATTGCAGTTTAATAGGCCGGCAGCGGATGTTGCCAAGTGACCCCGGCGCCTGTGGCGGATTTGTGAAATTTTTATTTACATATTTCTCTTTCCATTCAATCAGTGTGAGCAGCGTAGGCATTAATTGCCACAGTACTCTGCCACTCACCCTTAGCCATAAGCCATAAATTAACTTGTACTAAATGCTTGCTTTTTTTGTAGTAGATACAATTGTAATTCCACATGTTGGCTTTTAGTATCTAAGCCTCTGCATTCAGCCACCTTCAGCAGCCATGCCATACAGCTGTCATATGAAGCATTCTGCGAGTACTTCTGGCCACGATAAGCGGCATGTGGCAATAGTATTTAAGTAGTTATTATTAACATGTGTGCAACTCTTCAACGTTTTCGGAAAACTGTGAGCCATAAGCTCATAAATTCCGTTATCAGCTGCCAACATAGCAGCACCGCACAGACATTTCCCCATTTCAATTGTAGTGCAAATAATAATTTTCCCGACTGTCGTTTCGATTTAATGTTGTGCGCGCATTATTCAATACGTCAATATCGTGTGGCATTGTTAACAAACTGCGATAAGTTGCTAGCTTGTTATTAATTTATTGATTTTATTTGCATGTCCTGTCAGTTGTCGTGCACTTACAGCGATAGCGGTCGGTAAGTTTTTGCGGGGGCAGTGTGGCGGGAAAGGCTATTATCTTGTAGTGTTGGCAGTAACATTTGTTAAATAATGACAGCCATTTGCATATGTAATCGGAAAAAAGCAGTTTGAGTTTTATCAGTCGAACATTGTTCAACAAATTGAGCACACATTTATCTACTTTAATTGAAATATATGAAGGTCTTAAATAGTAACACTGAAGTATAGCTTATTTATTTTAGTAATGTGCTCAACACGAGTACTATCTTTAGAGAATTCAGTCTCACGTAGCTGGGTTTTACAGGTGCCCCTGTAATTTCCGCGTGCCTCCTTGATATTCTGTTTCCCATCTTTGGCGGTCACTTCTGCGCCGGTTCTCAATATTTGCAGTGAATACTCTAAAAGCAGATTTGAAAATAATAACCTAATTCAGAAAACAATTATGTAGGCTATTTGAACTTATAGCTTTAATTTATTAGAATAAGCCAGAATATCAAATAAGTCTGATGTAACGATTTTAATTCGAAGTCATTTGCACTATAAAAAAATTTAAAAAAATTTCTAATATTACTTTAAGAAATACAGATAACATGGGAAACCTAACATTACAACAGTAAGGATAGCTCATATCTACAATAACACGATTAAACTGAAAAACTCTCAAGCTTTCCGGCAAAATATCAATTCGAGCAGCCTGCGATCTTCAAAGTACGAAGAGAGTTCAATACATTCTCTGTACTGGGGTATTTTCTTTCATATATTTATTGTACGTTAATAAGTTCTCTTGTAATCCCAGGTGAAGGCCGATCATAATAACTGACGCGACAATGTTAAAGAAAATCGAATACTGCGCTAAGCGGGAAAATTATTTTTTAAATGGTATTTTAAAGATAGTTACTCAATTCGCTGTGTTTTTCATACATACATACATATTTCATATTAGTTGTCTGATCCTCAAAAGATGCCTGATATTGACTGTTTTTAATTCATTCAGGCCTTTGATAGGGTAACTTAAGATCTTTGCTCTGCATCTAAAAAGGACCAGAAGGGGGCAGAGTATGTAAGTCACTGTCTGTAACTTCACTTTCCTTTTTAACTACGAAAGAAGTGCTGCACATCGAACCAACTCCTGTGGGCGGGATGACCAAAGAGATAGTGTCTTGTTGTGACTGCTAAGACAGAGCTGATATGTTTTCTATTTAAAAAGACGAGCTTGCGTCTGGCTGCGAGGGATGTCCAGAGCTGTCTAGTATGTCTCTCCTTTCTGTCATCATTTGATGCCTTGAGCAAGCAAGTTAGAGTTGTTGGTGTTTACATATAGCGAAAAATATGCCCAGTTTTTTTGAAAAAAAATTTTTTCCTTCACATATTTGAGGGTTCTGGAGCACTGTCCAAATGCTTTGAAATGCCAATGACACCAATAATTCAATATCGCTCGGCAGTTTCATGAACTCTCACACGTTAAGTGTTATTTAAATTGCTGCAAACCGCAGTTGCCGCACAATACAATGAATCCTTTAGTATCTGTAAGGGAATGTATGCGAAGAAGACAACTGGCCAAATGAATTTTAATCATCGCGGCAACTTTGACTTTGATGTCTCGTGCCTGCAACATAGTGCGACAACTCAACGGCGACTTCACACCTCAGTGGCCAGAGCAATGCGCGAAAAGACTTCCACGGAAATACGACGATGATGACGAGGGCGACGATGACTTTATTGACCGTTAAAAATGATTTAAGCCCACTTATTCTGGCGGAATAATGCCGCACACAAAGTTTCAATGTTGCTGCACTTTGTGGTTGCATGTTCCCTTCACACACACACACACCCTCTCACACAGGCACTCACACACAAGCACTCTTTGAGGTGTTGTCGCAAGTTGCCGCAAGCGAGCAACAGAAGCAACTTGGACCAGAAAATTGCCATAACCGCAAAAGCATTAAAATGCATTTGCCGCAAATCCAAGCGCATTTAACGACAACAAATTAAACAATTTCATTAGCTGTGACACACACACATGCACACACACACACACACATGGCACACCGCCACCGCAGAGCATGTTGCTACCGATTGGTTTGCAACGTTTTGCCAAACGAAACCGCAAAATGTCGTCAATAAAAGGCGCAACATTGTTTATGGCTGAGAGTGCGTGTGTGTGTGTGTGTGTGTGTGTGAGTGTGTCTGTGTTGCCACAATTGAATGCGTTTTGTGTCTTACACACAGACAAAAAGCTGGCAATTTCTCAAAGCAGAAAAATGTTTGCAAAGAAAAGAAAGTCGCTGATGACGATGATAAGTTCTAAATCTGCCAGCCGCTGACAGCGAACAAAGCCGATCTTCTCTGCATCGCGCTCAAAAGCTGCCGCGTGAGCGTGCAGGGGCGGCAATTACTGCAAAGCGGCACAATTAATGTTGCACGAACACGAGAGACCCGTGTAAACTGTCCGTCCGTCAGTCAATTGGCGTGGTTTGCGCCTTTATTGAACTCACTTCGCGCCGCATGGAAACGCATTTTGCTAATCAATTTGCAGAAGCAAAGTCTTGACGGAGCTGCCAGATATTTTTGCTGGTGCGTGTTGTGGGTCTGTTGATGCCGGGATTTCGTAAAATTATGACCTGCCTGAAATTCAGGGGCATCAACTGTTTAACATCTGTAATTTTTCGGATTGTACACATTAAAAAAAGCGTTGTTCTTAAAATTGGATATTCTTGTTCATTTCCCATGCTATAAAATGCAAAACTTTTCCTTCAATAATCCTAAAAATCAAAATTAAAATGCTCAAAATCTGGCAGCCCTATTCAGCTCTGCAACATATTGCCCATCAGCGTCCGCCTAAGAACTGCAGAACTACATGCAATTCGAGCTGAGCTTAAGAGCAAAATAAATGCATAAACAGACGAACAGATACAAAAAGCTAACGACTGGGCATGTCTGCACGCAAAGATTTTAGCCGAGGCCAGCAGCCATCAGTTTTATTGAGCATAGCTTGTTTTTTGTTTCCATTTGTCCATATTTTTCACAAAATTAGTCTTGCCGAAATTCAGTTAGAAAAAAGTGATCAGCTCTAAACGCTCTTAAGTGGCGTAAGTTTTAAATTATTGCCTTCGAGCAGCAGGCTACGCTGCAGGATTAAGGCCTTATTTGACTGTAAATCATATGCAGATGATCTGATATTGCTCACAGGCGCAGATTGTGCATGCAATTCCTCATTTAAATTTGTTCTAAATAATAGCATTTCTTTCTTGAAATTTTACAAATTATGTATTATATAGAATTTTTGGTTTTTCTGCTATAGTACGCTTACCCTAAAATCTGCATTAGACTTATAATTTATAGTTGTTATTTGAGTGGGTCCATGTTTAGTCAGACGAAAGTTTCGAATTTATTTGACGTATTTTAAATAATATAATTATGATACTCTGCATTATTTAATTTAATGAAAGAGATTTGAAATAATAGCTTTCAAAGCACATGATCAAGAAAACTTTGAATAACCATTATGATATATTAAAAATGTTCCTTCATTTACTGTAGCAGAAAGATCGTTGAATACAAAAATATTTTAAAGTTTCATTTGATGCTTGAAGCCTTCTTCCTTTGAACAAAATTTTAAAATTCAACAAACCAATTTTGGAGTAAATTTGTTAACGTCTCGAAAGCCATGGCTATACTCGAATTTATAACGAATAGTGGTTGTATGGCAATTATTATGGCGCCACCGAAAAATGTGTTCATGCAGCTATATATGTATATAGAGAGACAATTTCTTTAGATGCATACAGTGGTTATTAAAGTAAGTCTTCTAGCTTCTTCTCTAGGTTAAGAGTGTCGCTACTTAGATAATATACATCTACAACTGCTGCGTACAGATCCTCAAAATCACCTCCCACCTTTTGAAACTAACGATCCATTGCAGATTCTGCAAATATATTGAGAATTTTCACAAAAAATCCTTACCTCAAAACGAATATACAGCTTTTTCTATCAGTTCTGTTGAATAATTTTAATGAACCGTTCGGTAACACATGTCTTATATCTATCCATGATATAGTGAGCAATATTTTAGTTTTCCATCTTTGACAAACTATTAAATTTAATATGACTGAATGCATTTCATTTGCTGCAAATAATTTCAATCTACGCACAAGCTCTCAAGAAACTTTTTCGCTCATGTTAGTAAAATTAATCAGCCAAGAAAGCAACCCTAAAAATTGACAGACAAAATTACACCATTTAATGACCATGAAAGCAATAAACTTCACACCATGTTACAAACTAACAGGGCTACTCTGACCCGACGGGCCGAGCAGTGCTGGAGTAGAGATTGTAGCAGCAGCTATGGGCAAGTAAGAACAAGAAAAGGAAGCTACGAATATTTTATATGGATGTGCGAGACAGCAAAAATCACGCGGAGCGAAAATGGCATGCCAGGAATTCAGCTTCGTACTAAAATTGTGTGTAATTAAATACAAAGAAATCGGTTGCCTTCGCTCTTCATCGCCCCCGCACTAGCAACGCTGTGGGGGTTACGCTTTTTGGCTGGGAGCAGCGTAGTGTAGGCCAGTTCAAAAGTTCGCATTCATTAGGAGTTAATTTGAATGTAAATGAAGAGATAAAATGTTTGCTAATGTTTCAATTAACACAAGCAATTTCATTTCATTTAATTTGTGTTGCTTTCTCTATTGCTTTGTTTTGTTTCAGTTCCTTTTGCTTGCTGCTTTGCCAGCGCCTGCACTACCTCAGAGCGTTTGAACGTTGCTGAGTTCTGTTGACGATTGTTGTCCTGGCAATTTTCCAGTTTATTAAAGTAATTTTAGTTGCCAGCGCACTCCCCCATAGCGGACAAAGCCCATTGTCCTGCCTCTCTTCAGCTCGTAATTTCATGTAATTCGCCTCTTAATTGAGTTGAGAATTTAAATGATTTCAGTGCTTTCAATTTGAAGTTAATCAACGTTTATGGCCGCAGTTGGTCTGGTACATTAGTCGCTTTATAGATATGCCGACATACACGCCGAAGAATCATTTCAGTTGCTGCCAAGTGCGGCTGAGAATTCGAGCGAAGGTTGCAGCTAAGCCAGCTGGATATCGTTAAAGTGCCACCTCCCTTTGGACACGATCGCGAATTGTGTTGCTTCCATTTTGAATAAATCACTCAAGGGCAATTGGTGCAGAGCTCAGCCTGCACAGCAGCAGCAACAGTTGCTGCCTGCACGCCAACTTCAAATCAGCACGCTGCAGATCAGCAGCCAAGAATTGAACTGTAGCATGTTGGAGAAGCATCAGCATCAGGAGTTCGTCAGCAGTAGGCATGGCGTACACTGGCAATTACTGAATGGAGTGTTGTTGTTGTTGCTGCAATAATGAAGGCCAACTTCGCTTTAAGTACACGTAGTCATGAAGTTGCCATTACACGTATTTTGAATGAGTGGCAAAAAGGAAGCATGCATCTTGTATGCCTCCCTTTTAGACTTCGTACCTAAGAAAAAGAATATGGAATCACTACTTCTGCGTACGTCCATGTAAAATGCCTAAGGAATCGTAGTTTCAATAGTAGCCTCAGAACAATGAGTATTAGAACAGATCACTACCTCCCGCACTCTTATCTTAAAAGCATCGCCATCTGGCATCGCTTAGTATTCAACAGGATCCATGCATGACCTATTTTGCTAATCAGTGTAACCTAACCTAAGTCTACATGATCTACATGAATTTTGTTATTCAAATACACTTAGAATACATTTCAAATTTTCTGCATCATGCGGAGTATCGCTAGAAAGGGGCCAAGCGGGGCTACTTTGAAAAAGATTCAGAGGAATTGAAGCTTCTTGGGAGTGAAATGAAAAAGCTCTGTTCTAAATTGCTATATCTTTAAATTTTATTGTTATTAGTTTTAAATAAAATAATACTTGTGTTTTAAACTGAATTAAATTGTAATTTTTTTATAAACTTTCACGAAGCTTATGGCTATGCATATATGAAATATATAATTAGTTATAATTAGTGTAACAGCCCGTCTTAAATGGCTTATCTTAGCCTAGCTTTCTTGCATTTACTTTTGTGTGCTTGTTCTATTTTTAGCGCAAGCTAATGGGACTCACACATTTTTTATATAGCCACGTTCGAACAATATTCAAAAGCTTGCCAATAAATGTGAGGATTTACTATTTTCTAAATCGAAAATCCAGTGAATCAGTAAGAAAAACATTTCGGCATTGACAACCTTTATTCGCATAGATTGCGCTGCCCCTCTCCCCTCAAAAATGCACAAAGAAAAAATGATTGATTGTTAAAAAAAGGAATTAGGCACACAATAACTTTTTGCAATAGCAACAACTACAGTAGCATATAGCAACAACAACAAAATGCTCATATTGTTAATATGTATGTATGTAGAAAATGCAAATAAATATCGACACAGCTGTCAAAAGAAGCCAACAAAGTTAAAAATAGCATAAAAGATATACTGAGGAGAAAGCAGAGGAGTAGGAAACATGTCTAAAAAGAAATGTTGTCACGCGGTCGCGTGGATTTTCAGGCAATCAGTTACGCGCGACAGTGGCGGAAAAGCATTTCCAACCATCGGGCTGCTGCTGTCCCTCACAGCAAGAAAGTCACAAGATGACGAAGTGCCAGTGCGACTGAAAATTCAGAAGTCCACAGAAGTCAAGTCACTGCTGGCAGCTTCCCCCTGCTGCTGCTGGCCCTGCTGACGATGATGACGGCATGTCGCGCGCATGTGATTGACAAGGATTTATTGTCGTTGTGTAGGCAGCAGCAGCTACTTTAATACTTGTGTCTGCTACTTTTACGAATATACGTCAAAATATGAAATGTGGCTGGACAAGACTTAAACTGACAACCTTTTCTTACATACACATATGTATGTATGCAATTCAAAATGTGAATGACCTGCTTTCTATGCCTTGCATGCAAATAAATTCGCCAGCTTTTCACCAAAGCAAATACCATTTACGAGCTTAAAACCTTTTTACACAATGCTACATAAAAAGTCTCCTTTCAAAAGAAGGCGTCAAAATGTGCTGACATGAGCACTTGTCACTTGTCAGCGCCATAAAAAGAAATGTCAAACAGAAAATGCAAAACAAACAAAAATTTCAAGAAAAATGCATTTCAATTCAAAAATTCAAATGCATGCGAAATGCAGAGCCTCTGGAAATTGCACAACTTCGGTCAGCTACCTTACAGCAAGAGAGCACACACGTTCAGACAAGTGCATATGCTTGTATGTGTGCATGCAGCCACATAGATACAGTTACCGTAATTCGGTAGACATCAACACCCACAAACAAACCGACACCTGAGTGCTTACCAAACACAGCATTGCAGCGCATAAGTGAGCTTTGTTTATACTTCTACACACACACACACAGAGAGACAGGCAAGCATGTATGCACACCCACTCAAATGAGCACATGAAAAAGACTCGTACGAATTGCATTTCATCTCGGTGCAAGATTGCATGCGCAAATATCCTTTGACGCGCGCAAAGGATTTGCAAAAGTTTGCACTTTTTCGCTTTATACCGCAGCAGAGCATAAAGCAATTGAGTGGGTAAGCGTGTGTGTGTGTGTGTGTGAAGTGCATTTGTGTGCAGGTTTGCTTGTTTCCCAGCAAGCATTTTTGAATGCTCTTGGCATGACTTGCATATAAGTTGCTAAAATGGCAACACCACTTAATTGCTTCAATTTCTTTGAAACAAACAATAACTAATTCGAAATGATCTGGCATCGAGTCCTTTCTTTGAAGGTTATTCTACAAAATATTCGACAACTTTTCTATAGCATCAAATTTGATGCTATTTACGCTATTTATATGAAAAATTTTTGCAAAACATAAAACTCAAATAGTGTGAGTACATTAGCATACAAGAAAGAAGATACTTCAACATACTCCATAAAACTCGCATACCCCTTCTCCATCTGAAAAAACTCAATTCTGAGAAAGGCGAAAGTTCCAGTCGTCATTTAAATATTAAATTGTCTTTTTTACAAGGAAAGGAAGCTGTGCAATATTTAGTCAAGTTCTTTGTCTGGATTTGTTGTACCTGGGAAATAATTTAATCATATGTTCATTACTTGTTAGGAAATCATGTGAAAGTCATAATACAGCTAGCAAATATTTGATTTCAATAAAATGTTGTATGCTTCAAAGAATTTACTATGATTTGTATGTTTCATGCTCATAAGTATAATTAGCAATTTAACTTGAGGCTATTTAATTGTGTGATAAATCTATTCAAGTTAGCACTTCTGTTTCAGTATAGGTACATCAGAGGCACTGAATTCAACTTTTCAATCAATTCTCGAAATCCAAAGAAAGTTCTTAATTTGCTTACTGGGCTTCCTACAAGCGCATATATTTGTGATATCGTCTGCTGTAGTGTTTGTGAGCACTCCTATGTGTATGTGAGTGTGTGCCCATGAATATTCATTCATGTTTATTAATGCATGTTTGCGTGTCAAGTGAGTTTTTTCTGGCATGCTCCTTTTTGCAGCATATTCCTTTTTTATGCAGATCTGTGTGAACCAAGTGTTGCTAAAAAAAAAGGATAAACGCAATGCAAAAATTTGTGTACGTATTTATGTATTTAAAATTCATAGCAATTGCAGCAGATTTTTTTTCGCCTTGCACATGAATGAAATATTTCACAACACTTATTGTCAAAAATAAACAAAAATAAGGGGGCTTCACTTCGAAATAAGAACTGAAATGAATTTTATAGCACTTTGAGAACTTTAAAATCAATCTATAGGCAGTAATTATTGCATGCCTACCCCAACTTCTTCCACATACCAGTCAAGAGAACTTGCAAAGTTGTCGATTTATTGAATAGTCCTACATCATAGAGAGGGAGTGAACTGCAGAGTCAAAAGTCGAAAACTGAAAGTATCGCTTTATTATGTGGTTGGTTGCCTTGGTCTTTGACGCGCCGTATTAATAAATATCATGGCTTAACACTTGCTGCTCCAAAATGCCAAAATACGACAGTGTGCTTTAATAGTATTGGACCACATGCTGCGTTAGCATTATATTGCCTTGAAAGCAGATGGAAGATTTTGAAAACATTGAATTTTCATAATTTGCAAATTTATTTCCTATTGTAAGAACTTGAGCCACTGCTTCATTCCATTGCGCTGAAATCAAGCAACCATGAAGCAGAACCAAAATTATTGCCTCAAATTGCGTTCACTTATACCTTCATACTTGCATATATGTATGTGTGAAAGATATGCACCATGCATATGTGTATGTCTTCTGGCTATAGCTTCCACATAAAGACGCAAGTCTTCGCACAGCAATCCTTAAAGAAAATTTTGCTGAACTTAAGCAATGGCATAAGGTACTTGCAAGCCACCTTTCCTTGCTGCTCGTTGTACGCTAAAAGTTTTGAAATAGGAAGCCAAACGCAAATTGTTGGCAAATTATTGTAAAAATGATGTATGTGCTCTAATCATAGACTTTTGAACTTATTTTGGGATTTCGGTATCAGTTTGAGGCTCATCGAAAAGGAAAGAGCGCACCAAAGCAAAGGATGAAGTGTAAGCGTGTTTGATGAGAAAATGGCGCAGGAGGTTGAGTATTCCGCAGAATGGGCGCCTGCTCTTATAAGAAACAGGCATGGCTTCAAACAGAAATACACTGAACCAAAAATCAAATCGAGCTAATGAAAATTTATTTCGTCCCTAAATAGTTCCTAAAGATATGTTGATTTTTGAATGTTTCAATAATTTAATGCATATTTTTAATGCCTATATTAAGCTTTCAAAAAATGCAATGTTGAACATACTTCGATTTCATCATTCAATATTAATAATAATAACCAAAACTGAGTCTTGTCTCAAAATAGCATAAATGAAACTTGTACTAAGTTTAGAGATTCCTTGAGAATTCAAAAATATTGTGCTTGTATATGTAATCTTCCTTCCAACTGAATTCACTTTTCCGCAATAAAATCCTTTCCATTTTACTAAAGAAGTGGTATAGCTTATGGTAATCACTTGCTATGCTTCCTCATTTCATAGCATAATCTAGCATAGGCAAAGGACTCCAAAGGAGTCAACATGCAAATATCATGCCGGCCACTGCCTCAAGCTGCAGCCTATGCAAAGGAAAGCGCAAGAAAACTTTGCAACAACGTCAGCAACAACAAATAGCAATAATCCTCGACAACACGAAAAGGACTTCAAGGACTGCATTTTAGCTTACAAAGACGTTGGCAGCTAGAATAATGCAGCACACACACACACATACACACATACACTTTATTGCAACTCACGGCAAGCATTGCAGGAATATTGCCTTGCAAAATGGAAAACATGTGAAGTTGTAAATCCTTTCATTGAAATGTTATGCCATGTTCGGCAACTCACATGAGAATTGGTCAAATCAAGCGGCAGCGGCAGCGCCTGTGCCCCACGGCTGCGAAATAAATGAAGAAATCGTGCAACAAGAAGCAGCACCAACACAGACGAGGCAATAATAACACATTTGATCGCCCTAAGCACTTGTGTGCCTCGCTTTTTTGTGGCGGTGTATTTATGTATTTATGTGTGTGTGGGCGTGGCATGCGTTGCTAATTTCCGAGTTGATTTATATGAAAATTATGCGCGAAACAGTTATGAGCTATGCAAATATTCCATTACAAATGGCCTCAAATTGAGTTGCCAACTGCCAGGCGCTCCAGGATAAACTTTTCCACTTTATTCTGCATGCTTTCTTTTATGGAAATTTCATTTCAACTCTTTTTATTTGTATGACCATATCAGCTTAAAGGATTTTATGCTCTTTTAAGGCTCCTCTAACTCTTTTATTCATGCGAGTAAATTGTAATATTTCTTTGCTGTTACAATAGAAGATCAAAGGGATTGCAGTTTTTTACGAGCCGCTGTACAAAGGAAGAAAATGAAAATAGAATCAATAAAAATATTAATACAATTCTTTTATGAGTACTGGGAAATTGCTTTTAGTAAGTAGTATGAGGAAGAAGTTAGGAAGGCAGAAATTATGAAAATGTGTAGAAATATTTAGCTTGTGCAAATCAAGTGCTAAATAAAACATTAAAACTTATAAAGTGGCGGTTTTTATTCTACCAAGATTGCAGATTGTATTTGGAGTCTTCTAGCCAACGCGGCCTTAGAGGCCCATTGTAGCATTTCTGAATTTAATTACAGATAATATAGTCGAATAAATATATGCATTGCCAAGGCGACTCAAACCACCTACAAAAGAAAAGAGACTCCGTTCTTTGCACGCTACGACTTGTTCTAGCTTAAGTCCTTAATAATATTCCTGTCCATAAAAGTATATTGTACAGCAGTAGAAGCCTACTTTGGTTTATACAGTCATATATTAGAACATAAGGAAATTTTAAAATTTTAGATATTTGTTTTTAAAGAAACTATTTTTTACTAAAAGGTGCTCGAAAAATAATTTTTCAAAACTTTTCTAATGAGTGGACATTTACTATAAACCAATATTAAAGACCAAGGACCAAAGCAACATATTCTGCTTGAAGTTTATTCAAAGAATTTTATTTTGAATTATTTCAATTAGGAAATTGCTTAAAATTATAACTTAATACGAAGAGGCCAGAAAATGCAAGCACACTTGCCCTTTCCTGAGAAATTTCAGCAACAACAACAATATACAACATGCACACGTGACCATTTTAATTAAAATAAATAATAATAAACAAAACAATAATAGAACTTCGAATGCCAACTTGCGCCCCAAATTCCGAATTCCAATTTGAAAATATAAATGTAAAGGAAAAGGAAAATGCGTAAGCAAAGCGAGAATTTATTGAATCAACTTACGGTTTTTTGCAACTCATACAAATACAAATACACAAACAACGAGCGCCAAAGTATAGACTCATGCATATTCGACTGTCATTTGATGCCGAAAACCATGCCCAGCCCAGGTTCATGTAAAGCACTGTGAAAGGGTAGCTACGCGCGAGTCCTTCGAATTCGTGCTGCAACACGCACGCTAACAAAACAGCCTTTGGCTGTCATTGGACAACAACAATAACAAGCACATCAACCGGAGTAGAGGCAGCAGAGGCTACTCATATTTCCATAGCCCGTTATATTTAGACTGAATCTCTTGCCTTGAGCTTTGGCGTATTTTCATAAAACGTGTGCGTTAAAATTTTAAACGAATTATTACTATTTGCCGAATGGGTGTATGTAAGGCGTGTCGGCGTCAGGATGTGCGCGAGCACCAAAGTAATGGAGCAGAATACACAACGCTTCAACTGCCACACACCCACTGCAAACCCCCTTCTTTCGGCTATGGCAATAACATTAAGAAAAGGCTCAAATCCAATTTGAAATGGAAATATTAATCCGAAATTGTTTTCATTTCTAACATTTTTCGCTGTTGCTCTAAATATGGGCAGTAGTTGCGTGTGTGTGTGTGTGAATGGCAGTGCGGGTGCACATATTTCGAAATACTGTAGAGTTGTGCATGAAATGTATGAAATATGTTCAAAGAATATGTGACTTGCTTTCAACTCGCTCTAAAGTCTATGCTCCAGACAAATTTATTGACATCCTTTATCGACTTCAATGTCAGAACAATGTCAGAACTCGTTCATTCTTCTCATGCTTCAGAGTGTTATTGAATAATTGTTCATCAATTTTCAACTGAAATCTCAACGAATTTAAACGAATCTTATTTTGTTATTTAAAACTAAAAAGTCGACTTTTTTGCTTAGTCAAATTAGTTCGAAGAGGGTTTTCGAAACAGAAACTTTATCCTATAATAAAAATAGGGAATTTTCGAAAAGTCATGCCGTACTCGAAAAACCAATTTATAAGCATGCTGATGAGATATCAGCTGAGTTTCTCTCTTTGACCAAAATTACAGCATTTAGACAGGAAAACTCTGCTGGCAAGTCATTAAAAGTATCAAATTATCCGCTGTTCTGGCTTTTTACTTATTTAGACATATATTTTTATTTCCATGATAATATTCTATGCTGATTAGAGATTCTTTTTAAAAATTATTGACTAGTATTTCGTGGTAACAAAAATGGCTTAATGCGTGCCGCTATTTTCTGCTGAAAAAAATTTAAGTTTTTATTGCTACACAAAGCATTCCAATTAAATTTTTACTTTGCCCAAGCCAGCTTGAATCCCTTCTTGTATCTTAATTTTAAAGCGATCCAATGAATTTCTCCTTGGAAATATGCATCATCCAAGTTGATTTGTAGCTACACGCATTGATTAAACTGCAGCATATAATGAAATATTGTCTACAGAATATGATATGCAATTTCCGCAAGCCAGCACACACGCACACATACACACATAACTATCTACAATAAATATGCAACAACAATTTATGAAATTACACATCAAATGCAACACAATAATATGCGATCTACACACTCGCATCCATATATGTATAAGTCTTGATGCTGTGTTTGTGTGTTTGTCTGCTTGTGTGTGTGTGTTTGTGTGCCGCAAAATAATGGCAATGTTGTTGTCTCCACCTTTATCGCGTACGATCACAACACTCCACCCATTCCATGGTAATTTTGCAAAAATATTTGCAAACACACACAAAATGCAACAACAACAACAACAACAACGTAAAGATCGCAGAACAAGAAATAACAACAAAAAGCAAAACAACACAAAACATGGCTACGCAGTTGAAAATAATTTATTCCGCATATCTGCAAACGATATAAATTCATATATTGATTGAATCAATCATACGCGCCGGTTTTGGTGCGGTGGCCGGAGAGGGGAGTAGCGGAGAACGACGACAAAGCGGCAGCACAAGAAACAGGTAAGCTGAGAGGCAGGATCACGGCACGATCAGGCGCGCAATCGAGACGCTTGCTTGGATGTAGGCCTGGCTGCTTGGCTGCCTGACTGCTCGCTGGCAATTTAGGCCCGATCATATTCATATGCCTGTCACGTAATTTATTGATTTACCTCATGGGAATGCATCAGCAGCGGCAGCGCGCAAATCAAAGCTGCCAACTCGCGCCAGTGCCACAAATGCAGATCACTTGAGGTGAGCGGAGCGGAGCGCAGGAAAGCGAAGCGAAAAGACAGAGCCACATAAAAATGTTTTGCTTTTTTTAATTTAGCCACGGATGACCGTTGGCTAAATTCAAATTCGCAGCAACGAGAACAGCTAAAATAAAAGCAAACCAGAAGAGATCCTGACTGCCTGCCGTTGGTGGCGCGATCAGTGCCAGATCACTGTGTGTGTGTGTGTGCGTACAAGCAAATAAAAAAAGCAAGCGCAATCGGCAAAATTGCAGAAACAGCAGCAAAATCTGCAAAACACACACTCATACGCACACATACATGAGTAGCAGAGAAATTGCAGGAAACGAAACCAGCGCAGCAGCGATCACCGATCAGCAATCACCGATCGCCGATCGTCTGTGTGCGTACGCATGCGCAGAAGCGATTATGCGCTGTACAGCAGCAACAACAACAACAACTGCACTATATCAATACACTGCAACAACAACAGTGTGCTCGATCGGCAAGATCGGCAGCCATAATGGCGGGCATTTTGCATTTTTGCATTTGTAATGAAACTGAAAACCAGAAAAATGCAATTTTCATAAAATGAAATAATGCCAAGCGAGCGATCATTTGCAAATGCGCTGCACCAGCGACAACAACAACAACAACCACTAACAGCAATCAACAACAGCAACAACAACAAGCAAGCAAGCCAGCAGAGTGACTGTGACTGACTGCGCGATGCGACTGGAAGCAACTGGCAACTGGGACTGTGGCTTGCAACTGCTACGAAACGAAACTTGAGACGTGGAAGTTTTTGGCTTTTGGCTGCGCGGAACGGCGTGTTGCCGCGTAGAGATAAGCGCATTGAACTTAAATTGAAAACGCCTTCGGGAGATGAACATGTACACCAGTCAGTTATTGCCGCTGCTGCCATGGCTGCTGCGGATGCGCGTTGTTGTTGTTGGTTGGCTGCTGCTGCTGCGCAGATCAGTGCCAAGCAATGGCAATTCAAAGTTATTATCTTCGCAGCAGCAACAACAAGAATGCACTCTGCATAATAAAGTGGAAAAAAAATCAAAGACAAGCCAAGCCAAGACAAGGCCAGAAACGACAGGCAGCAAATCAAAAATGCAACTCTCATAACTTGAAATTATGCAGAAAATTGTAATGGGGCTGCTGGTGCCATCAGGCACAATCAAACACACATGCACACGTACACACATATGTATGTGTATATAGCACATATTTGTGGCTAGCATAAAATACAGCAACTACATTGTAAGTCACTGATACGAGAATTTGCTTGCATGTGAACAGTTACGGAAAATGCTACCCCATATGATCAAGCTATTGCTCACTTCACAAAAAGAATTTTATCTGCAGAATGTATAACATTTTTTTCGCTTTCTCTTAAAAAATGTACATATAGCATTTTTGTAAAATTCATTAAATATTATCAAGCACGTGAGAAAAGTATTTCATTTCGATATCATTTCATCAGTGCATAAGAGCTGAGATCGCTTTTATGTGGGGCTGGAAGCAGAGATGAACTAAATATTGAAAATTAATTTTCTCGATAAAATTTCTTCTGTACAAAGGCGCTGAGAAGGGTTTTATCAAAGGCAGGGAGTCAAGTTGTGCCAATGATTTAAATTCAATTTTCTCGCAACCGTTTAAATTTATATTATATTCGAACATGTTCCAGTGAATATGTAAAGGCCTGTTAGCTTGTGTGTTGAGCCATGCTTAAGCTTTACTTACATTTTATAACTGGTGAACTTAACTGTCATTTGGCCGACGAGTCACCCGGTTAACGATTCTTTGTCATCAACTGGCTACAAACTGTCCGACTAATCAGATATTAATTATTCCCTATTTCCCAGAAGCTTGTTGGAACCTCTTCGAGTGTATTCTTTGCAATAAAAAAAAAGCTTCCCAATCCCATTCTGGCACAGCTATAGAATAAATTTCCCTTTATCAAGTTAATGCAAGAAAGCTAGACCTTAGCTTCATTCGAGGGCTGTTGCGCTAATTATTTATTTTATATATATATTTTTTCAATTTATTTTATGAGTCTGCCATGGATTGAAGCAGCTACTTCTCGCATCAGAAACAGAGCGCACACCTTTTAAGCCATCCTTTCCATATACATACATACATACATACATACATACATACATACATATCTACCGAGCTGTTTTTTCAGTTACAAATGTGTTAATGTCTATTTTTCTGACTGCACCAAAATTCAAGCCAAATAAGAAATATTTTTCTGCCTACGCCACTGGAATATGAACATGCTAGTATTCTGCTGTGCCTGCTTGAATTTATGCAAACCTACCTTCAAATGTGTCTACGCATAATTATTTCCAAAGTTTTGGCAATGTTCATAATTAAGCAACATGCTACCTGGCGCACATACACCCACACACGAGATCTCTACCTTCAATCCTTTCATGCTTTCAATGTAAGAATTGTTCAAGTTAACACGCATATGCATTTATGTGCATATACAACTCAAGAAAACGTTGCGAAAAATCTTTGCCAAACTGAAGAAATCTCAAGCTCGAGTTTTGCTGCTGGCATGCTGGCAAGACGCAGGACCTTACACACATATGAAATATAAACGAAGCATTTTTGAATTTTAATATTTCATGCACGATATTCTGACATAGCAGAGTGCAGCATAACGTGCCAAGGCGTGCATATCACATATCCTGGCAGTTGCTTATGTATGCCATGTGTGTGTGTATGTCGTTAAGCTGAGAAAAAGGTAGTATGTGAACAGGTCTTATTCGCGTGGGTGGTTTGAGTGCTAGAGCATTCCGAGAAATGTTTGCAATGACGACGGCTTCAGTGTATTCCCTCAAAAATTCTTCGAACGAAGTCCGTGGAATGCAGCGTGTCTACTTTTGCTGCCATAGCAACGACAGGGAAAAGGGGGATCGATGTATTTATAAGCTGCAGATATTTTCGTAGCATAATATTTAACAGAATTGTTTCCCAATGGTGTACCACTTCATATTGCGCGATTTTCAGAGCGAAAAAAGTGTTTCTTCTTAAAATAATATTCGAGATATACAACATACTTCGGAATATTGACTAGCATGACTATAAACATTTAATTCAACCCCCTTCACGCTTGAATTATTCTACATTCAGTATATAGTGTAAACAATGTATTTTGTAGCTTGAATTGTAATCCTGTTGAAGTTGGTAGAGCATATAATATGATAACATGGTAGCTTACACTAAAAACTGAACGCCACTAAACATAAATTCCTATACAAACATTTTCAAATCATATTTTATTGCTAAAAAAAATACAAACTGTCATCACAAGCAGCAGACAAGCACAAGTTTTCAAAGCACCTTTGGATATTTGAGCGCGACATGACTTGCTCACATCCTTTGTGTCCTGACTACGTGCGCCTCATATAAGCACAAAAGCGTAAAAACCGCTGACAACAGGCAAAGAATGACCCCCCCCCCCGCACTTGACAAGTATTACAAAAGAAAATAACTTTTAGCCACTCTCACGCACACACAAACACTCACA
Source organism: Neria commutata (assembly GCA_963457695.1). Classification (NCBI taxonomy): domain Eukaryota; kingdom Metazoa; phylum Arthropoda; class Insecta; order Diptera; family Micropezidae; genus Neria; species Neria commutata. Next base: position 13,888,223 of record OY735246.1, read on the forward strand.
CACACAATTCGATGCAATCGATGCGAATGATTAATGAAAAAAATCAGACAACGTCGAACAATTTTTGCAAGTGTAATTTTCACAATTTATGACATGAAGACGTGCCACTTCTAACACACACACACACACGCACACAAAACGAGCGTTGAAAAGAAACTTTTGCACTGACATTTTGCGATAAGCGCAATTGATGTTGAAGCATGCTTTTAGGCGCGCACGCTCAGAAAATACGCACTCATTGCAACATAATTAAATTTCGTAAAGAACTGCAGCTGTCACCTTTTTTGTGCTTAGCGCGTAGACAATATCATTTATTTTTCGTGTCGACTGTAGACGAAGAGAAGATGTGGGTTGGCCTTGCATTTGCGCCTTGAAGTGGGCAACAATAAGTTGCAAGAAAAGCTGCGCAGACATTTGACGATTAGACCGAATGTCATTTATCATATATCGATGAGGCAGTTGGCAGTTTGAGGCTTCTCGCAGATTTCTCCCTCACTACTACATACAACAAAGTTGTAAGAGCAGCATGCGAAGAATTCTTAAGTGCTTGCCAAGCAGCAGCTAGTTCACTGGGTCTAACAGCAGACCAAAAATAGTCGCCCTGCAATAGTTTCCAATTTCCGCACTCACATCAAATTCCTTTACCACAGCAGATTTATCAAGCATATCAGTTGCTTATAATTATATCGAAGTCAGCACTTCCGTTTCCCGTTACCCATTTGTGCGTTGTGCTTGTAGCAGCAGCAATTAAAATTAAAAGCTCTGCAGCTCCAGATCTCGAATCCAACATTTCATACTCATACACACTTTCAGAAGTGAGTTTCGAAAATTTGGCGTATACGCCCACATGTCGAAACGACCTACCCGCTGAAATTTCGCATAAATCTCCAACATCACAGCTTGTCATATGTGAAATATTTGGTGCTTTTGACGTTTCGTGGAATTTTGCGTTACAAATGTAATTTCAGCATCAAATGGAATGTTTTAATTAATTTATATTGTACGCTTTTATTGTGTTAACTTTTAATGGCAGGCTGTAATTTGTTCTACGCTCTATGCTGGAATGAGCGCGCACATGTATTTGGGAATTCGAAGGGTTGCTTTGGCGGCGAAAGAGTTGAGCCAAAAAAAACATACGCCATATAAAAGGCACTTTACGGATATACGCAGATATCATTTTACCGGCTTTATATTTCTTTGCGTATACTTACGATGTATATAAATATCTGTATAAATATAATATTGAAATATCATACCAAAAGGAAAAAGTTGAAAATAGGCAACGTAATATCCTGCGAAGCTAAGCAACTATATCAGTAGATGCATTTTAATAAGGCGATATCTTAGGAAATTTATTATGTCCTTCTTTGCACAACATACTAATGTAGCAATGCGTTCTTTTAGCAGCGAAAATTTTGGGTGTATACTTGATTTACTCAAGCAATATGGTGTGTTTAATTAACATTACAAATTATATTACCCTATATCGTAGAGACCAATTTCTTCCACTTTCACATCATTCTTCAATTTTTCGCTCACCAATTTCATGCTTTGTACATTTCTTTTTCAAGTATTGTCGATTGTAATATGCTAAACTGATTCAGCAATGCAATAAATAGGACTTAGTTTAGGATATAGTGGCTAGAGCACAGTCTGCAGGTCTTAAAGGACACAGGCGATGTGTAGGCTAGCTGTGAAATAAATTGAAAACTTCTTTAACGAAATATCGATTTTCAGCTTAATCAGAATAGAATATGAAAACAAATTGAATCGCTAGTTAGTAATTCTTAAAAAAACCAATGCAAGTTCATTTAAATTCAAAATAATAATTTTTTCAAACCCCTGAAACCGCAAATGAACTGATATCGATCATATACCTACTATAATTTTAGGAACTTGAATCGACTATGAATCCCTCGAATTCAAGTTCTTGTATGGGACAACATGAGCATTGGAATTATTCTCTGATAATATTACAAAAATTTTCAAAATTTCCATAAATTTTAAAATTTTTTGCGGCAATTGAAATCTCAATTCTCAGTGTTACTTATTTTTGCATGTGTATTTAAGAAAAGTCATCGACTCCGGGCAGTTCATGACTACAAATCCCACAAAATTCGATAAGTTTTTAGTTTTTCAACAAGAAGGCAACAGACTTACATGGCACTTTGTTATCTAAGAAGTTAAGTTCTGCTAGTCTCAAAAAGTATTCATTAATGCGAAGACATAACTCACAATCAAGAGCCGAGCACAAAACTCGATGCCATTTGTAATTCACTTTGCGCTGCTGCGCCAAAAACACCAAAATTAATAAAACTCATATTTCAAGAAATAATTTATATTGAAATTGACGTGCGCCACCCTGCACAGTCTCGCAGTCCCTCCACCCCCTCAATCCACAAAAGCACGAAAAGCCTAAATTGAAAAAGTAATTGCAAAAGTGAGCCAAATTCAATATTAATGTTTGTTGTTGCCGTAGCGGAAGTTCTGTGCGTTTGTGTGAAGTTGGCTGCTGTTGCCAACTTTTATCACTTTTGATATTTGGCCGCTGCCGAAAGCGCAACACAAACCCACAACAACAACAACTCAAGAACAATAACTAGAAACAAGAAACGGAAAAAAAGCGGCAGGTTTGTAAATCATGAAGAAGAAAAGCGATTTATCTTTTTTGTAACCCCACGACGAAAATTCACAGTATGTGGCGGTAGAAGCAGGCAACAAATCTCAAAAAACACGCACATCCTTACGCAGCGCAAGGACCAAGGACAAGGGGTTTGCACCCCTTACGCGGCAGCGTTACTTGCCCACTTTGCTCGCTTATCTCGCGTGTGCAACATGTCGAATCTAATTTTTTTGTTGCTTAACAACAACAACAACAAATGTAAAAAGTTATTTAAACTTGCATTTATGCCATTGACATCATTTGTTTTCTTTTCGCTGCCATTTCAAATGCGATTCCAGCAGCCGTTATGCGGGTTGCTGCAACAAATAGCAATAATAGCAACAACAGCAACATGAAAAAAATTTCATACAAAAATTTTCGAAATCATTTCTGTCATTTGCTGTTAGTGTTGCTGTTGTACGAGCTGCAAGATAAGCATCGAAAAGCAGCAGAAGGACGATTTTGCTGTTGCTTACATTCAATAAATTTTATTATGTGAATTATTTTGAGCATTTTAAGGCCACGTAGCGGGGCTGAGCGTTTAACATGTGGAAGCCACCTTGAGATCTTAGAGATTTTGCTACTAAACGGCAGCCTACATTCTAAATGGAACCCCAAAGTGCTCCTGCCACATTTAAATCCAGCTTGTTTCCTCAGCACCCCGCTTTCCTATGAGTGTATTTTCTTCCAACTGTGCATATGTATTTGTGTATTTATGTGTGACAAGTGATTGCGTTGACATGTGCTCATAAATGTCACAATATATTTTGATGCATTTTGATAAGCAGCACTTCGAAAGTTTTTCTTAATAAAATGTAAATTTCGTATTGAATTTAAGTTGTTGAGTTTAAAAGGAAAAACATGGACTACATTTATACATACATACATATGTATATGCAGAAGTATAGAGTTTTTTCATTTAATGAAATATGTCTTTAAAATTGAACATAGACGAGCGATTCAACATAATGCTTAAGAAGTCCTGCAAATTCTTTGAAGCTGTGCCGTCTAGTTATAATGGAGTGGAGCACTTTTACAATCTTCCATCAATAAAAAGAACCTAAGTTCTAACAATAATAAAATAGGACGCGTTCCTTATGAAATCTTGTGGTCCAGAACAAAATTCTAGTCTGCTGATATAATAATTTTAGCTGTCTGAACATCAAACTTGAACTCCGCTGCCATGATTGCGCTTCGAAAATATCTTAAAGCTTTTCCCAGCTGCTTGAGAATGTAACTGACCATGCTCAATATGCCACAAAGTATCGGCATCACTCTTGAACAATCGCCTTGCAGCCATTAACCACCAACTTGACCCATTTCATTGCCACACTTGTGCCCTCACACTTGCCGGACAGACATTGCCGCCGCAAGTGTCCATATCTCGAAAGGCGAATGTGTGTGCGTGTGTGTGTGCCCGCTTTCAGCTCATTGCCTCCAATAGGCATTAATGCAGCGCATAACTCACTCAGCGCGCCCGATTTATCTCGCCCGGCAGTCACTTTGCGGCACGACATTTTGCCGCATTCGTTGCGGTTCGTTTGCAATTTTTTGTATATCTGTCTATGAACTCAAACACTGACTCTTTCATTTGGATTCGCATTCGGAAGATGCCACCTTTCAATGTGCACGCGCATTTCCGATATAATTTGTTAAACACATTCACTTTACATTTTTGAGATAACGCCGTGAAGTGCGCTCTTGCAGGGGGGGGGGGGGGGGGGAGGGGGGGTGGAAATATGTGCAGCAGTGCTGTGATGCGAAGAACCGAGTACAAATAAAATCGATTTAGAAAATTTAAAAAAATTTTATATTTTAGATACATGCTGATGTTGATCGGGAATGTTCCGGCAGCACATTTAGAATCGATGCAAAATTTTAAGAAAAAGCGATGATCTCGTTTTAATTGTTATTCAGTAGATTGAAACAAGTTTCAAAAAAAAATAATATATATCAATAGTAATCATTGTAATGCCGATAATGAGAATTTGAAAGTAATCGGGCAGTAGTTACAGTCCATCATACCAGAAAACCGTAGAGCAGAATTGGACTTATAATGGTCAGCTAGCACCAGTGCCTAAGAGAGGGCGATAGGCAACATGTGGAACCAATCATCTTAATGCATCCGTCAATAGCATTCTTAAAAAGCCTTCTTCGGCCTCTCCTCGACCAAGGTGCTTCCATAATTTTAATCGTTTTTCTTAGTCTTAATAGTCTTTAAAATTTCATGAATAACTTTGAATCATCTGCTAGGAATGCTATAGAACCGATATGCATTATATCAATTACCAATTTCTCAATTGCCTGCTCGCAATTGATAAAACTCCAAGAAATGTTAAGATTTACAAAAATTTCAAATACAAAGCTAAAGTATCCCAACGATACTTTTTCACATAGCTTCAACTCAAAGGGGCTCTAGGGAAAGGTGCCAACTCGAACTGGCACAGTACCAAACAGCGCAAAGGCTCTAAACAAATACGAAGAGCCTTAATTTATGGGCATCAAAGTTGAGTTTGAAGTTACGGCAATGGAAGTGGTCAAGATACGAGCTGCCTCAGCAGCAAGAGCATGAGCAGTAGTCCCGCTGGCCACGGTGCCCGCGCAGTGGCAGCAGCAGCCTTAGTTCAAGTGAGAAGCGTGTTTTGTGTGGCGGCCGCATTTGTAGGCTTAAATGCTTGAGCGAATTGATTTTTGGTGTAAACGATGTGCAATTTTAATGGATTGCCACAGCGATAAGCGCTGCCAATGCAGGCGAATGCAGAAAGGCACTTTGAATGCTGGCAACTGTGGAGGAACGCTGGAAGGAAGGGCGCACGGGAAGCAGCGCAATGGTAAGGATGCATTTTAAATTGAATTTGTTTTGATTAGTGCGCTGTGGGATTGTGCTCATATAGAAATATATAGCAGAAAGGTAGGAGGAAGGGGGGAGGGGGGTCACTGAGAACACGCCTGAGTAAATGCAATCAATTTACCAGTTGAAGCTGCTGACACTTTACAGATACATGCAGCCTTTTTTAAAGCGCAGAAATTTTATATGCACACGAATTTTAAATAAAATTTGTTTCAAAAGTTGTGTGGAAAAAAGTGCAGAACCTCGAGCGCCTCAAGCTACTTTTACATGCGCAAATTGACATTTCAAAAATGTCAATTTAAATATTTGCAAATGTTATTGCAACAATGAAAAGCTGGCATACGGGCAACAGCAGCGACCGAGCACATTTTTCTACCACACTTTTCGTCCTTTCTTCTTGCACTTTTTATAAACATTTATACTTCGTTTTTGTATGCTGGCTACAAACAAAAATTTTTTTTAAAAAATGCTAGAAATTGTTCGCTGCAAACTTTTTTAATTAATTAACTACGCACAGCAACTCTAACGCTGCCACATCCCTCCTCCCTCCACCCTCCACCCATTCACTAATGTAATTCTGCGCTTTTGTATGCTGAGCAACTGAGCAGGCAACAGCCGAGCCAGAAATGTCAAACTGTCCCTTTTGCACGCTTCCTTGTGGGTTTTGCATGTCTGTTGACCTTTTTTTCGGTGGGTTCGCAGTTCAACAGAAAACTGTTAATATTTAAAAAATTTCATTTTGACGGAAATGGTATAATTATGTTGCTTGCATAACTTGCTCTTGCCACTTTCCACAGCCATATTTCATTTTGTCACATTAACGCTTTTTTCGTGCATTTCATAGCAAAGTGCTTGTCGAAAGAGTTGCACATTCCTTAGTAATTTTAATGATTAAAAGTATTTTTGTAAATTTGAAATGCATTTCTTCAACAGAAAAATTAGACGTGCAGAACGACGTTCAGGGATCATTACTCCAAGATTACACGCAATCTATTAGTAAATATTTATTATTTTAATTGCGGAGCTGCATACCGAAGTATTACAATAGTACCCCGATATCTTTGCAATTATCGTCTCCCACACACACACACACACACACACACAAAAGTGCCTTGAATTTCACCTAAAGCACATTTTGGCACTCCATTGTTTCGGAATGCGTGCCGGCGCTGCCTGACAAGGATTGCGATAACAAAGGTCATTTGCCGAGCGAACACTGCAAAGGCGCACATTGACTTAGGAATAAACGTGAATGAACAAAAGGACACTCAAACCAGTAGCACAAGCTATCGCGTAAACAATAATGAGAAGCTTAACAGTACAGTTGAGGCTGAGTGTGAGTCCCTCTACCACTCTCTGCCCACTGCCTGCCAATATGAGTGCATTCGAAATTTTGATAATGGAACTGCCACAAAGCAAAAGTCCAAGCATGTCAAAGCGGTAGACCAATGGACAGCCAACTTGACCATTGAAGTGGCAACGACTGCAGACTACGCACTGCAGGAATTGTGCAAGAAAAGGACGCAGGACCAAATCAACAAGTGCTGTGGTGCTTTGGAGCATGATTTGAGTGTAGAAGAGAGAAGTGGGAGTGGCAGTAGGCAATCGTTGCACTTGCAAACAAGCCAAATAGCAGTTGCAAGCGCTCAATGCATAATCGAAATGGAAATGCCGACCAAGGGCAGAGCAGCAGCTAAGCAAGAGAGAGATGAGGGACTGGTTCAGAGCCCAGAGCGCTTGAGTGCAAAAGTCAATTTGCTTTGCATGCCGGCATGAGTGAATGAATGAATGAATGAATGCATGAAATGATGAAGCTGGAGATTTTAATTTCAAGATTGACAGCACACTACAAACGTAGGAGGTAGCCCCAAAAGCGGGTAGGCACATGCTCGTAGAAGGGGCAGGCAGTTTGTAGATGCACTCCAACCTGGCAGACAGGCGAATCCGAATTGAAGCGTAAACACAATTGAAATTGCGATTTGGCCAAGATTAAGTGTGCAATGCAAAGCGTTTATTTTTGGGATGCTGGAAGCGGCGGGTTGAGGCAGAAGTGGCGGAAGCAGGAGCAGTACTTAAGTTGCTCCTGCTGCAATTCAACGATAGCCGCAACATGGCAGCATGACGGTTGCAGTTGTGGCTGTGAGAGTGTGGTGAATTTGTGAAGGTGGGCGGGCAGCTTGACCAAATACTATTGGCTTTAAGCTCATCAAACTGTTTAAAGTGGGTTTTTGATAAAGGTTTTGAATTTTTATTAGGTTTTTTTCGAAATAAGATGGATTACCAGCACGCAGACAGGCATTTGGGCATTATATTGCATTGATAAAAAAATTTCTTTGACTGAAATTTTCCAGATCTTCCAGATTTTGAAAGGAACATAGTTGATCCGTTCTTTTTTTCGCATAATCTAACACTCATGCCCATACATGCAAAGGACTTGTTGGTTTCGAAAGGATTATAGCTTCTCACCACGACTGACTCCAGCGACTTTATTCGTGACCTGGAAGAGGCGGGACTCTGGCTTAATCGAACTTTTAACAAATCAATATAATTTTTATCCATTGTCTCCATGTGCTTATAATAAGAACTACGTCGAAGAGAATCTGCTCAATTCTGCAGACTGTCAGCCAGAGCTACAAGCTTAATGCCAAGCATGAACGCAGCTTAAGACAAATCCAGATCCTGTAAGAGACACTTGTTGTATGAACCGCAAGATTTTGTGTATCTTTTCTTTGCTGTTTGTTGTTTTTTCCTTGGCTCAATTAAATATATTGTTTAGAATACTATTTACATACATTGCCTTTACATTTAACATTTTCATTGGCACTAAATTATTGCATTTCTAGGCTTGGCTTGCCTTTCTTTGGGTTCCCTAAAGAATCGCGTGCATTTTCACTTGGGTCACCATCACGCTCTCATTGCGCAAAGAAGCAAATTAAATCGTATGCATTTCGGCCATAAATCAAAAATGTTTTTAATGGCTAAAATTATAAATGCACGGAGCCGTAGACGAGGTATAAGAAATGCATTCAAATGAGTTCATAACTTTCAACATTGTAATTAGAACTTAATAAATATCAGGCTGCCATGCCATGTGTCCATGTGTAATAGCGCATATTGCCTTGGCTTGGTGGAATTCGAATTTGAATTTATAGCATGAATAAATGGAAAGAAATACTATACCTCTACTACTTAGAGCTTGCATAGTAACGACATGCTGCTGGTTTGCTGTGCGTAATTTGCATTGAAATGCAGTTAATAATTTACTAACAGCTTTTCATTGAAATGTAAAAAAATATGAAAATTTTATTCATTGCATCTCTTTCGAATAAACACAACAGATTCTGAATTATGTATTTATTACAAGCAAATGTTGATATTGAATAAACTAGTTTAATTTGAGAAGAGAAAGACATATTATTATTAATCTTGTTGTTGTACATTAAGAATCTGTTTAGTTTCATACAGGCATAGACTGTTGCTGTTTTTTCTAGGGCAGAGTAATGTTCAATTCCTTAAACTTTAAACCGAAAACCTGCACATAATATAATATTTTATATTGATTTACATTTTAACTCAATATATATTACTACTAATACTAGTCAATTTTAATAAAAAGAAAGTGTAAAATTGGAAGCATTGATCAAATATAGAACATTATTTCCTACACCTGAAGTCAATAAAGTGGTATTATTTAGAACATCACAATCTCCAGACTACAGCTCTTAGTAAAATGTAAAAATTATTAAACTAAAGTGGCTTTCTTTGAAAAGTAACTGAGTAAGTGGTAATGCAAACTAAAAAGTAGCAATGTGTATAACAGACTAAAGCTCTTACTTCCCAGCTCTGCCAAAAATGCAACTACATAGGGTTATATACAAAGATTCTTTGTTAACAAAGTTGCTACCGAAAAATCGAAAGGCAGAAGCACCTTCCACTATGTATGTACACAAACCCCTTACTTCCGAGCGCTTTCAACTCTTAGCACTAGCAGTGAATGACACGCTAAAAGCACAGACACTTGCTCGCTTATGCCAGCGACATATGAAACTAATATTTGCCAAATGCCAGACAAAACAGTCAAAGGAGCTTGCACTATTACGACCGGCAGAACTAGGCACCCGGTCTGACATGTTGAATGACAAACAATAGATCCCAGCAGGAAAAACTGGCAATGATGAAGCAAGTGGTAAGGTAAAGCTTGTACATTGCCACCATCCAAGGGGAATGTAAACTATGTGCAAAGGTTCAGGAAAATTTATGATATTGATTATAATTATATATATGCAGAGAATATATTAGAAGAGAATATGTATGTATATAAATTTTTCATTTTAGAATTCTTCTTTGGACAATTTCAGACATCTGTAATTTTCCTGCTGGCACACGAGGCACAGAAATGGAGCGCACAAAACCGATGATGGCCAGAAGAATGCGCTCTTTTGTTTGGACTTTCGCCAATTTGGGCACGCGATACGCTTTTAGTGCGAAATGTGAGCGCATGAATGGAAAAGGTGCTACTAGCAGACATAGTGTTAAATGTAGTTGAGTTGGAAGCTTGCGGTGCAATGGGGGAGGGCTGATGTGTGGCAGCATAAATGTTGATTTTGTATTGTTGCAGCAACAAAGCAACAACAAAACAAAGCAAAACACAGAAAATAGAGAGCGACTGCAAAAGGCGGCGAAAGTAAACATGACAGCATTTATTTTGCGCTTAGATTTATTGGCTCAAATAACACAGCAACAAAAGCAACAACAACAATAAGCAGGCTGACAGCATGTTTTGATTTATGCGCCTTTACAAACAAAAATCGCCAGGATAAAGCGCAGAATAATGACAGTTAATTAGCAGCTCACAAAATGCATGCATGAAATATGAGCAAGTTTTTCGATTTGCCAAGCAAAGGAATTACTTTAATTTCTTTATTAGCACGCAATGAAAGTATCTATGAATGTATGTGTTATATACACAAGCACACTCACACCTTGCAATTAACCCTTTTGACCGGCTGCTAAATTATTGTGCCACATTGTGCAAACGAGCAGTGCATTCGCTGTTGTATTTTCATTATGCAATTTGTTAGCTTTTCTTGTTGTTGTTTATTGTTGTTGTTGTTGTTGTTGTTGCTGTTGCTGTTGCAACACAGATATAAATATTATGCACGCACATGCACCATATGTGCAACTTTTGCGCCTTTTTGCAGCTACAACAGACGTTGCAAGTGCATATTATGTAGCAGCGGAGTATCCTTTTTGACACTTGCAGGCAGAATAACATGCATGCAACAACAACAACAACAAAATATGAGCATGCCATGCAGCACACCCCCAACGTCAAAGCTGCATCAACACATTGCTGCATGTTGTTGTTGTTGTTGTTGTTGTTTTTGGTTGTTGTTGTTGTTGGTTGTTGTTGTTGTTGCAGACTGCAGTTGCAGTTAATTGAGATGCCGAGTATGTCCTTGTTGCCAGAGTGTGGAGCGCTTGGGCATGTGCTGTAGGTGACAACAAGAGTCGCTTGAGTTTTATATTTTTTGTTGCTGTAAAAATGTGTTAATTTAAGAGAACTCAAAGCTAAAGATTGAACGCCATGTTTGAAGGCATAAAAATTCATATTCGTACATATCAAAATATACTTTATAGGTATATTAAAACTTGGGACAAAAATTTTATTTATAATAATAATGAATGTAAATATTTATTATTGCCAGACCATGAAGCTTCGAATTCCGCTTCAAACGCGAGATTTTAAATTGCACATATCTGCATTAAAGTCAGAGCACTTAATATAGTTTGACTAATCTGAAATCAGTTTAAATGTTTCTGTAGTCAAACTGGAAATAGTGTGAAGTTTCTAGTGGAGAAAAATCGTAAAGATACTTCAAAGCCAAAACAAGAAAACGTTATAACTACAACACGATTTCGATACGAATTCTGCACGTTGTGATATGCTGCCGTCGATCACTCGATTTAGCTGGCTGCTTGCCACTTCTGTTTCGCCCGAAGAACTCGCTTCTCTGAATGCCAAAAACCATGAACATAAAGCATTAACAACAGGAACAGCAATGTCATAAACAATGCCATGGAAAATACAGTAGGAGCCACAGAGTACGAGTATCTAACAAAAAGTGCACTTGGGGCTGCCGAAATCGCACAGCCTTTTCGTTGTAAAACCTCAGCTGCCAACGTCATATCAGCGACAGCAGATCAAGCAAATTTCCATAAATGCCCCGCAGTCAATATACAAATAACTACAACAACAACAGGCGAAAAGGAGCACAAGAAGTTTCAATATAAAAAATGGGGCGTCACACAAGAAGCTCAACGAAAACCAGAAAACCAGCCAAGAATGGAGCCACGGAGTTTGGCAGCGAGGCATAACTCAAAAATGGTCTGACCAACAACAACAACAACAACAAAAGCAACAAATATGGCTGCAGTTGCAAATTGCAAGTTGGGAATATGTATAGACAAGCGGGCAAGATGCAGAACTGCTTCCTCAATAAGCAAAAGAAAAATGGTAGGCAAAAGGCTTCCAGTTTGCTGGCTGAGCCGAGCGTAAAGTAAGAAATTTGCAACTGAAGAAGCTACTTTGTAAGAGGCAATAACCTCACCTTCTAAAGGCAAGGCAGCAAATGCACACATACAAAGACACACAGGCACAGGCACAGGCAGGCATGTATGGAGCGGCCAGGCGCAGACTGCAGACTGCAGCCGCAGTGCGGAGTTGGACTTGAAGTAAAGTCGGTCGTGTAAACTGAATTATTTTGGCTATCAACGATCAATAAGCCGCATTTTGTAGATCGCGCTCAATGCCAGTCAGATAGGTGCATTTGCATGAGAGAGCTAGACAACAGAGTTGGCTGACTGGCGAGAATTTCAAGTCTTTTTTTTTTACATATGAGTATAGAAAACATGTAGACAATGCATTGTAACATATGTAGAAAACTATATTGGAATTTGAGTGGCCAGTTTCAAACATGTTTGAGCATTTAGAAAGGCCATTCAAGTCAGAGAAGAAGCCCGAAGTAATGCTGGAATATTGAACATAGCTTAGAGGGGTGAAGACGAAAAGGGGCCACCCAAAACTAAAGTAGCCTGTTTCGACATCTCTCAATTGGGCGTGGTTTAAATTGGTTAATGTACAGCTCCATCATTATCTTTGATTTTTGCTAGCCTCTGATCAGATTGTCAATTTAGTAAAATTCTTTTTACAAATTCGAAATAGTTTCCAAAGTGCTTTGAAAGATAACTGTTAAAATTGGTATTGAAATAATTTTCAAGCAGCTCGATGGTTTGCTGGTCAGTTGGATTCGATATATCTTTGTTAAGCGCGATTATCTACATTTTACGATTTTGTATGAATGATTTTTTCGAATTTAGATAAAACAGAAAATAGTTTCTACAAAAAAATTTTACATAATTTAGTGAATTCGGAATTATTTCAGTAGTTTTTCGATCTTTGGCACGTACATGATAATATTTGAAGCTCCGATATTTTGATCATGTTACTGCAACTTAAATTTCCAAAAATTATTGAAAGTTGTTGTTGTTTATTCTGAGCATCTGTGCATTCTACAAAATTTTCAAAGTTGTCTACATGTTTGTAAAAAACGCGGCGCAACTGCGGCTAGATAGAAGCAGCTGAGACAGGAAGAAGACAAGCAGAGAGATTTGTAGCAGACGTGTAAGTGGCAGTGTGGCCGAGTTGGTAGCTGCTGCTGCCGCCTGCCACACAAAAGTCAGCGCTTATAATCTCGCAACTGCCATGGCAAAAGCCTCGCTTCATGTTGTTGTTGCTACTGCTGTGGTTCTTGTGCGGTGTAAAAAATTGTTAGCTGCGCAAGTGGCTTCTGCATAATTACTAGATTTGGCTACCAAAGCTTACTGCGGCACACCCACCGCGAAAAGGCAGTGTACTCGTGTTTGTGGGTCTGTGTGTGGGCGTTTTGCAGTTGGCAGTGTTGCCCGCAAGTCAAACACACACAAACAAGCACGTTTACATTCAAAACAAGCACTTTACACCTCCTTCAACTCATTTTAAATAAACAAGCTCGATTTGTAAAAAAAAAAAAATTAAAACAAGCTCACAATTGTTCCTATAGGTTTGTATTAATTCAAAAGCGTCTATTTTGTTATTAATATGTATTATTAATATAAGCTGTTGCTGTGTGTGTTTTTGCTTCTCGTGCTCTGTTGTTGTTTTGCTGTAAATTTAATTAATTTGTTTTGACATACATTTTTGATTGGTTGTGCGGATTTGTTGTTCGATTTGCGGCTAATTAAATGCAGTCAAGCATTTTCAATTGACCAAAGTTAACGTGCAAACAAAGAGCGCGGCACAAACGCGCACACATCAAGGCACACCAACACACACATATACAACATTGTTGTTGTTAGATATGGCATATTTACAAGCGTTTCGTTTTGATTAAAGTTCACTTTTAGTTCGAATGTTATTTTCAATTTGCGATAAACTTTCTGATTTGCTGAAATGTTCGCACATATAAAATTTTAGCTTTGTTTGTGAGAAAAGAAATAGATAAATCAAATTTTATGGTATTAGAGAGCTCATGACGATTGCGCTAATGAAGGGGAAAAAGAACTAACTTATGAGAATTTTTCTTTCATATGCATACAGACAGTTAGATGAGATTTGTCTTAGCTGGGAGTGTAAAGTACAAGCAAACAATCAGCGAATAATTGTATAAAGGTAGCATATATGTATGTATTATACTACTAAGTTATGCTATACATACATACATATACATATGTGAGAGTGGACAAAACGGACGAGACAATCAATGGGACAAGCACGTCTGGAAATGGAAGGAACTAATGAAGTGCAACTATGTGTATGAAAAACTCAACTAGACGAATGGACTAAACGAAAGAAACCTCTCGAACACTGAAGCAAAAGGACAGATGGACAGAAGGAATGCTAAGAACATAGTTTGAATAGACGCAATCGAGAGTTGTCACAAAGGAAAAACGTCCAGAGCCGACAGATATGTATGGACAGTAAATTTCGTTGGTAAGAGAAAGAACAAAATGAGCCGTGTAAACTCATTCTCGTACTATAAATTTTTCCTTTGTTTATTTCTGGATGTATTTATATTATTTGTGTAAAAGAAATTATCATATTAATATTCCAAAATTTCGTGGGCAAGTAACAAATATTCGATACCTTCGATTCGCTATCACTTTTGAGAAAGAATTACAATAAATCAAAAGAGATTCAATAAAACAGAAGCGCTGCACAATAAAATGCCAAGAGAAATTTCGCATTTAATGTTGCATAAAATTGACAAATTTATATTTATTAAATTTCCACTAAGAAGAAGAAAAGCAAGCAGCTTTTACAAAAATAATGTTTCAACCATTTAATGGCATTTATTAATGCAATTGTATTTGTGCCATAATTTAATGGACTCTGGTTCAGTGCGCTTGAAGCAGCTTCAACCCATAGATAAAGGGCCAAACGACAAGGGAAAGGACATGCCGGCGCTAATGCAATAACATTAACGTCCAAATGCCTTTACGGTGTCAAAACATTACGCAAATCTAATGAGCCCTAACGGCCTTAAAAAGAAATTAAAAACGGGAAATGTACGCAGCGCCAATAAAAGAAATAAAAATTCAAATTTTTTTCGTGCCACAAAAAGTAGAAAGGAAAAAAAAGAAGAGCTCTAAACAACATAAAATAGGAAATTGACAAGCCACTCTGCCATGAAATGCCGTCGCCTTCCGAAGTGGCATCTTGCGAAGGATGCGACGATGAGTCTGCCCAAAAAGATGCTCGCCGCCAACAGACCGCGACATTTTATTGTGCTGCTTGATGGCGCTCTATGGCTGGCAACTATGCGCACCACTTCGGGTCACCGGGCTATGGGGCTGCCCTAACAAGCGCCCTTCTGCGAGGGTGTGAAATCAAGTATTAAAATGTCTTAGTGGACTTAAATTTGGGTGTTTTGGTGTTTCTGCGGGGTGGTTACCCCGGCTTCGTAAGCATTTTTGCAATTTCTCGCATTCCGAGGGGAATTTCAGGCATTTACAAGAACGCCTTTTGCCATGCCCTGCTTGATCCTGACTGCTGTGACAATCTGCTGGGCTGCCAGTGTTGTTACTGTTATGTTGTTGCCCTCAATTTTGCGCATTGTCAGCGCATTTAGTTAATTTTCATGTAAATTAAGCAATAAAATGTATCTTAATGTTTCAATTAACGTTGCGCCTTCAATCTGCAATGTTTCACACACTCACACAGAATGCATTGTCCTTTTGTTTACGGCTAATGTCCTTTGCATTGTGCGTCGTTGTTTCTTGTTGCTTGATTTTTAATCTGCAGTAATTTTCATTGAGTTACTTAGTTTTATTGGCAATTGTTTAGCTTGGCATAAAAGCAGTTGAGTTCATAAATAGAAAGAAGAATTTAATTAAATTGACGAAAGAAAGTATTGTCGAAGATTCTAGTTTAACTATAAGAATATTTGAAGCAGATATTGCTTTCAACTCTACTTTCAAGAATTACAAAAAGTTTTTATTAACTTTATAGAACTGATAAAATATCTTAAATATACCAAACCATCTCAGCAACAATATCAACTTCAGCCTTGAGGTTAAGCGACGATATTGTCTTCTAGCAAGCCCGGCCTGTTTGATCACAATGAGCGTAATTTGGCCTAAGTGCGCGTTAATTTCCGCATTAGCCTTAAGCTCGAAGAAAAGATTGTCGCTTTATAATTTGGTTGTTTATGCGTTATACATACATATATGTAACCGGTGCTTGTTTGAGCTCAGCAGGCAAATTTCTTAACTGTAAGTATAGCACTTTCTATTTTCATAGTTGAAATGGTTCCTTTATTTATTAAAGCAAAAACTTGAAAATTTGTGTAGCAAATAACGAAGGAAGTAAGAGCCCTCTTCTGTATCATTCTAAAATAATTTCCGAGAAGTTTGGCTAATAATAAATTTAAGTTAAATCAATTTCGGATTCACACTTAAGGAAACTGAATAAACAAGTCCACAGGGACGAAAAATCACATATTCACAAGACAAACAGCTACACACCAGTTCAATCCGGATATGCTGAAAGTACACACATATTATATGTGTTGCTTTATATATTTGTAAGAGTGGCTGTGTATGGGTATGAAATTTTAGATTCATTTAACACTTAATGCAATTTCCACAAATGAAACTAATACAATTAAAACGAGAGCAAAGAAGAATACGAGTATGTGTGTGTGCATTAAATATGAAAAAGCAACAGAAACTCAAATTTGCAATTGAGCAAAGACGAAAATTTCCATTTACAAAATAACAGCATATAATTGAATGATAAACTAATCTTGCTTTTTAATAAGCTACAGCAACAACAACTAATCGTGCCCAAGCTGGTGCATGTGTATGTGTCATAAATTGGCCAGAAAATTAAAAGGATATCGGCGAATGCAAGCAATATCTAAAGCAGGATGCTTTTGCTTCGATGAAATTCACTATTACTAAAAGTGGCAGCGCCGCACACCATGACAACGGCTCAAGCGAGAGCTATGTCAACAATGTAACACAGCGATTGCAGGAAGAGCGTTAAGCCATAATATAGTGAGTGTCGAATTTTGTTACAAACTGTAATGAAATATTATTTTCCATTAAAAATTGCTCAATAATTAAATTTCGAATATGAAGTAGCAGTAAGCTGCTTTAGCATCACACCAGAGCAGCTCTCACCGTGCAACGCTGCCATCGCTAAAATCCAGCGCTGCCAAATAGTGCCAGCATCAAAAAGGACACTCCACTCGACGAGAGGCGCTTATGTGCGACACCTTCTAACGCCGTCACTTCGAAGGACTGCTGCAACGGCAGCAGAATATGACGTGGCGCTTTAAATTTTTGTCAGGCAAGTGGCATATTAGATTTATTTTATATGCCCTTTGCATGCACCTCCTCCTCTTTTTTATTCGTTATTAATTTTTGAACTAGCGGGGATAAGAGAAACGAAGATAGTGCGGGCAAAGAGCTGCTCGGAAAAATAATTACACTCAAACTATGCTCGTTTCAGAGGAAAGGGTTTCGGATTTTCCGTTGCTTGAATTTCAAAGGCTGCTCTGCACTTACCACTCTATTGGTAATACCAAATCCTGTCGCCGGTCGGAGCTAAGCAAAAACTATTTGGCACAGGTGGAGCACACATTATTTCTTTGGCCATGGTCGCTCTGCTTTGTTATTATTTTTCTCATTTGCGGTATTTGAAGCAAGCACGTAGGCAAGGATTTTGGAAGGTGGCAGAACGGGCGGGTTTTAATGTGCGCATAGTTGAATAAATTTTTAATTCTGAAGGGGGTTTTTGTTAGCAATTTAATATTTGTAATAGAAGCACTAATTTAAGGTCGATTTTCAAGAAGCTGAGCTCATGTACATTTCTAGATCCTTCAAAGGCGTCGCGTCTCCAGCAAAAAGTTGTCCGACGGGCTGCTAAACAGGCAAAGATGCCTGGTTTATAGCTCTGCAAAAATGAATAAAGTTTAGTTAAATCCTTTCTATACAACATTCAGCTGATATATTAAATTCTTTTAAGGAACTCCATGGACCTTACATAAACCACTCACTAGCAACTGACTTCCCAGCAATGTTTATGCATTTTTCCAGAAACTATTTCAAAGCATTGCCATTTTCTCAAATTGTGCAGCCCCTGCTCCCTGCCGACGCCACAGAATGTTAGTCTACAACCACAGCATGTCATTTTTCACAAAAAGGACCTGTACGTTTTGTAGTCGTATGTTTGTGCAGTAGAGTTTTGATAGTGTTTGCCGTGGTAAAGTTCTTTTTGTTTCTGTTGTGGTATTATTTTTGTAATTTATTTGGCTAAAAGACAAAAGACAGCTGCACACATGCGATTTTTTGTGGCATGGGATAGTGCTAGCTCAATGTGTGTTGCAGAGGTGAACACTCCAAACAATTTTTTGCAGCTGTAAACTGAGCAGTGCTTTTGTGTTTGTGTGTGCTTGGCAGTTCCTTTTACCTTTTCAATGAAATTATAAACAATGTTACCTTTTTGTGTTGGACAAAAATAGTTGTAATTATTTGCAAAACATTAAATAACATTGTAGAAACTATGAGGTTATGTTCACAATCTAGTTATATGCTATGTATGTGTATGTGTGAGGCGTCAATACTTGGCATGAGTAATTTGCTTTTAAGCGGTTTCTAATATCAAAAGTAAACACAAGCAAAAAATTATTCTGCCAAATTGTCGACGCTCCTTTATGCCTTCTCAAAACTTATTTGCAGGGTTGCTTCAAAAGTGCGTTGGTTGCATATTAAAGCGTCTGCTTTTTAATGTTTATGTCTGCTTTATCAGTTATAGGCCGCCCACAAAGGATACAAGATACTTTAAAGTGGCACACAGCTGCCAGCCGCACCCTCAACACACCGCAGGGAGCAACAAAGTTCAGTGCTGCCGTGTATTGGCCAAAAAGTGCCGTAATAAAGAAAAATAAAATACATTTAGAAGATGTTTTCATGGTCATAATAGGATTTTCAACTGGCAGCAGCGACACCATAAGTTGCCTCATCGCCATGGCGCTGCTGGGCCCCATTGTAAAGCTGCAAAGTCAGCATTAATGCCGCTGAATTGTGCGTGGCACGCGTACAACTAACGCCTCCCACCCGCTCATAATTGCAGTGTCTGCCACACACACAAGCGCCAGTGTTGCCAGAATGACGTACATATGTATATTAAGTAATTTTGACCCAAACGACATGTTCATTTGTACTTAAAATCCCGTTCTTAAACATAATTTCTCGAATGGTAATTATATAAAATTCTTAACTTTAAAACTTTGGTTATTGGTAACTATGGAAATTTCTTAGAGGGAAAAAAATAGTATACCTTTCACTTAAATTTATTACTTCAGTTACACAGTTTGATTGCCACTTTCAAATCCTTCATGGCGGCTTACTGAACTGAAGAAGGCATCAGTGCTGGCAGCAAGCTCTCTACTGAAGTTCGCTGGAAACTCTCGTATTCAACAGATCACTTCTTTGGGACTCTTAATCGAATCCTATGATACCGCCATAAAGACCCATAAAGCTCTATGCATCAGCCAGTGTAACTCAAACTTACCTAAATATCATCCGAAAGGTATCACTTGAAACAAAATATGGAAATGTGAGATTTGTGATTCCCGTTAGAATAAAGCTTTTAATCTACACTTGAGCAGAGCTGTCGACATAAAGGGACTTCTATTGTAAAATGTATAAGCTTTCTTTAAATCGTATCTAAAACCAAAAAGAAGTACAACAAAATAAGTCAAGATGTTTGTTTTATTTCAATGCAATTCTTTGCTTACTTTTTTGAGTAAGAAATATACCAAAATTCATAAAACATGCTACATTTGCATGGAAGAGATCTTGAAGATTTTTACTTCTCTAATGTGACGGATTTGTATATGCAAATTACGAATTTTCATTGAACATGTCTGGCAACACCAAGCTGAGCGCCGCCGCTGACCTGCAGCCATTGGCATGCTAATAAGCTGTCATTAGGTAAAGCAGGGATGCTTTTCTTCACACAAGTTTTTGTTATATTTTTCTTGCCTTCATTTTTTTAGTAATGAAACGCGTAGGCAAATGGCAGCAGGTTTCAATTTCCAAATTCGTTCTGCTTATTTTTTTGCCACAGCACATCTTTTAACAGGATTTACACTAGCGGCACGCAAGTTCATTACCTTGAATTTACAGTTACTTTTAAATGTTACCTTTTCCCCGCAAATGGCGGCAACTGGCGCAGGAAAGACATAAAAAGGCATTACCTCGAAAAAGTAATTTTTTCATATTTCACTTTTTGGCATATGCCGTAGACAAGCTGCGTACCGTTTGCAGAGCTTTACCATAGGGAATTTTAAAGAACGTTCTTCTTATGTTTTAGCATATTTTTATTGTTGTTGTTGTTAGCTACACCTGAGCACAGCGCGCAACACAATTGCCTCGTATATTGCCACAATGGCTTTTGGGGGGCAGCAGCTGCGCCTTATAGTTAGTACCTACACTTTGAGCTCTCTCTCTCTCACTCTCTCACCTGACTCCTTTTGTTGCTATCAAAAGTACCAAAATGCATTTTTTATGAAATTTATGAACTTTTCCTTACGTAAACATGCGTTTAAGTAATTTTTGTGGAGAGTTGTAGCCAATTTGTGGTTTGCAATGCGTTTCAAGGATAACGGTTTGCTTATTGATTTTTAAATTAAAGAGTGCAAATTGAGCTCACATTCGCAATTTTAATTAAAGTTATTTTTAAGTTTGGATAGCAGAGAAATCTCTGACTTGTTTAGGAACGCCGTTCTTTTCAGGGCTCGAACAGATTTCGACACTAGGTATCAAAACTCTTTGGAAATTTTTTAAACACATTCAAATTCTGATAGATCATTATTTTGACCACTACTAAACGGAACTCAAACTGGCATCGCTAATGACCCAACAGGGTCTATGCGTGGTCTTTTTAGGCGCTCAGCTCAACCTAATCAAACCCACTTTAAATATAAGACTCTCTTTTAGTAAGTCGTTTGATAATACATACCTAATGGATTTTGCTGAAAGCAGAAGGCCCTTACTGAATAGAGGGGGTGGAAACATATATATGCCAAACCCTTTCGCAGTAGACGACAATAGTATTTTACAACAAAATTATTAGTCAAACAAATTTTCTTCATATTATTATATTGAATCGATCTACACTCATTTTTAATTAAAAATAGGTTTTTACATTGTAGAATCAACTAAGTCGACTTTGCCTCTTCCGCAACCACCCCTTCCCGAATTGTAATCTGCCTTAGCAGCTGTTTATGTCTAGCTTAATGCTGGAACTACGAACAATTCCATTAACAAATTTCATCATAAACTTAAAATAAATAATTTTAAATCCCAAAAAATGCCAAATCGATTTATGAAAATAGCAAAACTTTTAAAAAGTGTTTATGCTCGTGTGTGTGTGTGTGTGTGTGTGCAAGCTGATTGCAACTTCAGCTTGCCTTTCATAAGTGTGAGTATTTATTGCCGCGCGATGCAGATAAACATCAAAGGCTGAGCATAAACGCCAGGCGCAAGAGCAATTGCCATAAAAAAGCCGGCTGCCTGCCATATGTGTGTATCAGTGAGTGTGCATTTGTGTGGGTGTGAGTGTGTGTTGCTAAATTTCAATAATTCAAAAATTCATAGCAGCACACACACACACACACACACACGCTTGCACTCATAGATACACGTGAAATTGTGTGCTAAAACCTTTGTACAGTGAGCACGGCAGTAGAGGGGAGAAGGGGAGCAGAGTGTGCAGAAAAAGGTAATCGTAAAAGGAAGAAGAAAAATGCGCTGCTGCGATTTCGCATAATAATAAAGATCAGCGGCATTCTTAATCTGCCAATAAAAGTAAATCAAAGCCACACAAAAGCACTTGTGGGCCGCAGAGATTTACACACATGCACGCATGCAGGCGGAAATGCAGGCGGGCAGGGCGGGCGGCAAGGCAGCGAGAGATGTTGAAAGGACTCGCATTTGCCGCTACAGCCGGCAGCAGCAGCGCTTGCGTGCGTAAGAGGCATTTCCTGTTTGAAATTGCACATGTATTTGTGTGTGTTTGAGTGAACTCAGCCTCGTTCTTTTGTCCTGCCACTGCTCTGCTACAATTTCCATTTTTTTTTTCATTTTTGGCATTTTTCAATTTTTGTATGCTGTAAATTTTGCTTGCCTGCTTTTGCTTTTGATTTCGGCGCCTGCTTCTGCTCTTCTGCTACTGTGCCTCTTCCTGTTCCTGTTTGAAATCAAGCGCATCCTGCTGAAAAGTGTGCAATTTTAAAAAGTCATAATCGCAGATAAGTGCGGTCGCTGCCATTCATTACAATGGCTTTTGGATTAGCAGCAGCAAACGTGTAACCAAAAAGTAGACAAAAAATCACACAAAAATACCTCACTTTATGTGTAATAGATATTCACACACACACAAACGCATGTGCTTGTGTGTGTGTGTGTGTGCTGATATGAAATATGGCAGTGCCCCCATATGAAAATCGCAATTTCATTTGAGCTGCTTTGAGTTCGTCGGTCCCTTTTTCGCATTCAAGTATCTTTTGCTTGCATTGCCTTGAAGTGCGCATATATAATGCAGCCTTTCCCCTCGTTCTTGTTGTTGATCCAAGGCATTAGAATATTAAAAGTTATTGGCAAAAATGCTGACAAAAGAAGAATAAATATTTAGTGAAGAGCATTTCTCGAGCGTTTCTAAACACAATGCAAATTATTGGCTATGCTTTGTAAATGTGTACTTTTCTTTTGTGGTAACGGTTTTCATTATTCCCAACGTATGTAACTGTGTTTTAAAGCAATCTTTAATAGAATGAAGATACTTATGCATAAGTACATCAAAAGCATGCATTTCTATTTCTTGAGACATGCGCTTCTAAATACATTTGTAATGGAATACTAAGAGCCATTTAAATTCCAATAAAAAGTTTCAAATCATATGCTAAAGACAATATCTGACAATGCTAAACGATTTTCAATAAAATAATTTTTCAATAATTGCTTGTATTAATTATTATTTCAAGGTTCATATACAGCAAGTGAAATTTTAATGATTGTAAAAGAGCAAAATAATAAAAGATAGTAGGCAAAAATAATAGGTTTTAAAAGTTGGAGATGCCATGGAAGTAATAGAAAATGAAAAGCACAAAATGAAAAAAGACGACAAAACAAGGAGTAAAAGCTAAGGAAATTTAGGATAAGCCAAGAAAAAGGAAACTATTGAAGCCACAAGAAGTTCACAGATATCAAACCAACAGCTTGGGCAACAATTCTTGGCCATTTCTTATCTGACATTCCCCTTTCGAACGGTAGTTAATCGAAAGCTCATTCTACAGCGAATGCACTTTATAAGTTTAAACGAAATCGAAAATCAAGTTGATTTTTTTTTATAAGGAAACGCATTTAAGGCATTTTAAAAAAAAATTTATGCAATATTTTTTCTTAGTATGATTTCGTAGACGCTACGAAATATTGCCGAACTGCCAAGAATTACAAGCAATCAATGCTCTTGCAATTTGTGGCACACCACAAACACACAATCGAGTGCTACACATATACATGCATACAAATTCTATATACAATTTTTTTTAAATCAAGCAAAAAGCAGCCAACAGGAAAGAAAGCGTTGACAGTAAATTGCTGTGACATGTCAGCATTATTTGCACATGGGGTTAATTTCGGTGATGGCATATTGCGTCAGACAGATGCACGCACACACACACACTAACGCCGCCGCCGCCAACAAAACATTAAGGCACACGTGCGACAACAACGAGCACGACCAGAAAAAGTTCACGCCAGTACAAAAGCAAATGCTGATACGTTTCCGCTCGCTGCCGCGCAAGAAAAACATCGCATTTACGCCTAAATATATGCTATAAAAAAAGTGCGCACACACACACAATGACGCTGTATTTGCATATGCACACATACTAACTGCATGTGTGTGTGTGTGTGCGTGTGGCTAAAGTGTCGCTGTCACTTTGCATTTGCCCTCTGAACTGTGTGAAAGGTGTGGCATACAATTTCTCAGTTCTTTTTTGGGAGGTTTCCAGTGTCTTTTTGTTGTTGTTGTTGCGCCACGCACATTTCTTATTTGTACAGCCAAAATAATAATTTTTGTCTCCCTTCTTTTTTTTTTGATGTGGGCGGGAAATATTTGCTGTCGCGCTGGCACTTAATGCATTCGAAATGAAAGGTAAACACTTAAATGCCAGGTAAGCGCAATTTTTGTGGCGCGTTTTTTTATTTACACACACGCACAGAAAAACACACAAGCACACACATACTTTGAATAAATTGACTTTTGACTTCTATATACAAATGTTGACAAATATATAAAAAAAATTGCACCTTAGTCAATTTCAAAGTAAAAGTGACAAAGACTATTGTCATGCAAGTTGAAAAGAGGCGTGTTTGATTTCGTCATACCCGTCTAAAATAAAATTTTTTTTCAAATTTAAATGCATTGAAATTAAAATTATTGCTTTCAAGCTTTCACACATGAAAGCTGACTCAAACTTATTAAAAACAACAACACAAAGTACAAAAAAAATGCAAAATTAATACAAAGCAACATCGACAACAAAGATCAAAAAGCATCGAGTCGTTTGCATGGCCCGACCGCACGTGACCAAGCCTGTCACATATGGCGGAGGCGGCGGCGGCTGGCGGCACTGGACAGGCGTGAAACAAGTGGTTTTGACACCTCAAAAGGTTCGCAGCAATTTTTGGCTGGCGCATAAAGTTACCCTTTCGCTCGCTGCTTCTGCTTAGAAATCACTGAACTACGCTGGTCAAGGGTCAAGGGTCAAACGCGCGGTTGTGGGCAGTGGGCGTTGTTTTTGCTGCGTGTGCCAAAAGTTCATTAACTGCTTTCGAGTTGCATGTGAGGGTTTCTTTTTACAATTCGGACGTGCTCTTTAATTTTGCATTTGAAATAATCGTTTTTTGTTGTGTACCTGGCCGCGGCAACAAAAAAAAGGTTTATTTTTAAATTGCATGTATTTAGCTAAAAACATTCCAATATTCTCCCAACTTTTGAAATTCTTTTTAATAATACGCTTATCAACACTTAAAAAGAGTCCTTTATCTCAGTGAGGGTCTGGTCGTTGATGCCAAATCCCCCTACAACTAACCAATTCAACAAGTTTCATAACAAACCATAGACGCCGAGGCCTAAATCTTAAGTCATATATAGTCATACATGGCCTACCATTATTCAATGCACCGACCACATATTACCCCCCTCCACATCCCCTTAACGTTCTGTTAACATTATGTTATGCTCATTTATGTAGGCTCACTTCACATTCAGCTTTCTATTACGATGGCTTTTTTCAAGTTTCTATAACATCGAGTTAAACAATAAAGATCAGTTAGAATCAGAACTTCAATCACGCGGAATGTTGGTTCGAGTTGAAGGCAGATCTCCGCCCTCTCCATGTGCTAATTCAAGCAAATTATGGCGGATGTAAAATCAATTCTTATTCATATTTGTGTAATTTTTGCTTATAATTGATTGTAAGCAACTGCGGCAATCGTCTTCAGGAGTAATCTTTCAAAATAGTCTGATCACTTTCACTGGGATATCCAAAGCCAAAACAATCTACCGACCGTTTATTGCCAAATTCTGCGTATTCTATAATTATTTCTTATGTGATTACTGAAAAAAAATCAAGCTGCAGAATAGCACCGATTCCAGTTCCACTTACGCTTCTGGTTTGAGAATCATCTGCGCCTTGTCTCTGCTGAAAATATTCAACTACGTATTAAAAGTTCCAAGTCGCTGAATGTCTTTCAATATTTAAGCAACAAATATTTGAACGAAACAAGTAAACGGTTTAAAATTCGATTAAAAAGTTGCTGCTATTCAAAACATTTTTCGCTACTGTGTAATTTTTCATTAAAAAACCTACATGCTTCAAAAATATATTTTCAATACAACAAAAATTTCTTAAATCCCAAACACGAAGCAGAAATAATTTTCATGTTCACTCTCACCAATCGCAAAAAAGTAAAAATAAATTTCGTCTGAGCGGCGAAAAGCTTCAAACTCCAGGCACACATAAATGCGCTTTAATTAAAAATTAAATCCTTTGCGTTTGTAATTATGAAGTTCCCACATAAGCGGAAAATGGCATGAAAAATATATGCGCGCCGCTCCATCTTCCCCCTTCTTCCTCATCACCGGAAACATAACCCTTGCCTCACTTGTCGTGTAAACTGTGAATAATTCAGTTATAAGAAAATAATTTTCCATGCCCCATGCGCAGCAGCGGCAGAAAAAGTCTGAGCGGGGGGAAGGGGGAAAAATGCTCGTAAGAAAAATCTGAGCAACCAAACAAGAACAAAAACAACACCAGCAACACACTCATTGCCACCAGCGCGCGACGAAATAAGCAGGCAGCAAAGGCAAGGAGCGTGCTCGTATTTCTTGCCGTGCTGCTGCCGTCGTCTTCGCCTTCGTCTCCCGCAGTTGCTGCCACGTTGGAAGCATGTAAATAAGAATTATGAAAATAATAATGGAAAAAGGATTAAGACACAGACAAGCGCCAGCAAACCAAAGCAAATGAAACCGCGACATAAGAACGCCGACAAGGAAGCAAGTGGCAAGTGGCAAGCAGACAGCGGTGGTGGTAGCTGCTGCTCTCACCCTACAAAAAAACCAGTGAGCAGCCACTGCCAGTGTAACGTCGGAGATGCCGCGACAGCAGCAGCAGAAATTTTCCAATTTAAAGAAAAACATACGAAAATGTGGTTTCCTGAAGGCAGCAGCACAAACACACACACACACACATACACCAACGCACCCATGTAAATCAAAGAATGTTATTTAGGAATGGGCGAAATAATCGATATCAACAAATATTTTCTTCTTTATATCGATATAATAAAATATGGTATTTCCGTACGTTCCATGAAACGAAAAAAGACCTTACTTGCCATTAGACAAAAATTGAGTACATTTCGAACGTTTTTCATAAAAATTAATGACGTGCTAGCAACTTAAAGAGCTATGTTATTAAAGACAAAAAGACTTTAAAGAAAATGCTAGTCTTTTGCGAGAGTATGTTAAAATATAAATAGGTAATACAATTTTATAGTAGTTTATATCTTCATCGCTTTATGACTTCTGAAAAATATGTTTTTAAAATTTATATTTGCTACTGACACTTTTCTGTCGCTATTCAAACGTTTAGATATCGATAAATTTTCCAATATCGTGTACTCATTTGTCGACAGTGAGAATATTGGCATACAACAAAAAGCACTTCCAGCTTCCATTTCACATTTTTTACATGCTTTGAGTAAAAACATCGATCTATGTAATATCGATTACGATATTTCGCTCACCGCTGGTGCTGCTGCTGCTCTGTCTGTGCCGCGCAAAAGACGAAGGCGTGTCATTATTTCCACGCAGCGGGTTGGCTCGTGTGGGCCTCACTGCGCCGTATATTAAGCCAACTCGACATGCAGTCGCGTATAATTATGGCATTTTCCACGATGATGCTAGTTTTCCATGTTTAATTACTTTTGCTGTAGCCGACATGAGCAAGCAACGAAGCAACCAAGGAGCAGGAGCAGCGAAGAGCGAGAGAACGGAGGGGGAAAAGTGTGCGTAAGCGTGGCAGCAAAAGGAAACAATGTTTATTGCGCAATTTTATTTTTATTATATGTGAGTATATGTATGTATGTGTGTGTATGTAATTTTATGACTAGAAAATTCTTGCCATATTAACACATACACTAACATGCATGCATAGCTTTACTAGGGAACACACACACACATGCAGACCTGCCGAGTTGAAAATTGTTTTTCTTTTGCTATTTTTGCTGCTTCGCCGAATTTGAATGCCACAAGACACGCGCTTAGTCTTTCCCCACTTATGGCTACCCCCAAGCTTCCCTCCTGCGCTCGCTCGCAAGTCAACCGCTTGATTTATCACCTTCAACTTACTACCTTAGCGCACAACACCAGCACTTAGGCAGTGCCTTAACATTGTCCGCCCCTCGCTTCCAACACACCGACCAACATGGCACATTCCTGTCGCAGCTGCCTCATGCACCTTTCCCCCAGCCGCTTTCCTACACTTGTTAACATTTTATGCTGCTTTTTAATTTTAATTTCACTTGCCACAAAATGTTCTCACCTTCTGCTTAACTTATCTTGTCTTGTCGCCAAGACTCACCTCGGAAATGTGTAATTGCTTCTTTTAGCGCTGCCGCTCCTCGTCCTGTCACCCCTCGCTGCGGCGCATTAATTTTCATTTTTATCTCGTGAGACATTGTTTTCAATATGCTTTTCTTAGCAGCTTTGTCGTGGTTGTTGTTGTTGCCGTTGTTACTTCTCCCACGCAATAACACCAACACAATTGCAATTAAGCAATTATTCTAAATAATTTATGGCATTTCGTGTTTTTATTTATATTCATTGCATACTTTTATGCGCTTTTATTTCATTACGAATGCAATTGTAAGGCATTTTTGGTTTTTAATTAAAACTTTTTGGCGTGCAATGAAATAATAATACAGTAATATAAATCTGTTTATGCCTTCAGTCTTGAACAAAATGAAAAGACTCAGATTGGCAATTGGTAAAAATGTGTAAGAGCATCCCGAAAAGCGCGCCTTAGGCATGTAAATATGCGCAGTCTTCGTGCAACAGCTGCCGTCTCAAATATTTTCCTAGCTGTAGCTGCTTCTACCATAAGCCCAACTGGTCGCATCCCCAGAAAGATTCTGAATAAGTCAATGTCGTCATCAAGTTCGTACAATTCTTGGTTCATCCGAATTCCGTAGTCGTCGCCAACAAGAATCGTTCCGAAGATCAATCGGAGTTCTTTTCGCTCGAACATTACAAGAGAGACTGCATCAGTTTGCGAGTTCATCGATGCCTCAGCGCCCTAATGCAAAACAAGGATGTTGAGCGTGCTACTGGAACAGGCTACTATAATTGACCATTAGCGAAGCATGAATTTTACAAATCTAAGCCGCAGACTTCCATCGATTAGCCTTAAGATTTCTTAATTGGCGTTGCATATGCCAAACGAATTGGGAATTGTAAGCGTTTAATTGGAATTGCATTGGACTCTTGGCAACAAAACATGCTCTCCTTTGAACTTGATAAGTTTCGATTCTACAATGTTACCCAATTTCTTCTAGGTAATATAAAATATTAATGTGAAATTTATATACTACATTACCCTAAATATCTACACTTCAGCGCCACCTATCGTGTCCAAATTCTTTCCTTTATCTTAAAAATTATATGGTGTGAATTGGAGCAAAATCGGTTCAATAATAAGAATTTTGGAAGAAAAAAAGCCACCGCAGCGCCACTTAGGTAGATCTAACACTAACAAAAACAATCCGGAGCACCACACGAATATATGTATGTTGTGAATATAAGGTCGAAGGTTTCAGTGGTTCGGCGCTGTTGCTGCAACATACATACGCACCAACGTTTTTATATATTAAGATTATTTTCTTTATGTGAAATTTTTTTGAATTGAAAAATATTAATTTAAATCGCGAAAAATTTAACAAACAGATTCACTGGATTCCTTCTGATTTTGCGTAACATACTTCTGATTTTGCATAACATACTTTAAGGCTCATGGCATAAAGTCAGGTATGCACACACACATATGCACATGCCATGCAATACCAACACGCATACCATTTCAATGTTATCATTTCATTTACCGCTGTTAAGTGTTTATTTTGCAAAAAACCATTACCAATGATGACACTCATAACAATTCCCAACAGCAGTCAAACGCTGCACGCATACATTTACATGCAATTTAACTGAACAAACTTTCATACCGATGCAACGGTGAATGCAGCGGGCACAAGGACAACAGCAGCCATGTCAGCGCAGACTAGACTAGAGCCAGGTGGGTCGAGCGCCCGCTCCGGCATGGCAATCGAATGCAATTTCAGTAATTAAAATAAACAGAAGGACAACTCAACATGAAGTGCAACGCATTTACATTGTTGGCAGTAGTGAAATTGTCAATCATAAATGCACAACGTCAATGGCAAAAGCAACAGCAACAGCGGCAGCAAAGCGCAACTGCCTGCAGTGGCATGCAACGGCAATAACAACAACGCTCATAATCACTTGCCAAATGTACTGCACTGTGCAGTTCCCTTGTGTGTGAGTGCAAATGCAAATTGTTGCCTACATTTAGGCGCCGGCCTCAAATGCAAAGCCTTTTCCTGGACCAGTCGTCATATGGCGTATGCATTGCGAAGCTGCTGCCGGTCTTCCCACTCCCCCGCCTGCCACACACTGTCAGACTATTAACCACAAAATGATGCTCTTAATTTGAGGCCTGGCAGAGTGCGCCTGCTGCTATGCTACACTTTGCTGCCTGCACTGCAATTGCATTTAGCGTTGAAGTGGCTTAATTAAATTCAGTTTTGGTCTGTGTTGCATGCATGAAAGGGGTGGCAAGGGGGGTCAACATTTTGCTGCCTGTGGGAGTGTGTTTATTTTAGCAGTGATATGCTCACTACCTGCACCACAGCCACCCCTCTAACACTACCATCCATTGCGTTGGCCACACGATGTTCTGTGCATTGCGTTGCTCATTTCATTGTCCTTTATCCTGTCTTTGTTTGTTTAATTGCACTGAGTGCGTGCGTGTGTGTGCCAGTGTGCATGTGTTTATGCGCATTTTGTTTATGCTTATTTATGATTTAATTAAATGCTCTGTGATTTCAATTCCACCACAATGACAACGCATAAAGCACATTAAACGCTGCCGCTCACATTATCTGGCAGCGTAACTGATTGCAACGAAGTGTTTATTTTGCTTTTATGCGCAATCAATTGAATGAATTTGATTTTGATGCGCTCAAATAAAGTGACAGTTTGAGCATGTCAAAGAATAGTCGCTGCCCCACTTCGTTTTAGTGAGTTGTAATTTAAAATTATTGATACGGGACTTTCAGTGTACTTTCCTATCGAAAGAAAATTTAGTCAGCGTGTCTTTAATTATGCATAGAACTGTTAATAAAATTCAGCCAATCGTCGATCTTTATTTGGATGGCACCGCACCAAGAAAACAATTTGCTTTCTTTTTAATATGATTTGAAAAAACTTAGATACCGAAAGTTTAAAATTAAATCATCTGAAACCAAGAATTTCTCGGATCTTATAAAAGAATGGCAGATCCCTCACGGAAAAGTTTAGAACTGTGTCCGAAGTTATTTGGTGTGCCTCTACGCAATGCTTGAAAGCTGGTGAGAAAGATATCCTATGTCACTGTGATGGGCTCGTAAGTACCAGACCTACGTAGTGTATATCTATAACCGCGAACAGAGCACCACAGAAAGTTTCTTCATACGTCTTAATGTTGCGTTTTCATGAGGGTCTATAAATAGATTGAGAACTGCCATAATAGGCCTCGTTGGTTAGGAGACTAGTTCCCTACTACAAATACAATCTACCATCGACAAGAGCTCTAGTGTTTATTATTCGTCGGATTCATTCTATATACGAAATTTACATATGTCCTTTGTTCTGTCTTTGTTTGTTTAATTGCACTGAGTGCGTGCGTGTGTGTGTCAGTGTGCATGTGTTTATACACATTTTGGTTTTGCTTATTTATTGTTTTGTAGAAAAATTGTTAATGGAGGACAAAGAGAAAGGTGTTTCCAAATGGTTGGGGCCCTGAGGCCCTGTAGCACTTAGGAGAGACATTTAGGGAGTAATTAAAAGAATATAATACGTTGAATTGTAATATAAACCAGAAGTTTTTCTATTCGGCTTTTAAATTTTTGTCCATCTTAGACAAATCTGCAGCAGCTGCTCGTCTGCCGCATTGGCATGATATTTGTATATATTTTTTTTCAATTAGTTGCAAGTTTTTAAAGCCCATTTTTTATCACTGCTTATCCATCATAATTTATCATTTGCAAGTGGTCAACAAAAGTATTTTCCAGAGTCCTTTTTTTATTAATAAAATTGTAAAAAAGGCTCACACTGCTAAGACATATCAAAAGCAATCAATCAAGTTCTGCGCTTGCAAAAAAAAATTTCATACAAAAAACTGCAAAAGGCAACATTTGGTCAGCAATTGAAATGAGAATGGAAAAAGGCCACATTAAATTATTGATTAAGTTATGCCTACAAAAAAAAGAAACTCAAAATGTCTGTAAAAAGGATGCACGCTTTAAGCACGGCGTTGCTTAGGTTCTTCCTACTTCCGCGTTCGCTGCTCCATTCAAAGCCGGAAATTAACTTAAAAAGCCTTCGCCACACACATTTCCTATGCTTTATCTGTATGAGTGTGTGTGTGTGTTATGTGTGAGTGTTTGTGTGCGTCCTTTTTGCCTTGGACTCTTACGTTCATGCTGGCCCCCGATGCGTAGCACATAATTGAATTCTTCTGCTTGGCGAAACTCGCCGATTGATCAATCAATTTGTTCGAACTTATCAATTGTTGTTGTTGTTGTTGTTTCTCTTTCTGTTGTTCCTCCTGCCAATCTGCTGTTGTTTTTGTTAGCCTGTTCTAACGAAGGGTGCCTTCAACAATTTTGCATGGCTACGTTTTTAATTGTTAGATAAACGGAAGTCGGTGAAAATTTTGCATAGGGAAATTTTCGAGGCACTTCTGCCTCGCAGGATATTGTGTGGCATGTGGCAAAATTAATTCAATTATTCATTTTGAGTGCACCGAAAGAGCTGGCATCTTTTCAGCAAAAATTTGCACTTCTTTTATCTTTACAACTTCAGTTTGTCAGCCAATGTCACAAAAATATAAAAACAAACACACACAAAATCTATGTCTATAATATTAAGAAAACACTTTTGAAATAACACATTGATATAGCCTAAAAGTATGCAGCAAAATTTTCATAACCATTTGCGCACAGAAATCGCAGGTGTAATATTGCTGCCTGTCTTAAGCCAGCGACACATGTCGAGGCAATACGACATTAAAAAGTGAAAGCGCACAACTCAACAACTTTTGACGCGCGTTTCTAATAAAACATAAAATTTATGACTTTTACATAAATTTGCAAGCGTGCATGCGAGTGTGTGCGTGTGAGTGTGCGTTGAAAGGAATCTATTAAAAATGCATGTGCCTTTGCCATTTCGCGCTGACAACACAAAATGTAATGAGATACTTGCAAGAGCAGCAGCAACAATAATAAGAACAACTTGACAACAACTCGGCAACCAACATAATGTCAGCAACAAAAGAGCAACCTGAGTACAATTCCAGCCGCCACTCGCACACGACAATGGAAATGATTTTTGCATAATTTATGCGATGATTATTACCTCGGCTCGTCATCGTCATCGTCGTTGTCGCTGCTGTTGGCTTTGAGCGCCTTTTTACCAAATTACCTTTGCTTTGCTGGCGAATCCGTCGTTCCAATGCCGCTGACGGAAACTCAAGGCACTTGAGGCTTTCGCTTTTGCTTCCACTTCCATATTTATTTTCATTTGCAATTAGAATATTTCACTGTAAGCAAACCTACACGCGCAGTCGACATGAAAGCGTCTGCCTCCTTGCCTCTCCCCACCGTTCCGGCCAACCCGCGCTTGCCTTGGATTTAATTTGCCACATTTGCTTCCTCGTCATTACTTCTCTCACTCACTCAATTGCATTGTTTATGTCTGTTTGTGGTGTGTGAATCCTTTGCTGAGACTTCTTAATACATATACATTCATATACATGCATCCGCAGCAACCCTGTGCCCCCAACTACCCCTCCCCTGCCGCTCATTGTTAAGTGTTTTTACCCACGCTGTGACTTTATTCGTTTTTATGCTTGCTTTTCCCCAGCGATTTGATACCCACTCACCGACTCACACCAACACAACATCCACAGCAGCACACACGCCTTCTCTATTTCATATCCTGTGTCGCATTGAAGCAGTGCGTCTCTTCGCTACACTTCTGTCAATTGCATTTCTTAGTAGCTTCGCTTTAATCACATTTCACGGCGTTGCTTTGTCATCTTTTTATGTTTATTATTTTCTGTTTGTAGTTGTTGGAATTACTCGTTCCGTCGTTATGTTGTTGTTGTTGTTGTTAAATTGCCTACGCACATACACTTGAGCATGGTAATCAACATAAATTCGGTCTTTTACATAATTCATTGAAATTTTCGGCAATTGCTTGAAGTTAAATTCATTGAAGTCTAATACTGTAGTGCCAAAAAGCAAAGTACCCACATTTTGTTATTAAATAAAGCAGTTATTTTATTAAATATTAATATAATGTTAATATGTATATTATAAAAAAAATTCGAAAAAAACACGGCTTAAAGTATGCTATCTGAGTTTAATACTTATATGCTGAAATGGAGCTTACATTTAGATCGAACACAATAACTTTTCTTCAATGTCTTTAAAACGAGTTTTTAAAGAAGCATCCATAAAGTTTTCTTATATCCAAGATACGAGGGAACTGACAAAACATTTCATGTTTTATAAACGTTGGCCCTACTTTTCCCCCTCTCCCCTGCAGTCTTAACAGTAGCTGAGTATCAAAATATCTATTATTCAAGAATGTAAACTGAAAGGATATTCAAAAAAAATGTATCGAAAATTTCTTCAAAAAGATTTCACAACAATTTTGTTCTTTCCTATCAATATTCCAATATTCAATATTTTCCTTCAAAATTATCTCCAATAAAGTCGTGTAATCTGAGAATATTGAAAAAATATACTCCAAATCCTGCTCTTTACTGCTTTTTGAAGAACATGCTTCCTAATACTGCCTAACATTTTCCACAGCTTTACATATGCTTGACTTCAAGAACCAACTCGCACTTTATCTATGGCAATATAACAATAAAATAGAAGCTTCCATTGAAAAGGGCATTACTATAAAACTACCTGCTCTTCTTTCCCTTACTCGCCCTCTCACAGATCAACAACAACGCAAAAAGGACACGATTATCCGCACTCATTTTCCACTTTGCTTGTATTTATTTAAATTTTAAGCGGCGTGCGCAAGCTTATCGCTGCTGAAGCGTATTTGCACAGGCCGAACGATTGCCCCAACCGAAAACCAATAAGCGTAAAATTGAACTGGCAAATATGTAAATACTGCAAAGATGGGACGACAGCATGTCAGGATGAGCCAGTGGCGGTGGAAAACAAATGAAACTGCCTCGATTCGACGAATGCAACTTATGGCAGCATAAAATTATAAAAAAATTTTATAGGTGTGCGTGAATTTACAAAATAAACAGAACACTCAAAAAAATATTAAAGTAGCATACTTCACGGCGCACTAACAGGGGCGGATGAAAACGAATTTCGTATTGATTAAGTATGCGCGATTTGACACGGCAACACGAAAACCAACCAAATTTGAATACTAATCCGTGAGAGAGAGAGGGGGAAGCTACAGGAACGAAGTGTTCGAAATAATTGCGAACTTCTGCCAGGGGTGTCAATGCCGAAATGTGTTGATATTGCCTGGATTCCCGCTATTGTGAATTTGAATCTCAGTGTCACGGAACATTGAACATATAGTCACGATATCTGTATTCCAATGAGCTCTAATTTAATTTTTGAATTTCTCATGAATAATAAGATCGCTTAACCGCTTCAAAAGCTAATTTCAAAGTGATGAAATGGGATACTGAAACCACCATATCTTGCTGAGAGCAGCAACATACATGTTGCTTGAATCTGATGGTAAAACAAAGCAGCTATAGATTTAATAGCCGACAGCTCATGGAGTTAAAGGTTAAATAGTTTAACATTGCTAAAATATGAGTTCGGATCTGAAACAGATTTGAAGCAGCAGCAGCAATTCTAATGATGATAATAAGCATACTATAGCTCTGGTATCGATAGGAACGGGGGTATATACATATATATGTGGCCTATTTGGTCTACCGGTGTAACCTAAGGACACAAGGAACGTAGGGAGCAGAGGGTTATTTCAGACCCTGGTATGACAGAATTTACTATTATAAGAATGCAATATCCAGAACTAGTATTAGTCGAATTGAAATTCTTGAGCAACAATCTTTATTGTAAGCATTTACAATAATAAGAATATGCTTAGAGCCCGAGCTTTCTGAATTCATCATGCCGACATTGACAGCCCTGACACGTTCACTTCCGTTGACATATTTAAAAAATCGCTCTCAAACTGCTTTTTGGGTTTTGCCAAAAAGTCACGATTGAGTGTTTGCCGAATTATGATGAGGTAGCGCTGCGACGCAGACTGACACCGCGTCCGTGGCCGGGTCTTCTCAAGGCGAAGCCCTTGTTGCACTCCAACGCCTGTCGTGCTTCGCTGCTGAGCGGTGCCTTATGTCGTCACAGGATATGCACGCGCGTATTGCGTATGCAAATTATTTTCGGAGTTTTGCAAAAACCGCGACAGTTAAGCGTGAAATTTGTTTTCGCTCTTAATGCGTTCTGCATTTTGTGGAGGAGGAGTGGAAGGAGGCTGTGCCTGCTCGCCCGCTTTAGCATTCTGAACGTTTTGATGGCATTGACACATGCATTAACGTTGCGCAAATCGAATTTCGAGTTGACGAAAAACAAGTGGAAAAATGTAAAAGCGTAAAATTATTGCATTTTCCTAGTACTACGAAGGGTGGGTGAGTCGGCAAGCAGAGAGCGGGAGGGTGAAGCCATTGGAAAGTTATGCAAAATAAACAATATGCAAATAAGATTTTGCAGTTAATAAAATTTGGGATTCTTCTGCTCTGTCGTGCTCTTTGTTCGAAGTTAGTTCAGTTGTGATAAGAAAATTAATGTGCGCTTTTTAAAATTTTCCTTGGGGAGAAATTACGCACAAGTCAAATTTTATTGCAGCCTATCAGATTTGGAACAAGTTAGCAAGGTCGAAGGAAGAGGAAAGTTGTCGAATGGGATTTACTTTCCTTTAGTTGGTAAAAAAGGCATCAAAAGATTCGAAAGCAGAAAAATGTTGCAGACAGACAATTGAAAAACCTTAAAAGTAGCAAAAACTGTAGTTTTTTACTCAACTTTTAATAAGGCACTTTTTTCATTTAATGAAACTTTTCTTAATTTCTTTTCTCATTGTTCCATTCCGAAATTTCTCTGCACTCGCAGTACCTTTTGACTATTTGTGGACTTAATCAAGGCCCACTAGAATATATGTAGACAAAAATCGTCAAAATTTTCTGCTAGTTTTTGTTCAATACTCATATAAGAAAAATAAAGAAAGCAGCATCACAATCAGTTAAAAATTGAAAGCCAGGCGAGATTGTTTTTATGCGGCATTTTTTCAAATGGAATTCGAACACCAGGAGGTCATAAACGAAATTATTGTAAGAAAAATTACATATATGAAATTGAGCCCAAAAACTTGTTTAACCTTTTTTACACAATCGCATAAAAACCATAATGCTTGTACAACACAATAAAATTTTGATATTTTTACAATGTTCGAATACTTTTCGAGCATATTAAATTTATAAATGCGCAGCCCTTCCCAGCCTATGCCATACAAAAACAATCCAAACAGTAAAACAGAGAAATCACATTAAAACAAAGCTACAAAAATCCGCCCTTGGAAGCGCATTGCAAAGCACGAAGAATTAAGAATTATTAAAATAATGCCGCTAAAAAAACTCGATATGATGCCTGCCCGCTTCCTAACACACAAACTCACGAAATTCACCCTAGCAGATAACCAATATACGATTTCTTCCGCCTGCCCCTTACGCACGCTCTGATAAGCTGACGTATCAATAACGCAATCGATTGACGGACAAAGCCAATAAAAACCAACAAAAGCAAGTAAATCCGCAATCCCGGTCCATTAACAGCCCAAGCCACTGCCAAAGAATGCACAAATAAAAGCACTCGTAAAATGGAAGAGTGCGGGTGAGGGGGGTCGTGCGATGAAGGCATTGCACAGCGGATGCGGCAATTTGCGCAAAAATTCATAAGATTTCAGCTACTTTTGGCATTTTATTAAAAAAAAGTCCTATACAAAAGCTCAACAAAACAAAAGTCAAATAAAGACAGAGAATGCAAAAATCGCCAGCAACAACAACAACAAAACGCGCCAGCAGCACCGAAATAAAATATCTTAAAAATTCCCCAGACGCTTATAAAAATAATGCGCCCTAATATTTTTTGAGCAAGCGCCTTTCTTCTCGCGAGGATTGCTGCATTTTGATTTGCTCAGCTACTGTGGCCCCCATATACTTATGCGCTGCTTTGTTCCTGGCTGTCTGTCCGTCCGTCCATCCGTTCGTCTGTCTGTCTGTCTGTTATTGTGTTGATCCTTTTTATTTTATGCGTGAATATTCACGAATGAAATTCATACGCCGTGCATAAGTAGCGTAAAATGAGTATTTTTTTGTTGTTGTTTGTTATCCTGCAAGCACGCACACAAATACATACAAATATTGCTAGTAGTGAATCTGGGTATGCGTGCCAGCAGATAGCATCACGGCAAAGCGGCTGCTTCTTTCTATGTTTGGAGGGCAGCTGCAGCTGCCAAAGCAGAGAGAGAGTTCCAATTGTTGCCCAATGGCTGAAATATTTTATGTCATGATTGCTTTCATTCTTATGCTTTTACTTTATGCAGCAATAACTGCCAATGCTTAACCTGCCGGCATCCCTAATATATATTAAATTCTCTTTTTCGGCAGTAATCCTCGCAAATCCTTTTCAGTTACTTAACTTACTCACAACTGTTTTACGCCTGACGCCTTTCTTCGTCACGCTAACAGCGTCGGCCGAGATTCGAAAAATTATTTGCAAGCACTCGTAAAGTTTCTGCTTTGCCCTATTTTTTTGGAGAATTTTCTGAGTAATGTTTAAAAGTCATTGACATCAAATATCCATCATTTTATTAGACAGTTACCGAATTAAGCTCACTTCCATAGAAGTTTTGATTGATATGCTGACATACATATTTCACTTTTACAATAACTTTCACCACAATCTTCAACTCGAGAATTTATGTAAGTTTATTCATAATACCATATATCAGATACAAATTGAAGGCGTTTACACTTAAGGCATAAATTATTCTTTCTCATCTTAAAGTTCATCGCAATATTGTTACGATTTCGAAACTTCATTACTACTTAAAATCAGTTCGGTATACCCGTCCTCCAGAGAGTCCTCACAGATACTGTAGTCACTCAAAAATAATTCGCTCCCAATATACTTAGTAATACTATTCACTACCAGAAGAAAAAGATTTGCCATGATTCTGTTATACTTACGTCGCTGGTATAACTTACATCTCTTAATTTTAAACATACCTAAAAATACCTACACGTAAACATTCCTAACCTCAAATATTTTTCAAATTTCTTCACTTCCGCATTTGTCCAACAAACTTTTTGTAATAAATGACCGCCATGATTTCGAACAAACAAAAACAGATGCTACCATGAAATAAACATAAAAACTCATTTAAATGACTTTTTCGTTAGACAAATTTGACTTTTCCCCTAAAAAAACGGTACAAAAAGTTGTGTAATTCTTCACGGTTATTATTTCAAATGCAAATAATAAATGGAAGACGCCCAAAAGTGGGCAAGTGAATGGTGAAGCTTTGCGACTGAAACTGTTCCCCGTATAAAAAAACGCGCCCGACTGATGTAAAAATAATGTAATTCACATTCATTTATCTAAGCGCCTGCTGCTCTTTGGTGGAAGCAAATGGCAAATGATGGTTTAAATAAAAAAGGCGCAAAAAGTGCGGGGAAGTACTTTGGGTACTTTGGCAAGTCTGGCGGTGTAGCATAACAAATCATAATTTCGGAATTTTGTTTGTCATTTGTTATCATTATTTGCGCATGGCATCGGTTCATATACTGTACTTTTACAGTACTTTGGGATTCTACGAATTTTTTAAGGGACTATGAAATTTTTTTCTTAAAAATGAACTCAAGCAAAAGTCAAATGATTCTTCTTCTTTTTCCGAGGTTTTCGTCTTTTGATTGGCTATTTTTTAAAGTGGTCCGGTTTCAATCCCTTCGCATAGTCCAAGTTTCTAGTCTAGGGAAGACCTCTCTGCCCGACGAATGTCAAACGACTACCCAGCAGGCGCTACGAAAAGGCTGTATGTTAAATTGGTAGTGAAGTAATTGTGAGCCAAATCAAGTTGCTAAAAATAGTTTATGTGTTACAGCTAAAGGCTGCTCGTATTGTCAATATCCCAACAATATCCTTCAGCTTGCTGAATCTGGCCAAAGTAGAAATCCATCAAAATTAAGAGCTGTTTTCAAAAAGTAGTCTCCATTACATTTCTACACACAAAAAATACTTGCTTTTAAAGTTCGCAACGTGTGCCCCCAACTCAAGTGTGCCCCTCCCCCCTCAACCTTAAAGACTTCACCTGAATTTCAATTTTCCCTTTCACTGGCAAATTTATTACTGGCTGCTGGCTAATGAGGCTTACCAATTGGATTACCCGGATGGCCAAATTAACGAGCAATTCTTTTGCCTGCGCCGCCGAATGAGCGAGCACACGAGCGCGGGAACGAGCGATTTTATGCCAAGCGCAAAAAATAACGAATTGAAGTAACTCAAATAAGGATTAAGCGCAGGAAATCCAAACAAATCATATCGGCGAAAAGTATACACGCAGCCGTATGCCCCACACTTGCCAGCGCATGAGGGACGCAACCCTTGCCGGAGTTGCTGCCACATTGCAGCCATGATAAATGACCGGTGTTAGCCAAATTAATTGATCAAATCCGAATGTCAGCTCGAGAAATTGTGCGGGGAATCGCAAAAATTACGGCAGATGAATTAAGTCCACTTCACTCCGGCGCTCCAGTGCGTAGTCGATCGAATGCCGTAGGGAGTATTGAGTGTCAGCGCTGACAAGAAGTGAAGCAGGGTACATGCTGCCAGCTGGAAATTTGCATGTGTCACGGAAGTGTCCAGGCGGGTGTTTTATTGCTGCACTCAAACGCACACACATGCTTCCGGCTTTGCAGTGCGTCCGCCGCAAATGGCAAACGGAAGTTGGGTGAGCCAAATCTGCCACATACGCCAGTCGTATGTGTGTCAAACGGAATAGCTTACGGCTGAATGGTTGGACAAATGCCTGCAGAGACAGGCGTGATGGACACACATACATGGACGGACAGACGGACAGACAGCCAGTTGGTGTATCAGACCAACAAGCACACAGACATGAGCAATTACGGCCGGAAAACGGAAACCACTCAATGGCACCAATTGCCGTTTGAGCGAGCTGCTGGATGGATGGGTGCCTGTGGAGGGGTGTTCGCCATGAGCCGTTGTTTGCGGTTGTCGAGATTTTTCCATTCCTGCTCCTGCTGGGCATATTTAAAATTTGTGAAATTGAAATCGGAATTGCAAATTAACACGCGCCTGATTTGTGAACGAACGAGCAGGAAGCTGTGCCAGTTTGTGGCTATGAAAATTTTACTATGGGTTGTGGCAGTCATTCGAGTTGGATTAATTGCTTGCGCAAATGATTAATTTCCGAGATTTCAATTTCGGCATGCAGTTCACTTCGCACTGAGGCGAATGCGGATGTGGCATGAAGAGATGTAATGAAATCGGGCTGAGCATGATGATTACGTCGATTTGCAGACTAGAGCAATAGGCAGGATAATTGCTTGCTCGGATTTTTCATCAGAAAGCAAAGCAAATAGATTTTGAAGCTCAAATGAGGTGAGCTTGAAAATTTTAAATGAAAATGGAGCTGTTACTTCTTTTTGAGAAACTGCTATGGAGATGCATTGAAGCTGGTGGTGGTTCGAACATTATAGACTGTAGAGAACCACCAGGAACAGAATAATATGCTCTTCGTAAAACTTTGTGACTTTCCCTCTTCAAAAAGTTTTTAAATTTTGCGCCAAAGTCTGTCGATACAACCACAGAACTTGCTGTTAAGACTAAGTGAAATAAATAAGTTTCGAATTAAAGAAACTTTTCTGAAACAGCAATAAATGTGTACAAACCTTTTTCGTTTAGAACTGATTCCTGAACCGACACAACCTTTGGGTTAAAATGGTTTTAGCTGAGAAGTCGATCAATTTGTATGGATCTCATATAAGTATTTCTCATCATTTTTTCAATTCTTATAGAATTTTATTATTTATCAAAGAACGCATCTAATATATTTCTAATTTTAGTTATATTTCATATAATAGAAAGAATAGTTTTTATTCGGACTGACTTGCCAAAGAGAAATGACAATACTTAGTTGTCTATTTCTGTTCTGAAACAAAGCAATTTTAAGTGTACAACAACAAAGAATTAGAATTATTGCTCACATGTGCAGGTCATATAGCTATTTCGGTTTTTGCCAGAAAACCTCATCAGTGACTTTTAATGTGAATTCTAATAATTTCTAAACGACTAATTACTCGAAATAGAAGCATTAATGGTAAAGTCTGTGAAACGTAGGAGTTGAACCATGAACCTATGACATAGTAAGCGAATGCGCTAACCATCACACCATCGGACTGGACGACTCTGCGCTGGCAAACATCACAGTTACCTGCTGTCTATATCAAACGCATAGTGTTTGTTGTTATTGTACACTGTCTAATGCAATTGTTTTTGCCTTACTTGAGATGTATGTGCTCCGATGGAGCTCTCAGCTTGAGATGTATGTGCTCCGATGGAGCTCTCAGCTTGAGATGTATGTGCTCCGATGGAGCTCTCAAGTAAGGCAAAAACAATTGCATTAGACAGTGTACAATAACAACAAACACTATGCGTTTGATATAGACAGCAGGTAACTGTGATGTTTGCCAGCGCAGAGTCGTCCAGTCCGATGGTGTGATGGTTAGCGCATTCGCTTACTATGTCATAGGTTCATGGTTCAACTCCTACGTTTCACAGACTTTACCATTAATGCTTCTATTTCGAGTAATTAGTCGTTTAGAAATTATTAGAATTCACATTAAAAGTCACTGATGAGGTTTTCTGGCAAAACCCGAAATAGCTATATGACCTGCCCATGTGAGCAATAATTCTAATTCTTTGTTGTTGTACACTTAAAATTGCTTTGTTTCAGAACAGAAATAGACAACTAAGTATTGTCATTTCTCTTTGGCAAGTCAGTCCGAATAAAAACTATTCTTTCTAACATTCAAGCTGCCGAATAAACATAAATTCGTATAATATTTCATATAATATTTTAAACATTTTCAGATTTTAGAGCTGAAACCCCTTACCTTAATCTATGTATATATAAAAAGATATGTAACCTAAACCGATGCCATTGAATAATATTTATATATTAAATGCGCTTCGCATTCACTAATGCAAAACATATACACTCTTTGTTATAGTATTATAAAACTATGCAAATTCTCTGTTCCAAAGCAAACAATAAATAAAAGCCAAGACCAAAAATGCAGCCAACTCCCACTGCTTCGCTTCTTGATGCTAAACTGCGTCCTTTTAAATGTTATCGCCACACAAAGGAAAGTGTCAAAGCCACTTAACACCTTCGGAGCAACCACAAAATCCGCTTAGTTGCCAAGCGCACAACAACAACAACAACAACAACGACGAAAAGTAATTCAACAATTCAACAAACTCATAGGAAAAACTCAACTACTTCACTTCTGCAAAATTTAACAAAAACAACACAAAAAGTCATCCCTTTTTCACAGAAGGCCTTTCAGCCTGGCCTCTTTGCAAAAATAACCCCAGAAAAAGTGTGCGTGAAAGTGGCGAAAAGGATATGCAACAAGTGGAGTTGGGTTGGGGGGGGTGTTGAGCGCACAATCCGAAAATGGGATTTCAATTGGAAATAAAAACAACAGCAGCAACA
Organism: Neria commutata; assembly: GCA_963457695.1. Lineage (NCBI taxonomy): Eukaryota > Metazoa > Arthropoda > Insecta > Diptera > Micropezidae > Neria > Neria commutata. The sequence continues at coordinate 13,932,071 of OY735246.1, forward strand.
ACAACAACAATAAAAGCAACAAACGAAAATAAAACGCCCCAAAAAACATGGCAAGGAATTGTGTGAGAAAATTGCAAGAAAAATGCCAAAGCCCAGTCACACACTCACACACTCACACACACACACATGCATGTAGGAAGCACAAATCCAGCCGGAAAATACAAATCCACATTAAACGGAAGCGTAAGCCACTTACCGGAAAATAGTTACCGCTGGAGGGGAATGGAGTGAAGGATACAACTTTTGTCTTTTTGTTTGTGGCGGTGACAGAAATTTTACAATGGGAAGAAGTGGCAAAGGCGAAGGGAGCCGCAGTGTGGTTGCGCATTTAAATTGCCTGCTGTTGACAAAAGACAAACGACTAACGGCAATTGGCAATTGTTGCTGTTTTTCTTCTTGTTGTTGTTATTCGTGTGATTGACTCTTATTCTCGGTGTTTTCTTTGGTTTTTTACTGAATTGATTGCCTGTGGGGAAAGTCAAGCATGTTGGTTTGAATCGGTAGCTTTTGACATTTTGCGGTTTTTCAGCTGATCTTTTTTGTTTCTTTGTTAGTGCTTTTATTTGATAAAGACTCGATTCTTTTTCGTTTCGATAATCTTAATCCAATATTCTATTAGTTCAATCTTCAATTTGTTCTGATATCAATTTGACAGCATGCTACTTATTCGACTTTATCTGAATTCGACTATTTTTCACCAGTTATTATTCATTCCCCTCCCACATGCTCTTTCTTATTTTTATAGCTTTTATAACCTGCACTATTTATCTGCAAACGTTTAAAATTTTTTTTAAAAATATGAATGCCACTTACCACGCTATAAACTGCATGCAGCGCCACTTCACTCGCTCCCTGTTACCTACACTTTCCCCCTCCCCCTCCCGCTCCCGCTCTTCTCACGCTGACCACATCATCTAAGCTTAGTGTTTATTTAAGCATCAATTTCAATTTGCATTCGAGCATATTTTTTCGTATGTTCAAACAGAAATTCAAATTTAAAAGTGTTTATGACAGCGAAATGTAAATTTTTATTTGTGCACGACAGCACCCTCAACTCTGCTCTCTCCTTTTGCATTCGCTTTTTATGCAGTGCATTCAATCAGCATATCGCACACGCACATTCACCTACACAAACACTCATACGAACACATGCTCGCATACACGCGTTAAATATGCAAAAATAAGCAACGGACAAAGGTCCTTTTCGCAATTTTCTGCAAGGGTGAATTTTTTCCTATGCATTTTTGTTGTTGTTCTGATGTTTTCTTTTGGCTGTTGTGGTGTGGTGTGCGCTGTTTACAAACGCCATCATGTTCCTGGCGCGTAGCGGAGTGATATTTAAAACAAGAAAGCACTCCATTGTCAAGTGCATATCGGCCACTCGAAGTTATTGTGACAACGTGTGCAAATTTTACACGCCACTCTTCGTACTTTTTTTCATTCTGCGATTGTCTTGAATTTTTCCTTTGCTTGAGCACAAAAATATTGAAAATAATTTTCAAAACAAGTTTAGTATCTCAAGTATAAATCTACATAAAGTACAAAGCCTTGCTTCTATTTTTCATCAAAGCATCAGACTTTTTGTGGGTTCATTTAATATGGCAAAAATCTTAAAAATTTTATAAAAATTTCGTAGTTTTCGCGGGCAATTCTTAGACAACGAAAATAGCCTTATTCCCAATTTACACACGGAAATATTTCTGTGGCAATCTTAAAATTTAGCAGCATTAATCACAATATGGAAAATATGTTTATGAAAATATATCAGTTTTAGCTTTTAAAGCTTTGCATTAGATTTCTTAATAACAAAGTCTATTTTTGGGCGCATATGAATTATGAAGATTTTAGTTCACAAACAATTTTTTAAAGATGAAAACTCCTATCACAAGAATATGTCCACGCTGTCAAAGTTTCGTATTAAATTTTTAATTACAAAACCAAGATTTGAGCGCATGCAAATTATGAAAATGGTATTTTCATAAGAAATGTATTGAAGTCAAAAAGTCCTGTCTCAAGCACTTCAAATTTATGCTTGAACAGTTATAATCAGAAATTAGTAAATTGCAAATTGCACCATAAAAAGTAAATGCAATCGCTTTACCTCCTTCCACTTTCGTGATTCTAACCGAAACAATTCAGCGCAAAAATAGCAGGACTATCGTTTTGTTTTCTCAAAAACAGGCAGCCTTGTTGGAGCGCCTGTAAATATGCAAATTGCTGCAATTGCAATTTAATTGAGTGCATCCCGAACAAATGCAATGAACATCGGCATGCATATCAAAAAAATACGATGTGTAAAATGACGTTATGAACTCGCACTTGACTCCTTTGCTTTCTGCGGCCTTTTAATATAAACATAAACAATTGAAAAGGACATTCGGCAGGCTTTTTGGGTAGGGGAACGGGGAGCAGTTGCATTGTCCATATGCAAAAGGTTGCATATTCTTCAGGGTGCACAGAGAAAATGCAATTGGCGCTGCTGTTGTTTACATGCGCGCTCTCTCTCTCTCTCGTTGTCTGTTGCCCTGCTCTTTTGACCTGCCATGTGGCAAGCCGAGTGCAGTTGCATTTTACTGCAAGTGTCTGCTGTTGCAACATTGCCGCAGCCGCATTTAATTAATTGTTCAATAAAATTAATAAACGTTTACAAGCGCAAACACAAAAGGAAACGACAAAAAGGCACTGCAACAGACGCCGCATCCTTTGCTGCACTGACTGCTGCAGTTGTTGTTGTTGCTGCTGCCCCAGCTGCTGCTGCAACTGCTGCTACGGGCGTTATAAAATGTAACGACAACTCGCATGAAATTCAAATTATTATTTTTAGGAAGTCTCTTACGATGATGGCCACAACTTTTGGTGGACTGGCGCAGCCACTGGCTGCATTGCATTCCATGCTGGTGCTACGTCAGCACTGCCCTGGCTGCAATGCAATTTTCATTGCATTTTCAAAATGTTTGCATTCGCCACAGAAGAGGGTAAAAGCAAAAACATTTCCATTAATGGTCTCTCATAAATATCAATTTTTGTTATGAAATGATTCTGTTCAGCATAGGAGCATACTTTTAGGGGCATGTCAGTGTAAAGCTGGAGTGGTGTAACAAGAACTTATTGTAAAATTCGTAACAATTGAAAATTGCTTGAAAGAAGAAAGTTGTAGCAAATTCTAAGCGATTGTAAGAAGAAGTTTGAAATTCAATATAAGCAAAAATTAAACAAATTTTTGACGGTCAGTTTTGAATTTATTATTAGTAAAATATGTATACTTTTAGGTGCATACAAGCAGAAGTGCATTTAAAGAAATCTTCCCATACACTTCTATACAGCTCTCAAGAAAAGAAAAAATGCCTTTGAAAAAAACGACAAAATAATGCTTACAAAATATGCTTCTGTCACAATTACGTGCAAGAAGAAATTAAATTCGACGGTAAAGAGAGTAGTTCTATTGCGGTACCCTGTTTGCACTAGACCTTACCTCGAAAACTCAATCGTGCTATTGAGAATTTTTCCAAATAGTCTAGTGAATTTTTACTGCTGAGTTTTCCAACGAAAATTTAAACAAGTTTCTTTGACAGCTCCACAGAGCGTCCATTTCATGACTAATTCTCAAGTGAAGATAAATCTTTTCATTCCAAACCAAAAATCATTAAGGAAAAAGCTTAAAAATGCAAATATAAAGTAAAATATAGCAACGTATATGAATTTATATTCAAATACTAAAGCTTTTTGCATTTTAATAGAATTATGTTTTGTCTTAAACGTTCACGCAGTCTGCCAACAACTCAGCAAAAGCAACAACTCCAATTCAATTCTCACTTCAAATGAAAGCCTCTCGGGCTAATTTTAATCTGATTGCGAACATTTCAGCATTTAAACCAACTTGACATTTAAACATGAAGTGCAGCAAAAACAACAACAAACGCCAACTACACTTTCACTTAAGCGAGGGTGACAAAAGTGACACTTGAACTGTGCCAGGGAAATGCCACTTTCGCCCTGCGGCATTCGTCATTCGACATTCGGCAGCAGCATTCAAATACAAAATGCGTGTTGCTTGCGCCAAAAGCAGTTGTAAGCAAAGGAAGGACCTCCTTTGCCAGCGAGTGCAAGGACATCGAACAACAAAAGTGCCAGCAGCAAAAGTTAAATTCGAATTTAATGAATATATGAAAATGAAAATATGAAAGTGAATTCATATACTCGTATACATTTTTCCGGGCACTTGAACGCTTCGTCAAAAACGTTTCATTTGAAAATGTTTGAAATTGTATTTGAAATTGAAACAAAGTTGGCTTCGGTGGCGCCTTGCCTGAGGCAGTGCAGCCAGCTTGACTGCCTGTTTGGCCGTGCTGTAGCGTTTAGCATGTATCTACAAATGCGCAAATCTAACTGCTCTTTATGTAATTCCCATTTCTGCTTTCTATGCATTTGAAATGAAATTTTCATTTGAGCACTCAAGCGATACGCCCACTGCCTGGCGCCTTTCGTCTTCCAATGCTCAGCCCTGCGCCCGCTTGGCCTCTAAATTGAAAAGTTCAAATTGAATTTGAATTCAATTTCAGTTGCCGCTTCTCATGACGCACTCATGCAGTTATGAGTGTGCAAAATGAAGTTAGCTGCCAGTGAAATGAGTTGCTTAATCCTGCTGCGTACACTCACGCATGTGCCTTTCATAATACTCCTCTTTTTCCGCTTTTTGCCTTTTTACTTTCAGCTAAAGACACTTCAACGCAAATTAAATTTGTAATAAATTTTTCATTTTCATTTGCAATTTCGTGCGTTCTTAGCTACAGCAAATGTGCTCAGTTAGGAAAAAGCTTTGAAACTCAGCGTTATTTTTTTACAAGAAAAAAATTCACATTTTAAGAATTAAGTGCATATGAAATGAACAATAGCTGCTTAGTAATGTGTGAGGCTCTGAAAAGATAGAAGTAGATTTAAGTATTTCACTCATTTATAACAAACTTTGGAATAAACAAGAGCTCCTTAATTATTATATTATCAGAAACATATCTTCAATATTTCAATAAAATGAGGAATCTTCCTCTGTGGATAGGTGGAAGAATAAGAAAAGCGTCCATGGAATATAACGACAAATCCTTGAATGTACCGCACAAGGTAGCAAAAACAAAGAATAGCTACGTGCATCTGGAAAGGACATTAGAAAGCTAACTTCGAACAGCTTTGAAAACAATTCGATTTTTGGAAGTATTTTGTTGGAAAGGTTCTTTGCGCCATAGAAAACATAATAAAGAAGACGATTGAGAGGCAAAGGTCTCAGAGTGGAAGACGGCTACATCGATGGAAATTCAATATGTGAAAGAGGACATTCTAAGAAATCTTTTGGGGTTGAAATCGGAACTTGCTCCAATTTAGTCAGCAACATATACAAAGCTTCTACAATAATTTTGATCGATAAATTTCTCTGTATCGACCTATTAGCCGGCAGCATTATTTGTCTTTCTGACGTTTTGGATTCCCCTGCCATTTCAAGCTTCACTGAATCAAATATGAAACTATCATGTTCAAGAATATATGTAATACTAAAAAATTTACTCGCGTAATACATTTTCTAGAGTTTCAAAAATTTAAATCATTGCATATGCACTTCCTATTTTGCACTGAAAGCTTTGCGCTAAAGTGCATTTCCGTTTCCTTTTTCTGCACGGCGCCAACAAGCAGCCGTAAAACATGATGCCAAATTACAATATCTCTGAGAGCCATCAGACATTTTCATGATGACCGAAAAACATTTGTCCAGCTTGTAGAGCCAACGTTTCACTTCCACCCCTGCGTACTTGATTGCAAGCGCATATTTCGCGTTGAAAGTCAACAGCCAGGCAACAACAACAACTGTCACTGTCAACTGACACTGCTGACGGTGCAATGTCATGTCTTTTCAGCGGAAAAGCATTCAAAAAGCTGCTGCTTCTTCTTCTGCCGCGCAATTTTCGTGGCATTTTCGGGAATGTGTGGCCGTGTCTCTGAGTCTGTGTGTCTGTATGCGTTTCACTGCAGCATTCAATCAACTTTATTCACCTGCAATCAGCGAACATCCTCAACATGAACAACTGCAGCCCGGGCCAGGAACTGAACGGCACCAAGGCCGCGAAGATAGATTCAGCGGACATCGACGCACTGGATGCACACTTCGCACGCTGACCGCGTCGCTGCAGTAATTTTCATTTATGATGGAAAATTTTTATATTTGGTCAACAGCGCAGAACTGTTTTACTGTTAGCGTTGCCCTTGCTCCGGCGCACTGGCATTCAATGATGTTGTTGTGGTTGTGCTGTTGTTTTTGCTGTTGCGAATGTTGTTGACATCGTCCTGTCGTCGTTTGAAAATTTCACCGGATATTGCAAACGTCATCAACATGAAAATGATGCGACGCAGCGACCAAATGTTGTTGCTTTTTTCCAAAACACAATCAACGCGAAAATTACTACAATAACAACATTAACGAGAATACCAACAACAATCGCAACATGGTAAATTACTGTCATCATACACGTAAAATGTCAACAACACAAATGAGTTTTGACAGCAATTTCGATTTTGGCTAGAGCTGGACACTCTTTAGGAAAGGTAAACATTGTCGACCAAGCCAGGCATTGAATATTCCAGCATCTTCATAGACAGCTCTACGTTGAGGAAAGTAGCAAGGAATTTCAATTTCCTATTCAAAAAGCCGCTATCATCTTCCTCATTTTAAAGGCTATGTTGGGACTGTATAAATATATTAGGCACCCATAATCGGCTTGAATCAACGTTTTTTAATCATTAGAGCAATCTTTTACGATTTTAAGATTGTAGACTGCGAAATTTTCAAACGTTCTTCAAAGCTCTCCTTATTTTTACGAGATATTAAGTAAAAATTTTTCACCAGTTGACTTGTCTTTGAATCATACTAAAATTTCTCAGATTTTTATTCTCTTTTTACGTCAACTTCTTTTCTTTAAATGACTCATTTTCATACAAAATCTCGAAACCATTTTCTCTAACGTGACTCGATGACAAAGCAATACACCACTCACACCACCTCAGAAGTTATTATTTGTGCTATGACAATATTTCCCAAATTGCTTTTGGTCATCGCTTTAAGATTTAACAAGTAAGGAAGTATCAGTCGGGTTTCACCGACAGAGTAATACCCTACACCAAATTCCCAAGTGGTGTGATTTCACTGAAATTGTGGGTACATTTGATTTACAACCTACAGAGTTGGCGGACCACGCCCATTTTTGGCAGACTACAACATATACCTAATAGGACTATACATGCCAAATATTGATGCTCTGACAGGTGTACAACAGATGTTATCGGCATATTTATTTTACTGCCCCCATGGTGGGCGGACCACGCCCATTTCTGGAGAATTAAAAGATATTCCTACCAGGAACGAAGTAACCAATTCTGGACGCTCTGGTGTATATATTATGGAAGTTAAGATGATTTTTCGTTTATCGCCTATATAGTGGGCGGACCACACCCATTTTCTTGTATGGCATCTAAGACCTATACATCAACTTGGGAACCGAATTTCATTCATTTATATTCGTAACTAGTCAATTGGGAGCAATTTTACCGGAAAATTGTTGCCGCCTATACAGTGGGCGGACCACGCCCATTTTTTGGTATTTTGCAGAGGCTCCACACCTAACCATAAATACCAAGTATTATTCTTTTGAATGAGTAATTAGACAATTTATAGCAATTTAATCGAAAAAAACCCGAGGTAGTGGGACTTACAGGCCCATTGTAGGCGTGTCCTTCGACCGATTTAACTAATTTTAACACTTTACCTAACTCGAGGTTTACTGCGACTGTGTACCAAATTTGGTTCAAATCGGACAACTCCTTCTTTCTATTTTTCCCGAACACGCAGACGGACAGACAGACAGACAGACAGACAGACAGACAGACAGACAGACAGACAGACGGACAACCGGAAATCAATAGAGAAAGTGTTTCTGATCATTTCTATATACTTATGTCTATACCTAGGAAGGCTCCTTTAATGCGTTACAATTTTGGCACAAAGTTATTATACCCTATTACCATAGGTGTAGGGTATAACAAGTAAGGAAGCAATCAGTCGGGTTTCACCGACAGAGTAATACCCTACACCATGTTCCCAAGTGGGGTGATAATTCACTGAAATTGTGGGCGTATTTGATTTACAATCTACATAGTGAGCGGACCACGCCCATTTTTGGCAGACTACAAGATATACCTAATAGGACTATGTATGCCAAATATTGATGCTCTGACGGGTGTACACCAGATGTTATCGGCATATTTATTTTACTGCCCCCATGGTGGGCGGACCACGCCCATTTCTGGAGAATTAAAAGATATTCCTACCAGGAACGAAGTAACCAAATCTGGACTCTCTGGTGTATATATTATGGAAGTTAAGAGGATTTTTTGTTTATCGCCTATATAGTGGGCGGACCACGCCCATTTTCTTATATGGCATCTAAGACCTATATGTCAACTTGGGAATCGAATTTCATTCATTTATATTCGTAACTAGTCAATTGGGAGCCATTTTACCGAAAAAATTTTGCCGGCTATATAGTGGGCGGACCACGCCCATTTTTTCCTGAGATTTAGAAGACCTACCTCTTAACTTGAATACCAAGTATTATTCTATTCCATGAGTAATTAGACAAATTATAGCAATTTAATCGAAAAAAACCCGAGGTAGTGGGACTTACAGGCCCATTGTGGGCGTGTCCTTCGACCGATTTAACTAATTTTAACACTTTACCTAACTCGAGGTTCACTGTGACTGTGTACCAAATTTGGTTCAAATCGGACAACTCCTTCTTTCTATTTTTTCCGAACACGCAGACGGACAGACAGACAGACAGACAGACAGACAGACAGACGGACAGACGGACAGACGGACAACCGGAAATCAAAAGAGAAAGTGTTTCTGATCATTTCTATATACTTATGTCTATACCTAGGAAGGCTCCTTTAATGCGTTACAATTTTCGCACAAAGTTATTATACCCTATTACCATAGGTGTAGGGTATAAAAATGGTGTTTAGAGAGTAAAGTACATAGTTTTTTTTAACCCAACACTTTGATAATATTTTTGACTAAAAACATGAAAAATTTTAAATTATTTACACAAAGCATTGTAATTTTTTTATACATTTCATACGAGATAACTTTTAATTTTGCTTATATTTATAAGCAAAAAGGGGCACTTCAGCTTTGGGTCCTAGTGTATATTTCCCATGTTAGACGTCTTTAATAAATTTAAAAATTTTCTACATTGTAAACTGCACATATTCATAAATTGAAAATCAATTTTGCCTTGCATATGTACAGGTTTGCAGTATAGTATTCTAATAGATTGCAAGCGCTGCAAGCACCCTTGAGAAAACTTGCACAAATAATGGCGGTACACATATAAGCATACACACACAAACAAGCGTGCAAATGTGCAGAAACATACACACACGCACTATTCACATATGCCTTCTATTTTACACGCAAACTCATGTATATTACGAGTATAGATATTATTAAAAGTGTGTGCATTTTATATTGCCATTAAAACACTTTCAAAGTGTTGCTCACTCACTCACACACTCTCACACACATACACAACTGCCTCCTAGCACTTGCAGTCAGTTTCTATCACTGCACGTCGCAGTAAAGCTTTTTGTACATATTAGTTTTATTCGCCTTTGCCACTCTCAGTACCCGGCCCAGTCCCCGGCCCAGTCCCGGCCCAGCCCCTATTTCATTTTTATGCTTTTCCTACTCTTTGACAGCCTTTGCAGCGTTTAAGCAATTATTTACATGGACACGGTCAACTGCACACGATTGCCAATATGGCGTCAATATTGCATGCACACGTGCGCTTCAGTGACGCGAGGGGGGAAGGGGGGAGGGCACATTGTATGTGCCAGTAAGTGACTCCAATTGCATTAAAATGCATTAAATTGCATTTTGCATTTTATAGCATTGTGTAAACAAAGTTTCAAGCAACGCCACGTATACGCGCTCCTTTCCACCTTCCTTGCGCCTGGTGGTATGCTACGCTAGAAGTGCATTGATTTTTAATTGAATATTCATAAATAATTGAATATTTGTAATTTCAAATAATTTTAGCATAAAAATGCTTGCTTTGTTAAGCTAAAATTATAATGGAAACTAATTAAATTTAATTTACAAAAGTTTAGTTCAATTATTTACGTTGCCAATAATTAAATCAGGCCATAAACCATTAGCATATTGGCGAAAATGGTTGTGCTTATTGTGAAAATTACTTGATGAGTGCCTGATTTAAGGGAAAACAGAAGCCACAGAAGAGTTTCACGAAATAAATACCATAGATATTTAAATAAGAAATGTGCTTGAAAATGAAATTTCTTGCGAATTATTTGAAACAAGTCTTGCAAGGAAAGACCGTAACCCCTAAATTTTGCTTCCTCGTATTAATATCAAAAGCCCTAAAGCCCCGCCTGTGAATGTTTCGTTAAAACATTGTGCGGCCATTTTTCATCGAACAGAAGCTGAACTAACAGTCTAAGGATAAACCAAGTAGAAGTCGAAGTCGAAGACGAAGCGCTCAATCAGGCAAACTCTACTAATCATATTTATTCCGCACATATAAAAGACATCTAAATATATATATATTTGTTTTCTTCAAAAGCTCTGCCAAAAATTTATCTACAGTTCTGCATTAAATTAGCTTTCTTTCACATTGGGAGAGTACTCCTGAGTGCTACAAAGGAATGCCACAACCAGGAATTAAAAAGGCGCGCAAATATAAAGCAGCGAATAGAAAACACCTGTGGGGCCCTTAGCAAGCCCCTGGCAAAAAAACGCAAGGACTCACAAACCAACAAAAATCAAGAAGAACACGCAAAACAATTATTCTTAACGTATCTCAACGGAAACATTAAAAACCAATTCAAGCTGATGACAAAAGAAGGCAGAAGCGCCCGAATGCGCGACGGTGTCTATGTCAGCGCACCGCGCACCCACTGCCCCGGGCAACAGGCACGCCGGCACGGGGCGCGGGTTGATCTAAGCACAGACACACCTGCCCTTGAGGCTTTCGACGGCAAACTGGCAATGTGAAGACGCCAGAAGGGAGCACAGAAAAGAGGCCTAAAATGTGCGCAAATAAAAGTGTAACAACGTGCAAAGAGAAGGCAGAAAAATGTAAAAGACACACGCGACAAGCCGAAGACAATCAACAAAACAAACAATTGCCTTGCGTTGCCACACTGACTGACAAACCCTAACACACACACATACACAACGCGCTAACCTGACCAGCCCTCTCCTTCCCACAGACGTGTTGCCAACACCCGAGGAATTGACATGAAAAATAATGTCACCCCTTGAAGCAACAAGCTCGCGACATTTACAATAGCCCGAGCAGAGCGGGGGTGTGGCGGAGGAAGTGTATATGTCTGAAGAGCATTTTAAAAATGTTTTCTTGGCGGGTAATTTTTTTGTTTTCGCCTGAAGTTTTTAGCGTGTTTGTGTCAACGCAGCATGTTGCGCATTGCTACAGCGGTGCATGGGGAGGGGGGAAGCAAATAAGAGGCCCAGCTGCCGGCCTACTGTACCACCAAAAAGTTGACATTACTTTTTATCGCTTATTATGCGAGCAACAGCCACCAAAATGAAGAGAGTTGCTGCCATCCAGACGACTCCGTCATTGCCCGCCTGACTGTGCGGCGTTGTCCTTAAGGACCGCTCAGTGCGGGCGCTAATGGCTTTTCTTACATTCGAGATTTGCTTTCACATGCCTTGCATGCCTTTTGGGTAATTTTAGTATCTACAATTTTTAATGTTTTCTTCGAAATTATTTCGAACGAAATTGTCACCATGGGTGGCATTTCTGGCCGCGAGCACTTTCGGCGCGTAAAAGTTGCACTGTTAAACGTTTCGTTGAAAACATTCCAAATTGGCCAATTAAGCGTGGGGTTTGCAGTTTTTATTTTACGCCTAATTTGAAATTAAATTTTCACGTTTATGTAGAAAAAGTTTTGCATGATATATGAACTGTTATTGCATACCTTTTTGCTAGACTCTTTTAAACGTGTCATTTGGCATAAATCCTGTTGGGGTCTTAGCGATAACAGCTGGTTATAGGTTTATGGGTCCGGAAGGTAGTGAGCTTTGAGAGCACGAAAATTTCCAGCGAACTTCAGCCGAGTGCTGATTCCCTTGAGGCTTTCGAATGGTTAGGAGAGACCTAAATATTGCCGAATAGAATTGCAGAAGATGATCGAGAGTCTTGTAAGATCCCGGTTCTCCAGCTGTTCCTGAATTCTGTACTATAATTCTTTACTAAAATATGCATAAAACTTCTTTAAGTAAGAGGTCGATGAGAGTTCAAAGAGAAATTGTCATATCTGCAAGGTGAATAAGTTTGTTGAAGGACTCTTACTCATAACTCTTACTAAAAGTTATATACGGCCATCATTTTGGAGGACTCAACGACTTTTTATGCATGAATTTGAAGCTCCAAAACTAGAGTAGCAGGATGAATGTAGTTTTCAGCTTCATGCTTAGCGATATCTGAAAGACCCCCAAATGCTGGAATTATATTGTATGCATAAACAAATCCCACTGTATACTTTCAGTTAAGTCAATATCTAAGATGCTTCTTGAAATACACTTAATAATTTGCTGAAGCTTAATATGCGAATATCATAGGCTTGGGTAACTATAACTTAGGAAACATTTAAATTATATATGTCACTCCTATCTTCTATAGCTTCTGGTACCATATATGGAAGTCAATCGATTTTCTGTCTATTATTCATATCGAATTTTCGCTTTCATTCAACTAAAAGCCCACAAATCTCATCACATAAAAGCAATTCAAATTAACAAATAATGAACTAAACAGCCCAAAAAATTAAAATTGTTACCTTTGCACATGCACACAGCCAACACACACACTTGCATACACACACACACACACAAAAGGCGTAAAGCGTTAATTTGAAAAGCAATTTATATGCAAATGAAACGGCGCCAATCGTCAATTGATGTTGCCAAAGTAAAATGTTTTGTGGAAACTGGAAAAAGGGCAAAAGCACTTGAACCCTTCGATAGCTGCTTTGAATAATGCACAAAGCAGATAATTCCCATTTTTTTATGTTTTAATTCATAATTTGTTGATTGAGTTTCGAATTTTGATTTAAAACGCTCAAAGTTCAGTATAAATATTCTCCAATTATGCAGCAAAGCAACATTATTTCAAGCTTCAACGAATTTGATTTGAGATTGCAGACGAAAAATTTGAATATCAAAGTGCAAAATAATTTGAATTTAAAATGGAAAAGTGCTAAAATTGTTGCATAAGCAGAATGGAATATAAACCCTTTGAGTAGATGAAAGATGCTTTCCTCAAAGCGTACAACTTTAATTCCTGCGTACATTTGAAAATTTAAAGTACCACATTTCAAACGACCCATATTTATCTTATCTGCTGCCTCCCTGCCCCCCTACATGCTCGCACCTTTCCCCTGCTGCTCGGCTCATTTCCGATTTAGGCACAAATTAATATTTCAACACCTTTTCAGTTTTTAATGAGCTGCCTTTATGAGCACTAACATTGCCATTTAAATGGGAATTTAAATTCAAATCCATATCCTTGCATCCTAACATCCTTACACGCTTTACTGGCTCGCTCGTGGCTCATATGAGCGCACACACACACACACACACACACTTGTGCATACGATTCCTTTTTGAAAACCTTTACCTCATTTAATCTTAATTAAAAACCGGTTTTTGCGCCCAAAAGTATGCCAAGCCAAAGAAATTAGATATGTAGATGTGAGTTGGTTGCTTGGCGTGGAGAGAGCTCTCGCTGGCTGCTCACATTTGCGGCTTAACCCATTTTAGAATTTCATTTGTTACATTCACATTCGCTGCGCACACACATGAATACATTCCACTGATTTTGCTTCGGCCCACAGCGAGTCGCGCACATTTATGATTTTAATTATATATGCTTAAAGTAAATAATAGAGCTCGTCGCAGCAACCCTTTCTTTCATAGTTTCCAAAAAGGCATTTCCGGTTTGGTGTATGCTTCCTTGTGCTGTCCGCCAAAACAACACACAAATAGCAAAAGCAATTACAATAACAACAACAACAACACATACTCGTACAGCCAATGAAACATATAAGCCGTTGTATTTGTAAAATTTCGACAAGATTGGTATAGAATATTTTGCTTGAAATTTCACGCTTCATTTTGCAGCTTACAGTTAATTATTGAGGCGTTCAGTCTTTGAATTTTTTATCTGGAGACATAGAATTACGTCAAAACGCTTTTAGAGCCTTCACGCTTATTAAGAACGCTCATCAAGACATCATCTAAAAATCGATTTTTGCTTAATTACTTACTATAAAAATTCCAAAAAGACATAACAACTACAACTTGAAATTGTCAAGACATGCTAAAATTTTTATGAATTTTTTGCCAGAGTTCTCTTGAAGCAACTTTAGAAAATATCGAACAATTTTGGAATGTATTATTGTTCCAATTTTCTTGCAAATTATATCATTATAGCAAAAATCATCAAATCCCAATATTGAATTTCTGGACCGTTCAAAAATTTAAACTATATATGCGGCGCACGAAGGAAAACGATTTGGGAGTGCTCTTTTAGTTTTACGAGGTATTTTTTTCAATGAAATCCGGACCACAATCAGAAGACATGAAAGTAAGAACGAAATGGTTTAAATGGTCAAGAAAATTATTATATTTACGCGAGCTTTTCAAAGCTAAAAATATTCCGAAACTAGTTCTATGTTATGTCTTTCATTTCTCGAATAGACAATATGAGCCAGCTATCTATAGCTCTATGTACAGAAATTAACATAATCCTTCAATATGCATACTATTTTCCCACTCTGTTCCAAAGCTATCAGATCAAGCAGTGGAGTCCATTACAAGTGGCTTAAAGAAATAAAAAGAAGAGCAAATAAATCAAGCATTTTATTGGGCAACTCATCAGTAACACGTACCCCCCTGATTTCTTAAAACTTCTTTGAAAAAATTTAATTAAACAGATGCAAAACCTTTTCATTTGCACTTTCTTATGCAGAGAATAAGAAGACCCTCAGGCATTTCTTGCTGCTACTTATTTATGCTATTTATGCAATACACAGACACACATACATATACATGCAGCCATACAAAAAATTGCCGCAACCATATCGAACCGGATGAACGCCCCCTACATGAGGGCCGGGCCAGGCCGGGTTACGTATGCTAATAACAAAGTTAAATATTTCGTTTATTTTTCCACTCCATAGCCACGAAATTGCTTTTCTGGATTTGTGCGCATGCTGCCTATTGTTGTTGTTGTTGATATTGTTATCAGAAGAAACGAAACGTAACAGTGCCGAATGGTATGGAAAGAAATCGAAAGCAAATACCATGTATGGCAGAAGAATGTACTCAAATGTGAAGCAAATTTAAAAAAACACATACACACAACAACAACAAAAAATAGAATAAACGTTTATGTATGTATGTATGTATAAAAGCAGGGGATGGCACAAATATCTGTATGTGAGTGTGAGTGGTTGCGGAGTGAGGGTGGCGCTGATATACTGAAATGCACAATTATTGTATCAAAAGCATATTTTCATTCTGGTAGAACGAATTTTATGCTTTTTCAATAAACATTAACCGATTTTGGTATTTTTCATGAAGGCAGCCAAGCGCCGGGGGTGGGTTCACATACATACATATCTGTGGGAATGTGAGTGCCTGTGTGTGTGAGTGTGTGGCGCGAGGGTGGCACTGCTGGGATAGGCATGGCATTGGTATAGATTGCGCATTTCTTCAAAAAGCGCACAAACCAACAAGTTATGAATAAGCTGTGAGCGTCTGTCTGTGTGTGTGTGTGAGTGTGTGAGTGTGTGAGTGTGTGCGCGCCTAGAAGTATGCTTTGTGTGCTTATATCCGCAACAACAACAGGCCTAACAATCGGCAATCGCTCATGCGTTCGTTATGCCATGTTCCAGCCACCGGCTTCGGCCCCCTTCAGGTTACTCCCGCTTTTTTATTTAATTTTTTATGCAAACATACACGCCCCGCCGCTGGGAGTGTAGCTCCCTTCGGCTTCCCATTTTCCGATGCCACTTTTTCTTTTTATCAGTGTGTGCGTTTGTACGTATATATCTGAGGAATAATCAAAGACGAGAGAGGGCAAGCGTAAATCGTCAAAGCTTATAAAATATGGGAATCAATGAGTTGGAAATTTTTGTTGTTTCTCTTGATAATATTTTTTTCCAGTCAACTTTGCCGTTGTGGTTTTTTTCTGTGGAAATATTTGTCTGTATGTGTGTATATGTGTGGGATTTATTTGAAATTTTAATTTAGCATGAAATTAATGGAATTTATAAATTGCAAAATTGTATTGCATACTTTTGTATGTTTGGCATTTCGATTTGTATATGCATCTGAAATGTATACCGATTCAGTGAAGCGCGTAAGTGAGGCAGGAAGGTTCTCTGTAGATAAGAATTTGGGCATCTAAGAAACAGACAAGATTTTGAACAAAAAGCGAGACGCCATCATCAAATCTGCTCATATTGAGTTTAACACATTTCCGAAAATGTGGGTTGAAGGCCACTTCATAGGGGGGAGATAAAAATTAGATGAAGAGTTGATGATCAAACAAAAAATTTTCGTTTCTTTAGAATTCAAATTTTGCTTAAGTTCTCTAACCCGTAACTCTTGCGAACCGATTCATATGGCCTCCTCTCAACTTTTCTATTATTTTAAACTAACTGCGAATTGAACAATAAATAGAGCAGGAAATTTTATTCCTTTTTATTCCTTTTTAGGTAGGTATTCCTTTTTATACAGAATTCAAATGAGAGGCATTTCAGCGCTATATGGTAAAAAGAGCACGGCTTTTTGTCATATGACATAGAGGGTCGAAACCCTAACTTGAATAGTGAATATCATTTGCTTTTATTAATATTCTTTTAAATGAATAATTAGACAATTTTAATCCATTTTTCGCTCCAATCGCACTTGACTGCTTTTGGTCAGAGTGAATAAACAGTCAGGATTTAAACCAGCGTCTTTGATTATGGAAATCGCCACTTTGGCGTGTCACGCTTTTAAATTACGAGCTTGCGCTTGTTTGAATACCCTTAAATTCGCTCAAATCAGCTTCCTTGACAATTTCAGCCGCCGATTTTAAAAATTTATATATGTATACTAATTTTCGTTTAAGTTTTGAATTTTTTCTGGCACTTCTTAAACTTTAAAAGAACATCATTACAAATAGTACAGAATCAAAAATTTCCATTGCCTCATTTTAGGCGCATCGTAATTGTGCTAGCTTTCTTCTAATCATAAGCAATAATTACAACAACTAAGTGCAATAATTTTTGTTGCTTTGTTTCATATTTTCTAATTATATGCTCTTAGAAATGCGCACACAATTAAAGCGCGTAGGCATAGCCTACTTTCGTGCGCTCCAATGGCTATGCAGAACGTGAAGCACAGCATGGATGGGGGGAGGGTGTCAACGTTGCCGGGGCATGGGCCTTTTGCTGAGCAATCGATTGCGGTTTTAAATTTCCAGGCGTAGGCTGCGTTGGGCTGCGCGAACGTAATGAGGCTTTTGACTCATTACGCTTATGTTTTTTGACAGAGCTCGAGCGTAATGGCGCCTTGCAATGTCAGATTTAATTACAAGGACTTAAGTTGTGAAAATTATTATTTTAATTATTACTTTTGTGTGAGAGCGAGTGCGTATTTTGAGGGTAGCTAGCAGGCAGCACTTTAAGGCAAGACAACAACAAAAATTTTACAGCAAATATTGAAAGTGAAGCTGTAGAAACGCTGAGGAAAATCAATAAAAGGACATCAGCAGCTTGCTTGTAATAAAAGGCTACAGTGTCAAATCGTTGTCATAAATCTAACACGCGGCTAGACTGAGTGATGTCCGTTCAATAAACAAAATGCTGCTGACTTTATTAACATAATAAAATGCACACATACATTGACTCATTCATATACATACACATATGCGAGTGTGTTAGTATTTATGTGCGCAATAAATAAAGTATTGCCAAATGTGCGCAACAATAAACAAAAGCAATCAACAATCATCATCAACATCAGTTTTATGCAGTGCGAACTCACACACTCACTCATTCACTCATACAGACACTTGCAGTGATATTCTTTTATGCTTGTGCAAAGAATTTTTGCCAATTTCATGTGCAATCAAAATTTTTCGCTTTGCCAGAAATAAGAAATTGTGCATTTATGTATGTGTGCTGATTATTTTTATTATTGCTACAAGAAGAACAAGAATTTCACACAAACACACGCACTTCCTTAACATACACACACACCAACAAACGAACACTCGCAAAGTCAGCGCTTATCATTAGTTAAGTTCATATTTATTTGCACATTTACACTTATTTGCGCTGCTTGCGCCAGTTCCCGCTCTACGTCTGTCCCTTCCATCTTTTTCTTCTTCAAGCAAATAAAATAAATTTGCCGTTTTTATTTGCCAGCTGCTTGCTAGTGTGGGTGTGATTGTGTGCATGTAGCGTAAGTGTGAGTGCATGTCCTTTGCCTTTACGCAAGTGTCCTTCGCATGTACTCGTACTTGTAATAATAATTTACCGTAATGTGGCGAAACATTTATTATTTCCGTGTGGCTCTTTTTCCGCTTGGTTTGTGCGCGTTTGCTTGTGTGTGTATGTGTGTGCGTGTGTTTCAATGATATTCTGGTTTTTTGTGTGCTTGTGTGTGTGTTGAGCCGATGATTGTAATGCCACTTTGTCGTTGTTGTTGTTGTTGCCTCAGTTGCTGATGGACAAAGTTAGATTGGCCTTTCTGACAATTTCCGACAATTACCGTTAATGAATGTTATTGAGAGCGAGAGCGAGAGCAATACAATTTGTAGTTCCTTGAGTTGTTTCACTTGAAGTTAAGTAGAATATATGAAGTTAAGACGCTTTTGCCAGAACTTAACTACTAACGCAACTAGTAGACATATCAAAATTAGGCAGCATACTAATATATTCACATTAGAGTTGTATTAACTAAGCAGGTCAGTTATTTCTCAAAGTGTGTTACTTGTGAGTAAAGCGAGGTCAGAAAGTTTGCGAGTTATTATAGCTCTGCTTCTTCAACTATGTACGCCTGTTAGTTTACTCAAAGGGCAGTTATATGGAAACCGGCAACCAGTAGAGAAATTATTACTCATACATAATTGCTATATGTAGTTCATATCTTTTCGTTAATTTTTGCTCCAATATTCTGTCAAATTGCAAGCCTGTGCTAGAAATTTCATAATGATTTTAAAGCTCATAGTTTCAATTCCATTAGTACTACTTAGGCCGGCAGACAGGAGAATGGGTTTTAGGTTCAACCTCCTCCTCCGTTAAATTGATTTTTTACGCATTTTCATAACTAGCTTTTTATCATAGCACAGCTCTCGGAGAGTTGGCAACTATCTCGCGAGGGATGGCGCCGCGTGCAAAACAATTAAGTTTCTATTCTAAATTAAAACTTGTAAGATAAAATTATAAAAAGTTTGACTCAAAATAAAATGGAAATGAAATTTTTTTAGTTTGAGAAATAAATAGAAATTTTGTATAAATAATTCACAAAGTCGAACATATAACTTTTCCACCTACCCTCTATATTTGGTCTTTTTTTTATATTTGTTTATTTCGAATTAATTGACTGAACCAAACTCGGTCATTTACTTCTTGGTACTTCCTTAAAAGTGAGCCATCAATTTCGAAAAACTACACTAAATAAATAAAAGTTGCTGCTGTTTTTGAAATTTTAAACTGCCACCTTAAGCTCAACAACCCCTTCTCATAAACCCCTTCTCATATACATATTAACAACCTACATATACGCATGCTTGAATTACCATTAAGTTAAATACCATGTCATGTCAGCATGACCAACAAAATTCTTGGTTGTCGCAACTACATAATTAGCAAGTATCACATTTGCATTTTGCAGACATTCTGATATTTGGCTGCCACAACTTGCAAATGGCCAATTTCCAACTGAAACAAGACATTAAGTCCTGCTTTTTTTCTTTGTTTTTGATCATGACTGCCAATTGTCAGAAGTAAGGATATAATGACAGGACTTAGCAACATGACAAGGAATTTTGCGACTTTAAATTGACCAGCAAACTGCAAAAGCCAAACAGAGAGATATCAAACTGAAAAGTCATGCAGTTGCTTAAAGGAACAGTTATTTAATTACAGTTACGCATATGCTCAAGCGAATCGAATCGAAAGGATGTTAATAAAGCAGCCAAGCGCACATGTACCGGACGAAGGCTTGTCTGGAGCTGGCGGTGTTGCGGGCTGCAAGTTGACTTCCATATGAAATAAAATTGCTAAATGTGCTGTCATCTCTGGAAGCGTCGTCATTTGGAAAAATATATGCAAAGTATTTGTTGGCTGGCTTAATTGAAATGTTGCACAGTGTGCTCATAGTGTAGGGCCACAGAAATTGCATGCCTGTCAGCGCTTCAATAATATGCCAAATTATTGATTCGTTAGTTGAGTGCTCAAAGGGGTTAAGAGGGTTTGTTTGAGATATTTCGCAGAAATATGTTGTGGCTTTTTGTTGTTGCTGTTGTTGGTAATTGAATTCGGCTGCGCAGTTGACCGCAAAATGTGCGCACATTTAAATGTCCTTTTTCCAGCCGGCTATAGTATGTACATATGTAGTGGTGCATTTAGCTTTTGGGCATTTTTGATTGATCGGTAGAAAATTGAAATGAAATTGCAAAAATATTGCCAGCGAAATTGATTTGAAATTGAATTTCAGTTTGGGACACATTCGGTTTGTTCGTTATGGTAAGTGCTTTTAATGAAAACCTAATCTATTTATTAAGAGGTTGACGCAGAGCTGGAGAGTTATGATTGCATTGGGAATGGAATTCAAAGCCACTTCCAATTACAGGAAATTGTAATTGGTAGTTATATTATTTCAATTTCAAGGAACTGGAATTGTAAAAGTTATAAAATAAATTTGATTAAAAGGTTTACACTAATCGCGATTCAGACTTCGCATTCAAATCTCTCAAAGATTAGCCTTTTATTGAGGTACGAGCCCTAAAATTAACAGTTAAGTTTGAGTAATTTTTAAAGCAACTCTTTTGAAAAATAAGAAAAATTACATGTTTTCTTACTGGCCGCAATTTGGCAGATAATAGAAGTTTTTTATTTAATTTGTTTTTTTAGTTCATGCTACAATCGTTTTGATCTTTGATCCATTTTAGGCATCTTGTCGATTTTTCGGTATCAGATGAACCTAAATGATTCTATGGTGTACGCCCAGCAGACGAGTAGCTCACGAAGGCGCTCTGACTTATGATTGTAGCTCGAAAAATATTGAATATTTCGGACTCAAAAAATTCAATAATATACTTTAAATCCGCTTTAATAAAAATTATGGAGAGAACTAAATCACTAAAAAAACTAACAAAACCTAAAAATTTTGTAGCCTCTATTTATGAAATACACTTTTTGTACTGCTTTTAAAAGACTGCAAAATGTTAAGCTTGTGAAATTTCCACTTATTTCGGAAGAAATTATGCTTGGAAAAAGTACATAGATCTAAATTATTCGTTATAAAAAACCGAATCATATTGCTTCGAATTCGTCATTAAACCTTGAAAGCAATTATTACGAAATACATCCACGATAAACAAACTCGCGTCAACTTCCATTGTCAAAGCGTGTAAATAAAACACCTACCACGTTTAGAGCATGCCCCACGCAATCCCAGCGATATGAGGCAATATTGAAAATTCTTTTCGACCACCACAGCTCCGCCAACGTCGAAGGCGGCGGCATGGCGCGGCCAATGGTCAATGGTCAAACTGCATTTGCATACGCAATCAAATCGGAAACAGCAAACAAAAGTCAACACAATCAAACGGATGTTTGCTCGGACTCACGCACGGTTGTGCGGCATATTGAACGGTTGGGCGTCAAATGGTGGATCCGGTTTGCTTTGAAACGCCTACCAGGCAAGCACACACACACACATGCAATCATACAAACAAGCGCAACGGATCACAGCGGATTCAATAAAGTGACCACAAAGCAGAGTGTGAAGGTGTATGTGTGTATACGCTCTGTATGTGTGTGTTTAGGTGAAGCCTTTCAAATATTTGCTTATTTGCTGATGACCCGCACACGCACATACACCGGCACAAACAAAGGCACGCACACAAATGGCTACAAAATGAAATTTTGACTTGTCAGCGCTAAACGCCCAACAACCGCCAAACGCCGAAAAATATGCTTCAGCGTAATGAACCGCTCTAAATTATTGCTCAGCGCGAGGCATCATCAAGGACCAGCGTGGAATTGGTATGTGCTGAGCTTTGTGCATATGTTTTGTTGTTGCTGTTGTTTGTCAGTTTTCGGCGGAAATGCATGTATGTATTCTGCAAATGGCGTCCCTAAACTTGTATGTGCGCTCATGTTCCATTCTCTCCTTCATATTCAATTTAAAATAAAAAAAGGGATGCCTTTCAGGCCGCATTGAAAAGGAGACTAGATACCTTCTCCAAAACAAATCTAAAGACCAGTTGATTATTGATTGGTTCAGCGCTCTCTCTAGTAGCTGTATGTAAAGGTATTACTATCAGAGAGTAGTAATACTTAAAACATTTACTTAATAAAACGAAAAAATTATAATAACAACAGCAGCAAATAGCTAAATATTTTTCTTTCGAAACCATTACGCAGAACAAAATTAGTGTGGTTTCTCTCTTCGGAAGGTTCTTAAACCACAAGGAATAGCAAATGAGTGAATTTCCCTGTATCCTTGTCAACATATAATTTCCTAGAAGGACAGTGGTGGAACAATACGAAGGCACTAGAACGACAGGCAGTGTCAATTACGAAATGCACACACAACGAAAATACTCATTACAACAAATTATGGCGAATAATTTGCTGGTTTTATTAAAAATTCACCACTAACGAGGCACTTTTGTTTTTACGCAGCGACTGACACAAGCAGAGACACAGACACTGACACAAACGTATGAGCAGGCATACAGACAAAACGGAGTCCTTTTGTGCACACCAACAGACACATCCTTGTGGCAAAGTAGTGTAAAGCATATAATGAAAATAAGAATTTTAATAAATAATCACATGCTCTGCTTTTTGTGTTAATATGGCAAGAGGCAGTCTGTGTGTGTTCTTGTTTGTGTGTGTCCTTGTCTGTCACGCCCACTTTATGCAGTTTCTCAACTGTAGCTCAGCCACGCTGCCAGGCAGCTGCTCAGCGGAACGACTGTGCGGCAGGCCTGTAAGTGGCCACAAAAATTTTACAACAACAACAGCAAACGTCGAAATGAAATGTTCAAATGCTGTCAAATTTGAAAGCAAAGCGCGAAAAGCAAAGCAGAGCAACTTAATTAAATGCTTGACAAAAATGCGAAATTTGAATGCGTGCGTAGCAAGAGTCAAACATGACATTATCCTTGCATTTGTCACATTAATTATGCAGCATAGCACTTTGCAACTGTAATTAATATTACCTCCTTTCGAAAATAAAACAAAATATGAATTTTAAGTATGAGAGCTTGGCAAATGGTTTCAGAGCGGCCAAGTTTCTAAGCGGGTTAAGAGAAGACTTAAAATTATTAACTTCTGCGAAAAGCTTTTGAATTATTAAAGAAACCAACATTTGTTCTTGAAATGTCGAACCATTAAAAAAGATCACATGAGCTACTCCGAAAAAATAATAACATTAACCCAGGGTTAAGACCGAAATTCTCTCAGCTCATTTGATTTTAATTAACAATTATTCTGAAACCTTAATCTTCTAGGTTGAAATTGCGTATTTATTAAATGACATCATATCTTCAAAATTATTTGAAAGCGAACGAAATACGATCTCACATAACAAAATTTTGGCCAAGCCTTGAAAGTTTTTTTAATATGAACAATAAGAGGGCTTTTTTGCTATGAATCATTTTTATATTAGGACTTGACCCGGTCTGCTTTAACATTCTAATATACAAGAAAGCTACATTTTCAAGATAAATTACTATGAATAACTAAAAATATTTTCTTCTTAGAAAACCCTGATCCCCGCATCGTCCTCTAATAGCAGTCAAAAAATCAACATCCTTTCTTATCCGTCTCATTAAAAATATAGAAATCCCAAAAAGTTTCTTATTAAAGAAATGAAAGCACCCCTTCCGAAAATGTGGCTAATTAAATGAATTTTTTATATTTTTTCTCAATTATACAAAGCAAACTTTCTCAATTCCCATGAAAAAGTGCTGCCTGCTAATTATGCAAAGAAGAATTAAGCAAGAAGTGTAAAAATTTTCCATTTCAGCAGCGCGTAAAATTTTAAATTCCAAATATCGAATAACAAACAAAACTCATAGCAAAGAAAACTCTCAAAGGACACTTACTCAAGAGTGCGCGAGTGTCCTTCGGCACAAGTGCGGCCGAACGTAGTCCAGCTATAGCACTCGGCTTTATTTTAATTTCATTTTATGGTTTAACTTTACACCTGTTAAAAAGGCTCAACTTCAATTAAATCCTTTGGCGTATCCTTTTTTTGTTGCTTTGTTTGTTCATTTGGCCGCTGTTTGGGGCTGCACTTAAGTGCGTCGCTCTAAAATTTCTTTTACGGCAGTGAATTGCCGAAAGGACTTCGTCGTGTACTAGCATATCCTTTGGCTCTGTGTGTTATGACTTTGTTTTGCAACGGTAAGTCCTTCAAACGGAAAATCTTGCTGTAATCGGATAAGGTAATTGGAGGCTTTGTCTAGACATTAAATGGACAAATATTTTATGAACTTCGAGAAAGAAAGTGCTAGAGTGTGAGAAAGCAGGAAGCTGTGGATGGAGTTACGAATCAAAGCACAGCTGCAAATCATTTTACGAATTTATGGAATTTTCGGACGGAAACTAAGGCTTATCAGTTTTGTTGTTTTAAAGAACAAGTTTTAAAAAATCAAATTTATAACCTTTACTCTTTTCTAGACAAACTTGATAAAAATATGTGTTTACTATTGCTAGGGCTTCATTCATTCATCATATGTACTTGAAGATATTTCCGGTTTCGTTCATAAATCAATGCATAGTGTAAATTTACGAGCTCATTAAATAAATAAGATTGTAGCGCAAACTTTTCTGGGACTGAGAAATTATATTTTATGCAAAATTTAACAGTTATTTTGCAAGAGGGTAAACTTACGCAGTTTACGCCATACAAGGAATTTACGAGTTTTCATGAATACAATTATTAATGCATTTATCAAGAGCAAAATTTAGAAGAAAAGCTCATTTTTATAAAAGAAGCCAACTGTTTTGAATGTAGTTGAAATTTTTTTTATAAGTCGAATTCTGTATGTTTAAAATTTCATACTTATTTTCAACGTAAAAGAATCAAAAGAGATTACTTATGCACTTTTTATATTTTTGATTCCACTGTGCTTTCATGCTAATATTTCAATGTTTTCTCTTTTCCTCCTGCTCACCACTAGGCACAACACATGTTGACCTCAGCCATGCCGTTGCATTTGCTCTGAGCTACTCTCAACTCTTTGGCAATGCGCAAAATTTTAATAAATCGATTGAAATTTCTGATCATATGATGAAATCTCCAGAGAAATTTAATAGTTTTGCCTGCAATAAAATGCTGCTGCCTTGCTGCTGCCGCCAAGCAAACAGGTGCACAACTTTGGCCTTGCTGCGTGCGGCGGCAAGTCCAACAAAGAAAAGCTTGCATAACTTTTCAGCAGGGTCGTCAGTTTGTTGGCCACACCACTCAGCGGCCTCGGCGCCCGTAAGTATGCTACAAATTCAGTACATTTGGGTTCTATTGCAGCAAGCTGTGCTTAAGACGCTGGCAAAATGTATAAACCGCATGTTGCAATGCACTGCTGGCCTGACTCGGCCCGGTCTGGCCTTCCAGCACTCACTTGCTGCGCCAGCAAATCAAACGGGTGGAACGACAGCCGGAACTGGTGCTGGAGCATCTTGCCGAAGTGCAGGCAGGCAGGCTGGCAGAAATGGACTGAGGCAGGTTGCAGATTGGCGCAAGTGTTGCAAATAGTTTTTGTATGCAAACGCAAGCGATTGTGGACTGGGCTACCAACGAACGGGCAGAGAGTGGAAATGGTGGAACCGTGTGGGGCCTGCCGCCATCCATGTCATAATTAATGCAAAGCTCCAAATGAATGCAACACCTGCGGTTAGTTTGCAACGACCTCAAGTATGCCGCAAGTATTTGGGCAAGCATTTTGCATTTGGCGAAGCCTTAATTGGGCGCCAGCGTGTCTGAATTATTGATACGAAGTAAGTTTGAAGTTGGCTTGCTTGGGAAATATTTGCGCATATAAATTTTATTGCGCTTTAAAAGCAGCGTGTCAAGAACTTGAAATGCAAACCCACAACTGACAATATTTTGTAAATATTTCCCATAAACAAAGCGTTCAGCTATTCAGGAAATATTACATATAGAGGGATTGAAGAAATATTAGGAACACCTGACTGTATATTTATGGTAAAAGCGGAAAATAATAAGTACTATTAGCTGCTGTTGGCGCCGCGGTGGCTCAGTGGGCTAAGTGCTTGGTCGCTGATGCGGAGGACCTGGGTTCAACTCCCGGTCCGGGCGACATCTAATAATAAAAGAAAATTTGTTTTCAAATTGTTTCTTTGCGCGGCGCCACTTCTCGCGGTGAATTGGCAATTCTCCGAGAATAGTCTTTGCCATGAAAAGCTTCTCAAACCCATGCGGATTCGGTTAATGTAGGTCCCGTTAACTTGTGCAAAAATATAACAAGCACACACAAGTTAATGCGAGAAAGCTAGGCCTAAGCCTCGTTCGCGGGCGGTTGTGCCAGTTATTTATTTATTTATTATTAGCTGCTGTTACCTCTTGTAAATGACAAAATTTTCAACATGTTCAACATTTCAATATATAAAATAAATAGAGTAAATGTCTTTTAAAGTAGTTTTTCTAATTCCGGCCTTCGAATGAATGAATGCTCTTATTTTGAGCGTAGCACCGCTCCTTCACCTCCGCATGATATGACCGCATGATATGACCGCATGATATGAAACTATGCAGCTTATTTTAAAGTTGCCGCTCCAACTCTGCACTTCATTGTCATTGCCTTCATTTCTTGCTCACCAGCACACTTCCTCACCCCCTCCCCCTACACAAAACTCCAAGGCATTACGCGCTAAATCAAAAAGTAATTTAAAATTGAAAAGTAATTACGCATTAATTACAATTCAACATACTTCAAAGACAAATGAAAAACAATTTCTCAATTGCTGTTCATTACGCTTCAAAGCACATCGTGGCTAATTCCACGCAAAGAAGCGGCGAAGAAAAGTTTTTGGCCATTGCTATGGCACAACGGAAACAGATGATGCTGAAAACCAGTAAAGTCAAGCAGATAAATGCAGGGATGTAGACCGTAAAATTTTTGCAATGGGGTTAAAAAAATATTCAAAATATATTGTGTGGACAATTTTGGCGGTTATGCTTTTGCCGTTGGATTTGCAGTAGATTTTCTTTCATAAAATTTTGATGTTCCAAAAAAGCACAACAGAACAACAAACAATTTTTGGATATTTTAAAATGTTGCACAGATCAAAGGTCGCATGTTCTTGTAGCGATTTCATTGTCAATTTCATTTAATTGCCTTAAGTTTTGTATAGAGGTTTAGCATGAATTTTTTTAAAGTATATATGTATGTACAATACATATATGATTAAACTATTGTTTCCCTTTCAAGATTTATCCTGACTACGCTTCAGACATATTAGATGGAATTTACTAAACAATTAAATAACAAGCGAAGATGCATAAAATACGCTTAATTCTATAGCTCATCGCCGCCAGAAATATCACAAGTACGTTATCCAAGTATTTCGCATCTATGCTCCAGCTGTAAATGCCAGGAAAACAACAACATAGGAAGCCAGCAAAGCAAAAGTTAAATTAGGAAATTAGAAAGTGGAAAATAAATGAAGTGAAATGGAATCGACACTCCCCTTTCCAGAAGACGGGCATAGTCCAAAGCCAGACTGTTCAACGCTTACAAACAGCCACTTGGCCTGCCCTCAATCAAAGTCCGAGTGCTACGAAATCTACCACCCCATTGATGGATTCTGCGCTGCTGCTCCTGCTGCTCCTGCTGCTCCTGCTGCTCTTCGAGCAGGCAACTTCAGAGCAAAGGCGGAATTCATTACAAACAAATTAACAAATAAATCAAATTTCAATACGAAAAATTTGTTTGCGAAAACAATTTGTATTTCAGTTGAAACGTCAGCCCAACTGCCAGCCTGCAGTCACCGCCACCACCCCGCTCAGCCACAATTAGCTCAGCTCAGCTACAGCCAAATCGCAGGCCACGCTGAAGCGCGACGTTGATGACTTCCACTGACAGGCGGCAAATCGCTGCAAATCCCATACGAAATCTCATCAACTGCCAATGACGCGCGTTCAGCATGCTTGCCAAAAGCAAAAGCAGCCGCTGCTTGAAGTGGCAAGGAGCAAGGAGTAGTCGGAGTGGCTGCTACAAGAAGTGGCAACGAAGTGGCGCAAAGCTCTTCGAAAATCATTTATCTAAATTAATTCCTGTCGTTTACATTTGAAAACAAATCAAAGATTAAGACAAACATTAGTTTTAACCCCAGCAGAGCGACGGCGACGGAGACGACAGACCAAAGGGGAAATTCCAAATTTCAAGCTTGTGGTTCCGAACCGAGACAGACAGTGGCATGCGGAAACGGAAGTGGCAGTGGTAGCAGTCATAAGGGAGCAACACAACAGTGTGTACTCGTATAGGCGTGATGCGCTTAAAATTAAACAAACGCTTACAAAAACAATAATAAATGACATGCCTGCGTCGCTGCCGTGAAGTATGCAAAGATTTCTGCCGAAGATCTGTGCCCAAGAAGATGTCTATCGCAGTCTAAAGCAATGAAGTGGCAGCTGAGTTGAAGTTGTAGCATTCTTGAGAAGCTTAAGCACAGCGGCAGCGCAACAACCCTTATGTGCCTTGTAACAAATGCATGCAGGAGTATGTATGAATGTAAATGTGCGCGTGTATGTGTGAGTGAGTGCGCGAATTTGCATATCGCTGCTTAGCGATAATAACTCATTTTGAAATTCCGCCGCATCGCGACCAGGCAACATTTTCATAAGCAATTAGAATTTTTGCCGCGTCGCGCGAACCCCACTTCCTCGCTTCCCCCTTCCCCTTCCTAAACACGCTTGGCAAGCTGCACTTCCACTTTTGAGGCATGCTTTTAGGCTACACTTTTCCACATTCACTTGTTTCAATAATGCCGCCGCTCGCTGTTTCAATCTGACGTTCAAATTATAGCCTTTTCGCCGTGGCATAGCCCCCCCCCCCCCCCTCCCCCCACACCACGTTCAACCCTTTTCAAACACGCTCACACTACCAACAGCTTCAACTTCAGCTCATATACCCCCCTCTGTCGACAACATGCGTCTTCATTTCATGAACAATTTTATGCTTGTCTGCCAAAAATGATTATTGGGAAATCATAATTTTCATTCGAAATATTTGAGAGTTTGTGCCGTCGTTTTCGTGCAGTGTTGGATGGTGGTGGTCCATTCGTTGGGGCGCACGGCAGTTGATTCTCGTCTCGTCTGCTCGTTCGCGCTTTGAGTCGCTTTTCAATAATTAGTTATGTCAAAATCAGCAATTATTCAACGGCAACAGCAATAACGACGTCAGCATCAACAGCAACACCGGCAACACTGTGTCCGCCACTGACTGCCTCAAACGTCTACATCAAATAATTCACTGCGCTGCCAATAAATTTCAACGAAATTTCATAATTTTCGTTCGAATTTTAGCAAAAACACGACTCCATTTTGATAGTGCTGAAAATATTCGATAGATTAGGGTTTAAGGATTAAGCCCTTTATTATCAAAAGTGGAAATAGTTATCTACATTTCGAGCGTAATTCACAAACTTTGAAACTTTTAGAAGACCTCAAATTACCGCATTTTCTTATTTAGTTATCTTCTACAAATTATTAACAAACTGCTCTAATTAAACTATGCACAAATTTAAAATTTTTAAAAGACCTTAAAAGAAGGGCCGTTTCCTTCTGTTAACTTCTGTTTAACCAACTAAAATTGTAGAAAACTTTTTATCAAGTGACTGCTGTGAATGTCACTTTTAATTTGTAACACGCAAGAATCGAGATACTAGAATATGAAGATAATGCATTTGAAATGTTCTAGCATTTTTGAGAAAATTAATATGCTTATGCAGAGAGCGCTGATACTAGAGTCTTAAAGGGCAGCTATTAATCGTCTAATAAAAAAAGAAACCTCGATATTTCCCATGCCTTCCTTGGCCTGCGACTGAGAAAATTATCTATAAAACCAAAAAAACCTTTAGTCTGGCAGTCTAGCTATTTTTCATACAACTAACAATTTCAAGACCTTTCTGTACGACACGAAGCAATTTATTTTATAATTAATTAATACAGTTTGATTCACTACTGTCTTCCCACTGTCTCAATTAAGCTGCCCAGCAGGTCACCAGCTTTGCGCGCATACACCACAATCAATTTATATGACGATATAAACTTATATTCCGTTGCATCGACGTTCTGCTCGCGCAACTTCATGCGAACTATCGTATCGACTATATCATTGAGAAACTCTTCATGCTGTGCCTCTGGTATGCGCTCCAGAAACGGACACACCGCTTTGACATTAGCTGGCAATGAGAAGGCACTTGAATGAGGTGAACTTCTAAAGTGTATATACAACTCACCTTTCAAACTTGCCACGCCCTCGTAAACATAAACCTGATTGCGTATTTCCACATTATATTCGGAGAAGCCCACTTGCTGCAGCAGCTTGCCATATTCAGCGCTGGGATCCGCGATATTGCTGAGCGGAGATATGAACTGATTCACATCCTGCATGTACATCGACCATTTGCAGGCTTTGGCCAGCGCACGGTAGACATTAAAAATGGAATTGTCCGCCAGAAAGACGAGCAAGCAGTCGCCGCTGTTGCGACGCAGCAATTGATAAATATTTTCCAGCGCTTTTCTAACAAATTCCAAACATTTTCAAAAGAAACAACAACAACTTTAAATTTGCGTAAGCTGCTGGAGTACGAGTACAGCCTACTCACCGCTGATTCTGCACCCAATGCAGACAGTAGAAGGACGTCACATGATCGAACTGTTCGTGCAAATGCTTTGGCAATTTGTTGGTGCCTATGTCCAGCACCTCGAACTTGGTGCGCTCATAGTGCGCATAGAGCCGGCGCGCATAGGCCACCATGTTCGCGGAGATGTCGCTGCCCACCAACATGCCGAAGCTCGGCGGCAGCAGCGGATGCAGATAGTCCATCAGCACATTGCCGGAGCCGCAGCCCACGTCCAGCAGCATATCGCCGCCATCGCTGCGCCACTGCATTATCTGTATATATTCCTTAATGATACGCTCCGCATCATGTCTCTGCACGCTGTTGGCAGTCTGATATAGCGATGCTAGATTCATTGCATATAGACAACTCGAATAGACGATATGCCTAAAATCGAGCGCTCACACTTTTTTCCCCAAAACACGCAACGAACTGCAAGCTTCCGTATAACTGTCGTTAAACTGTCAAGTTCCAAAGCTTTTATACAAATCTTTCTTCTCGAAAGTATTTCAAATTCAATCTTACAAACGCACCGTGCAGTTCGAGCGAGCGGAAAACAATGAATGATTTAAATCTCAAAAATTCCAAATGCGTTTCGTATATTCTCGTATTCTCGCAGCAAATGGCCATTTTTGTTTGCTTCCAAATATTATTCCAAATTTGGAATATTTGTAGTTACCAATAGCATTCCAGTGAGTTCGATTAAAGTAGAAGGGGAGTTTACAACTAATTTTAGCATGCTTGAAAAGAACATGCTTCCATAGGCATTGGCTATTGAGAGAAGTATGCATGTAAGTAAGCAACAGTCGGGCTTCAACGACTGCGTAATACACTACGCCAAGAAATTTGGAAAAGAGATATTGCAGTTTTATTAAATAAATTTCAATTCTCTTTTCGTTTTCAACCAAAAACCTCTTAATCGAATGCTAAGTTTATTACCACCATGTCTCGGAAATCGTAGAAAAATCTCATTCTCTCTCTCAATCTCAAGCCTAATATTCCCTATTACCATAGGTGTAGGGTATAAAATTAGCTGAATTGCAGCCAGAGGCAGACAAATAGCTTCAATTAGACAGATTCATCTTGTTTTCAATTAGGCGAGATACGGAAGTTGTTCACCTTTGCATGACGCCAGCGATAATTGAAAGCATTTTATATACACTCAAGATACATTTTTCTAAACAATAATGCTCAGTAGCTCAGCTCAACTCAGCACCGCTCAACCCCCTTTTCACTTGTAACACCTTCTTTTCTGCGAAGATTCAACACAAAAAGCTTCGCTTTTGTCGCAAAAATTAGCATAGCAAAAATTTCTAACAACTTTCAACTGGGTTCAAGGCGGCTTGCAAATTTCTTTCAAAAGAATTTTTTCCGATATCGTTGGCAAAATCAATTGGCATAGCCAAAACAATTTATTTATGTAAAATCACAACTACATATATGCGCATTTCTCACGGTGTACGAGTATTCATAAACAAATTTCTGACTGAAAACTCAAACAAATTTGAATATTTTTGGATAATTCAGTGACACCAGCTAATCGCGGGGGCAACGATCTGTGTGCATCCCACAAACACCCATGCAACATGATCCAACGTAGTTCAACGACCTACCTTAAAACTTGGCGCTCGCTGCATCCAAAAATAAAATAATCTTCGGATTAAGTTCGATACTGTAATGAATTATTGAACGCTAAATGATTTTTGAGTATAGAGTATAGAAAGTCATTTTGTTTATAAAATCTGCTAAACAACTGAAGATTCAACTGCTGGAGATGGAGCTAATGAACACAAGCTTCAAGATTTTGGATAAGTGTTGAGTTATGAGAAACTGTGAAAAATATTCACTAGCGATAACATTTGTTTTGGAGTAAAATTTTTGGAAAAATTATAAAGGATTTTAGAGCTAAGTTTTCCATTTTCATAATTTTTTGTCTATGTGGAAGGAAATCTTGTAATTATACTCTTTGGATTGAGAGAATAGTTTTTTAGCAAATTTCAAAAGAATCTTTGCGTTTCTATTTCATCATCATTTTCCAAACGAATAGTTAACTTTTCCAAGCAGAAATTCCAAGCCTTGCTGAAGAACTTTCTTCTGAGAATATTGAAAGCGTCTTAATACACTTACCCCGCGCTCGCTAGCAAAGCAACCCTATCTTGAAAATTACACACACACACACATACTTACATGCAAAGCAAACAAAGAGTGATTTTTAATGGATTCACACACACTCAAAATTATTTAAAGTTTATATCTATTTACTTTTCTAGTCATCGTCGTAGTCGTCAGCATTGTTATTGTTGTTGTTGTTGTCACCTCTGCTCTTGCTGTTGCTGCCGTCGCATGTTATCTTGTTATCTTATGAGCAAAAACTTTGCATTTGTTGAATAAAATTGTACTTGGCAAACAAGAAAAGGAGCAATTCGGAAAATTTGCTCTGCCCCTTTGCAACAAAAACAAAGGATGGCAAAATTTTAGTGCGAGCAGGAAATGAGTTTTTAATGTCCCAAAAGGGAATTCTCAAGTGTTTTTGTGGTGCCGCCAAGCGAATCGTATGTAGCAGAGGGCAAGAAGACTTTAGCTTAAGCTTAGGAAGTGAAATGCGGATTTTGAATGCAATGTAAACGGTGATTTGTTGATATTGATTAGATCGGACATGTGTGTGTGCATATGTCTGTGTGTTTGTGTGTGGTTGGCGCGTTGCTGAAGAGCTAAACTAGGCATAAGAATATGGCAACTGGCAAGCAAGCAGAAGGAAGCATATGTGCTGGCGCCGGATATGCGAAATGCGCAGAACTTTAACAGCAACAAAGACAATAACAACAACAACAACACGCCAAGCTGATGCAAATATAAAAGTTGCTAACTCTTTCTCTTGCTTTTGCTTTTGCCTTTGTTTGATGAATATTTAATTAAGCATAAGAAACCAAAAAGGGCGCCATCAGAGTGCCGTAGCGCTAAGCGGGAGGGGAAGTGGAAATGGAAGTGCTAGCAGAGGTGTGAGGCTAAACTCTGGCAGTATATGCCCAGAAAAAGGATATACAATAAGAGGCACGCGCAAGAAAGCGCAGTAAATGAATATTAAAAAAATTTTGTTGTCTTATTGTTGTAAGGGTTAAAAGAAAAAGGCAACAAAATTACGATAAAGTAAACCAAAATCAATTAACAACTTCAGCACAGCTTTTGTAGAAAAATATCCAGAGCAAAGGAAAAATAATTAAAATAATCGAAGAAGAAAGAAATAATTAAATGTATAACCTTATACGACCACAACAACAGATTTCCAACATACCCCCCAGCCGCCGTGGGCACTTGTTTGTGCTGCTGCCATTGCTGGAAGAAACAACAACAGCACAAAACGTAGCATATTTCAAGGCGCAGAAGTGCCCTACAGCGCAAAAGTGTTAATGGCAGCGATGAACGGTGGGCGAAGGACGAAGGACGATGGCAGTTATGGTACCAAATCGGCCGGCCCTATTTGTAGGAAATCTCCCACTTTCAGTCCCACGCGCCCTCATCCCCTTTAACGTGCTCCACAAAGCACACAATACTTTCTTTACCTTCAATGGCCATTTTTTTTACTAACAGTTTCGTGCTGTTTTCTTATTGTAACGTGGTTGAAAATTAATTAAAAATTATATGAATAACGCGGATAATGAGACCCTAAGCTGTATTTTGTGCATATACCAAAAATGTGCACGTCAAAGCAAAATAAAGGAGAGAAATTAAAAATTATAGCAAAATACCGAAGCTTACAATAACAAAATTCCAAATTGCTTCCTTCCACAACTGCGCACTTGCTTGCGCCACTTGCCTGCCCCACTCTTCGAAGCGAAAAGGTATTTATCGCAGGGAAAAAGAGCAAATGGAAAATGCAGGAAAACAATTTTCTTGGCCAAACAACAAATTTTTTTATAATAAACCTCTCTTCTTCTTCTTCTTTATTATTTTCAATGTGCTGCAAAATGAAGCTAAAATTAATTGAAAATTGTTTTTTTTCTGCTTTTTTTTAGTGCGATGAGCAGATCGAATTATTTCAATAGCCGAAAGTTTTTCGCGCGTGTGTGTGTTGGTTGCTGTTGATGATGATCAACAAAGGTTGATAATTTCAAAGCATCTTAATTGATTTTTTGCTAAGCGCTCTCTTCAATAAAATCACTATTGTAAGTTGCTTCGTAAGTTTCAGCGGCCAATACAATTTTGTTCACATTTTTTATTTAGTACATCAAATTAACTGCCTAAATAATACAACTT
This sequence comes from Neria commutata, assembly GCA_963457695.1. NCBI lineage: Eukaryota > Metazoa > Arthropoda > Insecta > Diptera > Micropezidae > Neria > Neria commutata. Next base: position 13,967,573 of record OY735246.1, read on the forward strand.
TTGCTAGAACTTTTGCACCAAATCTATGGAGCCTGTCGAATTATTCAAATTTTATTTACCAATAACAAGCTCTAGAAGTAATGAAAAATTTCGGCTTGAGCCGCTTTCAAACTACTCATCAAATTATGATTCCTCTCTCAGCTTTCCATTCTCTGAAAGTCAAAAGAGTCAAATCAAAATTGTTAGTAATATTAACAATGCATTACTTTGAAAATTTTATGCACAATTCTTGCAATCTGAAATCAACCAAGAAACCAACTCATATATTACACTTCATGGAACGAGATTTGAAATTCTTTATTATTCTTTGTTAAAACGAACTTTCGATTAGTTTAACTAACAAGTAATATATTATTTATAAACACAAAGCCCACACACACAAAAACAACAGCTATATATAAGTATGTGCATACATAAAATCTAATTAAGAACAAAATGGCACACAATCGCGAACTCATTTTGAGTGAAATTGTGTGTACTTTCTTTGTCAAAGCAGATAATTTCGTACTGGCAACTGAACAAGAACCCTTTTTAATTGTTATTGAAGGCAATTACTAGCGTAAACTACTTTCAAACAATGTTGCCGGAAAATATGTGCAGCAACTTTTGTTAAGGACATTAGCAGCGGCAACTGCAACAACAACAAGATGAGCATAATATGTATGCAACACTATTCATAAGAAATTAGAAAACGTGATCATACATAATCAAAAAGGGATCTTATTGTTCTCCACAGCACGCGTCCTTTCGCTTACACTGCTGCTACCGCTGCTACCAGTCCATTAGAAGAGCAAAGAAATTGCAGGTACGTAGGCAGAGGGGATTGTTCCAAAGCTTAGATTTCTTTGGAGAAGAACAAAATCTTTGAGATTGTTGCTTTATTTTTGTGGAAAAAGGAAATAAACTACATGTAAGGCACTAGGCAGTAAATCAACTATAGTTGGTAGTCATTGGTAATTATCGCTAGATGGCGTTAGAAAGATAAGATTTCGTACTAAAAAAACTTCTCAGATAGTTGTGTGATGGCTTGACTTAGATTTAAGATAGACACCAGCAAAGAGAAAAGACGCCATATTTTAAAATTTGTCTTCGATAAAGGCGAAAACGCAAGCCAGTCGGTTGAAAATATAAATAGTGTTTATAGTCTTGATGTCCTGCTACTTTAACAAGCAATTGTGTGCAATTTCGATTTTTTTTTAAACCGGTAACTTTGATGTCAATGATGCACCACCACTACCACAGAAGATCCATTTTCAAAAATGTCGGTTTCGTCTGCCCAGGAGCACCTAAATCGGATCATTCTATACTAAATAAGGCCTTCAATTACTTCCTTTTTACTTCACCTTATATTACTCTAAGAAGATTCTATGTGGAATGTCCTGCTGAGTTAAGCTCCTTCAGTGTAAATTTCTTACTACGTGCCTTTTCAAAGAAATTTTATGTAATTTATGCCGAAAGTAGTAGCAGTCTTTGAAACTTTGGAAGCATTTTCTAAGAAAATGTATTATGTGTGTGTAGAGTAAAATTATGCAAAATATTTAATAAACAAAATAAACCAAAACTATTACCAACACCACACGAAAAACAAAAACAAGGGAAACATTTCACAGTAGAACCATTTTAATGTAGAGAAAGGCGTGCAACGTGACAACAAACACTTTTAAATAACATAAATACGAGTAAAAGAGCATACGCGTAAGTCTTGACGACACATGCCCACCTGATGCTGTTCTTCATATTTTCGAATGTCCGGGTTCCCAACGGGTGATGCGTGACTCGAAAATGTGTCCTTAGTCTATCAAGCGAATTTTCTTTCCATATTCTATGAACTTTTAAGTTGGTCAGAAAAACGAAAAGATTAAAAGGAGCAAGCTCCACTGTCTTTATAAAATATATTTTGTATTTTTCTTTTTCTTATGAATCTGAATTTGAATCTGTTTGAAATTAAAAGAAACTTATAGAAAGTTGATTTCATTTTCAGTATCCTTATAGAAAATTATAGTTTTAAACTGTTGCAAACGCTCGTGAAATCGTCGTTGGGTCGAGAGTGTTATTACTGTGGAAAATGACTGGGAACCGCTGCTACAAAGCATAGCTGAAGATGCAAAAGGGAAGATATGCTAGTGCTAAAGGCAAAAGGATAATGACAATAAAATATAAAATGACAAACAAACAGGCAAACAGTGTTGCCAAACTGCTGCATATCAAGGAGTGGCAAGTGTTGGTTTGTATGTGTATGTGTGTGTGTTCGTATGTATGCTTGTATGTGTACAAACTACCAGTTTAGTGTCATTCCTCGCCCTCCTTCACAGCATTCTACAACAATTAATGTGACGGCTTGCTCACAGAGCTTTTTGTAAGAACTCCACTTCTTTGCAGCCACGCCTTCTCACCACGCTCCTTCGTATCTATCTCCATAAAGTGGCAAGGTTTAGAGCTGCATGATAGCATTTCATTGAAAGTTTCTACCAAGTTTTTCTTCTTGTTGGCCTGTTGTCGTTCTTGGTTTATGTTGCTGCTGCCGATACTCTTGCTGTCGCTTTGTACTTGTTGTACTCCTTGTTCTTGTTGTTGTTGCTAATGTTGGCAATATTGTTGCTTTGCCTTGTAATTAATGACGTGTAAGTTTTGTTATTTTCCTGCTGACGTTAACTGCAAAATAATTCTATCCTTTTCAATTGCAATTTTCTTCATGTTATTGTAGCTGTTGTTGTTTTTTTTTTTGTTGTTTGCTAGCCGCTTGTAATTGCATGGTATGTAATATATTTTGAAAATAGTCTCTCAATGCCTTCAGTTTGGCCAGACTGCGCGCACGCTTCGTGAGAAATGTTCACTTTGTAAGCGTGACCATAATTAAAAGTTATAATTGAAAAATGATGGCAAGGATACTTTTCATTAGACCATTAGCAGCTCTGACATAATAGCAGGAATACCAAATTGTGGCAAATTCTGCCATTTCTGTTGAATCCGGAAGCGCGTAAGGAAATGGCGAACAATCCAAAAAACTATTTTGGCAAATTTGACAGAAAATTCGGTAAGAGATTTATATTTATCTCAACCTTATTAGAAGAAATTATCGTGTAGACGTAGTCATTAGTGTATCGTCTTGATTTTAAAATAGTTGCGGCTGCACTAAAGCTAGTTTAATAATTTTCAAAAAAAAATTTTGTCTCATCAGCTGATCGATATAATTGCACTTTAATGATTTTCAATTGAAAACAACAACAAAAATGCTGTCTTTCAGAACAAAGCGGGCAAAACTTAGTTTGAGTTGATGACTTTTTTATGGCAGATACAGTTCTGGTCTCTGCTGTTCGGCTGTGGCTAAAACCAGGCCTTCAGCCAATCAAGTCAGCCTTTCGAAAAAAAACACTTTCTTATCCTTGCATTGATATGCACAGCGATTGACTTTATGTAGCTAAAAATCCTTTTAAAAAATCCCTCGAGTTCATAAAACTGTCATAAATAAAGGACACCAATGCGAAAGCAACAACAACAACAAACGCGAAACGGCATAACGTGTGTCACAACAAATCTCAAATTGATAAGAGCAAATCCACAGCAGCGACAGCCACATATGCCAACCCCAGCCGCTACTCCCGCATCCATCTGAAATGCGCGTGTGTGTGTGGGAGTGTGTGCCTTATTCAATCAGCAAATAAAAAGCAGTTCAATGAAATAGAAAAATGGATAACGGAAACCGAAAGCAAAAAAAACGTTACGTGGGGTAAAATATGACACGTTATGGCACACGCTCACTAAAAAAAACAACAAAAAACAACAACACAACAAAAAGAAGCAGCAGCAGGAGAAAAAAAATGTGCTGAAATTGAATAAAATTGCAAAAGAAGCAAATGGAAAAAATTCGTTTTACTACCAATACGGAAGTCATATTTCCCCGCAAAAGGTGTGGCACTTATCACATTTGGTTATGCGCGATAAGGGGTTATCCTTTGGCAGGATGCACACTTGACAGTGCGAATGTCAAAGACAAACAAACGACGCCAGTCACATGCACGAAAAGAAGGGTCAGGTTATCGAGCTGTGGCTACTGGCAGGGGCGGCAGAGCGGGGTTCGCAAGCCCATACTCGATTTCTTCAAATTCAGTTTATTAGTCAGAAAGATACTGGCAGAGACGAAACAAGAGCTAGACTTTGCTCAAAATGCTGCTGGAATACCGCAATTTTTGTAATTTTAGAAAGCTTTTTATTATAATAATTTTTTTTTTTATAGATTCCAATATTTCAAGATTTGATATTTTTAAGTAGTAGTATAAATAATTTTTTCTGTTAATTTCTTGTAAATGTAGAAGTGTGTTTAGGCATGTACGAGCATATATGTATGTATGTATGTATGTATGTACATACGTACGTATCCTGGTATATGGTGAAAAAGTTGAACATGTAATGAGTAGTTTCTAAACACTCACCTCGATAAAGTTTCAGAAATGCAAAAATGGTTTTCCTGAAAAGCTAAAATCTCTTTTTTTTTTATATTTGATATGCGATATTAAAGTGTGAAATATATCTTTGAAAAGTTCTCGACAAGCGGTTTGAATCTTAGTAGTCATTGTCCCTCGGAACCATCTACCTGTGTATATTTCTTTCTAAAAATCCCACCCGAACAAACAAAGCTGAAACTTGAGCCATAAAATAAAAGATCCCAAAAAATCCTTTAACATTTGCTAAGTTATAGTAACTTTTATTCATAATTAATTTCGTTATAGCGGTTCAAAATTCATAAGAAATTCATTTTAGACATTTCTTATAAAACGTAAAAAAAATTAGGAAAATTTCTTATTCTAAGAACTAAATTCCAATTTTTCCATGACTACTCGAGTTCGCCATTTTTCTCATACATCGTGATTGTGCTAATGTGTAAGTATATGCGCAGTAGTTAACCCTTTCGACCCCAAAGTTGCTTGAGAGCATCTTCCTTCCCCGGTTCGTCGTCTCATAGCAAAAGTAACGATTCCTTTGTGCCACTAGGTTTAGGAAGTACCTTGAGTGTTTGAGCAATCTAGTGTTAAAAACCCTCTGCCCTGCTCTTTAAATCTTTGGCTACGCACCTGCATTCTAAGGCAGCACCAAACACGATTCCATATCGATAAAAAGTGCTCCTCTGGGCATCCATCGATAATACGCCATAATAATACGGTTTACAGCAGCAGTATTTGCGTGACAACATTTTACGCTAAAAGGGATTTCTCTAAGTGTGTGATGTTTTTTTCTTGCTTGTGTGCAAAAAGGAGGACTCTGCACATTTGTGATAAAAATCCGCAAATGTGGCGTAAATATTTGAAATTTATATGAAATATACGCACTCGCATTTGAGTAAATAATGACTTTTTGCACTTTTCACTGACTTTTCGAAGGGGTGGTGGTGGCTGATGCAGAAGAAGGGCAAATATTGAAATGATATGCATGCATGTGAATGTGTGTATGTACGCATGATAGACGGCTATAAAATGTCACCCTTTTTATGTAAGTATGAGTGGCCTCTGCTTTTATTTGCTTAAATTATGGTTTTTTGACATTGAATTTTGATGCTCTTTGACATTCGATACGCATTATAATTCAATAATAATAAAATACAAACATTTACTTAGGTTTGATTTTACACCTTTAGTGTCCTGCAGAAAAAAGGATAAAGAGTTTTATGAGCTTTATCGCATAAATTTGCTGAGTGCCATAGTGTTGCCATTTGCCATTCAGTGTCATATAAATCTTGAAATGCTCACGCTAGTAATTAAATATTCTTGTTCATTTCGCCATTTGAAATTTCAAAATTTTTAGTGAAAGTCGAATGAAATAATTTACTATAAGAAAACTTGCGTTTATTCCCATTTATGATGAAACTTGTCTTCAAAAGCCTATAGTAAAATTTTACAACGAAGTTTCTTCGACCCCTATTTTAAGAATTTATATTAAACTACCGCTTAAAAAAAGCGCATTAAAGAGTTAAAATTTTCTACAAATTGTTAACTAGGGGTCATCATAGACAAGCAACACCCACGGCTTAGAGATTAGGAATAAAAAAAATCAAAGGCATCGCCGGTTTTTTATATCATGAATTAAACAAAAATGAATCAAATGGCAGCAAAATTAGTATGAATTGAAAACGCCGGCTTAAAAATAATTAATTTCAAATGCGTAAAATATAGTGCAAAATACCACTTTTGGATATTTTAACTTATGAGTAAGTGGGACGAAAAATGAACGATTTGTCTCAAATCGAAATTTTTGACTTTTTTCTAAGGGGGACCGTAAAAAAATTTAAAAAAATTTTTACTGTTTTTTCGGGTATTTTAGTTTCAAATGCGTAGAATACAGTGCAGAAGACCACTTTTGGATATTTTAACTTGTGAGCAAGTGGACAAAAATAAACGATTTGCCTCAAATCGAAATTTTTGACTTTTTTCTAAGGTGGGACCGTATAAAAAATTTCCAAAAATTTTTAAATTTATTTACTGTTTTTTTCGGGCGTTTTAGTTAATAAGAAAATATGTACAATTACACTAAATTTGTGAAGATCCGTGCTATAAAAACTATAAAACAACATATGTATGTATGTATGCAGCTTGTAAATTATATGGAACTTATGGGACGTTTATATGTTCTCTGTAATCTGGTACGTATTAGCCTCAACGTAACCAATTGAAATTAATTTTCTCACCACACAAATCTTATTCCTACAAGACACACTCCGCAAGGAAGCAAAGAAAGAGTCGGCAAAAAGGATAACTGTTGCGCTTGTTGCCCTGACCCGGCTGCGTACCCACAACAACATCAGAAGGCCTCCACAAAAAGCCGTGCGCAAAGCAATTTCGGGATAACAAAGCCACCTTTAATTTTGATTTATGTTTTCTCATATACTTAAGCGAGTAAATAAATAACGAAGCAAGGATTATAATTGTCCACTTCATTTCCCCCAAAAGAGCGACTTGCGGGGCAACATGAAATCGGACGTCCAACCGAACAACAAACTGAAAGTCTTTGCGAATTTAATTAAAGAAAGTTTGTTCGATTTCGGAGCATCATTTAAGCATAAGCAAATAAAAGAAAGAAAATTTATTGAAATACAAAAGCTGGTTTTAATTCAAACGGATTAAAAAAATAATTAATTGGCGCAAAAGCCCGTATAACCGAGGATAAGAGGATAAGGCCTAATATTTTCGAATTAAATTGTTTGTGCACGTTTTATTTAAGCGCAAATGGATTATTCTCCCCAAAAAGATATGAACACAGACTTCTACACAGTATTCTTGTTGTAGTTTTGTCTTGAAACCGAGGGATTTTTTTTTTTTTTTTACTTCTTTTTCAGTCAACTAATTGAGTTACAATTCTAGTATTCGTTATTCTGTGATCCTGTAGCATAAAATGGCTCCACTATGTGATTTAAGGTGCTTATTTTGTAAATCCCACCTCACTTCACCCTGCGTTCACTAATTTGGTATTGTGTAAAACGCATCACCTCACTGAGTGACCGCTCGCGTTGTCTTACGTAGTTTCATATGAAAATCGGTATCGCATAAAACGCAATGCTGTGCTTTCACTCACATGAACTGCCAAATCGTTCACTTGGGTTTGAGCTCGCGTTCAGTTTTTTAAACGCAAAATTTTTGGTGATTTCGACTGAAAATTGATTTGTGGTAATCTGCAGAAGCAAATAATAAATATTGTAATACATACTTTTTAAAGATAAATACTAAAGAAAAAAGTACAAAAAACAGAAAATACTAGCACTGCGGTTGAGGATCGAAATCACAAAAAAAAAGAAATGTATCGCGGTTGAGGATTGAACTCGCAACTTTTCGCGTGCTAGTCGAACGCTCTAACCACTAGGCTATGGGAGGTATGCAATGGAAGCAGCAAATTTTGTGTGTTTTGTATTTGGCTGATAAATTAAGAAAAATAAAACTCTTTTTCGTAAGAAACTGACAGCTCATGTGATGCCGTAAGACGACGAACGCAATTACGCAGTGATTTATAAAATGCTGTTTTTTGATCCCGGCGTTGGCTTCGTGTTCGCGTTGCGTTCGATCACGGGGATTTATAAAATGAGCACGTAAATCTATTGCCATGTTCATCAGCCTCAGCAGTTTAAAATTGAAACTATTCATCTGAGCCACCCTGCTTTTCTTCATCACCGCGCGCCATTTAACAATTTTGTTTAAAACTTTTCGAGTGTTTATTATGAATAGCTAGTACCTGTTTATTGTGAATGCTAGTATCCGAAGCCGAATTTTTTGCCGAATATTTCCATTTTGGTTTTGGGGCATTCAGGGCATTATTATTGTATAGAGTTATTATTTATTAATAAATAAATAATTTTCTCACAACAAAACTACCTTTATTTCTAAGAAGTGCCGAGAATTACATTTACCTAATTGCAATTTCTTCTTTGCCGAATGCAAAGAAACGAAAAAAACAGCTGAAAGCAAAACTGGCAAAGAAAGTTGCCAGTTCGGCTGAAAAAAATACCACACAACGTGCATAAATTCACATGCACACTACTTTGTAGAATTTATAAACTTTTCTTTTGAACTTGCGTATAAAATATCATGCCGTAATCTAACTTCACATTTAGAATGAAATCCGCTTTCCAATCAGCATCCTCATAATTGTATAAGCTTTTCTACAAATCGAGGCATTTGCTTGACTATCGAACTGGCAACTTTGTTGGTAAAGCAGAATTAAAGTTAAAAAGTGATGACGCCAGCCAATCAAAAGCTAACAAATGTAAACAAAGCAGAATCGAAGATAAAAAGCAAAAATCAGCGAATATCAAGGTAGTTTCTTGTGGGTCGTTGATTTAAAATTGTAATTTGTAGTGTAGAAAAAGAGTTGTATGCAGAAATTCATTCTGCTCACGGAATTGATAAGCGAAATTAATATAAAATTGTCTCCCTATTGTTGAAAAAAAAAGGGGCGTAGATTATTGAAATAAGAAAGAAACAGAAATTTGAAATTTAGTTGCGACTGTAAACTGTAGATAGAGAAAACTAAAACGGCAAAACTAAAAATTGCAAAGCATGAAAGTCCTATCCCGTAAGTAATCTACAATTAATCACAAATATTTTGGTTCCCAAGATGTGAAGAGCAAAAACTTTCCCCACAGCCTTATTACTTGCCGCGCTCGCACTGGCAATTACCTCGTGTGCGGCGCTTTACTCACCTTCCGATGATGTAGTTGAATTGACTGCCACAAACTTTGATCGCCTTGTCATCAACGACGATGCCATATGGGTTGTGGAGTTTTTCGCGCCCTGGTGCGGCCACTGCAAGTCACTGGCGCCGGAGTACAAAAAATTAGCCACCGCTTTGAAGGGCGTCATTAAAGTGGGTTCCGTCAATGCCGATGAACATCAGTCGCTGGGCGGTCAATATGGCGTACGTGGCTTCCCCACAATCAAGATTTTTGGCGCCAACAAACGCTCGCCCACTGATTACAATGGACAACGCACAGCTAAGGCCATAGCCGAAGCTGCGTTGGCAGAGGCAAAGAAGAAGGTGCAAGCCGCTTTTGGTGGGGGCAGTGGTGGCTCCTCATCTGGTAGCTCTGACTCGAGTGATGACGTCATTGAGCTGACCGATGACAACTTCGATAAACTGGTGCTGCAGTCGGATGATGTTTGGTTGGTGGAATTCTTTGCGCCTTGGTGCGGCCACTGCAAGAGTTTGGCGCCCGAGTGGGCGAAGGCTGCCAAGGAGCTAAAGGGTAAAGTCAAGCTGGGCGCTCTCGACGCTACGGCACATACCGGCAAGGCTTCGGTGAGCTGCATTTGAAGTGTTAAAGTGAGAGGTGTGCTAACCTGATATTTCCATGTTCTCATTCCAGGAATATGGCGTACGCGGCTATCCCACAATAAAGTTTTTCCCAGGTGGCAAGAAGAGCAGCAGCGATGTACAGGAATACGATGGCGGACGCACTGCTTCGGACATTGTCAGTTGGGCGCTGGAAAAACACACGGACAGCATACCCGCGCCCGAGCTCATTGAAATTGTCGATGAAAGCTCTTTCGATAATGCCTGCGAGGGCAAGCCACTCTGCGTGGTCTCCGTGCTGCCGCATATACTCGACTGCGATGCCAAATGTCGCAACAAATTCCTGACCACGCTGCGAAAATTGGGTGAACAGTACAAGAAGAAGTTGTGGGGTTGGGGATGGGCAGAGGGTGCAGCACAGCCCGAGCTCGAGGAATCACTGGAAATTGGCGGCTTTGGCTATCCTGCTATGGCTGTGGTCAACTTTAAAAAAATGAAATTCTCTGTGCTAAAGGGCTCCTTCTCGAAGGATGGCATCAATGAATTTCTGCGTGACATCTCCTACGGACGTGGCCAGACTGCACCAGTGCGCGGTGCCAAGAAACCCACCATTAAGGCAGTACAACCCTGGGACGGCAAAGACGGACAATTGCCCACTGAAGAAGATATCGACTTGTCCGATATCGATTTGGATGACATCAAGGATGAGCTTTAAGTAGTTTCCATATAATTTAACAATTAAGACTGTTTTGTATTGCGTGTGTGTGAGTAGACTAAACATAACTACAGGAACAAACACTACAGCATCAAATGAAACCACCAAAAATGCAACAAATTTCTGATCAACTTTGAAAAAAAACCATTCCCGAGAACAGATTTACTTGATCTAATTCAATGCAAAGAATTTTTTTAAATTGAAATCGTAACTATGTATGTATGTATGTATGATCATTATATTCCTTTCAAACGGCTTGTCTTCATGGTTTATTTTGAAACTTAAATTAATGTGTATAATCTAAAAGCGATAGTTTAATCGTCTAGATATTTTTTGTAACAATTTAAAAAGAAACCAAGCTCAATAAATATTACTAATCCAAGTCAAATAAATCCGCTTGAATTTTAGTTTTCTACGAAGATTGTCTACAAACAATTTGAAGCCACAAGTGGATCTCGGGCACGCACAAACCCCTAATCAATGGTAGGTTGTTGTCATGTTTAGAAAGGAGGAAATATGGACCATCTAAACCCATTGAAATCGGAAAAAATATTTAATCCGAATCGCAAGATATCATTCATCTATTCTAGCCTCGGAGCAAAAGATGTCGATGTTTTTGCGATTTCTTGCGGGTCCTTTCTCAAAAAATCAAAAAGTTTGTGCATTAATTTGTATAATTGATTTCTTATACATACATACCGTTCTGCTCACTTTCAATCAAATTAAACATATTTATTTATAAAAATTTATCTATAAAAGTATAGAGGGGATTTTATTTACTTTGTATGTGCGTATTAAGTAAAAAATGCTATCAAAAATACACTAAAATTAACTACATCTATTAATACATACATATGTAGATATATGTAGGCATGTATACATATATAAAAAATTGTATATTGTTGCAGTATAAAATTGTAGATTTTTAAGTAAATAATTTCGAGTAAATTTTAATTTCAGTTAGCAAGGAAATTTACGCTTAAATTCTAAACCTACAGCTGCCGTTGAAAATATATCTATTGCTAAAAATACAGGGTAAAAGAGGTGTATATATCATATTCAGCTATTCTGGCCTAAAACTATCAGTGAAAAAGGAATTGTTAAACAAAGTGATGGCGCTCGATTGAGAATTACTACATAACTTCATGCGCATGTAGAAAAAGCTTAAAACTATTGGAAAAAATTAAGTATCGTCTGCTGCAAGAGCATAAATAAAAAATTAAGTACATTGGTTTTTACACAACCTAATGGCAGTTTTCAATTGCGGTTAATTCGGATTGTTTCACACAAAATTGCGTTTGTTTAAATTCTATTCGCATTTTATAAAAAGTCCAAAAAATGTGTTTAAAAAATTTTATGTCGTGCTAAAACTTTGTGCGATTATTCACATCATTGTAAAATAGGTTCCATGCATATTTCGAATTGCTTTAATAAAACTATGGCAAGATGCTTGAAAAAGTCGGCTTTAAATATTTTTCATTTGCCATCTTTGATTTTTAAAGATTAAAGCAAATGATATTAAGATTATGAGATTATAAATATTTAAAATTGGATATGAGTTCTTTCAATCACGCTCACGGTAGTAGGGAAAGTCAGAACATAAAAAGAAATTAACCATAGAAATATGGCCTTTCTTTAAAAATAGTCAGCGCCTGCTTAAGGCAAAAGTAAATATTCTGCAGAGTGATGCTGGTAGATTTGTCAGCCGGCAGGTGATGGTGCTTCCACATGCATACCTACTTCTTAAGTTTTATTGAACTTTATAGCGAATTTTGATAGGAAATTAAGGAAATTTAAAGAAGATTAACTATTAGTTGTTAAACTTGTAAACTACATAAGTAAAAACTTAACGAAAATTCTTTAGTTATTAAACTATTAAAGCTTTCCTGGCCCAATTTGAAGCTTGTCTTCAATTAGTTTGGAAAAGAACCTAACAGCGAAAAGATTACTCAACATCCAATAAAGTTGTCAGCCTTCCTGAACCTCCTACTTAGTATTTGGCGGTCTAAATTACAGTAGATTCAGGTTACTATGAAAATAAATGCACAACTGAAATGTATAAAGTAAATAAATTACAAAACTTCTCACGATTGAAAGACAAAAATAAATAAACTATGACTAATACGGGCCGCAACGGAAATACATACGCAAATGAAGATATCTGAATGCACGTGCAAAGAGACCCACGGACAGACCAACCGCCAGATACACTAAGGCGGCTAAGGCATGTGAAAGAAGTAGAGCTCGAAATTGAACTGGCGCACACACTCAACGTCGTCAGCGCGAATTGTGTGTGTGTAGGCCAGGGGAGAAGAGCAGGCACAATCGAGCGCAAAGCTATGTAGCTGTGGCAAAGCAACAACAAAAACAGCAATGAGAAAAATATACCTGCGTGCATAGCGGTTGCAAACAACAAAATAAGGAAACCAAAAAAAGGCTTGAAGGAATTTCGGATTACTCTCAAGCTATGAGAAGAGGTTTGTAGGTTTGTGTGCTGCAATCGCGGCGAACATGTAAGTTGGATCGTTTCTGCAATTGTTGTTGTTTTCGTTGCTCGTTAGCTGACGCCTGCGAACCAGGCAACAGAGTAGGTAGGCAGCTTAGAAGCAAGCACAACAAGGGGCAAGACGCCTGTACATGGAAACTTAATTTACAATGATTTTGTGTGATATCGTGTACAATTTACAAGCATGAAGGAAGATGGGAAGTGGTTCGATTTAAGGGCAGTTTTTCATTAGGCTTGCCATAAAATCATTCCAAAAATTAGTCGTCTTTTAATTATTTGGAGCTGTGCTATTCGAGTTGGATATGTGCTTACTAATGGAGGCAGCTCCTTACTGTTCTGGTGTGTTGCTTTAATGTTTCTGGTCAACGGGGTAATTTTCTATAGATTGTATTGAACGCGATGTAGCTCCCGTGATTGTCGAGGACACGTCGATAAAACGGTATTTCTTGTCGTCTCGACACAAGAACGGATAGCACATGATGCCGTAGTAAAATATCAGACAAGCGAGTATTACAGCAAAAATAATGCAGATGATACCGAAAGTAGAGAAACTAGATTTCTCGTCCAGGTATTCCTTGGGTGTTTGTGGAGGCGTCTCAGTCACTGGCGGCTGCTGTGGCATTTGTGAACCGTAGTAGTTGTTACGCCGTCCTCCATAAGCGGAGCTGGACCGTGAACCACTAGCGGCGGCTCGCCCATTCAAGGCGGATGCTGAACACAAGGCTGTGTGAGAAATTCAAATAAAAGCGGAAATTAGAAATTATACCTAAAGCAGTTCAAAACTCACCTAGAAAGAGCAAACCCAATATCAAAGCCTGTTTGAACATAGTTGTACTTTGCTTTTGCACCTTTTGCATAAATTTGAAATTGCTCTAATTTATTTAATTTCTATTTTGTATGCTCTCAAGGCAAACTCCTTGTCCACCTTGCTTTGTTGCTTTGCTTAAATATTCTTCCAATTCGTCATTCACATGTTCACATGTTGGCAACGCCGATTTTGCAAGGTTGCATAATATTCCTCTTATTAGTACATACTAATCCCCTTATTAGTACATACTATTTCCCTTAATAGTACCATCCCGTTGTAAAACAATTTGCGTTAATAGTACTAAATTTTACATTTAGGTTGTTACATGTACTTAAAAACCAAGCGCAAAATCTCCGGTTAACCAACCAACAAGCGCCAAGCCAAGCGCAACTGGAACCAAAATATATATATAACCAAAAAGTTTTTTAAATCCCTTGTTCCACGAATTTATATGATTATATAATGTAATTTGTTTGTCAAATTTATTATTTATTTATACAAATAAATTTATTTCAATAATAAATGTTATCAACCAAGTGCACCTTGTTTTAATTTTTTGTACTGTTATTCGGTAATTTTGCAAATGGCCAAATGGTAAGGATTGTCGAAAATTTTCATCCGGCCAACAGAGTTTAAAAGTTTAAGTGAGTTATTATATATTATATTATGAGCAATATAAACAAAAGATCTTGCCGGGAGTGTTGTGTCCCGAAATGCGCGGGCAAGGGCAACGGCTCCGGAAACAGGAAACTGTTCAAGTTTCCTGTCGCCTGTCGAAGAAGATAGGCGCTTTACCGTCAAATTTCTTCCAAGTAAACTATGGCTATGGCATGATCGTTAAAAATATCGAGCTCAAGTACTCGATTTATTGAAATAACCATTAATAACAATACGGTGGAATTATTTTACTAAAACTTCCTTATACCTTATATACAAAGTATCGATGCCAAGAAAATATCGAGCTCAAGTACTCGAACTTACCCGTATATGGAATTTTATTAAACAGAACAATTTATTTATTTTTTATTTATATGAATAAAAACTTGTGTAGGTACATGTAGCATACAAAAAGCAGAGCCTTTAATTGAAAAAATCAAATTCTGAAATACCGCGTCTAGCATAAGCCCTTTTGTCGCACACTCGCTGGGGTTTGAACCCGCTGAAAATACCTAGCAATCAAAAATATGTACCTGATTGGCAACATTGCACAATTTTTCTTTAATAGGTAAGAGTTGCCAAACTCAATTTTTTCCACGGCATTGGAAAAACGAACAAACGAACCGATGAACCAAAGGAGAAAAACCGAACAAGCGTCGCAAGTGAACGAGTGATGAAAATTTTTTACTTGGCTTCGATTTTTTCAATAAAACTATTGTAAAATCAAACAAATAATTACTGAATAATAGCACAATCAATAGTGCAAAGTACAGTTAAAGTGTAAAAAGTGAAAAACATTAATAATTCAGAGGGGAAAATGCACAAAGTTGAAATATATAAAAACGAAAAGCACTGAGCCAAGAAAAAACGACTACGTCGAAGCCACCATTGCATGGCTTTTTCCTCTGTCTTTATTTGTATCGCTTACGAACATTTTGTGTAGTTTCTCACGTTTTGTGTGTGCTGGTTGGATTTGCGTGTACATTTCGCTGCGAATTGCATCAAAATTAATACGTCTACAATTGAGTAATTTTCCCTACAAAGTCGCTGAAAAGACCAAATTAGAATCTTTACGAAGCAAAAGACTACGAATATAAGTGCAAAGTAGAGACGACGAGTAACAGTGCAACACGGAAAAAGGAAAAAAGAAGAAAACAACAGAAGAGTGTGTGCTTATGTGTGAAGAAGAAACAGCAAAAGGCATATAAATATAGTGGATTTCTTGGGAATTATTAATTTCAAATGATTGCGAGCTGCTTGGATTACTCAAGGGGAAAATGTCACATTTGCCATTGGATGCACGCGCCATATTGGAGTACTTAAATGAATTGGGTTACCGAAACATCTCAGCCGAACAACTCAAAGAATTTATGAAAGGTTAGAACAGGTGATCACACTCAACCCTCTGTCCACAATCCATAGTCGTATACCCAACCAACCTTTACACCAACATTACGTTGCGATGCAACGATTCATGCTCGTTTTTATTTACTTTTCACTTTGTGTTGCCTGGCTTTTGCTTTTGTTTTAATTAAATTTTTATTTTAAAATACCTACTGCATAATCAGTCGTCGTCGTCGCTAGTCGGTCGGTCTTTGCTGCTGGTTGGTACTACGGCCGCCAGTGCCTCATCAGACTCGTGCTCGTCGTCACCATTTTGTATATTTCCTGGTATACGCTGTGTTCCATTCGCCTCGGTGCTCCCCTGCGCGCTTGAGAATCGAATCTACCTACCTACTGCCAGTGGCGGAGAACTGCGCTACCGCGAGTGTAAGCGAATAAAATGAAATTAAAAAAAAGTAGTATTGAATATAACAAACACAGCGCAAAATGCTTTCCGAAAAAATTAAATACACAGCGCCCAAGCCAATGGACGGAGGCAGTCAGAGTAGTCAGCAAACGAACGAGCGTACGAACGTAGCCGTTTGTGCAGGCCAATTCAGCTTAGCCAGGGCGGCGGAGGAGAGTTGCTTCACTGTTATGTGTGCTTCAGCCCGTTGGTGTTTTCAGTGTTTCAGCGCGCCGCCAGCGCAGCTCACTTCACCTCAAAATTTCAGCCTCCATCCACCGAAGAAGTGTTTTGTTGGCGGTCGGTCGGTTTGCTTTGGCCTACCTTCTGCCATCGCGCCCGTCTGTTTGTATCTACTCGTTTGCTTGTATCCCCAATTCTGTTGTGTTATTCATACACATTTGTTTCGTTTACATTTTACACCACATTCTACTTTTATATTGCTTTCATTGTGCTGATTTTGTTGTTGTTGCTGCCTTTTGTCAGTGGTGTGCATTTTTATCGTTTATTGTCGGCTTCTTTTGGTTCTCTCTTCTCTGCCTTTGATCCGGTTTTTGTTTTTATGTCGTCTGTACGCGCCACTGTTAAACAGTGTTGCCAATGTTGCCTAAGAAGTAAATAATGCAATTGAAGGGGCATACTGCCAACCCGACTTTGTGTAGATTTACGATTAAAAATATAAAAGTACGCACTAAAATTGTACTATACATACTGCTTTCACCCGTTCACACACACGCACGCGTGCAGATAGTATTGACCTCCCATGCGCATTGATAAAAGCGAATCTAGTGAAAGAAGTGCGGCCCAAAATAGAAGATTTTATGTCCGCTTTTACACGATGCGACTCGGCCCCGGCGATTTTTTCGCATTCCGCTTTGAAATCGCGCATAGCTTTTACACGATGCGACTCGCTGGTGTCGAGCATTTTGACACTAGAGTCTGCAGCTGGTTTTATTTCTGTAAGTCCGCTTTTACACGATGCGACTCGGCCCCGGCGATTTTTTCGCATTCCGCTTTGAAATCGCGCATAGCTTTTACACGATGCGACTCGCTCCACTTCACATATTGACACAGAGTTTGCAGCTGGTTTTATTTGTGTAATTTGTAAACATTTAAAGCACTTATTCCACTCTTTGCTCATTTTTTTCTTTATATTTACTTTTATGCGTAAAGTTCTGTAAATTTTTCAGTTTATTTGCAATACGTATTCACTCGATTTCAAGTTTTAATTTACAGTCGACAGCGCGAAGCGCGAAAACGAATAAAGAGGAACGTCAGAAAATCAGAAAATCGCAGCACAATCGCTGCCCGAGCGATTTTGCGCGTTCCCCTGTCGTTTCACCCCTCTTTCCTACATTCTTCCGTGTCTCCGGGGCCGAGTCGCATCGTGTAAAAGCGGACTATGGTGTAGAAAGCAGCACAAAACAGCAACAATGCAACGGTTACGCAGAGGAGGGCAAAACGTCGTGTGGCAACGCAGCGCAACAATACAGAAAGCATATCAACCGACAAACAGACATAGACGGACACTCGGCACCGAACCCAAAGCAAACAACCTCCCGTATGAAATCAACGTACGCACATGCATACACTATGCACATACTTGCATACGCAAACAGCCTAAATTAGTACATATATATACAGGGCTGCCATGATAAAATTTTACCCTTGTCAATTTTCCTTAACGGAATTCCTAAAAAAATCGCCTTCAATCCCCGGTTTCCATCTACTACTATTTTTTGGAGATATGTACTCATAAAATAAGTGTCATATAAATTTACATGAAATAAATTTCATACAATAAAAATGTATATTAAATTTATATTCATACAATAAATTGCACTGAAATGAATTTCATATACTCTTTTATATAGTGTTTTAGAGTGAACTTTTGCTAAAAGAAAATGTACATAAATATGTAGAAGATAAATTCTAACGCAAGAGACAACAATCTGAATAACGAACAGTTTTCCTGATCAATTATTATGAGATACAATACATAGTTATCATTTTAGATGTGTGTTAGCTAGTTTTGCAGCTGTCCCATTTTATTTAGTTATATAGGTAGAAATGCACCAACATCTTCACTAACTTTTTTCCAAAAATAATATTTCACTTTGTTTTAATTTTTACATTCTTAACGGCAACCCTGGTCATGAGTGAAGCAAGGCAGAAAAGTAGCATATGAAAAATACACATTTCTACTGTGGCGCATTGCTATAGAGCGGCAGAGCTAAACATCCACCAAATGCTCGAAAAAAGTGAATCAAACGGAGGCTACGAGGAAGTTGCTGGCAGCCTGCGGCACACAGTGGACGAAGCCACAGCAGCAACAATCACACACACCTCTCGCTGGCAGTATTGTTGCAACAATTGGATGTGTGGAATTCGTGCTCGCTCCTCTCCTCTATTCATCTGACACTCGCCCTGCTTCTCCAAAGCCGTACAAAAGAAACGCAATACAAAAATCTAAATTTTCTACTACTTGTGTACATTCACACACACTTCGTGTTTGTTCTTTTGTTCTTATTTCACTCATTTCTGCCATCATCATATCTTCTATCCACTAAAATGATCGGAGTGCTTCTTATTTCTCCGAGATACTTTTCTATGTTGACTGCAATACTTTCCTCTTTAATTTATGTACGTGTCTGCTTTTACACAACGACCAAAAACGCAGTAACTCGACTTTTCCCCCATACGTTCTTTTGGCCTTCATTTTGTAAATTTTTATTTACTCTTTTTTTATACCAGCCACGAATGAATGTTGCTTAATGTTAGCTGCTGGCCTGCTTGTAACGCAGCGAATATGTCGACTACAAAATAATTGTGTAAATTGGTATTGTCCAGTGTTTGATTGTTGGTGTTGTTGTTGCAGCTGGTTAAAATGAATACTTTGCCTCTTCTCTTCTTTTCATCTTGTCTGTTATTACACCTATCTTTAGCATGCTCTGCTTTCTCTTACTCGTGATTCTTTGCATTCTGTTTTTCGGTTTGCTTTATTTTTAATTGCTTATGCCTCATATTTATGTACTATGAATTTTTCGTGTTATTTATGAACATTTATTATTAACATTTTCCACAAATGCAGCCCTGCTTCTGTTTTTATAATACTACTTCAGGTTTTACTGTCGCCTTCTGTGTTCATTTGCCAGATACAATGTATGCAGCATATATGTAAGTATTTTTAAGTTGTGCTTTATAAGTGAAATGAATGTGCAAAAGGTACTTTACCTTTAACCCTTTTATGACGTAGCTCGTCGGGAAGGTTAGAAGTAGATTGGGTCCGTTTTGTTATTTAGTTCTTGTTGTGGCAACCAGTGTTGCCAGACATTTTATTTTCAAGAAAAGTTCAAGTTAAATTTACATTGTTTCCTTGAGTGTGAAATAGACAAGAAACATTAGCCCACTGAATTCAGTTTGTAAATTAAATACACACGAGTTTAGGAATTGAATATGATTTGGATCATATTTTCTTTTGATTGCTTCCAGTTACATAACTTTGCATGCAACTGTTACTATCTTACATTATGAATGTTTCAAATCCTTATACTATTCTTTTAGATAATATTTACGCATTTCATTTTCTGATTCGGACTCGTTTTATTTTAAAATCGATTTGAGGTCAATGCTCTTGCCAACAGTTGCATCGGACACAATTTGTTACATAAACACATATGTACATCTTATATGGTGTGTGTATACACTCAGAAAAATATTTTTTAATTGTGTAACCAATAAATTAATACGTTCTTATTTCGTATAGAATAGAAAAAATACCTTGAATGGCTCCCTCCCATTAATACAAAAATATAAGTATCTTTGGGCTACGAACTTGACTTTCAAGAAAGAAATCTCTTTCTATGTATAAATTTCTAAAGAGCTTAAATTAATGGAGGATTCTTGAACATCTACTGATGAAACTATACTTTCGAAACTATAATAACTCGAAGTACTACATTTAAAATTGGCCAATTTTAATAGCATAAAGCTAGATAAGATTAATGTAATATGTTACTACTGAAAATGCATGTCGTCTTTTTTCTGAGTGTACCTACTGTTTACTCGGATGCAATAATAATTATGCTCAATTTTATAAATATTCTATGTACACATCTTATATATAAAACGCAGACTGACTAAAAAGTGTCTGCCTGCTGCAGCCTGCAGCCTGTCCACTTTCTTTCTTCTACGACTTTAGACAGACGAAATTAGTTCGCTGTGTAGCCCAGTGGGTAGAGCCGCGCGCTTGCACTCGGCAGGTCATGGGTTCGAATCCCACAGGTTTCAAATTTTTTATTTTTATTTTTTACTTTGCTTTGCCTTTTATTGTTGCTAATTGTTTTACTAGCTGTCGTGTATACAGGCACACACGATAGGTGGCCCCACTTGTGTATACATATTTGGAACAACAAATTGTGTACACATAGATTCAGACACACCATGCGCAAGTGTTTATCAAAAATTGATTGCAGATAAGGTCCTTTGTTAACCCATTTGCCTGCAATTCGCAATAATATAACTATTCATAATTGCATGCTTAAACTCTCACTGGCATATTCTTCCTGGTGCATGGTTCTCTTTGAGCCGCCGATAGTCGCAGTGCAGTGTGTGCCTTAATTTGCCACAGCAATCTTTGATATAGCCCGCCCGATTTTCCAGTGCTTCTGCCTAAGCGAGCCTGCTGCAATTGAAGTCTTTGCTGCTGCTGCTGCCACAGGGCAGAGAAGGGATGTTTTTCGCCTTGAGCTCAAACATCTGCTGTCTTCGCTCTGCACGTTTGGCATGGCACAGAATCCGGAAGCGCAGCACTGTCACTCTTACTTTAAACACGCAGATCTCAGAACACTTTCGGTTTTGTTGAACAGCAGAATTCGCTTTGCCGCGTTGACAATTTGCACGTTCTTACTTTAAAAAAAAAAATTATTTCAGTTGAGTCTTGTGTGAGTGTGTGTTACGGCTTAAGTTATTGTTTTTGTTTTGAATTTTTGCTTAAAACATTTTGCTCATCAACTAATCTTTTAGCATTAAAATAGCATAAACAAAAATGTTACTAAAGTTTTTCCTACTACACAACAAAAAAGGAAAAACAAATTTTACAAAAAAAAACAACACAATATTGCAAAATGAAAATCAAACAAATTTTATCTTTTCTTCTTCTAATTTTTGGTGCACATGTCTGCCTGCCTGTCGACCACCAACAACAACAACAACTACAAAATCAACAACCAAAATCCTGCTGACAATGACAGCTAACTTGCTCCTAAAGGTATGCAACCACAGTCGGAAAATAGCGGCAAAAGCAAACACAAAACCAAAAGTAGCAGCAATCAGCCTCAACAATTGCCAGCGACAGATACTGCCACAGCACATGAGCATGCACAAAAGCCAGCAACAACACAGCAGCAGCAGCAACGTGCCCCAAAAGTAATCAAATGCAAAAAGCCTTTGCAGCATTTTAAATTCTACTTGGACATACGCGATCATCAGCTGACGAAGAAGATCGAGGAACAAATCAAAACGCTCGGTGGCTTCCTGGAGTTCTTTCTTACGCCCAGCGTTACACACTTCATTACCGACAAGCCGGTTCAATCGCCCAGCGTTGGCATTAGCAGCAACAATAACAACAACAACAACACACTCAGCAGCCGCCCCGGCACACCGCTGACACCAACAACGCCCGGTACGCCACAGACGCCATACTCGCTCGAATCGTACGATGGTAAAAACAATGGCAGTGGCACTCCGAGTGGCCAGAGCAACCGAAGGACACGGCAATCACGCGCCGATGCTATACTAAATCGCGCCCGGCGACAAAGCACTACCACAGCAGCCACCAGCAACAACAACAATAATAATACCACAATCACTACAAATGTAACTTCCAACACCACCACAGCTACAATCGCAGAGCTTACACCGCATAAGCCAACGCCGGCTTTAACAAGAGCCAACCGTGCTACAAACGCACCACCGCAATCCGACGCCACAGCGTACACTCTTTGGCAAACTGCAGACGCACTGCGCTTCTTCAAGAAGGTGCGACACGAGCTGCGAGACTTTCTCGAGTCGTCCGTACATCATCGTAAGTTAAGCGGCAAGGCATACGCCGTCGAGCCGATATACCTGAAAGGGGGTTTCATCAAGGTCGAAGCATTGAAGCGCAACTATCGCCCCTACTATCAACTCTTCAAGAAGCCCAGCGAGTGGCCGAAAATCGAGTTGACGCGCGACGACGGCGCCTTTCGCCTCACACCAAAGAAAAGCCCAGAGGAAATCGAAGAGGAGCAGCAGGCGCAGAAACAAGATAAAATGACACGTAAATCACGTTCGCGTTCCTCGCAGCGGCCGCACCCACTGCCAGCTGCCGTGCAAGCGTTGAAAAGGGGCGACCCAGCTGCAAAGACCAGCACCGGACCACGCCATTCCAATCTGGGCGGCTGCAAGCAGCAACCCAAGGAGTCCAGCGACAAGCAGTGCGGCGTCTGTGAGATCTGTAAAATCGAATATGACACGCTAACGATACACCTGAAGACTAAGGATCACGAGTACTTTGCAAAAAACACTCAGAACTTCATCGCGCTGGACACGCTGATACATGCCTCGGCGAATGTGAGCACATTTCTGGAGGAGAAGAATGCGCAACTCGGGCTTAAGCCGGAACTGCAAGAGATGGAAGTGGAGGAGGACCTTGTAGCGGATGTGAATGCGCCAGATCCGCTGGAAAACGCGGAGCCCTTGGCGGCGCAGACTCGTGCAGAGAAACGACGCTCCTCGGGCGCACAGAAAACACCGTCACCCACGACACTGCGCGAAAAGTCGAAGCGCACCACCAAGGGCAAACACTCCTCGGAGAAATTTCAAAATGTGGCCAAGCAAACGTCGAAATCGCCAAAGACGCCGACAAAGTCGGTAAGTCCGCACAAGAAGCCATCATCCAGCATGCTTGAGTTGCAACGTATCGAAGCGGCTGCGGTAGTGTCTGTGACGGCGAGCACGCCCAAGACGCGCAGGAAACCCTCAGCCGCGTCACAGATTTCGCCACCCATACGCGCCATGCTGCCACCATCCTCGCTGTACAAAGTTGTGGAAACGCAAGAGAATTGCACGCCGCCACGTAAGGTGCGTGGAACGGGCGAGCAGGCAGCGGCCTCCCCCTCGCTGATCGTAAAATTCAAAAAGGTGCGACAGACGGAGGTGCTGCGACTGAACGGAGAGGCGGAGAACTTCATGTTCCCCAAGCAACGCACTTCCAGCGAACTGCCCACCGACGTGGATCGGCACACGACATCGGATAACGCGCGCGTCAGTATGTCGTCTGCCAGTCTGGACAGCACAAGTGAGCTCATGGACGCCGAGAATGAAAATGCAGAGCAGCAACTCACCACACTGCCGGCGGCAACTCAGAGTAAAGGTGCTATCAAAGCTGTTGCTGTCGCCGTTGGCAAGAAGGCGATTGCCACCGCGAAACGACGAAAAGGGCAGCTGGAGCCGAATCAGAGCTTTCCAATCGCCCCCATCCAGCCAGAAGTACTATTGAAACGCTTGCGCAAGGCATCAACGACGACGGTCACCCCAGCTGCTGCGGCTGCCACAATTGTGGCTACGGCAGGAGCCAGCATCATGCTGCCTGAGGCGACGCGAAAGAGCAGTCGCACCGCAACTGCTATTGTCACAGCGGCAACCACCAGCAGCCGTCTACTGCGCGCGGCCGTAGCGGCGGCGAAGAACTACAAACGCCGCCAGTCAGCGACGAGCAATCGACCAAAGTGTTGGTTCCCGGCGCAGCAGCCGGCAACGACAGTAAAAGCGACTGTCCATACGCCCCTCTCGCCGGTGAAAGCAATACGGCAGAGCGGTGTATTAGTTGTACAACCGGAGGATCGGATGGGGGATGATGAACCAACTACGGATGAAAGTGATGACGATTTAGATGAGCATAACGCTGATAATGACCAGGATACGGACGGCGACGTGGATGAGCAGGACGACGATGATGAGAGCGACGACGAACTGGGGGACGATGATGATGACGAGGACGATGAGGACTATGTGAGTGTCAAACGCAGTTATTGCAAGGGGCGGCAGGTGCTACCGACGGCAGTATCTAGTCGCGAGAGACGTGCCAGTACGAGAGCGCAACGGGCCACGAGACGAGAGTATCGCATATGTGATATAAAAGAGGAGCCCGACAGTGACGAAGAGGGCACAGATGAGGAGCACACAATGCCGCTTAAAAAACAAAAGCCACCAGCACCGAAACCGCGGTCGGCTGCTGCCAAAGCAGCGAAGCGACAAGCGGTACTAAGTGTGACGGCGCAAACGAAAAAGTCTTCGACTCAACGCGTTTTTGATCATACCAAAAGCGAGCGTTTGCAGAAGCTGCGATACGCTTTCGAGCGGCTGCCGGCCACGGATCTCTGGTACAAGGTCTTCTCACGGCAGGATGCATGTGAGCAACGCTACTTCGAGTACTTCGGCTCTACAAAGTACCGAAAGTTGCCATACGAGTTGGGCCCGATTCCCTTTGAGCGCACACTTGACGGCGCTTGCTGCAAGCTGTGTCAGAAGTCCTCCGCGATCACATCGAGAAAGCAGCCCGATGTTCGGCTGAAGAAAGAGACGGATGCGAAAACGGAGGCTGTGCGCGCTAGTGAGCTGACACATACTGCGAATGGCGCGTCCACATCCGCGGCACAGTATGCGCATAAACACAAGAAGCTGCATCTACTGCAACGCTACCGTCAGGAGCAGCAAGAGCTGCAGCAGCAGCAACAGACAGATCCGCCGCCACTTCAACAAACGTCTCTCTTTAAGAATGCCCACTTGTCGAAATGTGCCGATGTCGCCGACAGCAAAGCGAGCACGCCGGATCGCGACATTGAGCGTGAGCGCGTACGCGAACGCGCTGGCTCGACACACAGCACCACCAGCAGCTACGCCAGCAGCAGCGCCACCCAGAGCAAACAGCTATACCGCAACAAGCACATCAGCAAGGTCGCTTCACTGAATCTGGAGCTGGCGCCCCGAAAATCACCGCGCGAGCATGCATCGACGCTGGCGCTGGTCAGTTGTCTCATTAAACAGCGACAGGACTCGCAGAGCAAGCCGAACTCTGAAACGGACGAGCCGCCGACGACGCCGACACCCACGCTCATGCCCATAACAGAGGATACGAAATGCAGCTTGGCCAAGTTACCAACGGCGATTGCCACTGCCAGTGCGACAATCGTGGGGGGCGGCCGTTCGCCCAGAAACATGCGCTCCGCAGCTGCCACACCTGTGGAGGAGCTGCGTTTCGCCACGGAAATCTCGGAGAATGTGAAGCGCATGCGTCGCGGCCAAAACAAGTATGACCACTCGCCGCCCATTGTGTCCAGTGCCGGCCGCGGAGCGCGCGGTCGTCCACGTCAACAGCAATCGCCGACAGGTAGGCGACTCAACACGAAGTTGCATCAGCAGAAACGAAGCCTAACACCGAGCAAGTGGCGGCAGCGCCAAAAGTTTAAAGTCGGCGCACTGCCATTGACGGCGCCGCAAGCAAAGCAGCAACATTCCTACAGCGGCTTGGTGACGGCGGGCGGCGTCATGCCCTCGATACGCAAGACTGGCTCGAAGAAGGGCGTACTCGAGTTCGAAGTGGACGCAGCGGCGCTGAAGGCGCTGGACGCGGCCACGAAGCACAGCAACGTGCGCCAGTTAGAATGGCAAATCGATAAGTATCTGCAATTGGCGGGCAAAGAGTTTGACTTGAATGCAGCGGACGCCACCGCCACAATGGTGAGCGCCACCCAATTGGTAGCAACGGAAGCAGCTGCAAATGAAGTGCAAACAGCGGCGAGCGCAGCGGAGCCGGTCGAAGAGTTGTCCTTGCCCCCGATTAAAGTAGAGCCAAACTTAGACGCGAATACGCCACCACCAACGGACTACTTTTCCAGCGATTTCGATCTGTGCGATCTCTTTACGGGCGCGCACGCCGCTCCGGGCTCTGACGAAGATCGCGCGGATGCCTGCAAACAGCGGGGCTTCAGTCTGTACAGCTCCGTGGCGCTGCAGAACTACTTTCGCAGGCGGAAAGCGCTAAAATCCAACCGCACGGGTTGGCCGAAGTTGCAGAAGAAGAAGGTGTCGGTGCGACAACAACAGTTGCTGCAACAGAAAATACGCTTTCTGCAGGACATTGGTGCTATGGCGAAAAGTAACGTTGCGCACCAACCACCGGGGGTGAAGGATGATGCTGATGATGGAGAAGGCGAAGGCGACGGCGCGACAGAATCAGATACAAAGGAACAAACACGAGAAAGTGGCGTAATTACACCACCCGACAGTGAAACGGACGAGCAGGATGGGCACATAAAAGAGTTGGATGATATAGAAGAAGTAGAAGAAGCAGCGAATGGATTTGAGCTCGACGTAGCAGGAGAGAGCATTTTTCCCGAAGAGGACGATGCTGAAACGATGGCAGATTCTATTGACGGTGAACGCGAAGCCGATGCAGACGAAGAGGAAGAAGACGATGACGACGACGACGAGGAGGTCGCAGAATCTGCAGGTGAAGATGTCGAAACAGCGGACAGAGACGACTATGAGCCCGCAAGCAAGCGCGCACGCCGATCTGCAGTTGCCAGTCCAGCTGAAAAATTGTCCAACAACTGTTTGACGCCGCGCGCTAGCGGAGCCACCTCCACACCATCCGCACATATGTTGCGCGGCTTGCGGCGCACCACGCCACAGATGAACGGCAGCCTGGGCAGTTGCATAAGTCCGAGCGAGAAGGCGGGCGACAACTCTGACATCTTCACGGTTTCATCGGACGGACTGGACACCGATCTGGACGTGAGCAACTCACATTCGCAAAACAAGGCAGACGACTCCGAACACCAGGAACATCACAACCACTGTGCGAGCCACACGCCGAAGCGCAAGTTCGATCTCTCCAAATATGCGCCCAATTCGAGCACCTGCGCCGCCGAAGCAGCCACTGCGGCAGCAAAGTCACTCGCGATATCGCAATTTCTCAAAAAGGAAGTACGCGTAACGTGCCGCAGACTACGTGCGCCATTTCGTCGTTTTCGCTATCGCCGGTAGGAAAATTATAAATGTGTGTGTTTACAATTCTGCACTGATTCCGCTGAATAAAGAAGAAAGCAACAAAAACGGCAGATATTTACAAAGATAATATATTGTAGTTTAGTATGTGAGTCGAGGCACATACTCAAACAAACAATAAGTTGTAGTTGTAATTTTAAATCTTATAAATGTTCAATAGATTTTAAGCAAAACTGCAAACTGTTATAAGGCATTGACAATTTTACTGTAATTGTGAAATGTGTAAATGTAAAATGGAATTAGTGTAATTCAGGGTAAATAGAAAATGTTTCGTTGTTAAGCGCAATAACTATAAACTCACGCGTATATGTATATATGTATATCGCAAGTATGTGCTACAACGCGAACACACATCCTATGTTACGTCTATATAAACGAGACAGCTAGCTTAAGATATTATCCTTCCATTGTCCCGTGCTTAATGCTGTACAGTGAAGAGAAAAACGCTAATTCTATTATAATGTTAAATCTTCTTTGTGCTCATAAGAAAATGCCTTTTTTTGTTGTTTTAAAATGACAGCTACTTTCCTTTTTGTTGACTTTTTTCCCACGTCTATGCATACGTAATTTAAGTAGTGTATTTTCTTTTTTTATTTAATCATAGATCAATGTAAATCTTATGTATAGCGTAAAGCAGCAGATAAAACACTAAAAACCAACACGCAAACACAGCGGAAACTTTTTTATACATGTATATTAAACGAAGATTAATTATAATGATTCGAAACAGAATAATGTAATAAGTTCGTAATCAGTGAAAATACAAATGTTCAAGATATTGTCAGAAAAGAGAGCAAAGAAAAAAGAATTACAATCGTTTCTAATGTTATGCCACGATTATGAAATATTTTAAATGAACTGCTGATGTGTAAAGATAAAACGCAAATACAAACAGAAATAAGTCAATATAATGCAATAAAATACAAAAGAACTATTTAATTAAAACTCAATGATGAATACAATCTTTTATTTACATGCATAGTTATATGTACAGATTAGGGTGAGCTTTGTTTTTCAGCATACTATATTATATATCTTTTTGTCATTTTTCGATTTCGATTTCAATCGCTCGTTGCTCGTTTGTTCGATTAAAGTAATGTTAAATCGATGGCTGCTTTCAAGAATATGTTGAAGATATAATTTACGTTTTTTTCATAATTGGTTACGACATGTAAAAATCTATACACAAAATGTAGTGCAGATGCAATCCAAACATACTTACAATTGATCATTGAAATACGCTCGGACTTCGTAAAACCAACAGCTAGTCGACGGAAAGATCCGCCTAAAGCGTTACACCTTACAAATTTTTATTATAAATGTATATGTGCATGAGCTCCGTCATCAGCGCTCCAAGTTTTTCCATCACGTCATACGTTGGTTTTTGATCGACCGAGTGTTAAGATTCGGATGTTCGGCTTAGGCTAATCGAAATGAACTATTCGGCCGAATAAGTAAGTAATAATAATAAACGCCGTGGAGAGCGGGTCATAACTTTGAGAGAGCCTGGATTTATCTAATTTTTCTTTCGAAGATCCTTTCGCTCTCTCTTTCTCTCTCCCCATTTGTCAGTAGCGTACCATAGTAGCGGTTTATATACTTCGAATTTTTAGTATTCTCTTTCAAGAAACACTAAACATGTATGAAGTTGCCTTTGTTTTATCTAAAGCAAGAAATACAAATACCATTTTCAGATCTACGCAAACTCATCAAATACGAGGAGAAGCTGTCAGTAAATACTAATCAGAATGACTACTTTGAGAATTTGTTCAAACGTACCACTGCCAGCTATCGGGCAAAAGTTGACAAGGAGAACGCCGAAAAGCATCTACAAACAATCGAATATGGCCGGAAGAAAAATGGACGCAATGGTGGCCAGGAAAAACAACCACTGTCCCAATTTTCCGCAGAAAGATTATCTAGTGGCGACAAGGCATACCTTCGCACCATCACGAATACATCTTCAAGATCAACAGCATATCTTGGAGAGTCCAACGAAAGGGTGGGCGGTAAGGGCACCTTAAGAGGAGCAGAAACAAATGATGCTGAAAATGTATTCAAAACGATTGCGCAACATTTGAAAGGTAATACGCAGACGAAAGAAACACGTGGCTCTTGGGAGTCTGAGGCTCAAAGAATTGTTAGTTGTACGGAGGCTATTAAACGTTTGCCCAGGCAGGACTTCAACCGCCAAAAGCAATGGCATGCTGAGCAAAGTGAATCGAGATTGGAACGACGTTCTGGAGCGAAAACCACAGAATCCGACAGTGACATTCGAGAGAGTTCATACAGTTTTGAGAGCTTAATTTCGAGTAACCCACATAACAAGCGGCCGATTAGTAAAGCTGCAAAGCAGGACTTGCAAAAAGCAAAGCAGGTCGGCGGTTTCTCGAAACAGGCTTCAGAGAAACCAACATCACTTATTGGTAAAAACGAAACTAGAAGTGCTGATGCCGCTCCGAAAAGAATATCCGAAAGCTTCTTACAATATGGTGACAAGTACAAAGGAAATAGTGCAACATCCAAACAAGTAACCGAGATTTCACTAAAAAAGCATGGCTCTGCCAAAACATATGCTGAAAGTAGTGGTACTTCTGACTGGGCCACCCAGAAATCGAGCGAGTATCATAGACAATCTGTGGAGAGATCGACAGAGGACGAATGCTACCAACCATTGATACATCATAATCTGCCGACACTAAGTCACAATACAAATAACACTAATAGAGTTAAAAATAGCCGTGCTGCTGGAGTTGGCGGAGGAGGCGCTATTGCTGATGCTGCACATAATCCCCAAGGAGCTAAAGGTGAGCATTAAAAATCTTTTTGTATACCTTTTAAATATATTGGCTCTTAAGATCAACGCCAGGCTACATGGGGCTCAAGGGAAAAACCGCGTGTTTCTGCTCTGGATAAAATGAAGGCTTACTCGCAACATGTTGCCATTCCCGAGCAACGCCGTCGTAGTTCGAAGAGCCCTCCAGCTTCGAGTCGTGCAGATGGCGAACGTAGCAAGCAACGCAGTAGAGGACGAAACAAAAGTGAAAAGCTCGCTGGAGCAGGAGGCATTGGTGAGGACGACAGAGGTGCAAGTGATAATTACGATGCTCATGGAGCCAGACGTGGCAGATCTAAGCAGAGAAAAGGTAAGCATTATTAATTATGCACCTCACCATGAACTCACATTGATTACCTATATTTTATCGTTCTTATTATTTATTGATTTTCAATCTTTCAGCTCAACGCACTCGTTCGCGTACACATACAAGAAGTCGCCAACGAAAGCCGGTGTCCTCTGATCCCGTCGCATTGTATCAGTACTATCAACGTGAATGGCAGCGTTTCCGCAATCTGATTCCCGGCGAAAATTCCCACACTAACTTGCGTAGAGCAATTCATGCCAAGCTCTTGGCTTCGCCGCATTGAATAGAATATAAAATAAACATTCTTGCAGTCGCGTTTTTAAGTTCGAGTCTGGAAGCTCATTCCGATTTTTATAAAAAAAAATTACATTTTATGACCTCCACAATTTTTGTATGCAGCTTAAAGAAATACATCGCTGTACCAAAAAAGTTCGAAGAGTTTTACAGCATACAAACCATTTACTTTTAACCATTTTCTTTTATTAAATTGATATATTGCCGAAGTGTAATAAATCAATTATTAAAGTATAGATGTCATAAAATGGAATCGTGTTTTATTTCAAGCACAGCTCTTTGAAAATTGGAAGCATTTAAATTGACTAAAAATAGAGAGAATAATTAATTCAAATTAATAATGCAAAATCTTATAAAGATAGAAAAAGCAGAGATATTTTCCAATTTCTCTGAGTATGACATAATACGTGAACATTTTTTGGCCAACCTGGAATACTTATCTTATCGATTACACTTTGATTATTTCTACATCACCTATGAAAGAACTTTTCCGAAGTTGTTAGTTGGGATATACTTCAGAAATAAATAGATAAAAAATATTAATATTTTGGAAATTAACAATAAAATTCAATTTTTAAATCATCAATGGCTTTTCGACAAAATTAACAAAATCAAAATCACCATTATTTAATATGAAAAAAGTTTTGGCAGGACAATTTACTTAGATGCCATCCAACATACGAAAACGGTTTGAACGTAAACACTGCATTTAGGGATAAGTTTACCATGGCAAGCAATAGCCGTCAGAGGAATAATACGCCTCCAGTGAGAGAAATTTATGACGGCAGACATCAGGAAGAACGCTCCCGCGATGCATCGTATGTATTAATTTCCAAAAGGTTTGAAGAACCGTAATCAATACATTTAGAGATTTGTATATTTAACATATCAAGGAAGAATACGCCTCCAGTGAGAAAAAACTATGATGGCAGATATCAGGAAGAATGCTCCCGCGACACACCGTATGCATCAATTACCAAAAGGTTTGAAGAACTGTAATCAATACATTTAGAATTTTGTTTACCATGTAAAGGAAAAGCTGTGAGTGCCCTTCAGTGAGAGAAAAGTATGATGCCAGATATCAGGAAGAATGCTCCCGCAACACGTCGTATGTATTAATTTCCAAAAGGTTTGAAGAACCGTAGTTAATACATTTAGTGATATATTTACCATATCAAGGAATATCTGTGAGTGGAATAATACGCCTGCAGTAAGAGAAAACTATGACGGCAGATATCAGAATATATGCTCCCGCAGCACGTCGTATGAATTAATTCCCAGAAGCAGGGACATGGGCACCTGCAGAAAAAATCCCTTAAACAGCATCTTTGGGTCATGCAGTCGCAGTCGTACTAATTGTGTCAGTGAGCGCAGGATTAACCCATTGAAATGCACTTCAAAAAAAATGTGTGCGTCATGCTGTTGCAGTCGTACTAGTTGTATGACTGAGCCCTTATCCACAGAGTCATGGTGCAAGGAAGCGAGACCACTGGATTGTCGATGCGTTAAAAGCTACACGTCCAGCAATCTCTATGTAAGCCCAACTAAAAGTTGTCAAGCCTGTAGCCTTCCTCCAGTGAAAATGAAGAAAAAACCAGCTTGTCCAAATAAGATGCTCGTTATTTGTGGCTCGGATTGTTGTCCTACGGAATGTGCAAACCCGCCTGCGAATCCAGTATTTCTTATTCCGTCTTCTTCGGCGATGCGGTATCGGAAAAATATAGTAACTCCTACTGAGTCCTACTTAAATCAGAGAAATATATATCCTCCGTCATGTGGAGTTGTCCCTAGGTGCAAAAGACCGACGGTACAGAACATATGCATTCCAACGAAACCAGAACTGGTTTGTCAACCCAAACCGAATTGTTGTGGACCCCAAAAAATGTATATTTTAAGTGAGTACCAAGTCCATCACGATTAAATTGAGACAAAATTCTTGTGTCCTATGGCCCGTCTATCTCTGCTAAGAATTTTTTTTTAAATCTAAAATTCGACTTTCGAAGCACTATGGCCATATTGCGAGGGTGTCCCACTGGCTCCTGGTTTTTATTACTTTTAAACAGCGGAGTGG
Source organism: Neria commutata (assembly GCA_963457695.1). Lineage (NCBI taxonomy): Eukaryota > Metazoa > Arthropoda > Insecta > Diptera > Micropezidae > Neria > Neria commutata. The sequence goes on from OY735246.1 coordinate 14,000,433, forward strand.
ACTGTAGTCCACTGAGCCAGTTTTGCACTCTGGAGTTTTTGTACATGTTTATATTGTTACGTAATTCCGCTGAAGTACTCCGCTACTTCGGTTCGGATCACTGGATTGTGTAATCGTCAAGAATAATGCACAAAAAGCTCAATGCTTGTAACGGTTTTATTGATTCCAATAACAGATTGACTATTCCAATCCTTTTGTTACAAAGATTTGCACTATTTTGCAGTTGCAGTTGAATTGTCCTTGGTTGTGATTGCGATGCTTCACGTTCACTCGTTCTGAATCGATGTTGCACGTTCACTTGATACCCGGTAACTGACTCGATGTTCTACGTTCAATTATTACTCAAAGACTGACTCTCGACACTGCCGGCGGCCGCTTTTTATACCTGTTACTGTTTCTCGCCAGCTACTGTCGAACATTCTACAACTTCTCGCTCGCCCTGTTTCTGGATTGTACGAGAAAATTCCAATACACAATATTTGTCAGAACTTTGAAACACTTTCGAATCAGAGGTGCTGATATTTGCTAAAGCTTTTGTTTTGCCTATGCTTGTTCAACTGTAACCGTGCACAGGGTGTCCTTTTCTTTAGCTGCCGTAGTATAACCCCCATATTCGTCACACTGCCCTCCTCTTAAACTTGTTCGTCCCGAACAAGGATAGCTTCTTTAGCCTTATAGGGTGCCAGTCTCTCCAAATGGACTACTTTAAGTTTAGCTCTCCTACTGCCGTTCAGCTGTATTCGATATACGACGTCATTCAGGCGCTTGATCACACAGTATGGCCCTTCCCAGTGCGTTTGTAACTTCGGACACAGCCCCTTCTTGCGCTGTGGGTTGTAAAGCATCACCAGTTGCCCTTCTTCAAATCCTTCGGAATTTGCCCTCAAATCATATCTGGCTTTCATCTTGTCACTCATCAACTGCGTGCGTTTCCGCATATATTGGTGTATCCCATCCAATTCCTTTCGCTTGTTGCTCGCAAAGTCATTATCGCCATCGTCAATGGGCTCGCATACCCCAAACTTTAAATCAGCGGGCAGTCGTAAGTCTTCGCCAAATATTGCCTTGGCGGGTGTCGTTGCTGTCGTGTCATGAATTGCTGATCTATAGGCCATCAAGAATAGCGGTATGTGCTCATCCCAGTCCTTTTGGTGGTCGCTTACAACTTTTCTCAGATGCTCTTCCAGAGTGCGATTAAATCTTTCTACCATGCCATCAGATTGGGGGTGCAACGGTGTGGTTCTTGTCTTTCGTATACCAAGCGTGGCGCACATTTCTTTGAAGATGCCCGATTCAAAGTTTCGTCCTTGATCTGAGTGAAGTTCCAGCGGGACTCCAAAGCGACACACCCAATCTTTGATGAAAGCATCTGCACATGTTTTGGCCTCTTGATTCGGTATCGGGTAAACCTCTGGCCATTTGCTGAAGTAGTCGATCACCACCAGAACATACCTGTTGCCACTCTCGCTTATGGGAAACGGTCCGGCAACGTCCATCGCAACTCGCTCAAAAGGTGCTCCCACGTTGTATTGGATCATTCTGCCACGGCTGCGTGTTTTGGGTCCTTTAGCGGTGACGCATTCGTCGCATGTCCCAATCCATTCCGCAACAGATTGCTGACATCCTACCCAGTAGAACCGCTTCTTTATCTTCTCCACCGTCTTGGTGATACCCAAATGACCGCCACTCGAACCATTGTGATATGATGACACAATGTCCGTTACTCGCACTTTAGGAACAACAATTAAGTTTCTATGTGCTTTTCCGTCTTCGCTTTCCCATATTCGATGCAAGCATCCATCGCGTAGTTGTAAACTCTGCCACTGTGCCCAGTATGCTTTGGTGATGGCGCTTTCACATGCTATTTCTTCGAATGTTGGCCGTACATCTCTTTCCTTGTAGTCCATTATTTTCGCCAGATCTGGATCATTTATTTGCTCGGTTCTTATTCGCTCTGCTGTCCATTGTTCTTCCGGCAAGACACTGAGCAAACGAATATCGAGTCGTCCTTCTTTTTCCTCTGCTCTGGAACAATGCCTGCATTCTGTATTGCAGGGCCGTCTAGATAGTGCATCGGCGTTTCCATGCAGTCTTCCCTTGCGATGCTCAATTTCAAAATCGTAACTTTGCAACCGTTCGATCCATCGAGCAATTTGGCCTTCAGGGTCCTTGAACTGCAGCAACCACCTGAGTGCCGCATGATCCGTTCTTAACAGGAACGGCTGCCCGAAGAGATACTTGTGGAAATGTTTAACGCTGTCCACCACGGCTAGCAGCTCTCTTCTAGTGACGCAGTAATTTCTTTCCGGTTTTGCTAGAGTCGTGCTGTAGTAAGCGATTACCCGTTCCTCGCCTTCGATGACTTGTGAGAGGACTCCTCCAATTCCGGTAGCACTTGCATCCGTGTCCAATATAAATTTTTCGCCAGGAATCGGGTATGCTAGTATAGGCGCTGTGTAAAGTCGTTCCTTTAGCTTTTGGAAGGCCTCTTCCTGCTCGTTCCTCCATTCGAATGGATGATTCTTCTTCGTCAGTTCATGTAGGCTGCTTGCAATAGACGCGAATGCTGGAACAAATCGCCTGTAATACGTGCATAGCCCTAGGAAGCTGCGCAATTCATGTAAATTCTTTGGAGTGGGCCACTCCTTCACAACAGCGATTTTGTCTTCATCCGTGTGTATTCCTTCCGCAGTTACGCGATGTCCGAGGTATTTAACTTCTTGCTTAAACAGTGAGCATTTCTTCGGACTAAGTCTTAATCCAGCCTCGTTGATTCTTTGAAATACTTCTCCTAAGTTCTTTAGGTGGTCATCGAAGTCCTTGCCCATTACAATGATGTCGTCCAAATAAACCAAGCAAGTCTTCCAATTTAAACCTTTCAGCACACGTTCCATTAAGCGTTCGAACGTGGCCGGTGCGTTGCACAGTCCGAAAGGCATCACCAAAAATTGCCACAGTCCATCTCCATAACTGAAAGCTGTCTTTTCTTTGTCGCTCTTATCCATTTCAACTTGCCAATATCCACTTTGTAAATCAAGTGTGGAAAACCATTTGGATCCTGAGAGCGTGTCCAAGGTGTCGTCAATTCTTGGCAATGGATAGCTGTCCTTTTTGGTGGCATCGTTCAGCTTACGGTAGTCCACACAAAATCGTGTGCTGCCATCCTTCTTCTTCACTAGCACTACGGGAGAACTCCAAGGACTAGAGGATGGCTCAATGACTTTGTTGCGTTGCATTTCCTCCACCAGCGCATTAACTTCCTCCCTTTTAGCAAGTGGTACTCGTCGCGGAGGTTGACGGAGGGGTTTCGCATCGCCAGTGTTGATTTTGTGTTTCACCATCGCCGTTCTCCCTTCGTTTGCCGCTGATGGAAATATGTCCCGATGTTTTTCCAGCAGTTGCTGCGCTTTTACGTTGTGTTCGGTAGAAAGGTCCGAAGTCCAGGCGTTGATTAAGCTTCGTAGCTGGTTTTCTTTTTCGCGTGTCGGATTTTGCTTGGTTGCACGTTCCGCTTCACAATTGACAATGGTTGTAACTTGGTGGCATTGTCCAATAATGGTTCCCGTTTTGATTAGTTTCGCCGAATTGGCCAAATTTAGAATTCGGACTGGTATTAGATTGTTGGTTTGCGCGTTCACGAGGGTCTTTCCGACTATGATGTTATTTATCGGTGTCTTGGTGTCGGCTTCAATCATCCACAACGAGTTGCTCCCACCTCCTCCATTTACTTGAGCCCAAATCACAGCGTCTGAGTTAGCTGGAATAGTTGCTTGCTCTGTCATTACCACTTGATGCACGAACGCTTGGTTTTCTCCGATCTTTAGTGGCATTTCCGTATTTCCGTATCGCAGCACTCTTTCCCGCAAGTCCAACGTGAATCCATTCCGCATCATGAAGTCCATTCCCAGAATGAGTTCATCTACGATTTCCGCTACTATGAATTCGTGTTGAACTGACGTTGTACCAATAGTGATTTCTTTTGTGACTTTTCCACGTATTGGTGCATCCTCTCCTGTCGCTGTGCGTAATTTGATTCCAACTATTGGTTCTGCTTTCTTCACCAAGTCGCTTCTGATGATGGAATGTGATGCTCCTGTGTCCAGGGTCACCGTAAACCATTGGTAATCGATTTGGCCATCTATCGTTAGGCTGTTGTTTTCCCGTCGCAGTTGTGAAATGGAGATTTGGGGACTGCTTGTTGTGTGAGCCAGTTCGCGCCCCTCGAAGCTGGCTCGTTTTAGTTTAACGACGCCTTGCTGCCGCTACCGCTCTGCTCTTTCCGTTCGCCATAGCCCCGTTCTGGTGTACGCGATCTGGATCGCTTCCGACGAAGGCGGCACTCCCGCGCCATGTGACCTGGTTTGTTGCAATTGAAACACCTTCCTGTGAATTTCCTCATCGTTCGGTCCGCTGGCGGGTGTTCTATTTTGATTGCTTGACACAGAACGTCGTCTACAGCCTCAACCCTGCGAACTTTGGGTGCAGAATATTGCATAGTGCTGGTCCACGCTGCCTCGTATGTAAGTGCACTGGTAACCGTCTCGGTAAATGTCGCTTTGCTCATCATTATTGCGCTGCGTCTTATTTCTGGATCGCGAATTCCTTCGATGAATGCTTGTATCTTCATCTTTTCCAAGTGTTCACTGCCCAGGTCAGAGTGAGCTAAATGTGCCAGTCGCTCAATGTCCGCTGCGTAGACCTGCAAGCTCTCACCGCTCCTTTGCCTGCGATTCTTCAGCTCGATGTAGTACAGCTGCTTCATGTGCTCGCTACCGTACTTCCTTCCTACCGCACTTATTATGGCCTCATAGCTGCATCTTAGTATTGGTGGAATCGTCTGTAACACCTCGGCTGCTGCTCCTTTCAATGCCACTATCAGAGCCGCTGCCTTTTCTGCGTCGCCCCACCGATTCTGGGCGGCCGTCGTTTCAAACTGCAGTTGGAAGATGTTAAACGCCGTTGTCCCATCGTAGGTAGGTGCTTTGAGTTTCGTACCACTGAATTCTCTTATTTGCGGCAGTGGGCTTTGCAATTGCAGCTCTTGCAGTTGCTCTTGCAATTGTTCTTGCAGTTGCTCTTGCAGCTGCTTTTCCAGATCCGCTTGTATTCTTGCGATTGAATTATCTCGACCTGATTCCATTTTCAGCATTCTCTCATCGAGCGCATTAACTTTTCCTTGCAGCTCGTTCACCTTTCCAGTCAAAGTCTCAGAAATCTCTCGTAGTTGTGTAGAATTTTCTTCCATCTTCTTCTCGATTCGTTCTTGTAGTTTCTGCCCCATGCTCTCAGAATTTTCTAGAAGTTTCTGCTCCATGTTCGCAGAATTTTCTTCCATCTTTTTCTCGACTCGTGTAGAATTTTCTTGTAGTTTCTGCCCCATGCTCTGTTCAACTCTTGTAGAATTCTCGGCCATCATGCCTTGCATTGCAGCGAGCAACTGGCTCATGTCCATACTCACTGGAGCGATGTCTTTCTCTGATACCTCAGCCACTTTTGAGTCGCACTCAAACTCATGCTCTGCCAGATTAAAGCCTCTCGCCTCCAATGGCTCTCGTAGTCGACGCTGCAATTCGGTCTTTGAGCCTGTTGTCTGCAACCCTAGCTGGGCCAGCTCATTCTTAAGTTGCTCTACTTTCAACTGGTCGAACTTCACCATTATTCTGGATTAGCACAATCCCACTTCTGACACCAATTGTTACGTAATTCCGCTGAAGTACTCCGCTACTTCGGTTCGGATCACTGGATTGTGTAATCGTCAAGAATAATGCACAAAAAGCTCAATGCTTGTAACGGTTTTATTGATTCCAATAACAGATTGACTATTCCAATCCTTTTGTTACAAAGATTTGCACTATTTTGCAGTTGCAGTTGAATTGTCCTTGGTTGTGATTGCGATGCTTCACGTTCACTCGTTCTGAATCGATGTTGCACGTTCACTTGATACCCGGTAACTGACTCGATGTTCTACGTTCAATTATTACTCAAAGACTGACTCTCGACACTGCCGGCGGCCGCTTTTTATACCTGTTACTGTTTCTCGCCAGCTACTGTCGAACATTCTACAACTTCTCGCTCGCCCTGTTTCTGGATTGTACGAGAAAATTCCAATACACAATATTTGTCAGAACTTTGAAACACTTTCGAATCAGAGGTGCTGATATTTGCTAAAGCTTTTGTTTTGCCTATGCTTGTTCAACTGTAACCGTGCACAGGGTGTCCTTTTCTTTAGCTGCCGTAGTATAACCCCCATATTCGTCACAATATTATAAACTCTCTTATGTTATTCCATTTCCCATCCAGTGCAACGCCTGCGACCGAAGTGCCAAGCGAATCCAGTAGAAGTCTGTTGCGTGAACCAGAAGCCAAACAGACAATCGCTTTATTATCTTCCAACGCGTGATTTATCGGCCGGTTGTTCAGATATAAGCTGTGATTCCAGTGGAAATGACCGCATATCTCGTTGCGGAATAGAAATTTGTAATATCGATGGATATTGATTGTTAATAAATCACTTTTATTGCTGCTCTTTTGAACAGGTACGCGTTGCCCTCCACCAAGGTATGACTATCGTAAGCCAAGAAGCAATGATTGCATTGATCCGTACAATTATTACCGACTTGAGTGGGATCGCTTTCGAACGCGAATTCCCGGTGAGTGCCCTCATAGCAGATTGCGCTGCAAAGCACGCACCTTCGATTGCCCAAGATGAATGATCTGATTTTTATTACGAAATAATTTGTGAACACCAAGGATAAAATCCATATCGAGGGCTTACATATATTGAATATCCACTATCTAAAAGTTTCACAAAAATTCGAATGGTCCTTTTAAATTAAAATTGTACTAATTAGATTGATTAATACTTTTAAAAATAGGTACTACTGGTTCTTTCGATATGCTGACAATTTCTATTAATTTCGCAGATAGAGGATATTGAATATAAGCTCTCGATAAGCTGCGATTTTGTAAATATATATGTACATACAAAAGCATGTAAATCATTTGGATAATACTAAAATATGATAATAAAAAGTGAAAATATGTATACACACTGGGAACACCCAAAAAAAAAAATCTCCTACGACTAAATTATCTCTTCCGGAAGCATTTTGGCACGCTTATCACAAGTGCACACTCAGAAAGATCCCTTTTGGATTTCCGTGAAGGATGCAATAATATCGCGATTCACAGATTACGCTCGATAGATCCTTATATGCAATGGCCGAGAGACTTATACCACGGTAATTTGCGAAGATTGTGGGACCTCCTTCTTTGTGAATAGACAGAGAACTGAGATTCCAATCTTCGAACATGCACCCGATCAGCTCTTCGACTCCGGTCTTAAACAGCTCCGCGAGTGATCCGTCCCCACCAGCAGTTTAGTAATTTTTCGGCCTCTATATAGTTGTTTCCTTATAGTCGGGCCTTCTATCCCGAGCTAGTTAGCAAATCTCCGAGATTTGCCAGGATAAAAAGCTCACAAAAGAAGCATAATTAAGCATCCTGTTCGGCTAAGGCTATAGAATAGAATAAATGTATAGGTCCCGGTTTATTGTAAGAAATAGAAGGACGTTGCTTGACGTGCTACTGCGCCAATTACTTAACATTTTCTTTAGTTGACTCCAAAACATCAAATGAAAATTTGTTAAAGAATAAGATATGCCGCGTAAGTGTGTAGCCTCACCTGCAGTCGTATTTTACCTTTTCAGCTAATCTTCGTTAGATCATTATTATCTTATTATCTTTCAACTGGAATTGAAACCATAAGGTGGAAAATAGAAACAGAACCTTCTTAGAAAATTTCTTTCTAATAAGTTTCAACATGATTTTCGAAATATTTGTTTGTTTGACAACATTTCAATAAATTTAAAAAAATACAAATTTTGCGGAAAATTTAAAAAAATTTCAAATAATATGCCTAAATAGTTTGAACCCATAGCAAAATGGTTAAGCCACAAAAGACGGACAAAACTGCGAGCCCCGTGAAAAGAAAATCAAACCGTTGTTCAAAGCGGCCAAGTGTGCAAAAATGCAGGTGCGAACCTACAGATCCCCCCTTGCCGTCCATGTCATCACTATGCAAGAGTGGCAGGACCGAATGGAGGCGCAGTCTTACCAGGCAGCGTCTTAGTAACGAGCCACGCACAAAAACCCAAGAGAAAGCACACGAGAGACGTAGGTGTTCCCAAGAGAATGCACACGAGAAAAGGAGAAGTTCCCAAGGTAATGGACATGAGAGAACGAGGAGTTCCCCGGAGAATGCAAACGGTGGACGGAGGTGTTGCCAAGAGAATGCAAACGAGAGACGAAGACGTTGCCCGTATAATGCACCCGAGACACGCACGAGAGCACGAAAGGATGTCTACGACGCAAGCAAGAGGTCCCAAGAGAATGAATACGAGAGACATCCGACTGCACAAAGCCATCCAGTTGAACAACATACGAGGGCACAAGAAAATGCATACGATAGATGTTCTAGGGCACAGAAGCGTCCATACGAGCCACGTACTAAGGGAGTAAAGAATCAATACGAACAATCTACAAGAGAACAAGATAATGCACAAGAGACGCGCACGAGTTCTCAAGAGAATGTGTACGAGTCACGTACGAGTGCACAAGAGGATGAAGATGAAAAACTTACGAGGGTTCAAGAACTTGCTTACGATCCAAGTAGCAGGACACAAGAGAAAACATACGAGCCCCGTTCGACGGCAAAAGGGAATACATACGAGCCGTGCATAGCACTCGTCGAGAAGGCTTCGTTCTATCTAGCGCTACTGGATGAGCTCAACTCCGAAACGTTTTCTTCCGAGTCGTTGAGTTACGCTGCTCAACGCAATGGGCCGCACGACCCGATGGACCCATCGAGTGCAAGTGTAGAGATTATTGAAGCATTTAACGAGCTCAGCCGCATATTATGCAAAAGAAAAAGCACTCCAATGCGCAAATGTACATGCGATTCGAAAAAAACGACGGAAGAGAGATTTTCACGAAAGAGCGGCGAAAAACAGCGCAGAGCATCCGGTTCAATTGAATCTCTCAAACCAGTTGAATCCGCATCTTCGTGTAACCAGGATATGAAAAACTCAAGCACGCAAACGCTAACATGGGTGACCGCTTATGGAGTGGAAATCGAAAAGTACGATAAAGTACCCGTAATAATCATTCAGGACGGCCGCTTAGAATTTAAATTACAAGATTTGTCCAATAGCGACACAGAATCGTTGTCGCCAACCAAAGACAGGAAGGAACGGAAACTAAATGTGTCATTAACTTGCGAAGAGTTTATGACTCTGATGGGCGTCATGCGTAGGGAAATTAACCGCGAGGCGGAGAAATGCCGCCGGAGCAAAGATAAAAGCAAGGTGCGTAACTGCACTTGTTCCAACCAAAAATCTTCGCAGATAAACAAGAAGATCGAGAAGCAGTTGTTAGATAACAGCAGCTCGCCCGCGCTAAGCGAGCTATCCACAGAGGACCAGGAGCAGCAAACGGGCGCGAAGACTACAGTCATATTGGAGCCACGCCAGAAACCAAACGGCATGCTGCAAGCGGAGAGCTCACACAGCATGGTAGACCTGCTGGGTCAACTGAGGTACACCGACAAGCCGGCGCCCATGGAGCAGAAAGTCGCGCAGTTAACGGAGAGACGACGCACTCCCTGCCATGTGGATGTTCAGGATTTCTGTAAACCACACAATCAACGCAAGGCCCACGCGCTCAGCAACGTAATGACCGAACGTAATATCGCCCAAGAGGATGCGGGCAAAATAGTTGATTTCTGGCAGTTGTTGGCAAGGCTGACGCAGCACAAAGTGTACGAAGGTAGACCGCTACCGGCCAGTCTGCGTCCCAGCAGGAGTAGATCGTGCGAGAAACGGGAATTTTTCGCTGATCCAGCAATGCTCGCTGCCAAACGTTCCGAGCTGTGCTGGGCGCGTTATAAGGCGGAAACTTCACCCTGTCCCAAACTCTATGATGCAGCGCTTAAGGCCAGACAAGCAAGCAATGCACAGCGCTACAAATTAATTAACGTAACCGAGCAAGCACAGAGGCCAGCGGACCATCGCAACAAATTATTTATCACACCGCGGCGAGCGAACCATCAAAATGTAAATAACCTGCCGTGCATGACAGAGCAAAGATGCCGCCCCGGCAATTGGAATCCTGTCCATTATCAAGACTCTTATAACAGCGTAAATGGTGTGCCAATGCAAATGACAACAATGTTTCACATGCAGAATAGCATGACCTACGCACAATGGCCGTATAAGTACTGAGTTCAAACCGAGTTCTTCACTTTTGAATTTTTGACAAATTTGTGCATTTCTTTTTGATTTCGTCAGCATTTGGATTTTGGCTTAACCATGAATGCTAATTTATTCAACACCTTTTAAAAGACTCAATAAAAAAATTTCACACTTGATCCACTTTGAATTTGCCTCCCTTGCTAGTCGCATCGGTGCGATGCAATTGGAAGAGCAGTCGCTCCACGATGTGTTTTACTGCGTCCACCGTTAGCACGAGCGTGTCGTGCTTTAGCATAGAGTAAGTGTTGAGACCGTAAGCTGGCATCAGATTCACATAGCCTAATTCATCTGTGGCATAGCAAATATTATCTGGAAAATCGTCATTTCTGAAAAGGCAATAAAATTTTTAATTAATTCAATGTTGCAATTTTACTTGAAATCAAACAATTCCAATCCGTGAAACAAGTACTCAACATGCTTATGCTCTTACTTGTCGACAATCAGCACAGACGGGCCCCAGTTACGCTCCTTGATGAGATCCTTAATGAACTGTGGATCGCGGCTGGGTATTTCAACATCCTTGATCACATGCAAATCATCCTGTGCCAATTTCACGCTCAACGTTGAAGTCAGCCCCATGACGCGTTTGTAGAAGGGTAACATGTAAAAATGCGTGGTGGGAGAGCGTGGGCCGTGTGCGATTCCACCACCTTTGAACAGCGGCGAACGTATAGATCCGTGACGGGCTCGTCCCAAACCCTTCTGTGGCCAGGGTTTACGACCGCCTCCACGCACCTCAGCACGCGTCTTAGTGTGGGCAAAGCTTACATAACGATACTTGCTCTGCCACTCAATGTTTTCTTGTATTACATCGACCCTCGGCTGGGCCGCAAACACATCTGGATGCAGCTCAATCAAGCCTAACTTCTGCTCTTCCACTGCATCCGTGTTCTCAATCCATGCTTGGCGGGCGGCACTGCGGTTCACTGGTTCATATTTATCAAAATTTATTGGCAGAATGAGTTGAATTGCCGCACTGGGAATTGTTTCTTTAGCGGCTATTTCCTCAGTTGCTGCTCTGCATGTATGGTTGCTACCGATGTTACGTACAGCGGGAAATAGAATACTTTTCGTTTTATTCAATAAATTTAACATTTTCCCTGATCGAAATACATTAAAATACACGCGACAAAAAACAATTTTTCGTCTTACAACGCAAATCAGCTGTTTAAGGTGAATAACGTGCGCAATGAACAGTTTCGGGCAATGATGTTTTCTTTGAAAATGTATAAAAACAACAAATCCGCTAGAAATCACTTTACTAGATTGAAAGAAAGAAAGGGGCTCAGTCGGAATAACCTGCTAAAATAATTCGACGCAATTCTAGTTAAAAAAATTTTAGTTACGGACGGAAACTATACATTTGTGGGTATAGCAAATATATGAAAGTATTTAAGCACATTTAAAGTGTGATAATAGCAGAAACCTACCGGAAAGTCTTAGAACGCCTCTATTATTACTGTGGATTTCGTTTCAAATAAAAAATTAAATCGGAAATGAAAAAGTTAACTACGAATACGAAAGTTATAATATTTTTCCGGATGATATTTTCAAGTTTTTTTCCGGAAATTAGCTTACTCAAGTTCAAATGCACTCCCATTTATACTCATCCTAATCGGACTATTTTCCGAAACGAAATCCCGAGTAATCTCTGACAATGAATGTGGATTACGACAATTAATGATGATTTAAGAATTTTTGAATAAAATGTAGTAGATCGTTTCTAGAATTACTCACAAAAACACAGCTTGCGAATGCCATGCACATATGCACATTATGATATTTTACTGAAAATAATTAATACAAAATAACCCAATAATTGGCAATTCAAACACAATAATTTCCCATTCGGATTCCCTCAACGTGGCTCGGTAATAAAAACCACTTAAGACGCATGTGTGATATAAAAATGGTATGGGGTAAATGTATTTCCATATATTAAGGGGATTTCAACACTCTCAGTTTGGGATGCCCGGATGCCCAACGAAAAGGACCAAACCGCGAACAAATCGCTCGGGCAATACCATATCTGTGTGAGTACTTTCAGCCGAGCTGCTGGAAATGTATACCTCTTTTCGAGACCTGCCAAATCAGGTAGAAGCAGCATACTAGATGATATTATCTGTTTGGCAGATTGAGTTACTTTTAGAAATGTGTTAATGCAGAAAATGCAGATGACCATACATTTCTTATGGAAATACCGATTTCATAATGTTCAGCAAGGAAAACGGAAACATAGAATGTATATTTAAAGACATTTTTATTTAAAGGACATTAGTTGGAGTTGAACGTGTCTAGCATTCGGTTCCAGAGGATAGTAATGTTCGAAAATTGGATATAGAAGTTTTAATATAAAAGCAGTCATAATTGGCAACTGGAATAAAGTAAGTACATATGTATAATTGAATTTATACTTAGAAGTGCAGTGAGCACGTCCCTTATCTTATTATCGACTGTCCATAAAACGCGAAAACTAAGCAAGGCGAACTGAAGCCGGGAGACAGTTACTGCCGCGCATTCAAAATAGACAACTGCTCGATATTGGCATCGTCGGAATTGGACCGACTAATACAATATAAAGAAAAACTTTGTAACTTTTAAAAAGTCAGCATGATATGAAGTGTAAATAAGCAATGTAAATAACAATAATAATGCCCTGAATGCCACCAAAATGGAAATATTCGGCGAAAAATTCGGCTTCGGCTTGGGCCGCATACTAGGTACTCGCATTCACAATAGGTACAAATGGCCGCCGGCGCCATTATTAATTTATTGCTTTCAATATTGCTTTCAATTAATCGATCGACTCGATTTGCAGATTCACCACTTCCCAGAGATTTTTCACCAATTCCTTGAGATTTTTTTCCACCACTTACACAATTGCTTACTAAACACAGCCCGCTGTGACAAACCCACCACCCCATGGTATAAATTCCCCACGCTTACCTCAAGCAAAATCGCTGTGAAAAGTTCATCGGAATTCAGTCAATTCATTAACCACGAACGAGTTGAGACGTGTTGTTGAACAAGAGTCGCAGATTTGATAAAAGTTTCTCATAATTACCAAACAAAAGTTCGAAGTACCAAACAAAAGTGAAGAAGTACATGCAACAGGAAAAATTCTTATCCGCGCATCCAAATCAATTGATTAACGCAAAGTGTGTAATAAGAGGTAGTAAAAATAGCAGATGCAATGAAAACATTGCGTATAAATAGCAAAGAAAATAATTGGAATTTTTGAGACAATACAAGTGGCCATTTTGATTAAATTAAAGAAACAACGTAAAAGCAACGACGAATAAAAGTAACACTAAAACGGACTTGGAATAACCAGAAACAAGAAACAGCAAAAGGCAGAAAATACAAAAGAAAAGCAAAAGCTAAAAACCCAACAATCAGCGAAGTTGTAGTGGCTCAAATTGTGGACTTTTAAAAGCATTGGGGATTTTTAATTTTATTACCATAGTTTTTTATAGAAAACGTATACGAATAAGTCAACGCGGAGTCGTTTTGCCAGGTCGCATTTGTGTGTTTGTGTATGTGCATTTGTTTGACCTTACTCTTGATAATTCTCGCAAATTGCACTTTTCCCTCTTTGAATAATTCTTGCATGTAAAAAATAAGTGCGAAAGAGTGCGGAAACCATACAAAACAAGCAGCTGCAAATTGCCTTCTTGCAGATGAATTTTGTTGTCACCACTGTGCTAAAAGAAAAACAACAAGTGGCAAGAGTTTGACGTGGTGCGAAATGTGCAGTAGTATTGGCGGGAGCTAGTCAAGATTAAAGTGGAGTAATGAACGAAGTAACAACCATGTAAAACTATTTCGCCCTTTTCTGTTTTGTATGTAATTATGAAATATTTAATTTATATAATTTAATCAGGGCGATAGAGAATGTAAGAAAACCGAATGCTGCATTCGGTTAATATTTCTTGACTCACTTTGGTTCCTTATGCAAAGAATCCAAAAATAAAATGACCACATTTTCATGTATACGCAGCTAAAGCAGTTCCGACTTCGTCTAGTTTGCAAGCAAAGCACTGATCTGGTAACTGCAGTACCATTGTCTCCGTTCCTCACATTTCCAGCACTTAATTGTGTCCCCCAGTACCCCTACAAAAAGTGCACATTCATATTACAGGAAATGCACAGTGGCAAAACGACAGGAAAAGAAACGATAAGATTAAAACAAGAAATTACAATTTCCATTCTACCTTGAAAAATTTTTACAGGAAAAACCTTCAAATAGAAAAAATTTACTGAAAAACCCAAATAACAAAAATTTTAAGTATTTAAGAACACTTGTGAATGCCGTACAGTCATTCGCAAAAGGTTTAAAAGTGCTAAAAATTGTGTATCACCATTCAAACGTAGAGAAATACAAAAGCAACAAGTATAATAACAAAATGTGGAGCCCAAATACAGCAACACCAACAACAACAAAGGCAAATGATAATAAGATAAGGGAAGAAATAGACGACTGTAGATGTAGTGATGCTGGCGCTGGCAGTAGTGGTGGTGGAGCTGCAGCTGGTGGTAGTACAACAGAACAGCAACAAAAATTAAACGTATTCGATAATAACAGTAAAATCCCAGCGAGCTCATTTGGCGGAAATTTGCCAGCACACGACTCTAAAGAGAAGGAATTAGCACACGCTGCTGCGGAAACTGTTGATTCCGGTTTCATATCGGGACCGCAATCGACAAACATATTCCAGGAGGAGCAACAGGGCGAACAGAATAAGGGCAGCGTCCCTCAGCAGAAGTACAACATTGCTCCGGGCCCATTTGTCGGCAAAACAGTTGCAGCGGAGGAGGCGGAGAAAACCGTTTTGGATTCGGGTTGTATTGACGAAGACGAGAGTTTCGCTGACGAAGACGACGACGACGACGGCGGCGATCACGAAGCGGCGTCGATAGCTGCACAGAACCGCATCGGTGCAGTGACAGCGTGTGATCAGCAATTGCAGCAACAACACGAAGGAGCTCGCAACGAACTATCGGCAACAAAATCAAAACTTGGCAGCTCTGCCTCCAAATCAGCCTCTTCCTACATCCCCTCTAGCAACACCGAACAAATGATCCTCAAGCAGAATGTTGACGCGGGCATGTCGGAATGGTTTTGCAATCTCAGCTTGCAAACAGAAGCAACGCCACGCCCACAGACACAACAGCAACAACAACAGGTAGCAGGCACCAGCTTGAATAATCTAGACGCAGCCGTGCGCAAAGCGGCGAATACCAGCAGTAGACAACAACAACAGGCAACTGGAAATTCTGCTACCCCTACTACAAATACAAATGCAACAACAGCAAATACAAATCTAACACCCTCCAATGCTTGGGAGCAATTCTATCAACAAAATGACGACGGAGACACGTAAGTTAAAATATGCCATGCATCCATCAATTGACAATACATATTTCATAATTTTTAAATTTTCCTCGAGCATTTAGAAATTTTAGAAAATCGCAAATACACGTTTCGAATGATACTTGCAAGTAGTACATATGTACATACATACTTTATTTTTCAAAACATAAAAAAAATGAGCTTGGATTTTAATTAATATTTTCTGTTCATCTCAGATATACTAAATGAATACCAGGCATAACAGCTTAGAGATACATACTTGAACAAACACAAATGTAGTGTTCAAACCATTTTTAATGGATATTTCATAATTCCAAAACACAAATTTAGAAAATTCTTTTACAAATCAACAATCTAAGGCCTTCAGCAAATATGATTATTAGAGAAATTTGTAAAAGAATTTAATTATGAAAAAATTATATGCGTGTAAGTTAACACTTGAAGCATGGCATTTTGTTGTCAACTTGGCCTTAGCTACATATTAAAGTTTTCTTTTTACAGTGAGCTTGCTAGTGGCGGCCATTCTTGAACTTAGCTTATACATTATTGACATACATATGTACATACAGTGACTTTCCCAACATAATCAATATTTTATTTCAATATTAAAAAGTTGACAAGAAATAATTTATTGCTCATGCTAATTTATATTTCTTGTTTTAAGAAATATGCCTGTTACCCACTCACAGCAGTTCTTAAGGCTTAATGGATCTTCCCATAAACGTTAAATACCAAAATGGTAGCAACCAACAAAACTCACCGCACAAGTATTTCCGCTAAAATTCCAATTCCAATAAATTGGTACTTTCAAAGGTCACAATGTGTCGCTTGAATCTGTCTAGGCAGTTTTGGGAAAATCCCACAGGATGAGCAAGTGCAGGCAATGTCTCTGCCAACTCATGCGGCGCAGGCAGCTGCAGGGATATGGCGACGACGACTTTGCGCTGAGACAAGACCTAAGCCTCATCAGCTTATATTTTGTTAGCATTTTTTGCTTAACTGCGCAGAATTAGTCTGAACAAGTTGCTTCGAATGCGGTTTTTCCAAGCTACAATTTCTAGTCGTTCCTGCAACAGGTGTTTGCGGCGTACTCTATACAACTTGTATGTGTGTGCGTAAGACAATGCCATTGTGTGAAGGCTGAATAGGCAAAGTAGACAAAGAGGCAGGTAGTTTTCGGCAGATCTGCAAATTCTAATGCATATTTTGATTTCTCTTTCGCAATGCTTTTTTTCAAATTTTTTCTATATCTTTTTCTTTTTATATATTTTAGCCCTCTACATTTGGCATGCATTTCTGGCTATGTGGATGTGGTGGCCGCACTCATACGCATGGCTCCACATCCGTGCCTCTTCAATATACAGAATGATGAAGCACAGACGCCGCTGCATTTGGCTGCACTCACAGCTCAACCAAAAATCTTACGCATGCTGCTGATAGCAGGCGCTGAGGTGAGCTTTTTTGTTCGATATATGTACATATGTGTTTTTTAAGCCATAATGCAATACTAACATTTTTTTTCAAAATACAGTTTAAAACTGATTCTAATAGATCACTTTTTAATACATACTACCCTTATTATTAATGTTAGTTAGTTTATGCATTAAGGTAACGATTTGAAGTAATATTTAAGCTGCATTTATTATGTGGACACATACACAACATTATTGAATTATTTTTTATATGCATACTGCCTTCCATTGCAGCCAACATTACGCGATCGTCACGGCAACACAGCGTTACATCTCGCCTGCATTTCCGGCGAGGAGCAATGTGTGCGTGCTCTGACCATACCGATCAGTGCGTCCGAAATAAATGAGGCACATCGTCAGTATGGACACAGATCGAATGACAAAACTGTATCCTACTTGAGCTGTGCCCGTCTGCCGTCCGATTTGGAAATACGCAATTATGATGGTGAGTTTAGCTAATTTCTTCATTACCCATTAGAATACTGGAATAAATCGCCCAACGCTCCAGTATCTTCTAGCCTCAGCAAACTAATTTCACTGTGCTTCACTTTCATTGCTAGATTTGTAAGCTGTTATATTAGTTACTTGCTTTTATATATATTCACGCATTCATTATGCATATGCATAATTCAACACAAAAGTAGACGCGCCAAATTTGTCTTCTGCCAATATACTCTACACTCTCACATCGCACAAACGAAAATATCTTTTGGCAAGTGTGCCAAATATTTGTCATTTACTTGAGCGTACAATTTTCTTGGCATAATATTGAGACTTTATATATACCATATGCATAAAAGTATAATACACGCGACGTCGTACTTTCGTGCCGACTTTTGGCTAGCCACGGGCATAGACAAACTGTATGGCTTTTTTATTTGCTCATCATCGTCTTGGCGGCTGTCTCATGTTGTCGGCACATTCCTTTTTATAAATACATACTCGTATAAAATATAACAAGCGGAATATATTTTGTGTAATTTTATTAAAAGAAAATTCCTATATGTACATACATGTATAAGATTATTATAGAATATATTTGATTTTAATAAAGGAATAAAGGATTAATACATTTCAAGTCCACGACACACAAACGCCTTGTTCGGCAGACAACGACCAACTAACTACTCGTGTATTCTCGTTCGCTTTTTAGACCTCCAGATTTTTCCAGGGTTGCTTACAGTCGGCCAAACCTGACACTTTGGAGCGACCTCGCTCCGAATCCTCTGCGTCATCGTTGTCATCTATGTCGCTGTGCAGCTGCTCAGTTTCGTTGAAAATATCGTTTTCTTCAAGCGGCAATGGACACCAACTCTTCAGCTTGTCTGATGCGTAGACTGATGAATAGTGACGTTGTTTGCGATGAGAACCTGGCAGATCTTCGATGACATAGCGATCTTTGCCAAGTACTTGCGTCACGATAAAAGGACCTTTATACTTTGGTTCTAGTTTTCGTGAGTAACCGGTACTAATTGGTTCGTTTTCCGCTAGTATAAGGTCGCCAACGTTGTATATGCTCGGCTTAGCATGCTTTTCGTCGTACCTCTTCTTCGCCTTCTCACGTTCTTGGAAAATTCTTGATGCTGCTGCTCGCCTTGCTTCTTGTACCTCGCGCTCGTCGATCACGCCATCATTGTTGTGCAGTGTGAGAATTACCTTATTTTTGAGTATATCACGTGGCGTAAAATTCAGCAAAAGTTCTCGCGGCGTTCGTCGTGTTGTCTTGTTCTTCATGGTGTTGACAGCCCACTGCACCACGCGAAGCTTCTCGTCCCATTGCTTTTCGTTAGCTGTCGATGGTAGCAACATGGACAAAATAGTCCTGTTCGTCCTCTCAGCATGCGCGTTCGCCCTTGGTGTGCGCACTGCGTTTTTGACATGCTTGATGCCGTTGTCGTTGCAATATTTTGAAAATTCTTTTGACGTAAAAGCCGTACCACGATCAGTAACGACTCGTACAGGCATTCCAACGTAACTGCTTACTTCGTCCAATACGTCTAAGACAAACTTTGTCTTCGTGCTCTTGACTGCTCGTATAATCGTGAATTTCGTAAATGAATCGACCAATACTAAAACGTGCTCGTTTCTATGTTTGCTTTTTGGAAACGGTCCGAGATGGTCCAAATGGATAGTCTGAAACGGTACTGGATCTATGGGATCAAAATGATACTCCCCTTCTTTTTGACCACCTGCTGCTTTATTGTATGCGCATTCAACACACGCTTTGACATACCCCTTGGTGAAACATCTCATTTTGGCAAACCACATGTATTGATGTATACGCTCCATCGTTTTGTCCACGCTTAAGTGGCCTGCGTTATCGTGACAGTCATGCAACACCTTCCATCGCAGCGCTTTAGGCACCACCCAGAGCTTCGCGCCACCTTTCTTCCGGAAAAGCCTTCCATTTTCTACCACATAGTCGTCGTTCGCATGTTTCGATTTATCTTGAAGTTCGCTAACCATACGCTTGATATCGCCGTCTTGTAGTTGCATACTATGCAACCAGTCTTCCTCGTTCAAATGTACTGCGTTTACCAGCAGAGATACCTCTTCAACATGATGCCCTTCTTCGTTAGGAGCACGACTAAGTGCGTCTACGTGTGCCATTCGCTGGCCGGATCGTTGCTCAATTTGGATATCGAAATTCTGAATTTTTGTGTCGTCAGTAGACAACCCGCACGCGATAGAATTTACGTTAATATTTCGTTTTTCTACGTTTTCTACGTCACTAGTGCTTTGCTCGCTTTCAAATTTGACTTCATCGATCTTTTTCAATGCACACTTTTCGCGTTCGTTTTGCAAAGTCTGTGAAGTCGTACGTTTCACTACACATTCGCTCGCTGTGTCAACTAAAATTGATAACTGTTTTTGACCACTATATACATTTTTAACAAACGGCTGCTCTTTCACGCAATATCGTATTGCTGCGTTTCGTTGGCCACAATTCACGGGCTCGCCCTTAGGATGAACCTTATGGCAATCGCTGCAACGTTGCCGGCGTTGTGGCTTCGTACAGTTGCTCGATATGTGACCTTCGTCACCACAATTATAGCACACCACTTTCTTTTTCTCGCTATACGTTTCAGCTGTACTGTTCTCGCTTTTCTCAACTTTTAGTTTTTGTTCGTCTGATCTACCAAACCGATTTCGATTGAACAAATATTCGTCACAAGTTTCGCGCATATGGCGCATGCTCATAAAACGCAAAGGTGCAATTGCAATTTGTAAGTCTCTATTCCTCAACCCGTCGCGCACATACTTCATAACCGCCGTTTCACTCAAATTATATCGCTGACCTAATGCACTCATGCGAAAGCAATAGTCGACAACCTTCTCGTCGTTTCTGCGTACCGAGCTTGACATTTTGTAGTGTATGTCAGCTTCGTCTGGCTTGCAACCAAATTCAGCCAAAAGGCTTTTCGCAAACGCTGCCCAACTTGCATGAAGATGCTGCGACGCATCTAACCACAATTTCGCTACACCGTGCATTCGACTAAACACCGCCAACAATAAACACTTCTCCTCCCATTTGTACGCATTGAGCGCACTATTTACTCGTTCGATAAACTGTTCAGCGGAGAGTGAGTTATCATCTGAGGGGTCGAATGTCGGAATCGTTTCGGCGATCTCCTTTACCGAGTAGCGCTGCGTAGGGACGCCGACGTCGCGCGCTGTCGACGTGTCGCTAAGCAACAAAGGCGACGCTTGTTGCGTTTGTTCGTACACTGCTTGTTGTTGTATCTGTGGCTGTACCACATTCGTATTCGCACTTGTCGTTGCTTGCTGCTGTTCAATTGTTTGACGCAGCATAGTCGCCAATCCTTCTACCATTACGCGTAAACTATTAATTTGCTCTTGAACCGACATATTTTCGCTTTCAATTTCTATGTCGTCACTACCAACAATTTCGGCTAGTCGCAAAACTAATTCCGCTTTTTGCCCGGTCGTAGGTTGGTTTCTTTCCCGTAATAGTTCTTTAAGCTGCTCTACTTTAAGCGACGTAATTTTCACCATTTTCGTTTCCATTGTTTTCTTAAGAGAAATTTCTTTATTTCACTTAAGCGTTTCGTTTTTAAATTTTTGCACACGCGCACGTCTTCGCGTTGGTTTTCGAAAGTTTTTCGTTTCGTTTACTCGTTGTTTTTTTTCTGTCTCTTTTTTTCGTTGCGTTTATTTCTCCTTTCTATCGTTACGTTGATTTGTCAGTTATTCTTCCGTTTTTCGTTACGTTTATTTCTCCTTTCTATCGTTACGTTGATTTGTTAGGTATTCTTCCGTTTTTCGTTACGTTTATTTCTCCTTTATCGTTACGTTTTTCCGTTACGTTTGTTCGTTAGTTTTTTTCGTATTTCGTTACATTACTCGTTCAATTGTTATTTTCCCCTCGTTTTCATCTTAACACGTTTAACAATTTTCGCGTGAGCTGGCCGTTGCGCGTTGTTCAGGAATTTACGCCGTTCGATATATCACGTGTATTCTTTCTACGTTAAATACCTTTCACATGAATTACTCGTTCCACTTCTGAATTATAAGATTATTATAGAATATATTTGATTTTAATAAAGGAATAAAGGATTAATACATTTCAAGTCCACGACACACAAACGCCTTGTTCGGCAGACAACGACCAACTAACTACTCGTGTATTCTCGTTCGCTTTTTAGACCTCCAGATTTTTCCAGGGTTGCTTACACATGTATAAGTTTGGCGAAAAGCGAGAATTTTCCGCTTAGCTGTCGTCCGTGTGTTTTGAGCCAAAAATCAAAATTTAGTTTCAGACAAATTTTCCACAGACTTCGATATTCTCGCCTGCTCGCTTTTGACGTCAGCAAGTTTTCGCCATCATCTGGTACTTTTATGCTTCGTGTAGTTGGACGGTAGCAGAGGAGCGGTCCAGCAGCGAGACGTTGTTATTTCAATTTGAATAGATTTTAACATGCGGCGATATTGCTTTCTTCTGTTTACTTGAACATTTGTGCAAATTTAAGATTGAAATGTAAACAAATGAAACATGCCGCAGTAAAAAGCAAAATACAACAACTTGAAGCATATAGCCCAAATATTGAAAATTCCAGTCCACCTTTGTTGTAGTTGAGAATGCGCTCTGACGAGCAGAATATGCCCAGACTGCTTTATTAAGAATGGATTTTACAGTGCAAATTGAAATTGAATTCAATTCCGCAATCAAATTTTTATAACTGCTATTTAAATGTGCAAGGAGACGCATTATTCTAATAGCATTATAGTTGATTATTATTTTATTTAAACAAAGGAAACTCTTTAAAATTGAAATTGCTTGTCTTAGCTAAAAATACACCTTCATGCGATTTTAGGCTTTTTTGTTTATGAGTGTGTTTACGCCGAAGATTAGCGTGTTAAAGTAAACTTTTTAAGATTCCCCCAGATGAACGGAATTTTCCAAGCATCGTATATTTCTATTGACGCACGTGCGTCCAACTTTTTTTAAATCCCAAAGGTTATTAAACTGATTGTTGAAGTTCCTGTGGCAAACACGCCAAGAAATTCAGCTCTTGTCATTGATGTTTACTAAAATATACCATTAAAATGCTGTCATGCCCAAGTCAAAAGTAAAATGTAGAAGGAAGCCACGGTGAGAGCTACCAGCCAACCAATCTACCACTACCACTAAACAATTTAGCGTGCAAATTTCGAGTGTTGTGTTTTGAGGCTCTTTACCTCTGAGCCTGCCTGCCTGCCGCCTTTAGGCAATTTGCGTTTACGACGTTTAACCTTTATTTGCTGTTGCTTTATTTCGTGCTGACGCTTTTTTGTAGTGTTTTTTTGTTTCATTGCTATAGCTTTAAAAGTTCCAAAAATAGCGCAAAATAAATTGTTACATCGATTTTATTAGGCTATAGCCTTGCACGAGTACACAAACAACGCGCGTAGCATTGCATGAATTCTTTAAGGCCGACGAGAAAAAGAAGAGGTGAAGCGTTGAAAAGGTCTGCCTTAGTTTCTGGCCCATTGGCGTGTTGCTGTGATGTTTGTGTTTGCTCTGCCGTCGAAACTGTGCCAAAATTTTAAATTGATGAATTTTTTTCTGCCGCTCTCCAAATTTTTGTTTGCGCTTTTCATTTAATTTGTGTTGCGTTGTTTTGTTGGTCTTTGTCTGAGGCATGGCCAACATATGGTCAAAGGCTGTCGAACTGGTCTGCAACAGACAGTGTTTAATGCACACATGCACACACACACATATACTATACATAAAGGCATTTTATCGGTGTCGGCAGCGCCGAGGCAGTCGCTTCTTCACTTCCAGGCCCCATTACAAGATCCAACACAGCCACACTGCCATCAGACAGACAGACTAAGAGACGAACGGTCGGTTGGACGGACGTAGGCGCGGACGCACGAATCAGCCAAGGAAAAAAATCATAAATTCAGACGTCTGTGTGTTGCGTGCCGCGCGGCTAAATATAAAAATATTTTGGGTTTTCCCCCCATTAATACACAAAATGTTCATATGTTTGCGTCTGTATGTGCGTGTGTGTGTGTGTACATGCTTAACCGTTGTGTCGATCGTAGAGCCCACGGGTACATTTGCAACTTTAATTTTCCTGTATCTTCCAAACGGTTAGTCCGATTGACCTGAAATTTCATGATATCCTCAACCATACACTTTTGCATCATGTGGAAAAGTTTCATCAAGATTGGAGCAGCAGTTCAGTCGATACAGCCCAAATTCAAGTTAGTGGAATGGCGTCGACTGCTGATGTACCCGGGTACTTGTATGAAAATTCATACAAATATATATGACAAATATATATGGCAAAGTTCACTTTATATTGCTATATCTTCCAAGCGGCTGGTCCAATCTTGATGAAACTTCGTATCATAGCTTGGAAATATGTAATTGATATTGGTGTGAAATTTCAGGTCAATTGGACCAACCGTTTGGAAAATATAACCCAGTTACTAGAAAATGTACAAGCTGATGTACAAACTGGTTGTGCAAGGGTAGGTAGGCAAGATATTCCCAAATACCCTTTTGTTCCTGTTAGTAGACGTGTTTTCCTACACATTCCAAAAAAAAAATGTTTACATTGAACAAATATTTTATGAGTTATAATTATTCGCACCAGGTACTAAAAATAGCACTATGAGCAAGAGGGGTTGATTTTCAGTTCAAATATAACGGAATTTTGCGAATGAAAATTCAATGTTAATTATTTTTCTTGGTAAAAAGGGATCAAATTACAAGGATTAAAAAAGAATTTGGAAATTGTTAAATTTTTATGGATTTTGGCAATTCCCATTTTTGGTAAAAATGGATTATTTAGGTACCAAATTTTTTTTTTCCCAAATTATGATAAAAGTTTTGTTAACTAGACAATATTTCCAAGAAATAAAAAAAAAAAAAACCAGAAAATTACAAGAATCCAGGTAGTAGTTAATATTTGTATATCAAAAGCAACTATCTGCCATACAAAACGTATGAAGTACCCGGGTACATCTACTGTCGATGTGGATAAAACCCAACAGCTGTTGACACAACGGTTAAATCTGTATACATTCCTATTTCAAAGCCAACAGATAATAATATAGACAAAGTGAAATATTTGCGTCGAGGAAGCTATTCGCTCGATTGGGCGCTTGCCTTCATGCACTATCTTGAAGACTTTGATGTCACTCTGCTAAATCAGGGCTGCCAAGATCCGGGAAAACGTTCAAAATAAGTTGCCGATGTATTATTTTAGATTAGGGTAAAAAATTATTGAATAGTTTTTAATTGATAGAACAAAACCGCGCATAAAAATGGTAAAAAAGTAAACAATGTTCTTGATGAACAATTTAAAATTAATCTAAGGAAAAACCGGTTCACAAACAGGAAAATTCGTTATCGTTAAATGGTTTTTAAATGCGATAAAAAATCCGTTCATAAAAAGGAGAAGTGTTTAGAAAAAGTTAATGATGAACAGCTTTTGAGTGTGCTGGAAAAAATCTGTAAGAAAAGGGAAAAAACGTCAAAAGGTAAAAATTTAAAAAAAATTGTTGGAAACCCCGTTGACAAATAGTAAAAACTTAAACATTAACGGTAGAACTGATCCTGCTGAAGGGTAAAAGAGCAGATTTGCTCTGAACAACAACAAAATATTTACAGAATTTTTGTTTTTAATTTATTGTTGGGGTTGATAAACAGACAAAATATTTGGCAGCCCTGCTGCTGATGATGGCGTGATAAGTGCCAATGCCGTGAGAGGGATCGAGTGTGAGTTTGGTATGATGTGACGTCGTCGGTGGGCACTAAACTGCCGCAGACATGCAATTCTTGCAAACGAAAGTCGAAGAAAATGACGTGACGACAATTTCCGAAGTCAACACTGACGAAAAGTCTCTCTTCTGGCACTAGAGTTGTTGAAAAGAGTATGCCAAATCTAGCCAAAGAAATCGACATGACGCGTCCAAAGTTGTTTAACGGGTTTCTGATGAATGAAATTGTGTGCTGAGCTTACGTGTTTTTTTTCAATCGCTCGATAATCTTCTTGATGTATTTCCCCATACGATTTTGTTGAGATTTCTTTGTTTTAATTGCGTGGTTTTTTTCAATTACGTTTAATAATAAACTAGCCCGTTAATCGAGCTGCCTTCGATGAATACATCAAACAACTTATTTGAAAAATTGTAAAATATAAATATTTATATGAATATTAATAATTGTATTATTAAAAGCATCAATGTGATCAGTGCAGTAGGCAGTAATTTGTCGAAAACAACAAGTTTAGAAAAGCAAAATATTCTAAAAGAACGATTATTGGCAATATATCTACAATAAATTTCTAAGTAGCTGTGTGTATGTGTCATGTTGTTTATAGCAAAATAATGCTCTACAAGTAAATGAAGTTGTTGTTGTTGTAAAACAAAATACGACAAGAAGATGAAGTACAAGAAAAGATCGGTTGATTTGTTATGCAGTTCTCTTGGGTACCGACTTTGAAAACATGGTTTCGGTAGAATCGCGTTTGAAAAAAAATCTTTTCGATAAGAAATTTTTTTATTGCAACTGCATTCACTGCAAAAACAGACTTGAAAGTTGTCAATTGTTTCGGATGCAATTATATCTATACAATATATACAAAATGGTTTTGCAAGCTAATTGTTGAAATGGAATACAATTTTTATCTTTTGAATGTGCTGCTCAATCGTGTAACTTGTCAAAGCGATTTGGCATCAGTGATTGAATAATAAACAACATGTCCACCACAGCCTGTCAACATCGACCCGCTCTTATTGGAAAACCCTGTAGTTGAAATTAAGCAGCAAATAGCAGCTTGCACGCAATTTCTAATTATTGCATCTTGTCAACACGAAACTGGAAACTAAACTATTCCCCAATTTAAATTGGCATTGCATTTTTATGGTCTACAGATTCCATATAGCGCACATTCACTTTGTCTGGCACGAAATTCCTTGTTGAAAATTTTTATACAACTTGTGCACTCAGCCCAGCCCGGCTCACATGATTTGACGTTCGCCCAGACGAAGATTATATTTTTAAAATTTTGACTTTTTGCCAAAAAGTTGAGAAATATTATATGCTTTTCTTTTGGAAATTTGCATATATACAACTATGCGTATTTCATAAAATTGGCGACGTTTCCTTGGAATTGACGCGGTCTTTTCTTGTACTATTAAATTTTGGTTAGCTTTACTTAACTAATCCTCAAAGTTATTTGATTTGGAAATTCTAAATTACTTTGTAGGAAATTCATGCTTTTCGTTAAATTTAGCTTAAATGGTGTGACGTTTATGACCTCATTGCGCGTTTTAGTAAAGAACTTAAAGCTTATATATGTACATATATTGGTTTTTAAGTTATTGCAAAGTATTGTACGCTTTCATATCTCTGCGATATGCTTTAATAGTACCGCTTTAATATGTGTATGTGCTTCCAAGTGAGCCACTTTGATTTTATAGATGTGTGCGATACATGCGCCTGCCACGCAACAGGTTCCCATATCTAAGCCAAATCGGACGAATTTGATGACATCAAAAAATTGTGGTAAATTGAAATCGATAAATTTTTTGCTACACTTCAAATTGCTACTGGCCTGTTGGTAACCACCTACATACCTCTTCTGGTGTCTAGCGTTGGCAAGGGTAAAGTGTGGCCGTTCTAAATGCGTAACTAAGCATACCCTTACAATATACACATACATATGTACATATGTACTCGCATATATAATTCTATATAAATGCGCATTTGTGCTGTTGCTTTGGTTGCAGAAATACGAAATTAGCACAACAACAAAACAAACAAAAACAATAAAACAACAACAATACTAATACTTGCTTACTTACTTACTTGACTCGTCGTACATTTATCTGGGAAAATCCCAGCTGGAAAAATGAAATGCCAAGGCGACGAGGCGCGTTGGAGTTTGCTTTTTGCACAGGCGCGTAGCCTCAAGTGCTTTACAGTGGGGACATTGCATTGGCCATGTGATCAAAACTTCCAGCTGCTGCAACGTACATATGAAAATACTCAAAGAACCTACAATAAGTTTGTCTCGATTGTGCGAATTTAAGATTATAATGAAAGTGAGTGAGTATGTCTGCTCAGAGAGACACTCCTACTAAGACTTCGAGTTTACTTTTCTTCTAGGTTATTGTCCTTGTGCATGCTATAGAAAATGCTCTACAGACCACGTTAACCCTTTAATATACGCTCATTGCATGGCATTGAGTGACGCCCAGTGACTTGCCTATATTTACAAATGTTCAACCCCCCAACTCATGGCATGTCCATCACAAGCAACTGCCTTTCGCCACTACTCCCAGCACTCGAAATAAATGCTCTTAATAACTTTGTATACGTTTCCGATCGCTTGGCAACTATTTTTGACCGTCTCTTGTGTGCTTTTATATTTAACTGGAACATGTGCCTTTCGTATTGCCTTTGCTGGTACATAGCGTAAACGTCAACGTAATAGAATTTCCAAAAATATAATAAACTTGTCGCTCTTTGCCTGCGAGTGTGTGTGCGTGTGCGTGTTCATGTACAACTAAATTTATATGCCGTGAAATGTGGGAAAATTCACAGACGCCCGCACACACGCAATCAAATTGCGTTGAAAACACTTCACCTCACCTCCTCTCGTACGGCGCATAATATTATCATTGCTTTTGCCACAACCATTGGGAAAGCTTCTTCGCACAAAAATAAATATAAAGAAATAATTACTTGCGAAAACCCGCTTGGGAAACTTTTGCTCATTGCGGCGCGTTGGTTTGCCGCCGCGACGATTTCGCTTTAAAAATAAAATTGCATCGCTTGCATTGTTGGCTAAATTTAAAGCGTTTACGCATTTGAGTTTTGTAGCAGCTTGGGAATTTCTTGTGGCATTTATAGCTGCTATATAATTTTAAAATAGCACAACGCTTTTGTCGAGTGTTTTTTCTTCAAAGAAAGTGCATGCTAAAGGCGTCGGAATGTCGAAAAAATTTTTTAAACGCAGTTTTGCAAAAAAATTTATATGTTTCGCTCTTTTCCTAGAGTAATATGAGTGCAATATTTATTAAGTTAGTATTTCGGTATTGGAATGTAAGGACTTGTAGGGAAGAGAAGACCCTTAGAGTAATAATAGTGAAAACTTTTATTCTGATTGTTCAATTTTGAATTGAAATTTATGCACTTGAAGGACATGCCTCTCTTTTCATAAACGTTTCAATGTTGAAAGTTTGTACTTTTTTTTAGGGCAATTATGAATTTGAATTTGTGAACTGTAAGTCATTTTCTCCTAAAGCAATATCATCGATAGTCAACCTTTAGAAATTCGGTAGATGCTGTTGCGACCGCTTTACTGTTAGAATTCAAAGATGTTAACCTTTTGTTCCGAATCTCACAACTTTTATCTTTATAACATAACCTTCAGTCAAACGTTTCATTTAAAGACTATTTGCCTTGACTATTTTCGAAGACTGCTTGCCTTTCTCTGCACACACTTTCTACACGCGTTTTAACACGTTTCAGCTTATCCTATAGTGCGTTGGGTTTCCCTAAGAGCGTATACCATTAAAATTCCCCTTGTTTTTGCCATAAAATGCTTAGTAATCAATGACTGTTGATGGTGCCAATTAATAAATAAAAAATACCAATAATCATTTAATTACGAATTGATTGCTGTAAATTTCAAGCACAATTTCCCATAGACCAGTGTGACGTATACCAATATTCAACCGCGCTTGTTATCGCAAGTGATCATAAAATGTTGTAGTGGAATCGAAGGTTTCCAATAAACATTGAACCTTGCAGATGTGGCGTAGATGTGGATATGGTGCAAAATCCGTCAGACCCACACGAATACATATGTAACAAAAATAGGCGCAGAAACGCTAAAATGTCATACAATAATTAAAATAGTTAAAGTTAAACGCGAGCAAAGCACTTGAAAGCAAATTATTGATTACACGCCGTCCTTTATCAGCGTTTCTGGGTTTTAACTGTGAGCTCAACCATCTGTGGCTTTATCACGCTGAAACAAGTGGCATAACAAATTGTCAAAAGTTTTCATTTGTTGTTGTTGTTGTTGTTGTGTTGTTGTCGTTGTCATCGCAATTGAACATGTCTACTTCAGGCAACAATTTCAGCAACATTTAAAAACGTAGAGTACCTATCACCTATACTACCTCAATGAGAATTTATCACAACACATCGACTGCGTGCCTCGCTGGAAATCTTATCTGGTGCAGCGCTCATTTATTGCTTGGAGAAACCCATTTGGAAGGCACAATTGTGTGCACAAATAATGGCAGTCAAAATAATAAAAAGTACGCTGTACTTGACATTTTCGAGATATGCTTATCAGTGGCAAATTAAATACTACTATGTATGTACATGCAAACTGGCGCTAGCAAATCGCTGGAGAGCTCTGTCTATGATTGGGGGCCAAGGGTCCGACTTCAACTTGACATGTTTATGCAGACATTCGGGTTTTTATTTCCCATGCAAGCAGCCTTTGTTAATGCAATAAGAGTACATTTACATTTTGACATGTCCTTCTAATTACTTAGACCCAAAGAGGAGATAGACCCAAAGAGGAGATAGACCTTACCTGCCAAACAACTTTTGTTCTTATCTTTACATAAGAAAGTAATTTCTTCAACATAGTTCCGTTTGATCCAGATACTATATACAACAAAAACTTGGTGAAATTGCTGAATTTGAAATGCCAGAAATTAGAGTACATCTTTAAAAAAAACTCTTGCAGATAACATATATTTATGATATTTAATGCTATTTCTGGGCTCGCTTCAAGTTCCCAGTTCATCATTTCGATGCGCTTGAGACTTTTAGTCATATCAGTTACTTCAGTTCTGTGTTTCGGATTTCACATTACCATTACCACAAAGAAACATGTCCCTCCTCTATTTGATTCTTGATCATTTTAATAAGATGACTAATTAAATATTTCATAATAACATGCTAAAATTTCATTCACTAATTTTAAAACTTGTAAACTTTGTTGAAAAAAAACGTCCCATTTTATACTCTTCGTCATTATGTGCGCATAATCAGTTGAGCTTTTGCTTACGTATTTCATTCAAAAAGTTGGTTTTATTGTTGGTTTTTTGTATTAAGCAAAAGCTTATCTCACAGCTCATTGCCTTGCTGGAACCTTTTAACTCATAGGAATGCAAGCAAAGCATTTTGTACGCACCTTTTTTGCATACATTTTGAAATCGAACAGTTATAGCAATTTGACTTGGAATTTTCCACTCGGTATTTAAATCGGTTAAAACCCGCAAATTCTTTGTGCATGTAGTTTTTGTTTCTCTATATTTAACCAACCAAGTGTGCCACCGGCTTCAGCGGAATATTTACCAAAAATTAACAACATAAATTTACATACATTAGATAAAAATAATATTAGTTACATATACATTCAGCCCTATCACTGACACAATCATACGAGCTACGAAAGTGCTATCAATGAACTCGAAAATCAACGAACGTAGGTACGAAATTCATAAAATGACATCACTGAATTAATTCGTAACGTCTAATCGTAGCAATTTTCTACAACGAGAGTTGGCCGTTGTAGAAAAGTTCATATGGACTCTGTGATACCAAATTTATCATATTCGTAGCTTTTCTACGGATGAATTCGGTAATAGGGGGTGATTAGAACAATGATTATTTTCATTACTTCAATTAACTTTTTTGGTTAACTTTACGAACATTTATTACGTGCTCTTCTATGTTTTGCATTTAATCTGCCAAATCTGCGTAGATTGTTTATTACTTAAAGTAGTTATGCTCAGCACGTTCGATACTTTAATTAAAATGTCATCATGCCTAGGGTGCTGCAGTTGATATGGCTTGAAGTGTTTAGTCTAGCGATGTAAATCACTTGTGTCGTATTTTTATTATTTTTCGCAATAAGCATTCATAAGTTGAAACCTAGCCAGCCAGCCAGCCAGCCAGCCTCATTAACGGATTTATTTATCTTGACACTTGAACGTAGTGGGGAAAAAATGCGCTATATAACAACCCAATAATTGCTAATAATCTTTTCCAATTGAGTAATCAAAAAAATTCCATACCAAACAAGCAAGCTGATAGATACTTACAGCAACTCGGGCTTCGTTTTGTTGTTGTTGAAATTATACTTATCATACAATTTACAGTAAAAATATTTGCTATTGTAATTAAGCAAAATTATAATAAAATTAACTGCGTACACGGACATAGTTCTAGTTCCTTTTTCTTTTTTCGCTGCTTAAGACATGTCTGCGTAAATATTTGGTATTTATTTTTTTCAACAACCATCCGGGATATTATGATTCAGTGGCAGGCCATTTCAAACGGGATATACAGCGACTACAGTACAGACTGCTGAACCTTGTTTGAACAATCAAATTAAATATGCAAACACATTCTCATCTCTCAATTAATATTTAAATTGTTTTCAAATATTCTGCATGTTTGGCAGTTGCGATTGTGTCCAGCGGCTTGATATTTGGCTACATACAGGTTCGGTACACAAAGAGGACTGCAGAATGCCGCTTTAAAGATCAGACAATTCGGCAGACCAACATGCAACAAGCATGATTAATGTCTTTCAGCCTAGAATTAAGGTCTTTGAACTATGTATTTAGATTCAAATTATCACATGTCTCTATGAAAAGCAATAAGATTGCTATTCACTTAAGGGGGCGATACAATTAGGAGGCTAAAATATATTGAATTTCAAGAATTTTTACAAGCGCAAAGAATTAATCTACACTTTTGTTACTTTGCTATTGATTTAAGCAAGATAACGGGACCTACACATTTATTCTTTAGCCGTGTCCGAACGGCTTTATTTTCATGACAAAGAATAATCTCGAAGCGATTTGAACCAGCGACGACTTTACGCATCAGTGACCGAGCACTTCGATCCACTTCGAGTGAAAAGTTATTAATAGTTTTCATATCTTTATAGCTTGGAATTTTAAAACACTGAAATTGCCTTAGTCCATAATCGCTCATAATCGATTTAAACTAACTGTCGAACCTTTCTTTGAATTCACACGCTGCAACTATTTGTTTAATCACTGGCATTTGGCATGGGTAGGTAGCCAACGCTTAACTGAAATTTGTATCGCCTGTGTAACCCCTTTGGGTATTTCCAGACTGCAAGAGAAGCGCTAAAAGTGGCACATACATACTTGGCGACGTATCTTTCTTTTTTCTTGATATCTTGATTTGGTTTCTTTCTTTCGTTCCTCTTGCCGTTTTAAGCTTTCTTTTAGCGGAATTCAACTTAACTTTAATTGTTTGGTATTTTCGGGTGACTATTTTTGGCATTACTATCACTGCTGCCGGCAATGACAGTGACACACTTGCCAATTGTTGTTTTCCGCTCATGCGATAAATTCCAAAAATGCAGGCAGTCAGTCGTTGGCTTGATTTCGGAAAATCCTAGCACCAACAGCCAATAACAATGCCAGACAGACCAACAGCCAGCTAGACCCCAGCTAAAGTGCGCACTTATTAGCGTACGCGGACTGACGTGTCTGTCTGTGCGCTGTCGTATAATGAGATTATATAGCGCCAATACCGCTCCGAGTTCGCCTAGCAACGCCCTCTAGCGCCAGCGTCGGTTGTAATAGTGACGTCGCTTTTTTTAAATTTATTCAAAATACGGCAAGTTGCGGCAATATCTTTTTATACCCTACACCTATGGTAATAGGGTATAATAACTTTGTGCGAAAATTTTAACGCATTAAAGGAGCCTTCCTAGGTATAGACATAAGTATATAGAAATTATCAGAAACACTTTCTCTTTTGATTTCCGGTTGTCCGTCTGTCCGTCCGTCTGTCTGTCTGTCTGTCTGTCTGCGTGTACGCAAAAAGAGAAAGAAAGAGTTGTCTGATTTGAACCAAATTTGGTACACAGTCACAGTGAACCTCGGGTTAGGTAAAGTGTTAAAATTAGTCAAATCGGTCGAAGGACACGCCTACAATGGGCCTGTAAGTCCCACTACCTCGGTTTTTTTGCGTTCAAATTGCTGTAATTTGTCTAATTACTCATTGAAAAGAATAAAATTTGGTATTCAAGTTAAAGGGTCGGTTATCTATGTCATACGAAAAAATGGGCGTGGTCCGCCCACTATATAAGCGGCAAAAAAATTTTTCGGGTAAAATGGCTCCCAATTGACTAGTTACGAATATAAATGAATGAAATTCGGTTTCCAAGTTGATATATAAGTCTTAGATGCCATACAAGAAAATGGGCGTGGTCCGCCCACTATATAGGTGATAAACGAAAAATCCGCTTGACTTCCATAATATATACACCAGAGCGT
Organism: Neria commutata; assembly: GCA_963457695.1. Taxonomy (NCBI): domain Eukaryota; kingdom Metazoa; phylum Arthropoda; class Insecta; order Diptera; family Micropezidae; genus Neria; species Neria commutata. The sequence goes on from OY735246.1 coordinate 14,034,407, forward strand.
CCATATTTGGTTACTTCGTTCCTGGTAGGAATACCTTTTAATTCTCCAGAAATGGGCGTGGTCCGCCCACCATGGGGGCAGTAAAAAAAAGATTGTAAATAATATGCACCCACAATTTCAGTGAATTATCACCCCACTTGGGAACATGGTGTAGGGTATTACTCTGTCGGTGAAACCCGACTGATGCTTCCTTACTTGTTTTTAAATGTACTCAGCGAAAGAAAATAGTAAAATCAAAGGAGATCGCATTTAATTCAAATAAAAACAGCAGTAAAAGTTGTGTGAAAATAGTAAAAATTCACTTCTAAAATAGCAAATAGTGTATATTTAATAATATGGCTTAAATACTTCTTCTTGATTGGTCAATAGCAACCTGTTACCGGGTTAGGACCTGATGTAGGGCTTCTCTCCAGGCGCCACTACTACGCGTGGGTCTTTTCCAGTTGAAAATGTCAAGCGTTGGTAATATAGTATAGATTGAATACAATATTAAAATTGAATACCTACATTTTGAATTAGATGTTTATAATTGAATTTACAATTAATCCGCAGTTTGTTTAATAAAATAAGAATCAATACAAAATTTATTGATATTTGATATCCATGTAAGGAAAATCAGCTATATTCCACATGCCGCTTTCGACCGAAATTGTAAACAATTGCAATTAAAATTTCATTCGTAGTGAAATGGGAAAAAATTCTTGTCTAATACGCATATTATATATTAAAATGGCTTTCAAATAAAAAGTATACGCTATTACTATGGTTTTTTTGTTCAGTGTATGTAAATTGCAATTATAACTTGTTGGGTATTTCCTGCAGCTAGTTGACTTGACCGCTCTGCCCTGCACTGGACTGGCTGCCTATTTCTTTCGATATCAGTTTTGCAGCCAATTGCAAAATATTTGCGCGACTAATTTAATTTTCTCTGCACATTTAATACAAATAGCAAAATAATTAATATGTATGTACCTATATGCTTTAAAGTTTAAACTGTATATATTAAAATCGTGCGGAAATCAAAACGGAATGGCCGCTTTGGCTGGTTTCAACGAACGTTCCATGTGCGCGGGTCTTTTTGGCTTTCTTTGAATTCTGAATTTTGAACAAGCTATTTTATTCGTATTTGTTAATTTGCCTCTCAAATTTACTACAACAACCTTTGGATTAGGCGTTCTGTGTCCATTGGGAAACTCCAGTTTATTTTTACACTTAACAAATTCCTAATTAATATTTACAATAAGAATTTTAAAATTCTTTGAAGGGAGTTTAGCAAGATGTCTGCGCAGCCGCAGCCTGTGTGCTCTTGAAGCTTCTGTCTTATGTGTTGCTTGGCTCTGCGGCGGTTCCCAAGTGGATATGTTTGGGAATTTCCAGACCGCTTTTTTTCATTGTTTTGTTTGAGTTTTACTTTTTTCAACAGCTCCAACGGCCATATCAATAATTTACACAAAAGAGTGTTAAACGCGTGTATTTAACAGCTGCTTTTATATCTCCTCTTCGTCGGCCACTTTTCTCTGCTGGTTGGCTGCTCTTGTCCATGTCGCGCTTTCGCATTTGCATTTTGCATGTATTTTGTATGTATTTTTTTCGCTTTTGATTTTTGTGAATTGATTTTGATGTTCGCTGGCTTGTGCGCCGCTGGAGAAATGCTCCAAAAGCCATCAAATCGTCGCTACACGTTAGTGACATAACTCTCAATAAGACGCTGGCTGTGAACCTTTCTTTTTCTTTTGTCATTGAGAAAGACAAGCACAAGCAAAAAATGCTTGAATTTATTCATAACCTCCTTAAGCTTGGATTTAGTTGAAGCGCTTTATTCGCCGTATGCTGCCATGACGCAAAGGCATGTGTGTGCGCTCTTTGCCGGCGCGAAAAAACCCAATTCAAATTTGCTTGCAGCAGCGGTCTGTCATCTGAGCGTGTGTTGCTGTGGCGGCACAGCGATTTGGCAAGAAGTCATGCCACAGAGCCGAGCAAATGGGGTTTACTTGTCATTCGGCTCTGTTTGTCACACTATCTGATTATCTATTTGTCTTGTCACTCGTGGAATCCCTGCTTCTCTCATATCTTTCATTTCTTTATCTGTGTTGTCCCTCATCTCCTTTTTCCAACCATCTTTAATTTTCATTAGTTTATCAGTCTTGTATCTCACTCTGTCCATCTGTCGGAATGAGAGTTGTCCGTAAAAAAATGAAACATATTATTTATCAGATTTGTCACTCTTAAAATCCCTACGTACCTTTCTCCGTATATGTATATCCGTCCATCTGTCTGATCAGTCTTGGTATCCATTCTTCTGTCAGTCTGTCTCTCATATGTCATATGTATCATTTCTTTATCATTCTTCTCGAAATGTGTTAGTTTGTTTCTTATATGATTTCTTGATTTTTCTGTATTATTTCTCTTAAAAGCCGTTCGTCGATCTGTCTTGACACTAATGACATTCGTTCTTCTTTCAGGCCATTTGTCATATGCTGCCTCTTTATTGGTCTTGTCCCTCTTAAAAAGCGCTCGTCCGTTTCTCCTACATATGCTTAATTTATTTCTCTGGTATCTTTCTCTTAAAAGCCGTCCGTCCATCTGTCGTGACATTAATTAAATTCATTGCTCTGTATATGCTTCCTTTCTTCAGTCTTAGCCCTCTAGTGAAATATGTATGTGCGTCCACTATGGCATCCCTATATCTGTCCATCTCACATGCGTTTCATTTCTTCGTTCATCGATTATCTATTGATGCTATGGACCATCTATCCAACGTATATTTGTTTTGCTCTTACCACATTACCGTTAAAAGTGAGCGCGATCCTCAAGCTTTTGCTTTAACGAAGCACGTGCGCACGCCTGCGCGCGCCTCCCGGTTTCAACAGTAATCTTCATTGCCAACAACATTTCACCATATGCCGCATGCGTTGGAGCATTGCGCGCCACAAAAGCATATACGAGCGAGTAACATGTTTTGGGAATTTCAAGCGTTAAAAGCGTCTGTCAGTTCGCATTTTTTGCAATACCTACTTTGTTTAACTTTTCTTTGGGTTTTTTAGCTTGGCCTGCCAGCTGCAGCGTCAAATTGGCGGGAAAATCCACAATTAACTTTACTCAGCCGTGAAAGGTGCGCCAAATTCAATTTCAGTGCCTATGTACTCGTGCCTCCAAGCCATGGGGTTTCCACAAAATGTTTCAATTTGAGCGCTGGCCTTAATTTACTACATATTTTCCGTCAACTATCCCAAGTTATTTACGTTTGAAGCGAGCGTGTATCTGTGGTGCCAAAAATACGGGCTGAGCTTCATGGTTCAAAGTCATGCTTGTTCTTTGCTTGTATTTTCTGTTTATTTCCTTGTCAGCAAGTCAAAGCTAAAATTCTCATATTTTTATTGAATCGAGTTGTGTAAATATTTGAGGTTAATCGCTTCCTGTTTGCTTGCATATGCGCCTTAGCGCCAGTTGCACAACAACTGTTCCAACAGCCAGCTTTATTTGTAATTAAATTTTAAAACACCCAGGCAAGTCTGCTGTGCCCAGTCAGCAGAGGCCATTAGGTCACACTCATCATTTGTTGATATTCTCTACATTGAAGTTTATTGCCCTGAAATAGCTATTCTCTCATTTCACCATTTAGAACGCGCTACTAATTAATGACTTTACGCGAAATCCCTTGAAGAAACGCGGTCAAGTTAAACTAAGAGGAAATACCTGAAAATGCTCGCACTATCATAAAAAACTTGGGAATTTATTTAAACGTTTCACAATTGGAAGTTATTGCTTTTGACCGAGCGTCCGCTCGTAAAAATCCCAAGTCAGCGATAAAATAAAATGGAAACCGCAAATCATCAGAATTCCCTTAATTCATCATAAGCGTTTAAGTTTCAATTTGAATTCGCTGATTTATATTTTGCTTCCTCCTCCTTCTCCATCCCTTTCGCCTCTTTTTTCCATGTGTACCTTAAGTTCGCCGGTTTCTCAATTCTCAGAAAAATCCAACCACAAAAATGTGCGGTTCTTCGTAGTATTCGTACGATTTTTGTTAGTAACCACAGCTTTTTCCCTAAGGCGAAAAAATTCAAATGAGTCAAAATGGAAGTAACGTGCAATTTTGAAGAACTGAGGATTTTCCTGCGTATGACTGACTATGAACTTTGTATATGCGGTTGACGTTTAGATTTTTTGCGACGTACATAGTTTATTGCTAAAGCGTTAGAAAGCAGCAAGACGGGAAGAAGCAGTAGTTGAATTTTGTTAGCATGAAGTTGAGTTACAAAAGTGCTTCAGTACTTTAAAGGTTTCTCTTTTGAAAGAAAGTTTTTCACATAACATCCAACACACTACTTTCTTGCTATGGAAATATGCTTGGTCATTTTCTCAGGACGACTGACGATCGGCGGTGGACACGCGAACACTATAGTCAAGTAGATTTAAAATAGTGTCTGTTGGTCAAAATATTGAAAGTGTTATACGAAGTACTTTCTATCTACCGCGAAAATATTTTCATCTGAAATATTGTCCCAAAATATCTATTTATTAAATACAACACTGCCTGTATGGCTTCCAAGACAAAACAAACGCTCATATTCAGCTGTAGAATTGAAGGAAGATCTCATTTAGCTCTCTATAAGATTACATAATGTCAAAGATCGGCCTAAAATCGATTAGGATCTTGAAAGCTTACACCTAACTACCTATAGTATCTGAGGAAGATAGCTCAAGTTTAGTTGGTGAAACCATGCCTTAGTTCTATACGGTTTCTTTGTCTTTATTTCTTAAAAGGTTTAAAACCGGTCTTGTGCTTAATTTTGTCATGCATGCTTTTTTGGCAGTGTTTCCATCACTTCCAGACAGTCCTATTCGTCTACACGTGGCTTTGATCGTGACTAGAACTTTAACTCTCTCTTTCATCTTCTTTCTCTACTCAAATTACATTTTCTTAAAACACACTAATTTGAATTTTATTGATTTTTATTATTTGACATACTAAATAATTAATCACTTGGTTTAATTTAATGTATACATGATTTATCATTAATATTGCAAAATGAATTTTGATTGCGTGTAATTAATGTAACCGCAAGACACTTTAAAGTATATGTTCCCCCAAATGGCAAAAATGGCCTTCAACTCTTTGAACTCTTACATAGCTGCAAAATCATTTCGTTTCGACGTTTGAGCAGGAATTAAAAATTTATAAATTGAATTTCTCGGCTATATTTGGACAACTTTTATCTAATATTTGCTGATTTGATTTTTGAAATTTTTGGCTACTCGCATTCTAGAAGCCAAATAAGTTTGGCTTAACATTTTTCGAGTTTTTGTGCTTTTTCTCTCTTTCATCTGCATTTGATGGGAGCGGGGGGGAGGGGGCCATGCAACTTATTGCTTTGTAGTTTTATTTTAAAAAATTTTTAAATTATACTGAAATTTCATATGCGCAGAATTAATTGATTTGATTTTGAGATATTCTCTTTGTTGTTGTTGCTGTGTTTTGCTTGCTTTTCGCGTAGAATTTTATTGCAATTATAAATCAATGAACTTAGAAGAAGCATTTGATAATGAAGGACACTACACGTTGCAATTTTCAAATAACTTGAATTGTTGTATGTACCAAAAAATGAGCTTGGCCAATCCATCAACGCGCAACCGCAAACGCCAGTGTCTCGTGGTCAGCAACCGAACAGTCAGCCAGTCTGAGCTTTTTAGCTTGTCGCATTGTTTACCGGCTTGAAAGTGGGTTTTCCTCAAATTCCATACACTCACACACACACTCACACACACACACACACACACACACACACACACACACACACACACACACACACACACACACACACACACACACACACACACACACACACACTTCCTTTTTAATCGCCGCGTCGCAGTGCATTGACTGACGACGCGCGGGGGCGTGGGTTTCTTGCCGAGTCGGCTATAAAGCCGCGCTGCCTGTCGCCGGCAGCTGTTAAAACAACAGCCGTTTGGAGTTATAAAATTCACTGCTGCTGCTTTGTGTGTGTGTGTGTGTGTGTGTGTGTGTGTGTGTGTGTGTGTGTGTGTGTGTGTGTGTGTGTGTGTGTGTGTGTGTGTGTGTGTGTGTGTGTGTGTGTGTGTGTGTGTGTGTGTGCCATTAGTGACTTTGGACTTAAAACAATGCCAACAAATTTTCAAGTAAACAAATACGCCGCCGCGACTTTCTTTAGTCAGCCTTTTTCTTTATCAGGTATTGAACAAAATTTCCCACCACTTATTTTTTTGCCGTTCTTCGCTTTAACCACTTTGAAATTGTTGTTGCAATAAATACAATTCATTGAATTTCTATTGAAACAAAATTTATCAAACTACTAAAATTGACTTGACTCACGGCATACACCCCGCGCGTATGCTTCGCACTCATCGTCTCCGCTGTCTTTTCTTGTGTATTGTTTAAAATTTCGTTGAAAAGTTGGAAATTTTGATGATTTGTATATTATTATTGTAATTTATACTTGATGAACTGAAATGATGAAATTTTTAGCAGACACTTGCAATAAAATAAACGCTCTGAAATGTTGATGACTGTAACTTTAATTTTTTTTATTGTAATTTATATAAACTGAAATGATAACATTTTATTAAATAAACGCTCTGACGAGAACGTTCTGGCAAATCCTTAAAATACGTTCTAGAAGCAGTGCTAGTAGCAGTGACGAATTGTGCTGTGCCATAGCTTTTTACACGTAGAAATTACAGGTAGAAATTTTGTAAGATCATGTAGAATATGTAGACTATGTATATGTATTGAATATTTAAAACACCCCAAGATACTTCATTGGGATAAATTGTAGATACATTTTGCTATAAATTGAAGTTCAGACCAAATATATAGATGCAAAATTTAAGGTTTTTGTTCAAACTTTATTCAATTATAGTACAACAGTTTAAGAATCCCCTTTTTCAAACTCTATTCTTTTACACGAGTTTAACAATCTTCTTCTTGGCAGTCAGTAAATATCAAACTTAAGCTTTATTTCTTCTCTATATAGTTTTCTATATATTCTACATTGTCTACATAATCTAGATTTGGTGCTCGTTTATTTTCATTGCCTGCTCTTTTTCTACATTATCTACAAGCATACATTGTAGAAAGTTGTAAAATTCACTAAAACGCGCAGCTCGGTTTAATTTTGGTTGCATGTCGTGTTGTCCTTTTTTATTTTGTCCTAGTATAGAACAAGCTTAACTGCTTTTATATATATGTACTGCTACACTGCATCGAATTCCTCTCAGCCTGCAATGAAACTTGTTGTATGTAACTTTGTCTTCCTTTTTGTGTAAGTGTGTGTTTTTTTTGTGGAACTCCAACGCCAGACTTGTTGTCTCTAGATGTATCCACATCTTTGCTTTAGATAGCTTTATTATTAATTTGAGCTGCTTAAATTTGATTACGTCGACTTAAACCGGATTCTCGTTCTGTTTCAATAGTTTTTAGCACAAAAGTGCGGATACTGAATTGCTGTTTTCTTTGAAATTCGTCGTAAACGTATAGTTTTAATTGCTATACAATTTTGTGCTCATGCTGAGCCTTGATTAGACTATCATGAATACGATGCTTATATATGTAGCTAGGTGAAACGTCTTTTAGCCAATGCATAACAAAAAATCGTTTTATCGCTCCAACTTCCCAACGACAGAATATCGAAAACTCTTTTACTGACATATTCTAGCGATGCTATACAAACAATTTGGCAACAAACATATTTAAATTTTTTGGATCTTATTACATCAGACGGCCCCCTAAATTCATGTTAAACCCTTTAAATAGCAAAGAATGCCATCATTCAAATAGCTTTCAAACCTTTTACGAATGCGCCAGTTTGTCTTCAAGCATTTTTGAAAAAGAATATAAATTTTCGCTCTGTAGAACTTCTATATGTATATTTATTTATGACCTCAGAAGTTATAACAACAATTTTACTGTTCTTGCATACATTTATGTAGCTCTGCTTGTAGCTTGAACTCGCGCCATCAAATGATTAAGCTTTCAATCCACAGCTTCATGCTATTCCGTAAGCGCTAATCTTCAAGCCTATTTTTAGTTTTCTGCATCAAGAGATTATTTCGCTGATCTCGAACAGACTGGCAGAATCTCGTCGCTCGTTGGCATGAAGATATCAACTTGAATTTGTTTTGACTACTGCATCACATGCTAAACTTTACCTTTGTGCATATTTGAAATTGCTTATAAATTCATAATTGAAATATTTTTGCTTATAATAAATAAACTTGTAAGCTCATTAGAAAACGAATGAATGTTGCTGTTATTGCTGCTGCTGCAGGCTACGAATTGAAATGCTGTCATCGTTTATATTTGAAGAAAGAACAAAATGTTGTTGCCTTTGTCTTTTTCCAATACCAAACCATGTTGGTATTTTTCATTTGTAGCTAGTTACTCTTATCATCGCATTCCCTCCATCTTCGCCAATATTGATCTCTCACTTTCTGTTGTCATTTCGTAATTGCACTGCATACATTAAGATTCTTTTTTCGCTGCTTTTTTTTTACTAAATCTTAAATCCGTTCAGTTTCAGTTATACACATTTCATTGGCGCGTCAATTTGTGCCTCAGCTTGTCTCTCTGATCATGCCAAGCGTCCCCCCGTCGATCACTATGATTTTATTTCTTTTTGATTTATTTAATTAACAGTTTAGCATTCTTTTGTGTTTGCCTTTCTCGGCGATTTTTGTCTTGAAATTTACATATGTATTTATGCACGCAAATGAGAATTTATGTGGCAGCGTCAAACTATTTCGTTGGCCTTAAAATAGCAGCTACGAAGCCTGCTTATAGACAATATGTCTATATGATCTACGATGCGGGCATGCTCATACATATGTATGTATGTACATAAATGCATACATACATACATACATATATCTGGAGTAGTGAAAATGTGTATTAACATTGCCAATTATTTCAATCACTGATATTTAAAACACGCAGTTAGACGCTCAAACTAGTTGTTATGCAATAAATGAATTGTGAGAACTGCTAAAAATAACGGCGTATATAAAAATTATCATATGACCAAATTCTATAAGAAATAATAATGACGGATGTAGTATAGTAGTTACAAATAAAAGGAAGCATGTTTCCAGGCAGCCAATCAGAAAAGACAAGATACATTGTACATTTGCATACTTTAAGAGTCATATTTGACGAAGGGCATAGTTTAAATAAAACATCAATTTTTTGCTATGCAAATTAACTAAAAATTTTTAAGCGTAAGATGAATAGTTTAAACTAGGATTAACTTGTCAGCTGATTAATGTTGCGGAAATATATTGCTGCAGTTTTCCTTCCGTAAGCAAATTTACTGTTATAAAATCCTTCCTTTGTCGTTAATAACGTAATAGCAAAAATGAAAAAATTTGAGTACAGTAAAAAGGACAAAGGACATCTTTTCGTTTTGCGTTCTTACTTTCAAGAGAGCTTAAACTTTTCCTTGTGTAAAGCGTTCTTTTTTTCGTTTTTCGGACACAAGAAATATATATCGTATATATACATATATGTATGCGGTAAAATCAATTTAGAGCGAATTTTCAATTTTGACAAAGCATGCTTTTAGGCGCACTCGCCAGTTGACAAGCCTTTATACTCTCAGATTTTTGCATTTTTCATTGTCTTAGTTTCAAACTCTTTTATATCATTCTTTTAAATTTAACTTCTGATGCAATAGTGACAAGATATTTTAATTTAAAATTTTTGCTCTCTCGATCACACTCTTCTTGTGCTCTCTGTGTGAGGTTTATGAACTTGAGCAGCGCATGTTAGCACGCTCAATTATATTATTGGGAATTCCATTGTAATGACTTCAAACGGATTTTGCTGTTAAAAACAATTAAAATGAATGCACTACAAATATTCAGCAATTTCGCCGATGAGCGGCAGCAATATAGAAAAATTGAGAGCGCAATTTGAGAGCGACAAAAGTTCCGCTTATACAATGAAATAAAATTAAAAAAATTTCAAAGCAGTTTTTCCGTTAATATTATATTAATTATTATTATCGACGCGCTCTTGATAATCGCACTGATAGCTGATGCGCTCGGTTACTAGCTGACGTTAGACGCTCGCCCTGGCCTGGCCCGGCCTGTCTGTCCTACCTTGACTCTTATCAAGTCTATTGCTGCACCCTGCATGTTTGTGCAGCGCAAAAGTGCGTCACGAATGACAGCGCAACTGGGTGTTTCCACATTTTCACCAACTGCGAAAACATGCGCGCATCCAGCCCCCGGCGTTTAGCTGTTAGCTTTCTTGTGTGAGGCTGCCAAAGCTGTCGATATGTGCCTCCTAGCTATGGCAAAATATACATATATATTAATTGGCCCATCAAATACCGACGCGTTTTTTCTATTATTTTCGCATTTACTTCATAACTATTGGCAATTGCATTAACGCAAATCATGTTTGCTGTCTGTCATAACGTACGTACGTACATACATACACATGTATGTACGTAGTTCATTTGCGTTACGTTCGTAGCATAGCACAATTTTTTTGCTTTGAATGAATTGCTGAACAATATGCAATACATCTTTATATATATAATGGTATAGCGTAAATATATGCATATTTTTGTTGGCATTCTCAATAGCGCGCTGCGTCCGCTGCTGCCCGCCGCACAACACGTGTAAAACAACTGTGTACATTAGCGGAATTTTAAAGCGTTTTAGCGCCGCCAAAAGCTCAAGTCGCCCGCTCGTCTTTCTGGGTTTGTTTGCTTCGCCTTTTGTGTGTGTCACCCTTTATTTAAGTCTAAAATCGTAAGTCTAATCGACTGCCTAAACTAGAACAAAAATTATGTATATCTGTGGCTTTCTTCCAAGAAAGAAGCCATCAACATTATAGGAATAATTTTTATGAAAATGATCACGAAGAAATCGCTTTGATTTCACAAGTGATTCGTATCAATTGATACTTTGTGACACTTTTTTGACTCTCGCCAGAATAACAATTGAGTAAAACATCATATTAAATGTCCTTAAATTTTTTTTTGGCTATTTCTATAAAGAAGAACCTTAATAAAGGGAAAGGCTATTAAATATAAATCTCAGCTCTGACTCTGACTGACTTCTATCGAGTTAAAAAACTCTATCTTATCAGCACATTTTATATAATGCACTTTCTCTTGTGAACACTATCTATTGTTCTCTTGTTGAACTGAAGGCGAAATTAAATTTTTAAGTTTTAAAGATAATGCATGCGATCTGTTTGAGCTCATCAAGATAATGTTGAATATTGTTGTTTATTGGGTGGCGGCTGCTCATTGAATTCTATCGCTATCTGATTAGATTTTTTTCTTTGAACAATAGCTTGCTTGTTTCTTGTTTGACATACAAATGCGCGCTTTAGCAAAATTCCAAGCGCAATTTCGCAGTTCCTGCCTCAAACTTGTTACTATTGTCGAGAGTGTTGGCGCTGCTGCTGCTGTTGCTAGTCCAAGTTTCAAATATCGCAATGTGCCATAATGCGGTTTTTATCTTACTTCGCTTTGCTGTTGTTGGCTTTCATATTGTTATTATTATTACTGCTGTTGTTGATGTAGTATCTTCGTTTTTTAATTTAACTCGCATTTTGTTGTTAAACGCTTTTTTTTCTCTTACTGGTTTATTGTGGGAATTTCTCGGGTTTTTCTGCACACATACAAGCATACAGCTGAAATGCGCATACCTACATGCCTGCTCGTACCTTACTGCCTGTCTGTCCCGCTCTCTGTCTCTGAAGCCAACCTGCCCCACAACAATTAGCAACGCGCGTCATCATCAGCAGCAGCATTTTGCCGTTCGTTTGCTGCTGTTTTTGCGCTTTAACTCGTACAAAAAAAAGTTATAACTCACCTGTAAAAATGATTAAAAGCAACAACAAAAATATAAACTACGATAAAGCATCTTAACAAAAGCTTTAGTAAAGCACAGTACAGCTTAGAGCATTAATATGTACATATATGTATATGTGCGTGTGCATGTGTGTAGTTTAATCTTGCCTCTCTCCCCTACTATACATATCAACTCCCTCAGTCGGAAACGTAACAACTTTCAAAGCTACAATTTGGCTACTACTACAAAAGGGTTGCTTTTTTATCGCTCTTTGCGAAATCAGGAGGGGGGAGGGAGTAAACCCAAAGCAGTTCACTATAAATAAATCAACCATTCTCATATATCTTCTGCTCTTACTGGCTTCTTGTTTGCTTGTGTGCGTGCAAGTTTTTCACCACACTTCACCGTCTCACGCCTCGTCTTCCTTTGCCTTGCCTTGCTCATTCACTCTCTTCTCTGCACTTTTATAGTAGAAATAAACTTCATTCATAAAATATACGATATATATGCTCGTTTTGTACGCGCACACACACCTAAACATGCACACTTAACCGCCTCGCACTTTGCTTGCTTATGCTTCTCTACACTGGGCACACTGCCCTGAAGCAGGCATGCTTAATTTGTTATCTTTACCAGCAGTAGGGAAGTTACCCTAAATAAAATATACATAAAAATTACCATAAACAGCAGCCTTCTCTGGAAATCTTTTCTTCTTGGAATTTCTTTTGCATAAAAAAATCTTCATTCATAGAAATAATTACCAAAAATTCCTAATAGCGGCATTTTCTAGAAATTCTTTATAAATAATAAGTAAAAAATTGGAGAAATCACTCAACTAATGTTTTTCCCCTTCCTTCTTTCTTTCGTTACAGGTGAAAGATGTGTTCATTTAGCCGCACAAGCTGGCCACATTGACCTACTACGCATTTTGGTATTGTACGGCGCCGATATTAATGCCAGGGTAAGTGTTCTTTACATTCTTATAGATATATGTACATAAAGCTAATTGCATGATTTGACCTCATTTTGCAGGAGGGTAAATCCGGACGCACACCACTGCACATTGCCATCGAGTGTTGCAACGAGGATTTGGCCAATTTCCTTTTGGACGAATGCCAAAAACTGAATTTGGAAACGGCCACATACGCCGGCCTCACAGCATATCAAGTTGCATGCATTTTGAACAAGTCACAGATGCAGAATATCTTGGAGAAACGCGGTGCCGAGCCATTGACACCGCCGGACAGTGATTATGATAGTAGCGACATTGAAAACGATCTGGAGGATACCAAGGTGAGCGTCAATGTTACAATGTAAAACGGCAAGTTGACAAACTATCAAATGGCATTAAGAAATCAAAAGGAAATGTGGCAAAAAGTTGAAAGAGCAGCTGAACTGGCATTCAGTTTTGTACAGCAAATTTAAACACAATCAAACAACACAATTCATTTATAAGAATTTGAAATTATTACAAAGAAGCTATAAAATAAATAAATCTATAAGACGTTAATTTGTATATACAACAACAAAAGAAATAACTGGAAAGATTCTTGCAAAACAACCAAAAAATTCAATTGAAACCACTGAAAAGTAGCGCAGCATGCTTAGTCTTAAGCAATCAAAAGCTAACAGCAGCAAAGACAGTTCTATGTTTTAGTAGAGCTACTAGAAACCACCAGCATTAGCACTAAAAAGTTTTCACTAACATGTACCACGGAAATAGTTTGTAATGTCGTTGTTAGAAGATCTTAAAACGTACATCAACATTGTTAATTTGTTTAGCGCGTTCTTGTGAAAAAATTCTATATTCATATATTCTATGTTTTTGCCTAAAGTTGTGTGTCCATTGTTGTAATTATTTATTATAGAAAAGTACTAAAATTGTTTATGGGCGAATACTACTATTTTAACTTTAGCTGTGTGTATTTTACGTTAGCTTTTCATATGCATACATATACGTTAGCATAATGTAGAAAGCGTCATAAATCAGTTTTTGTTGATTCTGATAAATCAGCCTCAAACACAACGCTTTAAATATTCAAAGTGTTATGATCGGAGATAACGGATTTATAAGCAATTTTAATTGAGTTTTATAGCGCTAGTGTTTTTGCGTTTTTCGCTTTTCTGTTAGGGCCTTTCTACATTAAAGTAACGAACTATATATATTTCTTTTCAAATACACACATTTTGATAAGTGCATTAGCTAATATTTTAATATTTTGAAGAAAACCAACAAAATAACAAACAATTTTAAGCCGTCGTTAATTTCAATACCGTTACCACATTATAATATAGTTTTAGTAAGCACATCAAACACTATGCTACAGGCGAATGTCTATTTCTCTATTATAGTAAATTTATGGTTTAAGTATATATTTGTGTATTTCTTAAAGTTTGGCTTAATTTAGCCGACAGTTATACTTCTTATTCTCTTCATTCTGCTTAGTTGATGTTTTTTCTCTTTCTATAACTATCATGCATATATTGTATAGTTGTTGTAAATTAATATTAATTAATCTATATTGTATATTATAATCTGACTGACCATACACGCATATATACGCGTGAAACATATAAATATACCTAATTATGTTTGTCATTAAGCTAAAGAAAAAAAAATGTGCAAATAAAAAAATCAATAAAGTATTTTATAAAACCGAAAAATCCAATTGTGCAATATGTTTTTAGTTTATTTGCTTATAGGCATATTTTGTAGCATAGCATACAAAGAAGAGAACGGTATGTAAACGTATTTGAAATTAACACTTTCATGTTTGATATTTTGTTGGTTATGTTGAAATGCTTGGCATAGTTTTTGTGTTAGTAGCAGTAGTTGTTGTTGTGTCACTTGTCTGTCTGCTGTTTTGTGTGAATAACATTTGCGATGTATTGAAGAGGGCTTAACATTTATAAAAATGATACAAAAATATCTACAGATAAATTCATTAAGATTTGAAACGACTAATTTTTTACTTATAACTATATCTGCATCAAAATTATCGACCATGTTACGCATTCCACCTTCGCTCGAAATTGCAATTGAAGTAAAATTGACGTCGTACTCAAATCGATTTTAGCTCGATTCTGAATCAAAATTATCAGTAACGTTCCACATTCCACTTTCGCTCGAAATCGCAATTGATTTTGCTCAAAAGTGAAATATAGAACATTGCAGCTTAAGTTTTGTAAGCATGACTGTAAATAAATATCAAATTTATGTCATGCGCAAGCACAAAACAACTTCGATTCAGCGTAAAATTAACAATATAATAAAAAGTTCAAAATTGTATTTTATGATTCTCTTTCATTGCAGAGCTACGATCGATTTGGTGATCCTGGCTATTTTGCCAACTACAATGGCGGGAATGCCATGACAGTCGCTTGATACACTTGACGACGCTACAAATGCCAATCGAAGAAGCGTGCTTGCGCTTATTTCATGCATTAGTTTTAAAATCAACGAGCAGAATTGAAGGCAGACAACAACATCAACAACAACAATAAGAGCAACAGCAGCACAACTCAATACTCTAACTCAATACAACCAAATCGTCAGCAGTCATCAGTAAATCAGTAAATCAAAATCAATCGAATCAACCTCAGAAATGCGACCCAATTTAGCAAATCTCAACTGTATAAAAACGAGCAAATAACGAACGAGTGCGATGCAAAAAACGAACAATATGGCAACTTCCTGCAGAAAATCGAAACAATAGAGCAAAAGCAAAGCACTGAAATGCTGAACTGCTTTCAATGGCAAATTCTTATTTATTTTCTACTTTCATACAATATATTTTTACTTTGTATGTGTGTATTTGTGTTTACATTTTATTCGTTTCTTTGTTGTTCGATGTATTTCCATGTACAATGTCACTGTAAAACATAACA
The DNA here is from genome assembly GCA_963457695.1 of Neria commutata. NCBI lineage: Eukaryota > Metazoa > Arthropoda > Insecta > Diptera > Micropezidae > Neria > Neria commutata. Next base: position 14,050,145 of record OY735246.1, read on the forward strand.
AAATGCACATTTTAGAAGTTGCTTTGCTTTTCAATGGAAACGAAGTAGCAAATCTAGCTGCCATGTTCCACATATTACTTTCGATCGTTATCGATTTGAGTACTAATTGAATTTCAGTTGCGATTCGAATTTCAAACGGAAGTATGAAAATATGAAACATGGCTGCACATTTTTGTGTTTGTTGTATAAAGATAACAGAGAATGTGGCAGAAGTGAGCAAAACGTATGCAAGAATTTGAGTGTATGTAAACTTGTGTAAACTTATTTAAAATTATCTGCAAATACAAATTATGGAAAATTTGAAACGCTTTAAAGATTTTTATAAACCTATTTACAAGTGAGAAAAAATCTAATAAATGAATTATACTTGCTAAATTTTATGCATTTTGTCGTAAGAGTTGTACAACTTAAAATGCGATGTTTTATTTTAATTGCAAAATGCGGGTTACGACCTAACGTAGGGGGGTTCTCTCCAGGCTCACGTTTTGGTACTTGGTCTTTTGATCGGAGGCACGAACCCCTCCAACGGCCGTTTCAAATACCTTCCAAAGTTCTTGTTGAGTACTTTTCTTTCAAACACTTCAAGAGTCAGTCTATACAAAAATTGCTTTTATTTAATATGCAAAGAAAGTTTTTACTTTTCGTGCTCTTTTTAAAGGTGCCTGACTGAAAGTATAGGTACGTTCGTAAATGCAACCCAGCGGCTAGACTGCAAAGGCAACGCGTTCGTAAAAGCAAAATGGCGCAACACTACTGCGTGCAACGCGTTCGTTAATGCAACGGCTTGGCACCGCAGTGACAGATTTCCGCAGTTTTCGCAGTCATTACCTACTGTTGCCGTTTGCAAAACACGAAATGGAAACGTAGAAAAATCATATACATAAAAGGGCAACCCTCCGTGCCCCATATCGCTCAAACTGTAATTGCTCGAAATATTTTTATTTCAAACTTTTCAAACTTTCAAAAATAAAGTGACAAATCAAGAAAACGAAAATGAGTTTTGGAAAAATGGCTCCAGAAAGAAAGAGTGGAGAGGAAAAACGCAGGACAGAGAGGGTCTCGGCTGTGCAGAGAAAATACCGAGCCGAGCTGGAACGCGTTGGTATTTTAGTAGATAAAAAGCACGTTTTGTTTTTTTCGCAACCGCTCTATTGGAAATTTTACAAAACTGTTTAAAAATCCATTTCATTTCCACATTTCCTTGCCCGTCTGGTCGTTGCAGATGAAATGACGTAACGAAAAATGCGAAAATCCCAAAATTATAACGGCAAAATTTTTGCATACAAAAATGGGAAAAAAACGCGTGCAAAAAACTACGTAAGGCGGGGGGATTACGTCTTCGCCGAAATGCGTCGCAAATTGCCGGGATGCGTTTCACTGCATTCCTTAACCCTTAATCTACTACGTAGAGCAGAAAAATCCTGAAATTTTCCGGATTGCGGCGAAAATTGCTGCATTACGCAGCAACGACCAGACGGGCAAGGTGCGCTGCTACTGTCACTGCACGAATTTACTGCATTACAAATGCATCATGCTATACAAATGCATCATGCTATACAAATGCATCAATTCTATGTTTAGTGGATGTGGATGAAGGGATAGGATTCTGTAGGATTTACTACTTCTCTAATGATCAATGGCTGAGTTGTCTTTTTGAGCAAAAATAAAAACAATAGACGTAAGTTTTATTGCAAAAATCATAATTGCCTGCAGACTTGCTGTTACGTATTCGTAGCATAGTTTCGAGTTCGTAACATTTCCGATTCGTGGGACTAAAATTACCTACTTCCAAAAAAGAAAGACCTCTGAAAGAAAGTAATAACATTTATTTTGGCCTGATTTCGCAATGCTTATTTAAATAAAATAACATGCACAAAGCAAATGCAACCCTGTGATTAATTTAGGTAGCGCTAAATTTGTGAAAGTAAATTCTCTGAATTAAATGTCAATTACAAATTAAATAGGCCCTGCGAAATCCAGCCTTCAGCATTTCAAAATTCAAAATTTTATTTAACTTTTGGTAAATTTGCATAACATCAAAATCTTTTAATAAATTAATTGGTTTTAATGCATTGGCGGAATTTAGGTAAATTTACACTAATCATTTAAAATTTCTTCTTTGCTGCTAACAATTAAAATTTGCATTTATAATTTCCTCTTATTACAATTTAAAATTTTTTCTTAAAAGTGGTGGTTGTTGTTTCCTGAGCATCAGCAAGCTAAAAGCTTTTTCATTAAACTATGAATTAACTACAATTTAAAAACTTGCTAAATTCAAAATTGAAATTGCCAACATACATTTTAAAAGACTCCTCGAAATGGCATTTTATGCGATTTTTGAACAATGCCAAGCAAAGTAATTGTTTGTTGTTGTTGTGGTTGTCTTCTTTATTAACATTCCTTTGAGTTCTTTTTTTTTATAATTGTATTCTTTAAATAAAATATAACAATGATGATTTATGTGTAGTTATAATAAAAAAATTAAATGGTATGCTCTTCTTTGCTTTCTCTGCTGCCACCGCTGCTCCTTCATGCTGCTGCCAGTGTATGACATGGCGCCCGAATTGACTTTAGCAAAAATAAAGTGCAACTCCAAAAAAAGTCTCATTTGATCGATGGAGCGAGTGTGGTATAAAGATTTATATAAATATAGAAAGAGGGAGAGAGAGCGAAAAGTAGTTGCATTTAGTTGTTGGCTGGCGCATCCTCTGGTGCCGCCAATTTCTCCCAGGTGGGCTCGACGCCCCAGATATCCCTTGCGTACTCAGCAATGGTGCGATCCGAGGAGAATTTGCCGCTGGAGGCGATGTTGTTGATGGACATCTCGAGCCACTTGGCTTGGTTCTGCGCATGCAGGAGAGAGAATTATGTTACAAAAAGTCTTTTAGATGCAAACTGTTTAGATCTCACCTGATAAGTCTTGGATACGAGATCCTGCGCCTTAATGTAGGCTTCGTAGTCGGCCAGCAGATAATAGTGATCGTGCTTGAGCAGTATGTCCGAAATGTTTCTGAACTCGTTGGGATTGCCGGGACTGAAGAAACCGCCCTGGATCTGGTCAATGCACTGCTTGATCTCGCTATTTGCGTTGTAGTAGTCGTAGGCGTTGTAGCCGCGCTTTCTAAGCGCCTCCACCTCGTCCACGGTCATGCCGAAAATGAAGATGTTCTCGTTGCCCATTTCCTCGGCCATTTCGACGTTGGCACCGTCCAATGTGCCGATAGTGAGAGCGCCGTTCAACTGGAACTTCATGTTGCCAGTTCCGGAGGCCTCAGTGCCGGCGGTTGAGATCTGTTCGGACAGATCGGCGGCGGGCATGATCTTCTCGGCCAGCGTAACGCGATAGTTCTCCAAGAAAATCACCTTCAGCTTGTCGCCCACAATCGGATCGTTGTTGATCACATTGCCGACGGCGCAGATCAGTTTGATGATCTGCTTGGCGACGTAGTAGCCGGGCGCCGCCTTACCACCGATCATGATGGTACGCGGCGTGACGTTGGCAGTGGGATCCCTCTTGATACGATTGTACAGCGTGATGATGTGCAGACAATTGAGCAGCTGGCGCTTGTACTCGTGTATGCGCTTCACCTGTATGTCGAACATGGAGGCCGGGTTGATCTTGATGCCGTAATCATGCTCGATGATCTGGGCCAACTTGAGCTTGTTCTCCTGCTTGACGCGCGCCACATTGCGCTGGAAGTTGGGGTCCTTAGACCATTTCTTCAGTGCAGCCAACTGTTCCAAGTGCACGGGCCACTCGTCGCCGATCTTCTCAGCGATGAGATCGGACAGACCCGGATTGCAGAGCAGCAACCAACGACGTGGTGTGATGCCGTTTGTCTTGTTTTGGAATTTCTTCGGCTCCATTTCGTAGAAGTCACGGAAGAGCGCATCCTTCAGAATCTGCGAGTGAATAGCGGCCACGCCGTTGACAGCATGCGAGCCAACGATGGACAAATGCGCCATGTTTATGCGCTTCTCCCCATCCTCCTCCACCAGCGACATACGGCGCAAGCGGTCCAGATCATCGGGGAAGTGCTTCTTTACATTCTCAATATGCAGGAAGTTGATGTGGTAGATGATTTGCAAGTGACGTGGTAGTATGGACTCCAGCAGGGAGACCGGCCAGCGCTCCAAAGCCTCAGGCAGGACGGTGTGATTGGTGTAGGCACAGGTACGCACTACGACATCCCAAGCCTTGTCCCATTCCAGATGCTCCTCATCGATGAGGATACGCATCAGCTCGGGAATAGCCAACGAGGGATGGGTGTCATTTAGCTGAATGGCGACCTTGTCGGGGAAGTGATCAAAGTGAGTGCGCACTGCTTCCAATGAGCCGAACTTCGACGACTTGTAGCGGCGAACGATGTCACGCAAGGTGGCGGAGACCATGAAATACTCCTGCTTAAGACGCAGCTCCTTGCCCTCAAAGAAGTTATCGTTGGGGTACAGCACGCGCGAGATGTTCTCGGCCAAGTTGCGGTCCAGCACAGCCTGGATATAGTCACCATCATTGACTACAAGACAGTAGAAAGAGGGAGAGAGAAAGGTAGAAGATAAAAAAGGGCGTTTCAATATGAAATTCAACTGCTATACTTACAGAACTTCAAGTTGAAATCGACCGGACTCTTGGCGGACCACAGACGTAGAGTGTTCACGTGGTTGTTGGCATAGCCGGGTATAGGGTTGTCGTAGGGCATGGCAAACACGGTCTGTGTGTCCACCCACTTCTTACCCTCAGGCGTATCAATCACACGACCATAAAAGTTAACTGGCAACATGAACTCGGGACGCGCCTTCTCCCATGGATTGCCAAAACGCAACCAATCATCAGGCTCCTCCACTTGCTCGCCGTTCCTAATCTTTTGCGCGAAGATGCCGTATTCATAGCGAATGCCATAGCCATAGGCAGCCAGGCCCAAGGTGGCCATGGAATCCAGGAAACAGGCAGCCAAACGACCCAAGCCGCCGTTACCAAGACCGGCATCCTCTTCCATCTCTTCCAGATTCTCAATATCGAGACCCAACTGGTACATGGCCTCCTCGCATTCACTCTGAATACCCAAATTGATCATAGTGTTGGTGAGAGAGCGACCCATGTAGTACTCCAGAGAAAGGTAGTACACGCGCTGTAAGAAGAAGAGCAATAAAAGGTACTATATGAGAAAAGGGATAACATACGAGACTTAAATCAAGCGAGTGGTTGTTTCAAAGGCGGGGGTGATTAAAGCTTTTTTGCAGATCAGAGCGATCGAAGAGAGTTAATTTTTCGATCTACTACACAATACATAAGTATTTATCTTTTATTTAATTATATAACTTTATATACGATTCATAGTTTATGAAAGAGAATACTACTTCAGTAATGCGTCAGCACCTCAGCATATTTCGAGATAAGCGTTTGAAATAAATAAATTAAATGATTAATACATGACGCGTTAACTTCAAGAACAGTGAATTGATGGCATAAATAATGTCATGCGTTCTTTTCATCGGTCAGTGTGGAACCATTTACTCGAAAGTGGTTTGAGAGCCACATCATATCTGGGAATATTGCTGGGAACAGTTTTATTTGAGTTTTATGCTCCACACTAAAAGCATTGTATAGTCTGAGGTCTCCCGGTTCTTACTCAGTAGATTCTAATGAATCTCTCTTATATTCCTATACCTTCTTCATATGCAATGCATAACGATACCTTCTCGAATAAATGGAATATTATTTATAGCTCACTGACTGACTTCTCGTTCCTTATAGCAGATTAGCCAATTTTTGCACAAACAAAAAAAACTTAAGTCTAGAGCTTCGTGCATTTCATTATTTCCAGCAACAATTGCTCTGGCGGCATGCAAATAAAACAACAGCGACCTCTATGTCGGTCACAATCAGGAATTCGAGTATTGAAAATAGCTTTAGCTTGCCGGCATACCGGCCGATTTGGCCAAAAGGTGAAGCTCACTTCATAAAACAATAAATAAACATGATAATAAATACTAATAAGAAATTGTAGTGATAAGAGTTTATAAAGTGGTATTAACTAACTGTATTTATTTAATGAAGCAATATGTATATGTATTGTCTCTTCTTATTGTCCTTTTCTCTTGCTGTTTTTGCCTTTGTTTTGCAACGTGTTGTTTCAGTTTTTGGTTTTGTACCATTTTCAAGTACAGCAACTTTTTCGTCGTTCTAATCTATTTCAACGCACAAGCATTTTTCTCTTTTTTCTTTATTGTGCATATAAACGCATTGCAGTTTGCATAAATCAGATCAAACCAGTTTATTGGGAGTAGCATGATTTGTTCACAGATTCCTGAGCCACTATTTCTGTTAAAAAAAAGTGGTTTACCAGGAATTTTAGTTCAGCTCAATAATTGGTACCCCAAAAATTTTGTCCGACTGATAAAAATAATGAATAGCCGCTGTAACCAAGACTTAGACCTAGCTTCTTTCATCACATGATAGCGGGACTTACAAATAAATTCTATAGCCGCATCCGAGCGGGATTGAGAAGCTCACCAGAATATCGAATAGCACAAGGAAATTTGTTTCACTTTTTTGATACAAAACTGGCTCACCAGAAATTTTATTCATCTGAAAGTCCAACTGCAAACACACTGAATTACTAGTTTGGTTCGAACTAACCATGATTCTCTTTAGATTGAGCTCCTCAAATAAGAATAAAATGTTCTACAATTTAATACATTTGTAGATATCATAAGCCTTTTAATATGTTCCTATACATTTCAATAAAATATATTTATGTTCTTAATATGGAATATGGTAACTTAAAGTATTCTACATCAATCATACAGATCATATTTCTATATAGTAGTTATCTGCTTCTCATAATGATCTACACATATACATACATACTATTTATTTTTCTTATCAATGATAAAATCATTTATTTCCAGACTACAAAAGGCAACTGCTACGAATATCATTTCACTTTCATTGCATGCCACTTGTCATATTGGTCAATACTCATACAGTGAGAGTTGAGTCATGCGCGTTTTGGGTGAAGTTCTTTTTGTAGGTGCATGCCTTAACTTCCAGTAGCGCCAGAGCACATGGCAGATGCGTGTTCAGAAAGTGATACACTTGATAGAAATCTACAATTAAAGACCGAAAAAAAGTGCTGGCAAACATTTTGCTTTTGAAAAAAAGGTTCAAGCTGTGAGCTGCACGATTTCTGCTGATTTTTGTTGTTTTTTGATTATTTTACTATGCTGATGCATGTAGGCTCTTATCAGGCCCCAGTGCCAGCTGATACCAGTGGCGACCACATGCTATGTTTTTATAGTTCGATTTTTCAAATTCATGATTTGATGTTTTGAAAGAGTACACACGCTTGGAGCGTGCGTTCAGCTTCATTCGCTTCGTTTCACAGTTCGTTGCAGCAATAACGATTCTTGATTGCCATGAAAAGTAAACCGTGCATTCGAAAACATTACAGATTTTGATCTATGCAAACAGCCAGCCGGCTTGAATAATATTGGCGCCAATGCGCTTGACTTTAGCCGATTGGCAGTCTGAAGAAAGATGTCAAGTTTGTTGCATAATGTTATCAGTTAAGTTTGAAATATATTATTTCTTTTGAAATTATAAGCTACTTACAGATTCGAAAGATGTTTGTTTAGTAAATTCACGATTTCGGAACTAATAATATAGGTCAAGGTCAAACCCATTTAGAGCAAAAAACTTGGCTCAGTCAGTAATTTTTTCTGAAGCAGATTAACCTGATCCAAGATTGTAATATATCACATAAAAGTATATGCCGTTTGTTATGATTCCGAATTGACAATTTTCACTTCGGACGTTTTGTCAAGACGAACTGCATGACATTTACATTTTTCTAATAAACTTCTAAAATATCTTTAGAAAAGATATAGATATGTACAGTATATCTAGTACTTTAGTCGAAGAAAAAAATTTCATTTTATTTACAAGTGACTAACAGATTCACAAATTATGTATTTGCCAAAGCCAAATGTTTCCCTCATCTTATGCATGTTTCTTGAATATTTTATGTTTATTTGCATCCTGTCAAAAAAGAGAATGCCTGCCCGTATCCCAAAAATATTAATGGATGCTGACAAGTGCAAAAAATATGAAAATGTTTTAATTTAAGCCAAATGGAATAATTAATGAGGAGGAAACGAAGGAAACTCTGTTGAGCAAGTAAAACCAAAGAAATTTTCGTTAGTAACCTTTTAAGGCAAAAAAAGAGTGTAAAGAAGTGTGGAGAGTGGCAGAGTGAGTAAAGAACCTGATCGACGACAACATCTGTGAGAGCTGTCTGGAGAATGAGAGAGCCCCTACCCACTTCCGAGTGTCCCGCTTTTTCCAAGTCACAAATACAGTTTCTGAAGACAGACGTGGTGAGAACTGACCAAATATGTTCCTTGCCACCATCCAAAATTCTTCGATTTGCAAAAAAATCAGTAAGATTTAAATAAAATGCAATTTACTTATTTGTACAATGGGAAAAACGCCTGTTAGCGTGCTAGTAACTTTTCTTATTCCGACAAAAAAGTTGTTGTAGTATTTATTAGCGCAACAAGGGAACAAGTGAAATTAGATTTTCACGCCACCATTTCAGCTGACTACGTGAGAGAGTGTCTTTTGTATGCAGTAGTTCCTAATTTATAATTCCATGGCACGCTTTCATTCTCAAGAGCATATCTCAGCTGAAATTAAAAGTATCGCTGGCGTATGAATACACAAGATGCCTGTAGATACACGAATGTGTATGTGTGTCACACTTGCTCAAGAGCGCATTTCAACGCTAGAGTGAAAAACTTTTTCGGCGCCAAAGCAACAAAATATGTATGTACATAAACACATACACAACACACACACACGAAAAAGCAAACAGTCAAAATAATAATAAATATGTGTATTGCTAAGCGTTTTCCACTATTGGATAATCACCTTTGTTTGACCTTGACGAATGCGGGTAAATGTAAGGGAAAAAAATAAACAAACTAAAAGCAAGTCTGCAGTTTTAGCTGCAAATTCTTAAAACTTATATGCATACAAATAATTTTAAGCAAAATATGTTAAAGATACATATAAACAAAGAAAATTCGTACAAATTGTGATTGCTATTTTTCTACTTCATAGAAATTTGGTTTGTGCATCTGTGAGCTACAATAAGAGCGAACGGTCTTCGAAAATATTTTTCGGTTTCTTCAAAATGTATGGTTCGTCCATTGCAGCGTTCACCAACATTGCAATCATCTGCCCCTCCCACGCGAACCAACTGACTACATGCCTGCATGCGGCTAGGCGGAACCATGGCTAAGCTGTTGCCAAGTTATTAAATACGACACAATTTATTTTCCTATACTCGAAATTGGCCAATTCAAAATAGTTTAATTGAAATATTGCTTTGCTTTAAATAAGACGTTAACGAAAATACAAAAGAAACGTAGAAGAAAGAAAATAATCGTATTGCGATCGTGAAGGAAATATGGAGGAATATGTCGGTAAGTTGACATTCAGTAAGGACAAATGTTCTTTGGAACGGTATCATTGCGTGCGTGTGTGTGTGTGTGTGTGTGTGTGTGTGTGTGTGTGTGTGTGTGTGTGTGTTGCGGCACGTGCCATGTGCCGTCTCTGCGAAGAGACGCAGATGGGGCTCAATTGAGGGTATCCAATTTATTGTCATAATGAGTTTATGAGGCTTCTTATTACACGCACGTGTTAGAAATTCGCAACAACAAAATACAAAAAAAAAACCTATTTGATGAGATAAGACCGCAGACTGACTATATGCGAATTCGATTAGTATGCTTTGGTTTTGCAAGTCGCCATATGCACGCAAACTTATCAGAAAAAATTGTTGCCCAATTAATAGATAAAAGAAGAACTCACTACCGCTTAATATAAAAAAATGTTTCCAATAATAAAACCTTTAAGCATTTAAATTTCAAATACTTTTCCTAACTAGGAATATTATCTTTCACTAGCCTGATCCTTCCCCTTTTTTTTCGTATTTCATCAGAATGGTAATCACCGACAGCGAGGAGTGCAGGAAATATGTACAGGTAACCTAGATTAGGAAAACTTTCGAGCATCTCCTGTGTCTCTGTCTCGCCATCTTTAGACCTCGCTTAGGCGCTTCATAGCTTGTTGGACTGGCGGTGTCAGCTCTTTACGCTCGTATTCTAACAGATCACTACTTCTCGAACTGTTAAATGGATGGCCATCTAGTACTACCTACTGGGTGAAAGACAATCGTAATGGCGCGACAAGGTTGAAGAAAATCGAACACCGCGCTAAGCAGGAAAATTAGTTTTTCCATGGTATTGAACAGATAGTTTCAAGATTTTATAAATACGTTGAGGTTATGGAGAATTAAATTGAGAACTAAAAAATAATTGAACTCAGTTCGCTTTCTTTTCCATACTAATATCTACAATATATTGGACTCCCCTCGTAATGCTTCAAAACTTTTGATACAAATTTGAACGTCTTGCAAATAAGTATAAAGAGCCTCTTTTTGTTTAAAATATGCAACTGGAATGACGTAGAATTTCGTCTGTTATACTAATTCACCGCAAAACTGGTTCTTTCGATTAAATTGAGGTTAAATTGCGAAGTTGAAAGGAAAAAATAAAAATTACAAAAGAGTACGGAGTAGGCATATAGATTAAATGGCTGCTGGTTATAATTTAACAATCACGCCAAGATCACTTGAGCTGCCTTCAGTCGACTCTACTTCACATGAAGTTACGAGCAGCAGGCTACGACATGCCACTCAAAAATTTTGTCTCTCGATGTCGCGGATGAAAGCAAAAGTGCAGTGGCGTAGGCGCCATCGCGCTCGCCGCTCTCTTCTGCTTGGCACTGCGCCCAAAAGCAGTGATGCATTTGGGTGCGCTTTTTGCGCCTCAGACTGCAACGACGATGCACTTTGGCCGAATTTGTTATTGTTTTGATTTACAGCCGCCAAACGGAAGAGGGGCTGTTGTTGTAAATTTAAAGAGATTTTGTAGTGAAAATTCGTAACAGAGCAAAAAACAAGTATGTAGCTGAAAATTAATTTGCTAAACGAAAGCAAAAAAGAATGTGAGCTGGCAAACTAAGCAAACAAAATGTCGTAATCGAGGAGAGCATACAAAAATTAAGAAAATATAAAGTTAGGTTAGAATTTTGACTTCAAATTACGGAATGCAAAGGGGCTACATATTTAAAATTTCATCTTACTTGCACACAGTTTAGAAACTGTCTTTAAGTATTAATGGAAAATATTAAAATTGTTGTCATTTATTTCCAAAAGTAGAACACGCGCTCATTTGTACTATATAGAAATGCCAGTGTCCTTGACCCATGTCAAACTCATCCACGCCCAAAATTCCTGCAAAGGTCATGTTGCCCACAAAAAGCGGTAACGGAAATCAATAAGCTCTGCGCATGTTGAGCATTTATGCTAAAGTATGTATGCGCCCGAAAACTCAATTCATTTTCACAAAATCTGTGTCTCCGCGGTCGCCTTGCCGCTCCTACAAATGGGACACAGCATACATGCCTATGCCACCCAGCCCCATCCAAAGGCCACTTGAATGTAATAAAAAAGAAATGCCTTCACGAGCGCACATTTTATCGTAATTTTCTGTAGGTTGTTGTTTTTGCAAGGAGCTCGCACCCAAGCCCAAAGATCAAACAGTTACGAAAATATTCGAGGGTGAGAAATAATTTTAACCTTCACACCCACGCATAACCTTAATCGTTCTTCTCTTTAGTTCAGCTGTAGCAAGAAGGGGTGGCTGATGGAAAGACAGTTGGAGAAAGCATGCATATGTAAAAACTCACTTTGGGATCGGTCTCATAATAGAGCTGTTGTGTGCGAATCCAACGGCCGACCATGTTATCCTTGACCGTGTTGGCCAGTGCGAAGAAGTAATCCCGCAGAGTGGCCACATTACGATCCTTCACCTCCGTGTAATGCAAATGCCTGTTGAAGATCTTCTTCACGGCGGTGACATTGCCCACCTCGGCAATGCCGCGCACACTGATCTGCTTGCGGCGATCGGCATCGGTTTGCGGTTTAGCCATGTTCGATTTCCTCCTTGCGCTTGGAACACTTACGAAAAATGTAAGTTAATTCGAATAATTGTGCTTGTCGATTTCTCTACACACAGCACTTGGTAACTCCTTGGCAATTGCTAAAATTTTATGATTCTATTTTCTATGTTCTAAACCCAGAGCACACCAACTTGAACGACCGACCACGACAACCGTTCGCTTTCAACTCTGGAGCAGTTCGTTCTCTGCGCTGGGAGCTACCATGCCAAATTACAAGTGGGGAGCAGTGTCAGTGTTGCGTTGCTACTTGCATGAAAAGTGGCCAGCAAACGGTACTTTTCTGATAAGATAAAAGAAGGCATACAGGGGAGCAAATATTAAGCTTTTTTTGAATCGAAAACAGTGGAAAGAATGGAAAGTCAAAAAATCTTCTTCAGCTTGAGCAAACATTTTATGTAGACATTAAAAAGTTCACAAACATTTTTGGGTATAAAAAGTACTAACCGCAGCAGAATAACGCAAAAATCAGAGAGTGGCAGCAAAATGCAACTCTGACCGCTTCAAACAAGCAAAACAAATCAAATGAGCTGCGCGATTGGGAGAAAAAAACCGTTCTTTCATGCAACTTGCTCTTTTCCAAGCTCTTAAAACAGCTGCATGCTCTTAAATACGCTCTTTAGCTGTTTTTTTATTAAAAAAATGCACTGTTTGTTTGCTTATTTGAGCTTCTTCGGCTATAAAACGCATTCTAATTAGTATGCATGGCAGGATAGCAAGAAAAACTCCATGTGCGGTTTCTATTGACAAAATCGCTTGCATATGACCTTGTCAAAGGTCAGTCATGCGCAGTGTCACAAAGTTTCAAACAAAAACAAAATATGCAACAGCTGACCGAATGTTTTGATACAGCAGCGCATTCTGGCGTGTTTAGTTTGAAATTGAACAAATGTCAAAAGTGACGTTGTAACTTTGACAGATATCCAACAGCTGGCGCTTTTCAACAGGGGCGTGTAATAAAAAATATTAAGGGAATCTAGAGGTGAAAGGTTTTTAAATTACATATCATTTGCTTTATATGAAAGTTTTGAAAAATTCAGAGAACTTTATGATATAAACGCAACAGTCCGCAAAGAATGCTTAGGTCTAGCTTCCTTGTCTAGCAATAAACTGTGTGCACATGTTTTATGTTATGCAGAAGTGTCCGAATGAGAAGCTTTTTATTAAGTATTTTTACTTGCGTTATTTTTAGGCAATTTTCAGTTAAAAGAGCCGCTAATAGGTGAATTATTTTTTTATAATACAAATTTTTTAATAATGTTTCAGTTTAAAATTAACAACTTTTCTCTTTGTAAGTCGTTAAATCTTCAAAATAGAATCCAGGTTCTAAAGTATTGTCTAACATTTGCAGACTAAAACCAACTCATTATTAGACATATCGAATCAGATCGCCTTTATTATGGGTCCGTTTATTTTGGTTGGGAAAAGCATCTCTTAATGAAATGTCCCTTCATTCCTCCAGTTTTTCTGCAAGACTGCAAAGCTGTAACACCTCTCCTGGTGTTCCAACATTGTCCACTTTCTTATTTAGCTATATCATAACTGTGGAGCAAGAAGTAGCTCCCAAAAACTCGAGGGTTAACACCAGTTTTACCAGCATATCAGACCGATTCCTGTGTGTTCTCTGACCAACATGAGGGTGAGCTCATTTAGAGTCGAGCACTTACATATGTAGTTTAGGGACACATTGCAGTACCAGATTCGAGTCTATTAATGTCAAATTCAAAAATAGATTTTAACTAGAATTTGTTTGAATTTCTTTTGGCACTCTTCTTATTTTATTGAGCACCAATGTATGTCCTTAACTCATTTCGATACACTCTAAAAGCGCTCAAAAATGTACCCCATGGCAATTTTTCCTCTAACATAATGTTCAAAATTCTCACTAACGATTTAATTGAAAACATGAAGGTTACGATTTTATCGGTATATCGTAAATAGGGCCAACATACGTCCCCATTCACATTGGATATGTAATTCAGAGGAATATAAGCCAGACAGTTTTTATGGCTTCTTCGTGTGGAATTAGTGGAACATCCAACTATTGTTAGAAACTTATGAATAAAAATGAATATGCTGCAGTTTAAATTTGAATTGATTTTATTTTATTTAAATTTACTTTGCTGTTGTGGTTGTCAGTTTACCATTTTAATAATACGGAAATTATGTAAGATTTTTTTATCATAAATTCAAAGTCGCTGCAATCGGCTGCCTGCTGCTCTGTCAGCGCAAAGATGTTGGGCGCTGCTTTAGCTCATAGTGGAAATGATCGAGAGCATTATTAAATTTTATTTTTCTCTTTTGTTACTTTTTTTTAGAAAATGTATTATTTTACGCACTAAAAAATTAACTTTGATTTCTTTTTCTTTTGTAAATTACATGCAGATGAAAAATAGGAGCCTAGAGATGATTGTGAATCTTGATGATGACGTTCTTTGACTTGGTGCGACAATACTTTTTTCCATTTGTTTATTTATATGCTAATTATGCTTTTATTTATGTTTTCTTATACTTATTAATTTAAAATTTTAAAAGCATTTTAAAGGCAAAAGGACACAAGAAAATAACAATTGCAGCAAATAAAATTTGCTGGCTTATATAGTATATTTGAAGCTACTTTTCATTACTATTTAAAACTTTGCATTTATAAGCATTTATAAAAAAGCAAATAACAAAGAAGTGAAGTCATTGTTTTATATTTTATTTTACGAGTAAAAAATGTAATATACAATGTACTTATTCAATTGTAAAATGAATACATATAACGAAAACATATAGAAAGGCATTCGCTCAAGTTGAAAGCGTTGAATATCTCAATTTAATTGTGCCTTTAATTTTTCGCTACAATTTTGCAGCATTTAAAAAAAGCAAATTCAATAATACTTATATCAATTCTTTCTACCCGCTACTTTAAAATGTTTGCCATAAAAATTGACAGGACGCTGCAAAGAACTTTTCAAATTGTTACATAAAATGGCTTCTTTTGCTTGGGATTTTATGGAAATTACAATGTGAGGGAAAAAATTCTTAGAGCAATCTCTAAAAGAAATGCAGGTGGCACGTGAGGGTCGGGAGGCATTATCTTCTTCTTTAAATTCCTACACAGTTTTCAGCGCGCTCGCTCCAGGCTTCCTTTCCTTCAGATCATGTGCAATTAAAGACAATCTCCATCAAACTTACGATTTTTTGAAAGTCTCTACGACTGTTTTGGACTACAGAATACATCAAAAGTTTTGACTGCTAGTGGATATTTCCCTACATTAGAGATTGCCACAACTTCCCCCTTAAGTACAAGGTTTTACACTGCATTCCCATATGTAGGTAATAACATGCATTGTTGTAAATAAAAATTTCAATAAAACTAACCAAAATTAATGGAAATAAATAATGAAAACATAATTTGTATCTTTATCTTTAGTTGATTTCTTTTTATTAGGTTTTGTAATTCTCATTGTTGATGTTGTTGTTTGCTTGTTTCTTGCTTGCAATTATTCACATCTTTAAAATCAACAAACAAAACAAAACTACATTAATCTAAAATAGGAAAAAGCTTATGTTCATTTTTCATATTTTAAGCTAAAAGTGTTTGCTCGCTCTTATACTCTTGCTCTGAGTTACTTCATCGTCGCTAATCGTTCGTTTTCAGTTCAATCAAATTTAAAATGGTTAAAAAATTCAAACAAGTAATATTAAAAGAAAGATTTTACTACAAAATAAGCTGAATAGTTGGTAAGGTAGGAAGAAAAAGTACAATTTCTTTTTGATGACAATTTTTTGTTGTTTTTATGTATGTATATATATGAGAAATACATGCTTTTAACAAAATAGATTATGTATTTTTCTTTTTTGTAATAATAAAAGCGCAAATATAGAAGAATTTATAACAGTACATAATAATAATAAAAATTTTACAATCCTCATCAATATTTAAATATTCAGCAAGTGCTTGTGTGGGTTGTTACAAGGCCAAAATAAATACTATGAATTATGAATGAGTTCACATAATTCAGCGCAGTTCCAAGATTGCAACATAAATTTTGTTTAAGAGAAGCTGTCATTTGGTTTTGACTGCACACTTTTTCGACTTCTCGCAGAAAGTGCGTGCAAGTTCCTATAAAAGACAGTTTCCAATTTTTGCCATACTTCAATAATTAATTCCGTTGCAGTTGCTTTCGTTGTGCATACAACTTGCCTGTTCTTGTTCTTGCTGAGTTCTTGTTGTCGTAAAATTGGTATTGTTGGTTTGGGTAATTCCTTTTAAACATACTTGAATTTTCGTTTTGTTGTTTTATTTTAAATTAAATTGTTATGTTGGATTTTTCTTAAGTTTTAGTAATTGCAGTTACAATTTTGAAGTTGCCGCTGCTGTTACCGCTACTGTTCTTATGCGTAGCTGCAGTTGTAAATTGCTTTACTTGTCCTTGTCTGCCTCTGCAACAATGGGCTTCTTGCCAATTGGTATGGCAGTCTTGATTCTGCAAAACCAAAAATATGAGAAATTCGAAAAAACTGCCAAAATCTTGCTACTCGAGTTCAACTTACTTGTCAGTAATTTCTGTCAATTTGCTTCGTACCAAATCCAAATAAGTGTCGATCGATTGTTTGTTGTTCTCGTAAACTTTTGGTAAAGTGAACAATGAGACAAACGCTATATTGGGAAAAAAAGAAGCAGCAGAAATTGTAGTGAATTAATATTTCGATTTTACAAAATAAAAATAATAATAGGCGATGTTTTGTAATCCGTTACGGAAACTAAAAATTGAAGTATGACTGGAATTAAAAAAGTAATAGCGCATTGTTTCCGAAGTGAAATGGAACAGGCAAATCGGTACAATTTCAATTTCATTTCCGTACTAAACCGGATTGCAGAACAGACGCAAGATAATAATTCAATATTTGTATGAAACTTACTCAAAATGACCAAGGTCATGCCATTGAACCAGGCGCCGAGATAGGTCATCACCCACAGAATCACACCGAATTTAATCGAATCAACCAAATCCTCAACCAAGAACAATCGTCGCAGCTCAGCGGTGAAGCCGTTCACATGTGCAACAGCAACACCGGCAACATTCTGTACCTTCTCCTGTGACAGTGCCAAGTCGATTTCCAGATATTCTCTGCAAAGAAGAAAGGAATACAAAAAGTTATTCGCTTGTGCTTGACATAATCAAGATTAGAAGTGAATGAACTAAGGAAAGTCTTGGAAAAATGGATGTTTAGCCCAAAAGGGATATGTTTATTGTGCGCCTACTCAAAGAAAGCTTCCAAAAGCAGCAAGTCGACATGTCAGTTCCAACTCTTTGTGATTTTACTGACATGTTCTTCATGGCATTTTCCACGAAGACAATGTCTCAAATGATTGTATCTTGTCGACTACGAGTATACTCACTTGAAGGGATGTCCATCTGATGTCTTTTGTACGGCTTGCATTATGGATTTGTAGATTCTGAACGCCACGGTGCCGACCAGTGTCAGTAACGACAAATAGGCGAATACACTGATGACGGAGAAGCATGATATGGCCAGGAGTATGACGAGACCAGCACCAAACACAATACCGGATTTTTTCACATCACGCCAATAGATGAGTGACTCCACTGCGAGAAGAAATATTAATGGTATAATTAGTCTCATTGATAGATTTGAAGCGTGGGCGCGTAAATCGTTATGCGTGGAGGATACGCGTTTCATGCTATATCGGCTTGATTATAGTTTAAATGCTGTGAATTTATTCATAGTAAAAGAAACCGAGACCGAAATAGCATTTCAATTTTTTTTGAAATTTCATTTTGCTTTACGTTTTTTTTGGTTTGAACAAAACAAAAAAACAAATTTTCCATTTCAGTTTTTACAAAATAAAATCGAATTCGTTAGGTACAATTTTAAGCAGCAATTTTAGAAAGTGGTTTGAACCCTCACTTCGAATGTAATATTTATGTCCTAATCCTGATTTATGTCCTTTACCCGATCTTGAGCTATCAAGAAAACATTGAAACAGCGGAGTAAATTTGTAAAAAATACATAAAAATAAGTTGGTTTAAAAATTGTAAGCTTATCTGAAATATGTGAAAAATTTAGTCACTCAGCTCAAGCGATTTTTACCCAATAAGAAAACTTACTGAGCAATTAACAAAGAAATTTAAAATATTCAGCCGGGTAAATTCCGTCAGGGTAAGGGCTAAGTCAATAATCATACGTATGAATATCATAATCTCTTTGAAACTATTTCAGAGTCAGCTTTTAGTTCTTAATTTACTAGGATAAATTTTATGCAGTTATAAATTTGAAGATTGTAAAACTTCAGAATATTTCGGTGCTTTAAAAGTATCTGAAGGTTGAAAGCACACAGCTTAAGGGCACTGCTTTTCCCAAACTCGAGTGATTCCAAAATTTATATTAGAATTATCTCTCAACACATTCAAGACAAAATCAATGAAATTGGCGTCGAAAAAATGGACACAGTCATTTGCCCAACCAAATCCAATGAGCTACTTTTCAGTCTGAATGACAAACGACTTTCTGCCGCCTTCGACCATAAATTAGCTAATATATATTAATAAAAGCATATCTCGAAATTTCCAGCTGATAGCAAAAAAAAATATAATTTATTGGAATGCGAAAAACAATATAAAACCGCAGAAGAGGAGCAGCCAGAAGTGCCACAGAAGTGAAAAGATAAAAGTGAAAATTGCAGAAAAATATATTATAATTGTAAGAGGCAGCGCAGAGTAGAACAACAACAAAATTACGAAAAACAGCAGAACAATTTGTTAACAAACCGGGCCAGGCAGGGAGTCAGACAGACAGACAGACCGACCGACAGATAGACGGGCCAATCGGCGAAACAAAGAACCCTGTCGGAATGAAGAAGACAAAACAAGACTCAAACCTCAACAGATTCGGTATACGGATTTAAGATTTATTCTTGTGCAATATGAAATCAAATTTATAATTCTTTTAAGCAAATGTTGACGAATTTTACAAGAATTTTGCCATATTGCAGGAAGCTAAGAAGGACACATCTAGAGATGGCAATTTCCTCTATTGACGATGAATCAAACTTTGTTGCAAACTTTTGAAACAAATTGGAGATTTTTCTTTTGGATTTGATTTGTGTTGTCATGTTGCTTCAACAATGCAGATTCGTGTAGGTGTATCTCATAATTTTGCGAATGGTTGGGATAAACAGTTGCTGGTAGCTCCTTAATTACTTCAACTATAAAGCACTTTCTTTCGAATTAGTACAATTTCCTGCAGGGAAGCAGCTCAATCGCACACACACACACACACACCCCTGCAAATACACCACAAACACACACACACGAGTGCGCCTGCACCGATTACACACAAATATCAATTATGCAATCTGTTGGCTATGAGAGCAGCACTTTTGCCGCGGCATACAATATGGTAGATTCTTTTTATAAGATTCTCGGGATTGGCACACAAAAACTTTTCATTAATGCACTTGCAGCGAATTCATAATTACATGTAGACATTTTCTCGTTGTTGTTGTTGTTGTTGTGAGGGCACCAATTGCAGACGGAATACAATTTTCAATAATAAAAATTAAATAAATATTTAAATTGTAAGAGAAAGGAATTTTCCCTGGGGGCGAGTGTAGCGCGCGCGCGTTCGTACCAACTGAAAAGTAAAAACGCGTGCGAGTGGCGGCCGAGTTTAGAAAAATGCTACGGAAATGAGATGAAATGTTGCTGTCATGGCAGCAGCAGCAGCAGCAGCGAAGCAAACAAAACTTGAGAATGATTTGTTGGAATATTTACTGAGGAAAAATCCCAAACAGCTGAAAATTTCTCAGTAGAGATGAGCTAGCAAAGCAAAGAAAAGAAAAGCGTGTGCGTAGCTTTGCTTGGGCTAAGCAATGCGAGGGAGGAGTGGTGGAGGTTTGGATGGGTGTAGCAAGAGCGGACAGAATAATGTCCGGCGGTGAGCGATGGAGTGATGAGGCGACGAAAGGCCACTAGTCGATTTGAACTGCTGTATTGGCGTTTACTGATAATGCAATCATTTTTCATCATGGAAAATTGCAAGTCTTTTGCAGTTCAGTGAGTTTTAAGAAAATTTAGCCAATAAAAAGAGACAACACAGCAGAAAGCTCGTTACAACGCAATTGCAGTATATACAATTTAAGCAAAATATTTATAATTCCAAGCCGGTTGCGTATCATATTCCTTTGTAAGAGACTGCAATTCAGTGAAATAATGCACATGCAGCGAAAAATTTTGAAATTTAAATTCGAATTTTCTTCATTAAGTACATATACAAAAAGATAGAATCTCATGCTCGGAGATAAACATACCCTGCTTGTATTTTGAAATAAGCAAAGCACAAAGCATTATTAAAAATAGACACAAACTAAACAGGCAAGCGATAAATTTTTGAAAAAAAAGACACAAAAATCGAACAGCTCAGCTAAACAACAAGATAAAAGCGCATTTTTCAGATACGTTTTACCGCAAATATAACCGGCAAAAGATACATATTGCGGTTTTTGTTAAAATAAATGAAAACTTAAGTTGATGAGAATTCCAGAAAAGATAATTGAAAACTAAAAAAAAAAACTGTAAACTCATCTACTGCATAATCACATTTTCAGGCTTAGCTTGCTTTTCAACTAAGCCCTCGATATTAAAAAGAATAAAATCAGTTGAAAATCTCTACGAATTTGCCATTAAAAATTCAGTGCGTGATTTCTCTTGCTTTTGACTACAAAATTATGCTCATTTCGGCGGTTTTACCAACAGAACTCGTTAGCAACAAATAAACTAAAAGCTTATAAAAAGAAGTTCATCGTAATTCCTTTCACTTTACAGAAAAAAGCAGAGAAATCATTGACAAAGACTACAAGAAAGCTTAACTCAAATTCACTTAGGAAATGTATGAAATTCTCTGTAGCTACAGTAAAAAAAGGTACTATAACATCGAATTTGACCCACTGACGAATGCCCTGAGAGCTGCTGGTATCAAAAAACAAAATGAATTGACTGCAGATTGAGATTCAACTACTCGCTTTAAAATACAAGATTTTGTACAAATGCAAAGTAAAAGCACAGAAAAAATGCAGCAAGTCGAATCTCAAAAGAGTCTGTACGGAATTGTTAAGCAACATCCAAAGATTTGTGGAAAAGCAAAGAGAAAAAGAGAAAGGGAAAACGTGTTTATTTTTTGTATTAAAGTATTTGAAAGCCAGTTTCTAGTTTTATTCAAAAATATGCAAATTTATTGGGAAGCTTTCAAATAGGTTGGTTATCCACAAACTTTTCCACAGAAACTCAAATTATATACGATGCTGAGTGCTTGCTTGCAGCGGCGCACCTACGAACAATTTGAGGGGGTTTCGATTTTGTGAGAGCTTTTCTTAAACGCAATTTGTACGAGGCTATAAAAGGCATCAAACTAGGAAGTAAATTATTTGAATAAAAGCTCCTTTTCTATATCATTTGCGAGTTCTCAAGAATTAAAAATTTGTCTAAAGAAGTTAATTTTTGTAGCAATCATTTCCAAAGTAAAAGACATACGCCAGCGAACAAAAGTCACATACACAGACAATCTTTAAGCGAATGAAATAGTAGGACGATATCAAATCCTAGTCTTCGGGAGAATAGAATCGGCTCAGTCAGTATATTATATTGCTTACAAGTAATTTTTCCTTTTTCACTTCCTTATTTTTTGCCAGAACTCTAAATTTGTTCGTCATGTCTAACCATTTTGGAAGGGGTTTCAACCAGATCACTTCCCATGGGTGCGCCTCTGGTTTACATCTACATGTTTGATTGACTGTTCAACATTATGAAAGACAGTTAGTCTTATATAACTGGAAACTTGCATACATAAGTCTGGAAAAACTTATACATTGCCACGTAAAACACTCGCTCTCTGGCGTTTTCAAAAAACTAATTAGATAGATGGAGCGATATTGCTCAATGAAGTGCGGATATCATTATGCATCTATATATGTATTCTGTTCAGACCGAATGTGCTTTATTGCTTACTCATTAAAAGTCGGTGGTGCATGCAGACCGATCTTTGAACTAAGCTATCGGTTAAGAAGATGGCAAACGGCAAACGTTTTCCCGCAGAAAATGCGGGGAATCTGTCTCTGACGAAACTCTCAAGAATCTGCTGTGTCTCTGCGCCGTCATCTCTAGCTCTTGCCTAACCTGCTTGTGAGTCCCATGGCTTAATGTGCTAAAGGTGGCCCGACAGCTAGAAATCAACTATCTACTGAAGTGTGCGAGAAATTCTCCTATTCTTATTTATCACTACTTGCCGGACTCACAACTCATCTGCGACTTGCATCGCCAAGGACCCAAGGGAACCTATGCGTGATCCACCAGTATAACATAACCTATCAGCAATATAGTTTTTTATTAAAATAAGCTGGAATGGTTTCCGAGAAAGATATATGTACATGTAAAAAGTCTCACTGCATAAGTTTATCAAAGCGCATCAAAATTGCAGTGAAATTTAAAGAAATTCATTATCTTTTCAAAAACAGCCTGCCATTTCTTTAGCTTATCAGATCGGGACTTTTGGAAGTACCATACCAATGCCCAAATAAAAACATATTTTGCAGATAAGCCTGAGCATACACAGACAAAGTAAAGACAAGCAGAAGTTAAATTTGAACAAAAATAACTATAAAAATTTGCAGAATGTATCAATATCATAAATTAGAATAAGCAAAAGAAGAATAAAAGGAAAAGTGAAGTCAGCAGAAAACTTTAGCTGTTGCCAAGCGCGGAATGGGGAATGGTGTATGTGGTGGCGCATGAACACACCAGGCCAACAATCGTGAGCAGAGAACGCGTGCGTGCGTGGCAAACCAAAATTGAAACTCAGTCAAAAAATTTAACAATTTGGAAAGTGTATTAAAAAAGAAAAGTTTAAAAAAATTGCAAGAATGCAAAAAAGATGAACTGTTCAGGCAAGCCTTTTGCCAGGCGGAACTGCAAAGCAACAAAACTCAAGCGGCCTTGAGTAGGAAGCAGCGTGTGAGTGGAGGCAAATATTTGTACAGGTGCGTGTGGCCACGTTGACAAAAGACAACAACAACAAGCTGGACAGAGACAAAACGTGTTGGTTTGAGGGCGCTGTCAGCAGTCAAGAGCATGCGCTATCACGAATCGTCAATTCGACAGCAGAGTATGTAATCTATCGAATGCGCAGTCGAGTGCAGAATTACTGCAATACGGAGATAATGACGGAAGCCTTATCGCTGTCAGACCGAGCGCCACATAGACAGACAGTGAGTCAGCCACAGTAGACTGGGCGCTGGGGCACAAAAGGGCGTTGTTGTTGCTGGAACTGCAATTACCTGGGCCACGTTCGGGCAGTTGGGCGGCGCCGGAGTTGTTGCGTGCAAATCTTCTACTGCTGCCAGCCATTTTTATATTAAGTATTGTTGTTGTTGTTGTTGTAGGGAAAACGCGTCAAGAGGTAAGCTTAATGGGCTTGTCTTTTTGACGTGCAAATTTGCGTGTGAAATGCAAATTTAAAAATCAAACACACAAAAAGGCACTTTTTCTGGTGTTGTTGTTATTGTTGTGAGCGTGTTGTTGTTTCTGCTAGTAACACATTAGAAGAAGACACACACACAAAATCTTTACTCTGAAGAGCAGTCGTCGCAAGAAATAAATTCAAATAAAGTGAATTCCTTTTCAAATCGCAGCGATTCTGCAGACCGCCAACGATTCTTTTTAAACGACGTACACGTAAAGACTGAAAGCCAGAAATTCGAAACTCAACTGAAATCGGAAAACCACTTGGAGCGCTGGAATTCGCTCATTGTTGTTGTTGTTGTTGTTATTATTATGTGTTTTGCTTTTGAAGTTGCAACGCCGATGATGGAGACAACGACGCCGACGCTCCATACTCGTACACATAATACACAAGTTGTTGTTATTGTAGCGGCTCTTGTATTGTCTTGAGCGCTCCCTGCTTGGAACGGGTTTTGAATTTCAGGTTATGAAGTGTCGGCTACGTTGCGAGTCGCCACCGCCGCTGCGAGTAGATACTCTTGAGCTCTGAACTTGTTGTTGTTGCTATTTATTTTGGAGAGCGAGTGGGACATACTTGGCGCTCGCTGCTGTGTGCTGTTTACTATATGCGGATTAATCTGCTTAGAAGGGTGCACAGTGGTGCAAACAGCGAGATACAGTAAAGATAAACACATAAGATATGTTTTTATTTTTATCAGCATAAATAAATCGCTTGGCTTGTGAGTCGGGAACGCTGATTCTTTTTACAGAAATCTCATTGGAAGAATTGTTGAATAGTTTTAGGCTTAAATTTTGAGTATCATTATAAGCCTTAAACTATGCAACATTTTTTTCGAGTTTTTACTTTTGAGCAGAGGTCCAACCAGTTACGATGTTTCAATAAAAATCATGTATTAGCTGTTGTTTTATCGTTATTTTTTTGGAAAATCAAAAATCAATCATTGATCGTTAGTTTTTCGATCAAAATCAAAAATCAATCATTGATCGATAATTTCTCGAACAAAAATACAAGTCAATTATTGATCGTTATTTTTTCGATATGAATCATAAATCAATCATTGATCGATAGTTTCTCGAAAAAAATACAATTCTGATTATGTATTTGTTTGCAATGCAAAATAAAAGCAAACTATTGATCATTACTTTTTTCGAATAACGAAATTTCATCGAATTTTATTATATTAGATGACTAATCGCGATTCAATATACTACTATGACAAAATATTAATTGAAGTGACAATCAATTATGAATGTAGGGCTAGAGTAGGGCTGTAGATCTTTAACAAAGCTCATGACTGTCGAGCAATAAAAAGCAAGGTAATATTCTAGCCTGTATAATATCATTTTTAAATGTACATAAAAGTTGTAAACTGGCCACTGTAATCGGCGTAAAACAAATTATTCGTATTAAAATAAAATTAGTGAGCAGTGATACAGACACTTGTGGCTGGCGTCATCACACAACCACCACTTCATCATCGCCACCATCATACAAACTAAAACTTATTGCGAGCTCACCAAGTAACCCACAATTTAATGGAACAACGACGGAGCAGTCAGTTATGGAGCGGCAGCAGAGAGCACGATCTCAGCGAAAGTATAGATTGGCATGCGGGCTTTTTGGTAGTAAATTTCGACTCTCTCGCTCATGTCGTCTTATGCCAACTATGAGCGCTACTACTACTACTCACATGACAAATCAAGCGACGTGCCACGAAGTGATGATACTACAACGTGTCAATATGGCTTCGTGCTTGCTGCTGGCGATTGTCGTTTCATCGGCATTCGGACTGAATCGAAATGTCTACATACAATGTGAGGTGGGTGCGCGCGCGCTTGTAGAGAATGGCGGAGCAGGCGTGATTCATGTGGAGCACGCCAGCCATGTAGACATATGGAAGAGTGGCGACATGTATGAACGGCGCATAGAAACGTCGATTAAAAATTTGGAGCTTGGATTTGGATAGAGCTTGAAGCGGATTTTTGCAAAGTTTGCTAACGTCAAAAAGTGCAACTTTAATATCAGAGAATTTTTTTAAAGACAGTTGAGGAAAGCAATCAGAAGATAGACTTTACCTGATCTCTTACTCCAACCACTTTCATTAAGAAACCGCAAGATATCATCGCCCGAAGCACGAAAACGTGCGAGCAATTAAATTAAAGCTTAAGCATACCGAAGTTGCATGCAAATCCCATTGCATCAGCGTCTGGCCAAAGAGAGCGGCTATTTGCGAACGGTCAACGAACTCGCGCTACTTGCATTAACTGCAGATGCAGTACTGCAAAGCTTGCCGGTAAAACAATTGAGAGTGTAAGAAGTGGATGGTTGGGTGGGGAGGGGGGAATTAAAGGTCGTTGAAGCGTACAATTGAATTGCGTAGATACGCAAGTCGAAGCGGACTGCAGTGAAAACAAATGCCAGCAATCAGAAAAAGTTCAAGAACATTCGCCGCAATGCATCTGAAAGTACAAAGTATAATATAAAAGAGAAAGATAGCGATGCGATAGAGATGCGCAGTCAATAAGCCAAAATATAGCAGTAATTAACCCGCTGATGCCAGGTTTTTTTTTTGTTTAACTAGCAGTTTGTTTGCATGTTTATTAGGAGTCGCCAATATTTCGCTTCGCAATTTAGCGTGGGAAAATCGTACAGTGATAAGTTTTATAGGAAAAATTTAAAAAAATATACATATGCCTTTAAAATAAAAAAAAATTGCTGTTTTGTTTGTTAAAGGTTAATACTACAACTAAGAAATTGCCAAAAAAACTTGGTGAGAAAAAGTTAATATGGGTGCGTATCTACGGTGATTATATATATATTTGAATTTGAAATAGAGTATCCGCCGCTTAATAGAACCTACAGCTCGGGCAAAAAAAGGTACAAAAGATACACACATTTAACCCGGTTAATTGGTTAAAAATGTGTGTTTCAGAAAAGAAAAATACATACAAATTTCCCCGTTTAATTAACCAAAATTATGGAAAAATTGACTAGTCAAACATGCAAAGGGTTAAAGGCAAATATGCTACAGCGCAAATGCTAGACACACCCAAACTAAAATAAGCGCAATGTCCACCTTAAAGTTTTTACAACGATTTGGTCGGATCGCGTGTGCCACTTCGCTCACCAACCAAATGACATCATAATCGAATTATCTGCATGTGTATGTGTGTGTGTGTGAATTCCATTCCGGTGGCACTTACATACAATGTCCAACACCCCAGCGAACGCAGCGGCACTGCGTCTGCCCCCTCCATTCAAAAGCAATTGCGTTCTAGCCATCGGCGTTGGCAATAAATTAAATCGCTTATTTTTGCACGTACTCAGCGTGTTTGTCGCTGCTACCATTTTTGTTTGGTCTTTGTAATAAGTATACAAACAGACGCACAGACAAGCCGACAGCGCAAATGGAGGCAAATGATATCATCCTGCCAAAGTGAGGCATCACTTCAAAAGCAGTCAATTTGCTTGAATTGCCGTCAAAATTTCAAAATTTCAAAATTTTTACGCGATTTATTCATATTTTTTTTAAAAACATTTATCAACAAGTCAATTTGCCATAAAAAATCTTTTGATTTAGAAATGTTCTAATAGTGTGTCGATATCGCTACGACATAAAAAGTTACGATTTCCCAGGCAATCACATTTAATGTAAAGATTTGAGCAGTTGCAATGTCATCGCAACAAACTTTTAATTTTACCACATTTCGGACCTAAAAAATTTATACAAAACTTAGGCAAATAAATTGTGTATCTCCTTCTCAAATTAGTACTAAAATAAAGTGTGTGAAGCGAGGTTTTGACCTGTCCATATCCACATGAGAGCAGAAGAAGAGTCTATCGAGCTAGACCATCGAGCTAGACCGAAAAATTATCTCCTAACAATATCGTTTGAATTGCTAGGCCGAAGTGCCACCAGTTCATTCATCATTTTAAATGCAAACCGACTACTTCTAGGATTCTATGAGTATTTAATGGAATATTGCGTTGCCTAATTTTAGGCGCCTTCGTGTATAAATGATTGGCGATCGGGCGATCGTTTCTGTTGTGCGATTTTCCTACATTTCTCAAGGAAAATATATTTGGTTCATAGTAGACACAGAAAGTTTCTGATATAAGTAGAAAGTTTCTGATATAAGAAAAAGGTATTTATGTACTACGTGTCTAGCTCTGGTATTCAGATTCGTTTTTGATACGCACTTTTTGCCATCGATTTAAGATTTGCTTAAAAATTAGAAGGTTTACGATTCGAAATTCAATCATTTTCCTATACATACATATGACGCGCCCAGAGCAAAAACGACTTTTATACCTGCACAGCGCATGTGCGCAATGAGGCGAAAATTGACACTCGAAGCGTTTTTGCTCTGTGCGCGTCATATGTATGTATGCCATTAACATGCTTTGAACAAATTAACGCTCTGTCGCTTTTAAAGGTCCCAAGCTGCCATGATTTTTGTAATTTTTTGGGGGGGTTTTTAAAACACGAGGTAGTAATGAGTTAAGTTCATAGCGAAATCTATACATTTGTATTTATTTTACGATTGAAAGTTTTTAGCATATGGTAGCTGACGTCGACAAAAATTTAGAAGCAAATTATTACATAATTTTAGGGCCAGCATTTGTCAGAGAAAAACACATAAATCAGAGGGAAAGAAGAATAAATGCAATTAAAAGAAAATGCATAACGAAAGAGGCAAAATTTTGTATGAAGACTGACGTCATTGGCAAAGTGTGTGACAGTAGCATAAACTTTTTAAGGCATGTGCAAAAATTTAGCCATAGAATTATAACAAATCTTTAAAAATGTAAAAGATGTTCATTATTTGCCTGAAAGTTTTGGCTTTTCTATGAAATAGTTCGATTTTACAATGGAATATTGCCAAGTTTGAGATTCTATCATAATAATCGCGATGCATTGTATTTCGATCTTTGCTCAAGTTCAAAAGTCAAGCATGCGTGAATTTGATTGATTGCTGCTATTCCAGAAAATATGGACAGCGAAGCAGGAGAACCGCAGCTGAATGCCAATGAAATATCAATAGAAAAAATTTTGAACTTTACCTTAAAGTATTAAATAACGATTAATGCTATACTGAAAATATTTCGATGCAACTAGCAGACAAACGTTTATTATGAAGGAGAACAGCATGTCTTTGAGAGAGAGAGAGAGAGAGAGAAGGAAAGCAGAGGGCTACAAATAATTAAGCTCGCACATGATTAATTTCAAAATTAGATAAAATATATTCGCCGGCATTGCTTGCAACTTTCGGGCGCCTTTCAAATGTATGCACAAATTTCACTGCATACACTAGCAAATATTTTTAGCTTTTTGTCAATATACACTTTTTTTGTAAGATAAAAAAAAAGATAGTGAAAAATTGTTGGTTGGGTTGGCATTATATGCCACCGCTTGAAATAATTTAAGTCTAATATTGAATGGCACTTCCTGCTTAAAAAGCTAACTAGCATTTATTTATAAGTCACTGTTTTTAACACTTCATTATACTTACAAGATTCCCGATTCAAGGGCAAATCACGCAGCTCGCACGCTGCGCCCAGAATTCCTTTTAATGTGTCTAAAGCGGCCATTTTTTGCACAATATTTCTATTATAAAACTGAGTTCAAAAAAAGTGCACGAAACTCTTTTGGCAAGTTAATTATTTTTGACTGAAATTTAAAATGAAGGCATAATTTAATTTAATTCACAATCACGCAGAAAATAGCACGAAATGCAACTGCAGGCATTAAGTGAATTTCCACTACTGATTCGAAAGTGAAGAGCAGGCGCAAATACACAGCAACAAGACCCATGCGTTATCAATTCTTGATTTCGATTTCTGCTACGCGGCGGTAGACACGACGCGATAAGGCAGAGGTTACTTTGTTTTGGTCGAAAATACTGGTATACTGATCAAATGTATTATCACGTTCACAGCGTGTCATTATCAGGGCGATGGCGGAGCGAGGAGCGCGACGTATGTAGATGGCTACGTCGACGACGCGACGTAAAAGATTAACGAACTCGCTGCGAGCCACACGAATGCACATTATATAAGGGACAAGAGCAGTGTTTAATAAATGATAGTGCAAAATTTAACAATGTCAGGCAGATAAACGTGAAATTGTACACTAAAAAAAAAGTGAAGTGAAGAAAGAGAAGTGCATTTTTTAACTAAAAAAACTGCAATTATTTCGATTTGATAGTTTTAATATTTATAAATATTGGCAACATTTTTGAATAGCCGCTTTTTGCCAGAGTGATGAGTACAAAAATATATGCCGAAAAGATTTAAGAAATTTGCCGACAGCAAAGAAAAAAAATGCCGCAAAGATTCTTTGTAATTTATGTCTTTCAAAAACTGTTAGCAGTTGATTGTTATTTTAGATGCTCGAAAGTTCACTTAAGAATAGTTATTCCGTAAATTTTATGCAATTTATTCACCGTCACTCAATCGTCGACAACACAATAACTAAGATGAAAACGTGTGCGCACACTTCGGCATGCCACGAACTAAAGGGAAAATTTCGCTCAAAATTACACAAAGGCGTGCATAAAATTGAAAAACATGAACGTTTCGTACGAACGTTTTTCAAATCAAGGCATCAAACTTTAAAATACCAATTAGAACAACAACAGCAACACGAGGAAAAACCACAGCGCGCAACTAAACTTTCGAAAATAGATTCAACGAAAAGAACGCTTGGATACGCGGACGACAGGACAGAGCTGTTGTCGCTGTTGCTGCTTTTACAAAATCAAATATTTAAATGATCGCGACGACATGGGACAAAAATCTAAAATTTTGGCATTTTTCAGCTGCGCCGCTGTCAGGTCAGTAGTCAAGTCAAAAATTGCTGATCTTTGATGAAAATAAATTAAAATTAATTTGGAAGCACACAAAAAAATGCTTAAAAATATAAATAATAGAAGAAAGTACACTAGAGTAGTAAAGCACAGCTAATGCGATCAGTTATTGTGAACGTTTTTTCCGATGCGAGGCAGAGCACGTTGTAAATACGCGTTGACAACGACGAAGTCCGTTCATAAACTAAATAACAATTTCGTTTGGTTTGCTACTGCAATTATTTTGAGAGCAAATGTACGTACGGCGATCAGCGATCACACATTGCTGATCATCACCAGTAGCAGCAATTGGCTTGAAGGCAGCGAAGGCAGTGGCGGCAACAACAATGCGAGTAACGACGGCGACAAAAGAAAACTAGCATAGCATCGTCAAAGTGCCTGCGCCCTCATGCATAGAAAAACATTTAAGCTGGCAATTGAAAACGTAAATATGTACTATGGCCTGCCTACGGGTGTGAGACTTGCCTGGGAACAGCGGAAAGGCGAGGTACATAGACGCATCGACAGAAGAAAGGGCAAACGCAGAGGCTCACAAACAGTTTCCAGATATCAAAGTGCAGGTATTAACAATAAATAGTGTGCAGGTAAACAGCAAAATTTTCCATTATCAGACGTTGATAAACAAGGGCTGCATATAAAATGTCTATTTCCCTCTCTTTCCTACACTCTGAAAATTTGTCATAGCCATAAAAAAATATGTATTCTTCATATCATAAGCATTTCAGAGCTGTACAAAAAGTACAAGTCATTATTACTGGCATAAAATATGTAAAAACTAATGTCTTACATATATTATGTAATGACTTCGATTTCTTAAGCTCGGATTATTGACTTCAATTGTTTAAATTATTTTGCATTGTTTTACGTTGTTGCTGAAAATGTCCTGTAAGAATGTGTAAATGTTATTCGAAAACTTAATCATAAATTTAGCAGGTATTTTACATAACGATTGCGTCAATAATACCAATTACTGAGTGGATATGCCGCCTAAAGCTCTGTCAACTTATTTACATTTTATTTAAAGACTAGAAATTAAAAGTATCTAGCTAGGCCTTTCCATGCAGGCATTCTGAACTATTTTCCTGTAGAAGAAGTTTCAAGATTTCAGAATACATTTCTTAGCTCTTAATAAAATAAAATTAACGTTTTTTTTTAAATTTGATGCGTCTTCAGTTCAGCAGCAGTAAAAATATATTGGTTAAGAATATCTTTAATTAAATTTAATCATTTATTTATTTATTTAATTTATTTAATCATATTTTATGCATTTTCAAATATATATGTATGTACATAAATTCATGTTCCACATTTCGATCAAAATGAAAGTAGAACGGAGTTGAATTAGAATTCCTTCTCAAATCGATCACGAAAGAAAGCAAATGTGAAATATGGCAGACATTTTTTTTTCTGAGTGTAAGCGTAATAACAATATACATATATGTATGTATGTATGTAGAAACAAGTGCCTAAACAGTTAGTTATACGAGTATGTGCTCATACATAATAAAAATGCAATAAAATCAAAGATCAGTGACATAAGGCACAGATTTTGATCGCGGGTGATTTCATATGAAAAACCATAAAGAAAATTATAGAGGAATCTTGCAAAAATTAATGATCTTCTCTTTGCTCTTTTACTATGCGTCTACAAAAAAAGTTTCTTTGACAAATTTTGACTCTTTATATTGATGTTGTTGTTGTTGTTGTAGCAAATGTCAAAAATGCA
This sequence comes from Neria commutata, assembly GCA_963457695.1. NCBI lineage: Eukaryota > Metazoa > Arthropoda > Insecta > Diptera > Micropezidae > Neria > Neria commutata. The sequence continues at coordinate 14,082,354 of OY735246.1, forward strand.
TGAGAGCAAAAATGATAAATGAAAAGGTTCCAATACTAGAAAGTACCTTTTCGTCTTCTTTAGTTTTTCCTCTTTGGCCAATGAAACCGATTTTCCGGAAAGAAAGATGTACTTGTGTAAATTGGAATTTTGGCATAATTCACCTAATATCAGTTGATGTTCTTTTTGCTTTTAAAGCTCTCAAATAATATCGTCAGATTTTTGAAGATTAAAATAAACGTACAATTCCATAATTTTGTGCCCATCTTTTTAATCCTCCAACTATGCTCATTAACGTCATACATATACAAGACACCATAAGAGCAGGGTAAAATAATGCTGCGACAAACACGAACGGGACAAGAAAGAGTGACAAATTGCTGAAAAGCTAAAATTAGCCAAAAGGCACAAAAACAAATTTTGCAAAAATTTGCTAACTCACAAAAAAAACAGAAAAAATAATAATGGCAAATATCATAAAAGCAGAACTGCAAAGCGAAACGAATAAATTGATGATGAATGAAGTACAAAAAAAAATAAGAAAGAATTACCGCAGCGCATAAAAGAGAAGGAGAACGAGAGCGCGCAATTTGTTTATAACAATTTCAATTGCAATTTATTAGCGAGCAGAGCTGCCGAAAAATTTCAAGGTTAATTTCTTATTTTTGCGCTTTGCCCGAGTAAAAATCTCAGAGCAGACTCTCTTCAAACCGCTTCAAACATGTATGAACCGGTTCGTATGAGAGCCGAGTGACCAGATTTTAAAGGAAATTCTGCTGGTCGAGTTAGAGATTATTACAATTATGTATTACTCATATTTCCATTTGTATATAGAATTCTCTTCTTTTTTTATCAGCATCACAAAAAGTGACGTCATCCCACCATGAAGTCTAGAATAAACAACTGTATCGTTGAACGAGTTTTGCCGGCTTCTTGCAGATTGTAATATTTATTTTTGTAAACACAATAAATGAGCTGTTATTTTTGAAAGTGGAATAAGTCCATTTTTTACAAAAATGTAGATAATGGCAGTTATAGATAAAACTTTTTATAATCTTTCTATGGGCAAAAAATTTATGGTCCAAAAAATTTTAGATTCTAGTATTTGGGAGATGGAAGTTTTACCAGTGTTGACACTGAGAGTGAAATGTAAACAATGAAATATCTCGCAATAACAGAAAGTGGACTTATTCCACTTTCAAAAATAACAGCTCAAATATTGTTTTCTTGATAAGCAGCAAGTGCCGGTTTCATTTTACTATATTTAGAAGCATGGAAAAGTGTAAATACGTGCAAATCGCTTTTGTTTATTAACAAAAATATGCAAATTAGCAAAGGTTAAAAAATAGACTCGCAAGAGCGACAGACACAGACTCGGGACTGGATCGTTAAGTATGATCTAATGCCACTTTTGCTCTCTGCAGAAGAGTGCAAAATTCTACTGCGTCTTGAAAAATATTTTGCCATAAATTTAAGGCTGAAGAGTAACGTTTAGCAAGTTTATTTTATTGATAAAGCTGTATATGCATAAACAAGAAAAATTGCATGACTAACGGTTAAAATAAATTTTAAAAAAACCGGCCGGCAAAGTATAAATAGAAGCAAAATAATAATGTGGGCTTGATGTATAGCAGTTGTTTTACAAGTAGAAAATGTAATAGACCGTAGAAGAACAGCAATTAAAAACCCACTTAAATTGCAAAGTGTTTGCCAAAATTGGAAGAAACGAGAGATACAAAATTCGAAAGTAAAAAAGCGTTTGAATGAAATTGCAAGACACGCTACGGTTTCGCTTGGGTTCATCAAAAATGCGAATTCATAAGATTGGCTGATAAAGATACAAAGATACTGAATGAGTCAGGTGGGCGAAACTTGCTACTTTAGAGCGCTATTTCGCACTGTCGTTAGAAACATGTTTCTATCGAAGCGCATTAATCTGATGTCAATTATCTGTGAAGACAAAATAATTCGGCTTCAAAAAAACTTTGGAACGAGTTTTCATGTTCTTAACGAGACAGGAACGTATAAAAAAGAGTTTAGAGATAAAGCAAGATCTGCTTGTACTCCATGACAATCTTCTACTACTAAACAAAATGATTCTTTCGCAGAAACACAAAAAATTTTTATCATAAAACTATCTTTTCTCGTTCTAGTCGAGGGAGTTCTCTTATCACCTTTTGCTACTTTCAGTAAGACAATTTTAGTTCACTCTGTAGGTATCGTGGGCATAAGCACGAGGTATTCAGTAATGCTTACACGTTAAAAAGACATCATACGTCATGTTCCATAATTCATTTTCGATCAAAGATGATGTGAAGTCGATAGAAATAAAAGTTGTTTTCATACTCAAAACGATTTCGATGGAAAGTGAAAAGCGGAAATAGTAAAATATTTATAGTTATTCGATATGCTTTGAATTTCTTGCTTATAGTATTTGAATGTTTCGATCGAAAGTAAAATGTGAAATATGGCTGAACAGTTTTACATGTTTTGAATTTTATGAAGTTCATTTCACTGATTCCTTGTCAATTCGATGAGATATAAATATGTAATTATATTAAGTTCCACAAAATGTTAAGGTCGTTTAACTTGATGTTTTTCATTCTTTGTGACTAATGCTAGTTATTAATATGATTTTCAACTTTTAGAACTAGTATGTAAATTAAATTAAAGAAATAGCTAAATAATGAACGGCGAAGGCCTTCTTTAGTTCTTATAAGTTGAAAGATTTTCGTATGCGTTCTGAGATTAACCTAATCAACCCATTATGCTATTGATCGAAAAACGAACCGGTAAAAAAATACTTGTTGTTGTTTAAAAATATTAAATTGTCGGTTTTTTTGTATCTCTGCCTAAAGGTACTTTCTCCATGCCATAATTAAGTGAAATATATGGCTAACGAGCAGAAAATCCATAATCTTTTATTTGTAAAATTTTTTGCACATAATTAACGTTTTGTTAATTGAGAATGCGCGGCTCAACGTTAGACATACAAATTAGATTTCAATCGTTAGAAAGACATTAATAGGGAAATCGCAAAAATGGCTGCTATGCTATGCGGAAACTGACGGCGGCAATTTGCAAGAGTGGGCGCTCAGCTCTTAAGCTAAGTGCTAAGCAGCAGACAGAAGTGAAGTAGAAAATATACAATTATAAAACTCTATAAGTATCTGCAATACGAGTATGAGAACTTTAAGTAAAAATTAGCACACGTGAATTGAAATACTGCAGATGCCAAAGACCTAAGAAAAAATATTGAAAAAGCAAAGAAAAGGCAAGATGCTGCCAAGCAAGATATTTTTTAACTTGACCAACTTGGTATTATGGCTATTACGCCAACAAGAAAGATACATATTGAGTTCAATTGTTTTATTGGCAAAATGCCCACACTACAAAAAGTGCCCCAGCATATTAGAAGCAACAAAATTTACAGAATTGATTTATGTTATTAGTGAATATGTAGATACATAGTTTGAAAATAGTACAATATCTCGCTGACACTATTTAAAAGAAATTTAAAATAGAAATAGAAGCATGCCTCAAGGCGTCCGAATATTATAGCATGTGCAAGTAAGTTATAGTGTAAGAGCAGGGCGCCCGAAGCTGAAGAAAGGATTATTAATTGATTGTTGAAGGAAAAGCTCACACTGCGCTATAAATTCGCATAAAGGATACCAAACTCCGCAATAGATTTGCGTTCACATTGGTGCATTAGCTTAATGTATATATGTACATATGTCGAGATCGCGGCGCCATACAATTTGCACTTTGAGAAAGGAAATAAAGCTTATAAAAAGAGAAACCGTTCACGTCAGCCGAAAGGCAAAGAAGCGTAACCGACAGTAGCTTGTTTGAAGAGACCCACTCCGATATGCAAATGCCACTTTTTACTAACTGGAAAATGCGCGATATACTATATAATCGTTTGGCATGCAAATGCAAACCCAAACGCGTGAACTATCTCAAACCACGCTAAATGAATGCCGTTCGTGCATGGAACAACGTTTGTACGGTATTATCAAATTTCCAGTGTTTCATTTGTGATTTGGTCATGTGGAAGGCGCAAATATAATTAGCATAAAAAGAGAAATATGACTAACAAACATGAATTAGATTTGCTGTCTGAAGCGAGGCGCGTAATTAGTGCATTTTAAATGCTCGCTACCCTCCAACAACAATTTGTTTTACTTAATTATAGTGTGCCGTGTGCCGGGCAATAAAAAGCAAAGTAGCATATACAGCACTGAGGGAGCAAGCGCAGTGCGAAGTAGTGCTCATTGGGGGATATGCAAGCAAATGCAATCAAAGTTCAGAAAAAGTCCTCGAGGTGCCTCAGTTCATTCAACCGCATATGCAGTTATAGCATATTTTTAGGAGCCATAAAAAGACTACAATGCAACGCATATCGCTTTATAAAAATTGCATAACTTGAGGCGCATAGGCAACACTTCATTGAACTCATAGTACAGCACACTTTCAGGCAGTCGATAGCATTTTATGCAATCGTTGTTGGTTGCACTGTCACTTAGCAACCAGCATTAGCTTTGACCTAAACAACAACAGCAACAACAACATAACATACTAATGCGAAAATATGATGAACAAGCATTTGTGAGCTTTACGCTGCCGCTTTTAATTTATCGCACTAGATATATGCACATGCATACAGTTGCGATACAAATAGTAATTGCACTAAGATACCGAAATACGAAGGGTGTATCAATGACTGGGTGGTTTCTCAACACGGTCAAAAATGGGCAGGGCTAGCTGGATGTAGACAGAAGAAAATCTTCATTCCTTGGGCCCCTAAGCCGTAAGAACTGTAGACTTCTAGTTGGCGGTCACACCTCCTGTGCTGTACATTTCAATGGAATTATGCATGCTTCTATGTTGTGTAGGGACTGCGGTGCTTTTTCTTTTACCGCAGCTGTAAATGGTTAACGAGGTAAGCACCTCTTGTAACGCTTGTGGCAGAATTGATTTTCCAATTGCGGAACAGGCGGCCAGAGCAACAATGTCAAACGAATGTGCACAAATGTTATCGAGAGATTGAAAAAAATTGCACAACTGTTCAAGAGCATGCCACTTTGTTCTGGCTTACTTTCAAGCGCAGCGTAAAAGGATTTAAAGCTTACGCTTTTGGAAGTGCTTTTAAACATAAATTTTGCCAATTTCTGTAGCATATTTCCAGGCGCATGTGTCGCATTATTTTAAGTGAGAATATAAGCCTGTAGTATCACTTTAATCCTAGAATATTATTGAATGTTCGAGTACAGTTTGGCAAGTTTTCCAAATAACCTCGCATGACCTCATTTCGAAGTTACATTGCCTACCCTCCTCATACTTCTTATACATCATATCCTATGCGCCGCCAATGTTTACAACTCACACAAATATTGAAGAACAAACAGAAAATATCAATTACATTAGCTGCTGCACGCTACAGCAATATAAAAGCGTAATATTTAAGGGTGAAGTTTTGGGCGGTGGCCTTGCCAGCGATATTTTATCATCCACTTTTTGACACTTGCCGCAGCCTGGCGTCTGTCGGGTTCGGATTTTGTCACATTTTTAGCAACACTGGTTTTTTTGTTTCAACCCGAAGCTTGAAAAAATAGAAATTAAAAAAAGATTGCCTTTGCATGTGGTTCACGTTGTCTGTGGATGTGGCGACGAGCGGTGTGGGACACGAAGGTCGTTGCAACGCGGCGATTCTTTTTTGTTGTTGTTGGCACTTAGCTGAAATGCTCAGTTAGCGTAACTTACCTCGTGGATGTAGGCGTTCCGGCTTGAACCAAGCATCTGAAATTAGCGATATTGATTTTATATTTAGTTAAGGTTAGTTGAAAGTAGGAGTAAAGTGAATTAAGATTAGATAAAAGTAATATTAGCATGTAAGAATAGAGCAGAATTTTAAGTAAAAACATGCTTTGTATATACAAGGAAATGCCAAAGAACGAAAATAAGGGGTGCAGATTTCAGTAAGACAGTTACAAATTATATTACATTAGTACAGGCGCGAAGAAGTCGATTTATAGAATAGGATTATAAATCTAAGGATGATAGTGAGTAGAACAACAGCAGGTTGACTTGTATACAGCAGCCATTATGAAATAACTATACAAGGGAAGCATACTTTTAGGTGTTTGGCAAAATTTATTTGAAGAGTAGTTAACTATGCAAATTATTTTATGCAAATGCTTGATAGACTTTCAGAGCTTATTTTCTATATACAGCTGAAAATTATGTCAAGCAAATATACGCCCAAGCAGGCATATACGCCCAAAGGTTTGCAATGTATACTAAATATATGCAGTTAATTAAGCCATAAGTAGGTATGATAGATATACTAGTTAATATGTGCAATATATAGCTGCGTCAACTGAAATGTCAGAGTCATTAACAGAATGTCACAGTGAGCAGGGGAAGGGAAGCAAGGAGGACCGAGGATCGGAAGGAAGAAATAATGAAAGAAATAAAATGACAAAATAACACTTACTAGGATCTAAAATGGAACAAATGAATGGGCGCTTCTTGTAAACGCCATTTTGTGCCGGTTCTCCACTGGTATCCATACTTTCTTTTCACGTTAGTTTTTATTTATAAACAAATTTTGTTGACGCTTAATCTAACACAATTGCTAATTTGTCAAATTTGAATGTTCACTTTTTCGTTGACAATTTTTGTGTCAAAAATAATTGCTTTGTTTTTGATTTTAAAACGATTTTTGTTTATTTTCCAAGTATTTTGAATGTTGTAATTTTGTGAAAAATGTGAAACAAGAAACAGCGCCCACTTTTCCGGAAAAAAGAGGCACGACAATTTCTGCTCTTTTTTTCTGCTTCCAATAAAACGCAATTACAAAAACAAAACGTACAACGGTCACCGCGTATACGTAAGGATTTCCCCCGGAAATATGACGAACCGCACCACGAACAACGCTTAATACACTGAGACCGATTGGAAGCGTGTCTCGCGTTTTGAGTCCTACCGATGTGATTTAACAAAAGAGTCCTGCCAACAACAACAACAAGCGGCAGAGCATGTGGAAAAGGAAAACGTATTACGCAGCAATGAGTGTAGAAATCCGCATTAAAAGAGAAGACACAACATTTGTAGAGTTGACAGTTTGCCAATTGGCTACGTGTAGAGTTAAACGCTCACTGCGAAATCGAACAATGGGGGAAATAACTAGTTACTTTTGGAAAAAGATTTTTGGACATTTTTGCATGATTGATTTGGCATCAAAAACGTTTTGGTACAATTCGGGTTTGAAAAACCAATACAAACCAAGAGAGTGTCTCTCTTTTGTGGTTCAAAGAGCGCAAGGATATAAAACTGAAATGTTTTTGTCAGGCAAGGAGAAAGAATCGAGTTATGCTATGGTTTCTTGCATATCTTAACTTCTACTTAACATACTCAATTTCGGTACATTATTGATTTTATATACTTTGTGTAGATTTCTGGAGAGAGAATAACTAACAGTTGGTGAGTAAACATTTAGGATGAATTTGCTTTATATGGCTGTTTGGGCACATGCGCACTGAAAGTCTGGAAAAGTTTTAGTAAGCGTGTTGGAGCTGCCTGGAAGCATACAGCTCACCACACTGTTGCTGCATAAAGGTGCAGGATATATACTACTATATGTTTTATGCTTAATGAGAAGCTAACAAATGTAGCAGATAAAGTCATGCAGCAAGAAAGAAGGCTGACGAGGAATATGGTGAACAGTTTTGAAAAACATGTCAATAGAATTTAGCCAACAAAGCTGCTGCTTGTCTGCCAAGAGGCGACCGATTGACTGGAAGCAAGGCAAACACAAAGGAAAGCACTTGGCAGCAGTCTACTTCGGGCCATAAAAACCGGGCGAGGTGAACTTTCCCATTGACTTGACACTAGCTTGCGCAAAACAGCGCAAGACAATAAATGAGGCTGGTAGAAAAAGTAAGATACATTGGAAAATGGCATAAAGGCAAGGCAAAGCAAAGCAGCGAAAATTCTTTGCTAGGAAAGTTCGAGGAAATCGCTCGAAGACAAAGCAAATTGAGTAGGTTGATGGATGCATGGCAACGTTGTAGAGCGATGACTGTGCTGATATTAGGGTGGGAAATGTTATGATGCAAGTATCGGCTCTCGGGCGCAAGTGCGTATATATATGTATATATGCGCATACAGCTGATGTGCACTGCATTAGCTGGGGGTAAGCACATGAATTTGGTGAGGACGAGGCCAGCAAATGAATAAATTCTTTTGTAGGTCAATAAGCGATTATAAGTGTGTTTTCGATTGAAAGATTTTATAGCGCTCATTATAAGTTGCTTTATTATAAAGAAAAGGAAAATTACATGACATTTATACAGACAATGCAATTGAAAAGTTCAGCTGAAAAGTAAGAAAATGTCTGTGGAAACATGAGCAAAAAAATGTGCGTCCGAGCAAATGTTAGAATTCTTGCGAACCACAAACAAATTAACTCAAATTTATACAACATTTTGCTTAAGTTGAATTGTATATTTAAGTTCATTTCTCATTTGTTCGAAAAGTGGCAAATGGAAATTGCCATTTTGTTGTGACAGATTTGCAGCTGCCGTGAAAAATTGGGTCAACGACTAAAACTTCTACAATTGCGAAAACGCAGACCATGCGGAGCCGTCCAAATGAAATGACAAACAAATTTCGACAATGAAAAATCAATTTGCACGGCTGTGCGCGATTGAGCAAAAGCGAAAATATAATTAAATGATATTAGTAAAAAGCCAAAAAGCATTCAAGCAAGTGCTTGCTAATTCTACCAGCTGGAAAAAGTTTGCTTAAGGCATTCCTTTCAATTTGACATTAAAATGAAAAATAATTTCAACATTGTTTTCAAATTGAAATCAATAGACAAACTTTATCAAACTTTTTCTTTATCAAGCTTGCTTTTTGGTTTAACTTTAACTGAGCTATGTTTTAATTCGATATTAAATAAAAAAGAAGAGGTTTGCCTATCAAATCTGTGTTGAAAAAGAACAGCTTGAGTCGAAGACTTGACATGAAATTGACTGAAGAAAGCTATTACTTATTTTAAAATAGATTTATTAAATATAGATTATAGAAATAGATTCTGAAAAGTCTATCTCGTTTGTAAAAACCTTTATTTTATACAGCCAATTCTTAAATTGAGTAATTTGTATATTCAAATAGACAAATAGTTTTTCTAATTCAGAGTGCTTCAATCGAAAATTGTAGCATTTGCTGCATTAAACACAAATTAATAAGAAAACAGCACATTCGAAAAAAATTTACAGCTAAATGACGAAATCATACTTAACAGATTTTCTGTTTCACGACAAAATTTTAACTTTTTATGGAAATTTTATAAAAATTATAATCAATGTTTGCTTTAAGCCTAATACATGCATATGTACATATGTATGTTTTTGTTTGATGTTTTTGGGTTTCTACAGCTGGCGCTTGATATAGTAACCACCCTCACACACGTTGCTAACAAAATGACATCTAAGGCAAATGCTTATTGGGATATTATAGTACTATTAAAAAGTTGAACTAATGCGTTCAGTTGATATAATTTAGACTTACATAGTCCTGGAAATTAACAAGCGAATTAAGTGACAACTAAGTTAAGTATATGCCTCAAAAAAGCTTGCAAAAAAGGGTTGTGGGTGCGATGAAGAGGTGGACGGTGAATTCGGGTATGCAAATTATATGTTTCACTTGTTTATTATGCTAAAAAAAAAGCGCTTGTCAAATTATGGCAGCAAAATTAACAACAGTAGAAGCAGACTAATCAGTGCGAAGTGCAGGTGTTTAGCAGTCAACAGACTACCAACACTCTTGCCTTAATCACCGACCAATATTTGAACGGTGGCGTAGTGTCTATGTAAGCATCTAATGCGCATTTCAGTTATGATAAAAACAAAGTATAATTGCATGCTTTTTTGCACGTAAAGAGAAAAGTATTTTGCGTTGATAATCAGCAAAACAACAGCAGTTATGGAGGCGGCGATATCGTTGAAGTCTAGACGCTCGATTCGGCGTAGATTTGCAATGGAAAAATAAAATTCTTTTAAAATATCGTGGTGTAAAATATATTACGAAATTTAAATGCAAATCTCCGTTACACTAATAAACCGAAAATTGTATGCCACGATTTGTATGCTTTTTTGCAACTGAAATTTTATAAAAACGCGCACATTTTGGAATGTGATACAATACAATATTCGAAAATCACTGCCTTGCAATAAACGTGCTTTCAACTGCCGTTATGCAAAAATGTCAATTTACGGCAAAATGTCAAGAATGTGAAATGGAGCAGGCCAGGCATGCCAATATTATTGTAGATGCATGATAGGCAAACAAAGGAATGTCGTCTGGCAATGCTATTTGGAGCGCTACAAAGTCGCAGCCATTCCCGCCGACTAAATTAAAGTTCGATTATTTGGTTTGGACAAAAAGCAGCCGCATGCTGATTTCAGCTGCATGAACAAAGATAAAAGATCAGACAGAGAGCAGCTTCATGATTTGGAAACAAAAACAAGCTAAAATGCAAGAGCAACTGAACAAATCGAAGCAGTTCAATAAATCAGAGGCACGTTGATTTTATTTCGGGATGGGCTGTGCGCGCGTGTAAATACTTTTACGATCTCAATGAAAGGCGAGCGCAATCGAGAAATCTGGAAGCGAGCAGCATGCCATGCTGGTGTGCTTCTGGTAAAGACAGAGCAGCAGACAACGGCCGGACTGGGTTAAATGACGCCTTTGAGGATGGGGAAATGCGCAGCGCCAAATTCAGCAACTCAATTAAAAGCACACAAAATAGAAGGCAACAGCGGGGCAGCAGTAATTGGCTGTAATTGCAAGCGGGAGCGTTGCGTGAACGACTGCATCAGCCAACTTAGTGGCAAATGTGAGAGGTGCCAACGACAAGAATGCTTGCCACAGTGCAGTGATTTAACGCGAGTTCGCTCAGCGTGACAATATCGCTCATGATGATGCGTTATATTTAACGATTCAAACAGAATTTTTCTTAGCAAAAAAGATTTGAGCTAAAAGCAGAGACGAAAACCACGTCAATAATCCAATGTACATAAACATTTTCGAGAAATTCAGAATAGTCGTTAATTTAAAATGTGTAAACTTAAAAAAAAAAAACACATTTAAAAATTTAGATTTGATTGGAACAAATTTTGTCTTAGTGAAAAAGATTTGAGTTAAAAGCAGAGACGAAAGTGAATAAATTTTCACGTCAATAATTCAATCGACATCGATATTTTCAAAGGAATACAGAATCTTCTTTAGTTTAAAATTTGTGAGCAAAATAATCACACTTAAAAAGTAAGATTTGATTTGAATAAATTTTGTCTTAGCGAAAATGTTTTCAGTTAAATGAAGAGGCGAAAGTGAATAAATTTTCACGTCAATAATCTTCCATATTTTCGAGCAATCAATAATAGTCGTTAATTAAAAATTGTTAAAGCAAAAAAATCACACTTAAAAAGTTGGTCTGAGCGAGGGTTCAGAAAATCGATGTGTCTTATTAGTAAACAATATAATCCAAATGAGCGATTAGAAAATCAATTATTCGAAAAGGAAAAATAAAGAATGTCATTAAATAAAATTTGGAAAAATGTATGTAGTATATATAAAACGAATATAAGAGCATTCGGTTTAAAGATTCCTCAGTGTATTGCAGTGAAAGAAATAAGCGGCTTACTGCAATTACGATTTGCGAACAATGAAGCTTCCAATGTTTCAGCCTCAGTCTTTACGGCAGCAGTGTCTAAGGTGTTAACGGAGCCAACTAAAAAGTATGAGTATATCAAATACATACATGCCGGAAAAGGGTTTGACGAATGATGCGGTGAGTTAGGGGGGAATAGAAAGAGGAACGAGACAACTGACGATAACTAGATACGTCAAACTTAATTTTGGTTTAAATAAATAATTTTCAAATGTGTAAAGTGAACAAAATATGAACACAGTAGAATGAAATAGAATGTAATAAAAAAATGAGAAAATGTTTGTGTGTGCATGTGATGTTGCATGACGCGCAATGGCGATGTGGAGGCCGTGTGGCCGTTGGCTCGTGTGGAAGCAGCTGATTCATCGGGCGTTGGAAGCAAGTAGACTCATTGCTGGCTTGTGAAATACGCTATTGGTCATGAAAAATACACCGTGTGGTGGCGAATGGTGCGGTGGCAGGCGGTAAATGTGGTAAATGTATTCTAAAAAGGAATCAGAGCTAAAAGTCGCGGCACGAAAAAAGTGGCATGCAAGAAGCGAACCTGTAAAAGCTGGGCAACAAAGAGAAAGAAACGCAAAGCCGACGCAAAAATTGCCATGATGAGGGATGGTAGGGGTCTACCAGTGACTGAGCTTAGTGATAGAAAGACAGACAGACAGGTAAGCGGATGGATGGAACGAAGAGACAAAGATACAGACTGTCTGGACAAATTAGAAAAGACTTGACACTTTGAACTTGAAGCACTAGCAACCGCAATTGTACTTTATAGTGCAGTGCCATAAAAGCAGCGTCAGCCGTTGAACTTACGATTTTTCCCAGACACCCAATCTAACGGATTTTGTATCTTTTCTTATGATAAAGCTCAAAAGAACAGATGTCGGTAACTTTTTGAAAGTAACTGTTTTGAAATAATAGCTCTTTATCAACAGTGAACAGCAGGGCAGAGTATAACAAAATTTAACTGATCGATCATACAAAATATATCTATTTATCGATATGTCAAGATCGATAGTTTAGGGCTTACATTTTTAGAAAAATTTTGTATCGTCGTCATAGCATGGAGCCTACATATATGTGTTTTGTCCCTGATGCCTGAAGCCCAAGGATCAAGTCACGTTAGTACTTAAATTTTTTAGCTATTTCATTTAAAATATAATTTTCTTTTCTCTAAAATTTTGTCTGATGTGAGATTTGAACAAGAAGCTATTGCATGAAAGACAGAACAATTATGCATGCAGCTATGCCGGTGCCACAAATTTTTCGATAGATTAAAAGAGAAATCTTATCAGTCTCGGAATCGTTATAGATATTGCCATTTTAATTGAGAATTGAATTGATTTCCCGATATCGTAAAATATGTAGTATCTCGAGTGGAATTATTATATTTGCGGCATTACGCCGCAAATTATTATTCTTTGCTGGGTAAATGCACTTCCAGAAAGTATAAGAAAAAATTCCCAAGTATTTGTAATTCACTACCTGTTCGCTTTCAGGGAAACCTTTATGAGCATAATTAACTTATTAGAATGTTTTACGTTTTTTAAACAAGTTAGCAGGTTTTTTTGAACTATGTAGAAAGGTCAAGTTTGCGGTGAACTGATTCCAAGCTACGCTTCGGCCCGGCTTTTGTCTGCCTGAGTAGCGCCAACTTTAGACAATCGCTTTCATTTCACAATTGCCTCATCGCCGCAGCAACGACTTGGCCCATGCAGGGTGAGCGGCAGCGGCTGAATTATTTGCAGAAAAAACAAATTAGCCAAAAAAGAAGAACTCAATTGAAAAGCGATAGCCCAAAAGCTGCCACAACACTATCATATGACTTTGGGCGGGGCGAATGCAATGCTTCAACTGCGCAGCAAAAATTATTGTACGAAAATGCTACAAAAAATACGCCAAAAAGTTGTTGATAAAAAATTGCAACAGCTAGATTAAATTTGTTTATGAAAGTAGTTAAGTCCAAGAGTCTAAAAGTGAATGTCAGGAATTTTAAGCCGTATGCTTTAAAAATTAGCAGAAAAGAAGTGAAAAAGAGTTTCGCATAGACATGAAAATGACATCATTATTAAAATTACTTCTCAAAATGAAAATGGTATGAATAATGCGCTCGAAATGTGTCACCACCGATGGCAAGCGACGAGTGCGGCCAGCTGTAAAACAACGCATGCACGTGTCGTGGCAAGGAACAAACGCAAAGGATAACACAAAGAGGGTCATGACGCAGTGGTAAGATGGTAACGAGGCATGAACACGAACGGCATCGCAAACCAAATGTAACAAAATGAAATGCTCAAACGTTTTAGTCAAAAAGAATTGCAAACTGTAAGAAAAAACTTCCTTTAACGAAAACAGCTGTAATGAAATGGTAAATGCAAGGCTTAGAGGACATTTCCGAGCAACGATATTTAAACTAAGTGTTTGGTTTTCATTTTCAGGAAATAAATATTCGAATCCTACGAATTTAGTTTCAGCTCACTATAATTGTAAATTCCACATATTTCCAAAACAAATTTTGGCTTTATAAAAATTAAGTACGTTCGGATTTTAGAATTTGTCTCGAGCCTTCAACTTTCTCGTAGGATTCTAAAATAGGTATAAGTCTCTTTATTTCTCAGTCTCTATATCGCAACTACGTAAAGGTCCACTAAGCCTGACAAAATATGCTTGATTTGGTGGCAGTGGCTATAATTCACTTACCCAATCCATACTTGTAGAAGATTTCTTCCACTGAAATGATATTTGGATGTTCTGCCTTGTTCTGTTCGTTGGCCTTGTTATTTTTGGCAACCACTGGTGCGGGTTTGATATCCTTGACGGTTTGTGTTTCGATTTTGGCTGGAGCGGGCTCACTAGCTGCGGCTGGCTTGGATGCAGCGGCAGCAGGAGCGGCCGGAGCGACACGTGAGGCAACTGCAACAGCAGCCGGCTGCACGTCTTTAACATTCTCAGCGTGTGAGAATGGCGTGGCAATGGTGGTAAACATAAAGCCCTCATCATCGTCCTCCTCGGCATCCAAATCAGTTGTGGGCACGGAAGTTGGCTTAGCGCTAGCAGTGACGGAAGTTGTGGTTGTAGCAGCGGAAGCCGGCTTGAAATCAGGCGTAGCGGTGCGTTCATCCTTGAAATCGCCTAGCAAATCTTCCGACGAGATGAATTTCTCGTGGTCCTGCTCTTTAAGTGCATCGGCAATGGGTAGTTTCTTGATCGGTGAGGGGTTGTACGATACGGAGGGTGAATCCGTGTCGGAGTCCTTGTTCGAGGCCGAAGCTGTAAAGTCGTTGCCGGCGAAGTTGCTGCTGGGTGCTACAGGTGCCGTGGGCGCGAAGTGGCCATCGCCCACGCCCAGCAGATCCTCCTCAAACACAGCTGGTGCAACGGCCGGCACAGCAGCGAGTGGTGTGGCCTTATCAGTGCTCACATCGCCGGCGCCGCCAAACATGCCTCGTTCTACATTCATGAAATCTTTGGTTAGCGAGACGACGCCCCGCTTGGCATCCTGATGAAGCTGTGTGCCAAATTCGCCTACGTTCTTGGAGGCATCGCCAAGCAGCACATCGAGATCGCTCGGATACTGCGCAAACTTGGCGTCCAGCTGCTCCTGCGCCTCCTTGGCACCAGCGGACATACGTTGTACGAATGCCTGTGGGTCGACATGCTCGAAGCCGAGCTCTCGTTTCTCATTGCCGAAATACTGTTCTGTGTGCGCGTTGTCGTCCTGGCGACCTGGAGATGTCTCGGCGCCGCCGTCGAACATCTCCTGCGGTATCATCTTAGCTGCCTGCTTTGCTGGATCAGTCTTGCTGAAAACAGCCTCACTGGCAGCAGCGGCTTCTGCTGCTTCCTTTTGCAAATCGTGCGGTGTCATTGCAGCTGCTTGTTTGGCTGGATCGCCGCTGTTGAAAACGTCCTCGCCGCTGGCGGCAGCTTCTTTCTTTAAATCGGCAAAATTAAAATTCATTTTCTCGGCTTGCTTTTCTGTTGGGGTATTTGTCTCTATTTGGTATTTTGTGCTTTTTCCAATTAGATTTTTTCTGCACACTCTCTGGTCGTACCCTTGTTAATCCTTTTTACAAAATATCGCTTTTCATCTACTCCTGCTCAGCCTTTTTCGTTCGAGAACTTTTTGAATTAATCACAATTTTCGGTTCTTTTTACCACAATCACTCACAAATCGCTAATTTGGTTCTTAATCAAAAGTTATTTCCTCAGCGCTCCGCTTCGAAAATCGTTGTCTGTCCCGGCCCAAGTTCAAATTGGAATGACGAACAAATTGCGCTCTCCTTCACTTCCGTCTCTTTTGTATGCTATGCTGCTGCTGCGCTTGCTCTTCTTCTTCCTCTCTAGCGAAACAATTGGGAAAAAGATGTAGCGAAAATTGTTTTGCGACTAGAAAGAATTGCTCTTTTGATTTGCTAATTATGTATACAAATGGTTTTCTTTAAATTCACACTTTCTATATATATATATGAATTTCTATATTTCCAAAAGCAATGCTCGAAGCAAAAATATTTTAAATTTTAATTAACCGGCAAGAAGCTTTTTTTCCATTGACATATTACTTGTCAACGCAAGACAGCTGAGAACTGTCATATGGAAAGCTTTGCATCACAGAGTTGCATCAGAGAACGTTTATGACCAGAGCTGCCAAATTCACTTTTTTTTCCGACAGCTGCTTTTTTTTATCAAATAACCGTTCCATTTTGCATTGGAACGTATGCCTTTTCCACTTGCCGTTCCAACAATTTCCAGCAATAAAATTCAAAAATTGTGAATTGCTTTTACAATTAGTTGCGCCGTGTTTACTGCTTACGCCTTAGAGTCTAGAATGCTTATGTGCATAAGATAAATTTACCAAATATGAATACCAATAAAATTAAAATGCGAAAAAACAAATTATGTAGTACAATCAGATTGCTTAGTCTAATAGAAATACCACATTTTGTGTATTTACTTTTTACTTTTTCGCACTCTTGGTATATTAATGATAAAGTGCCATATACATACGGTGCTCTGCTGCCATTACCAGTCAGTGTTGAATGAGAAACAGAATGGTTAATATCGATAGAATTGATTGCGGAAGGAACCGGCTCAATATGAATGAGCTAAAAGCGAACGGTGTGGTCAAATGTGCCCAAGAACAATTGGAGTCCTCATCAACGGACTATATGGATATTCGCACACGCAAAAATGGGCTAAGGAACCCAAATGGTTTCAAGGTAAAGAGCGGGACCAAGAAATATTGGAAGTGTGGCAAGGGAGTGGCAGAATGTAAACAAGAAAAAAAAATTGCAGAAGTTCGTTTACAACAAAGAGTGGAATATATTTTAAAAAAATTCAAAAATGCTTATGGCGCTCGAGAGCTGCCATAAATTGCGAGGTAGTTGCTGAGCTATTTGCACGAACTAACAAGACTGTAATTTTGCTTTTTAATAGAACTATGTACTTGTTTTTGAAGAAACGAATTTTATGTTTGTTGTTTTGCCGTGTTTATTTAACTGGAAAATGCCGATTTTGACTTTTGCAACGGTGCAACATCAAACGACAGAGCTGCCAAGGCACTCTTACAATCTGAATTTGGTTAGATTTTCTGCTTTGATCTGCCGAGCCTTGAGATCCTTTGATCTATAATAATTTAATTTTAAGCGGTATTTAAAGTTTTCTTTCTCCAAAGCTTGTAAGGAAAGCCTTTAAAACATTTAGAAAAGAGGATACATAATTTACATAATTTTCGAGTTAATGAATTGAATAAAAAATTTATTTAAATATAATTTAGTTGAAAGGACAAAAAATTATTGTTTTGTAAAAAGATAACTTGCCATATATGAGCGATATGAGTGACGAGGAAAGTATTTGAAATGAGTTAGTAGACAGAGCCGCATATTTAGCAGAGGAAGCTCATTTTGATATTGCTTTCAATACAAAGTTTATCTAGGAAATCTAACTGAACGACATATAGAACTGATTCATACATATAAACTATTTAGTTCACGATCGACACAAGCTTAAATCAAACATTGACATGTGCTACCTGCTCTGTTTAGCATGCTTCTATATTGTTATCAATAAGTTTGATAAGTTGGCGCGACGCGGTAGAGCAGTTTATTATCACAAATCGTTGGCGTTGCTCTGCAATTTGGTAATATGAATCACTCCCTGCAAAATCCATGAAAATATAAAATGAAAATGAAAACACGCTTTCGGCTACTCGCAATTGGAATGTGATTAGTCAACCAAATAGAGCGGGTGGAAGGGGAAGCGGAGTATAGACAAAAAGTGCAAAAAACTCCCCACGGTGGTCGCAGGTGTTCAATAATCTCCCTGCAATCGTTACTTTCATGCGCATATCTCCACTTTTTTATCTACTGTGGACGCGCCTTAAATGGCAGCTAACGGGTCTGTTCCTTGAGAATGGCTATTCTATATTTTTGGCAGCGTACATTTTTCTTATCTCGAAAAAGCAGTAATCAATTATTTGCTGAATTACAGCGCTTTATCAAAAGAAAATAACGCTTAATTTAAATATCATTTTCGAAGCAGACGCGAGTGACACGTTTGTAGACTAGAAGAGTATGATAACCAGAAATTAAACAAAGATTTACACTCACAATGGGCCTAAGTCAAATTTCGAGGTTTCGGTAGAGGCCCATACAAAAGATTCAAAATGTAGAACGTGGGTTAAATTTCTAAAAAAACAAAAGTAAATAAAATTCTCTTTTTTAATAAAAATAATTAAACCGTGATTCAACTTTCACTTCTTGCTTAATTGATAATTTTGTTTGATAAGAATTGAATTAGCAGTGCGACACGCCTACGAATAGTTTCTTCTTGGTCAAAAATGATTCAACTACTTTTTCCCAATCCCTTAAATATGCTGCTTAAAATATGCTTTAAATTTCATATTCTCTTTGCAGCAGTACACAGGAAATGGTTACCAGCCGCAGTCACCGGACACAACGAAACAGACTAAACGCAGCGCTACCTTCAAGCCATCCGCTGCCGAGGGCAAACTGTCACCCGCTGAGGAGCACTTTACGAAGACCTCCTTCGAAGAGGTACCTCTGCATACCGCCTGCTTCACCTATTTGGCTTTCTTTGTGCTCATGATACTGGGCTACCTCAACCAGCTACTGTTCGTGCCGAAAACGGCCAAGGAGGAGAATCGCGAAGGCTACGTCGCCCTCTTGGACGCATTCGAGAGCTTCTATTCGCTTTATGTATTCCGGCGTGTGCGCGACTGCTGGAATAGACCCATCTGCAGCGTGCCCGGCGAGGAGCTGACACTGAAGGACCGCATCACGAATGACTACGGCTGGAGCTTTGAATTCACGGGCACTGAGACGCGTTGCCTGAACTTGGCCTCATACAATTATCTGGGTTTCGCCTCGGCCACTGGCCCGTGCGCGGACAATACAGAGCAGACGGCACGGGAAATGGGTCTAGCCATGTCTAGTCCACGCGTCGAGCTGGGCACGACGCAACTGCACTTGGATCTGGAGCAGCTGACGGCGCGCTACTTGGGCGTAGAGGATGCAATCGTGTTTGGCATGGGCTTCGCCACGAACGCTTTGAATTTGCCGTCGCTGCTGTCGCCCGGCTGCCTGGTGGTTAGCGACGAGAAGAACCACGCCTCGATTATACTGGGCATACGTCTCTCCGGCGCCACGACCAAAGTGTTCAAGCACAATAACATGCGCGATTTGGAGCGCGTGCTGCGTCAGAATGTGGTCAATGGCAACACGAAGGCGGGCGGCAAGCCGTGGAAGAAGATCTTGATCATTGTCGAGGGTGTGTTCAGTATGGAGGGCTCAATCGTGCGTTTGCCTGAGGTCATCGCGCTGAAGAAAAAGTACAAAGCGTATTTGTATTTGGACGAGGCACACAGCATTGGCGCCATGGGCCCGCACGGCGGAGGCGTGGTCGATTATTTCAGCGCGGATCCCAAGGATGTTGATATATTGATGGGCACGTTCACAAAGAGCTTCGGCAGCGCTGGCGGCTATATAGCTGGCAGCAAGGTGAGTGTGTTTAAGAAAAATAAAATTTTCGCTTTTTTAAACCTCATTTTATCCCCTCTATAGAAACTAATTGACTTCCTCCGCACCAACAGCCACGCGCACTGCTATGCCAGCACAATGTCGGCGCCCATAGCGCAGCAAATTTACACTTCCATGCGCATTATTATGGGTCTGGACGGCACCGACATGGGCAGTCGAAAAATTGAGCAGCTGGTGCGTAATGCCCGCTACTTCCGCAAGCGTCTGGCCCAGATGGGTGTCATTATCTACGGCCATGAGGACTCGCCAGTGGTGCCCATGTTGGCTTATCTTTTCTCAAAAATTCAGTATGCCTCGAAAATCGTTAAGAAGATTAATTTGGGATTTCATTTTCTGCTCTTTTTCCTTGTGTTTCAGCGCGGTTATAAGCACGCTGACAACACGGCACGTAGCTGTCGTGGGTGTAGGCTTTCCCGCCACGCCCATTATGGAAGGACGCATACGCTTTTGTCTGTCGGCAGCGCACACCAAAGAACAACTCGACTATGCGCTGGAAGTGATCGACGAGGTTAGCTATGAGCTGGGTCTGAAATACTCGCGCAAGCGTATAGATCTTACTCCAGTGGAATATTGAGCGCACATTGTCGATGAAAAGAGGGAGAGAGAGAAATTCTTGCTTTACAACCACGTCTTTCATATAACATCAACAGTCATAGGGGTAGTGCATTAGGCTTTCAATGGATTTTATTAAAATTCTTCCGCATTAAGTGTTCATTAAATGAACGAACAACTTATTAATATATTATTAATATTTCTTAGTTAATCTTTAAATCATTCCAAAGACTTGAAGATTAAGAGCACTATAATGAACTCGATTGTTTATATGTGTGTATGTAAAATATGTGTTAGATTTTAGGTTTTATCTGTTTTATGAATTTGTATATAGAGGCAATGTGGGCTGTAGATAAGTTCCCTTAGAATATCGATAACATTGTTGTAACCAAAGATTAAGTTTCTTGTCATACCAAGGTGGCGGTATCTCCACATGCAAGCCATTTTATTAACTATTTTAGTTATCGTTGACATTTTTTCCAATACTTACTAATACATATGTAAAATTTTAAACTTCTTCCGATCTTTTGTATATTGATCTTTCCTTTATTTATTTTTGAAGATTATTGTTATTTTTTTCTTCTTATTATTCTGGTTATTATTTTGCACCACGCAAGGTGAATTCATACTAGATTAAGGCTAGGCGCGTATACAGGATTTAATTTCTGAGGATGTTTATGTTGTCCATGTCCTGCTGAACATTTTAGCCCGAAGCTAACCTTAAAATTACCTCTTGCAATTTGGCAATTTGGAAAATTTTCAGATTTTTAAGATATCTTAAGTTGAATACTTCCAGGATTGTTTCCTTTTCTTAACTTCAGCTGTTGTGTAAATGTAAAAATTTAATATACGGTTTTGATGTCGTAGAACGGAACATTGCATTTAATAAATGCTATACTACGACAATTTAACTCTTTTTGAAATATAATACGCCGATTTAAATATTAGCCCAATTGAACCACCTGATTTAATTTGTTGGAATTGTGAACTATCCACGGCGGAAAAATTTGTTTTAAAATTTCAGCAAAATTGTGCGTATAAAAGCGAATAGCTTAAAATGTTGTTAAGCATTAATTTGTGTTTTTTCTGATATTGGGTATTGTAATATACATATGTGAGCTGTTTATTGTTACATGATAATAAATAAACATATTTTACTAATCGCTTTTAAATTAATCTTTTGTGGAAATTCTAAGTGGAAGTGATACTGATATTTATTTTTCCAACTTTCATATATGTAAATATTTGAAAAATTCTACACTACCACTAAAAAGAAGAAAATTCGCTATACAAAACTGTTATAAACACGAAAAAATCGATTTTTATCGGAAAGTTTTTTATGACAAAGTCATTGGTGTTGTTGCAAATGTCAAAAATGAGTAGGAAAGAAATGGACAAAAGTCGCATTCAGCACAAGATAGGCCGTATTTATTTCCTTCTGTTTTACCTATCTTGCCTCCGGAAAAATGTTCTTGTCTAAATTGGGACTACATATTTTATCAAAACGATTGGTTAAGCATAAGGTTAAATCGTTTTATTGAAAAATTAATTCTTCGCTAAAAACAGCCGAGGATACCCTTTTTTGCTCGTCAAACCAGAAACTTTCCGTTTTCTTTAAACTTTTATTAACCAAAAAGATACGAAATATACGCGGTAGGTACGTTTATTCAAAAATCGGGGCACGTTTTTATTTTTGCCCTGCTCAACCCTGCCTGTCATACAATTTTTTCTTCTAGCTGTCATTTCCAGTCAGTGTTAATTGAGTGACAGAATGGGTAACCTCGACGGGATCGATTGCGGTAGCAGCGAACAGCTAAATGCGGATGAGCTGAAAGCAAGTGGTCAAGGCAAATGTGGTGCCCAAGAACAATTGGAAGAGCAACAGCAGGAGGAAAATGAACAGCTGCAGAATCAGCGAAAATTCTCATCAACGGCTTATATGGAAATTCGCACGCGCAAAAACGGGCTCATGGCTGCGGCGCTGAAGAACCCAAACGGATTCAAGGTAAACAGTAGGAGCAAAAAATATTGGAAGTGTTTGCTGCAAGGAGGAGTGTAAAAATATAATGCGGCAAACAGAAGAAAAGAAAACGAACAAAAAGTGCCATAAAAAAAGTGGAATGTTTATATAAAGTGCTAAACAAAATATGCATAAAATATAGCTTTTGTGTTTATACGATTCCTTTATTTGTACGTGCTGTGATTAATTGGAATCCAGCGTACATAGTTGCTTTTCTATGGAGAAGTCTCGCATACTGTTGGCAAACATGGAACGTTGCGTGCGGTTGCTTGGAAGTGCAAGAAGAAGAAGCAATAGCAAAGGTAGAATTACATACAAAATGCTGTGTGGGTCACGCCCTTTGTAATTATGTCGTGAGCTGGGCGCAATTTTATGCATTGGAATGGATAGCGCTGAAATTTTAAAGCTAACTGAACGATGTAACAAATTTGTAGTTTAGCTTTTTAATAGAAAATTTCATTTATTTGAATTTTTTGCTGTTTTGCCGCTTTCCAGCGTGTTCCACTTGAACTGGATAAGCCGATTTTGACATTTTCAACGGCGCTGCCTTTTGTGGCGGCGCGTGTTCTGCTTGCGTAGAGTTGCCAAGGCTTATTTAGCTGATTTTGGGTTAGTGACGTGATTAACTTTAAAAGGCGGCATCGGAAATATAAAAAATATAAAAATATTATCTTAAAAATATTCTAACATGAATTGGCTAATCCCACTTTAGAATAATTGCAGACTTCGCAATTTTGTAACGCAATTTCAACAATTTTGAAGCTGCTCTTTAATAACTACTAATTACGTCAGCTGCCTTTTTGCATAATATGTTTATGTACACATATTTTCAATTAACTTATTCATTTGCTTTGTTAAATAATTGTTAAGCATTTTTTGTGGCTGTAATTATCGTACGATGTATGACGTCATTCACATCAAAGTGGGTGACCGATAAAAAAACGATTTTAATTTGTTACACTTTTTTTGCATGCTTACATTTTGTTATCAAAGAATTTGATAAATTAGCGTGTTAGAGGAGAGTGTATTTTATTATTACAACTTATTGTTGTTATTTGTTTGCAATTCGAAACTATGAATCATTTTTCCCCCTGTAAAATGCGTGAAAATGCAAAAAAAATTACTTGTTTCAGCTATAAAGGAAATGGAATTTAATTGGTCAGTTTCAAGCAATACAAATGCGAGAAAGCGGAGGGAGCAGGGATTATAGGCGCCTAACAAAGCGCCAAAACTTGTCGACGGCTGCAAGTGTTGGTTGAGATTTTCGCGATTGATTTATGATTTATCGCCCCTTCTCTCTCCCCACAGCGCCTTGCTATCATATATTTGTGTTTGCTTTTCAATGGTTATTTGAATTTTTTTCACATATGTATACAATTCATGCGCATATCTAGTCTTTATATCTACTATCTCTATCTTTTGGAGCGCCTAAAATGGCAGTTTCCGTCCACTTAGTATGAGTGCTATCTTTTTTGGCAGTTTTTTACTTGCTCTTATCTCTGTCTTAACTATCTCTTTTTTTCTGCATTTCAGCGCGTCTTAAAAAAGTTGAATGCCCCTGCTGATTTTGGTTTTTATGTTTCTGTCTTATTTAAAATAAGTACTTCTCAGCTGCTATTGCTCAGAGCTCTCAATAATCTGCTAATTAGCAAGCTGTTTTTTCATAGGTCTGCTTTTTTTGTTGTTCCTTGAGTACTTTCTCTATCTAATCGCTTTTAAACACGTTTCAATTTCGGCGGCATATTTAAAATTTACACGCATTTGCATGTGAATTCCATAAATTTTGTTTGTAACGGTCGTAATTACAATAACAATGCTACAATAA
Organism: Neria commutata; assembly: GCA_963457695.1. Lineage (NCBI taxonomy): Eukaryota > Metazoa > Arthropoda > Insecta > Diptera > Micropezidae > Neria > Neria commutata. The sequence continues at coordinate 14,106,524 of OY735246.1, forward strand.
CAACACAAGTGTACACATTTGATATTATAGCGTATGTATTGCTTTTTAAAAAAATGCCTAGACAACTTTTTATGGTTTAAAAAGGTCAGAGAAAGTATTTTAAAAATGTCAATGATTTTCATTTCAAAGATTCTACATATTTAAAGCATATTCCACATTCTTACATTACTATAGTAATCATTTATTTATAAGTTAAAAATGTTATGCAGATTGCCTTATGTTTAAGTCATAAGTATTCAGTTTTATCTCTCCCTACTGCTTCAGGCTTAGACATTATCTATATTGATAACTATTATTTTTTCATTAGTCACTATCTTTGAAGGCATTGGTGCTACTCAAAGCATTCTTAAAAAGTTGTTTGTGTAGTTGTTTATTGTAGAATTTCTTCAAATAGAATCTCATGATTTATATATACTATTTTTATCGCATTTTAAAACTTAAGTGTTTTCTATACTTTATCAAAAGGAATATACGCATTAATTTCATATTACTGACGAAGTAAAACTTGGATGTTACCTTTTTAGGCAACAAAACATAATTGAAAAGAAGAAATTAGGTTCAACTGAGTTTACCCCAAAAGTGTGTAATTAAACCAAAGTTTAACTGCTGGTAGTAGTTATGTATGTAGTTTATCTCGTCAGTTTTTAAATGTACTTCTAAATTCTTTAGACATCATGTCTTTGCTTATATGGAAACACTTTAGCATAAAAATAGATCAAAATAAACTATTCAACTTTCGCCAAAATTCGGTATTCGGCCTTGGCCTAAAGAAAACCCATAGTTTCAGTAAAAAATCTTTATGCGATTGCTCTTAACTGTAAAATTTTTCTGTATGTAATAAAAATTTTTGTAGCATACATTTCATTAAAATTAAAGAAATACAAAAGTTGTATTTTAATAAACCGTCACTGACATTTTAATGCTTAGTGTAGCATGACGTACTTATCTGGCATTTTATTATGCACTGATATAAAAATGAAAGTACCTATGTTATTTTATCAGCTTTATAGGCTTATAACGTTCTCTAACAGCTTTGAAATTGTATCGAGTTGGGGCATACATTGCACGAGCAGCTATCGACTACAAACGTTCTCAGTTGGCAATTTTTGTAAGGGTACAATTTGAGTACAGCTCAGCATTGCTTTTAAGTACATCTAATTAAGCAGTAATCAGACAGCGACGTCATCGTTGTACAGAACGTCGTTTTCTCACAGCTTTAGCTGGCTGGCTGAACTTATCGGCGTTTTTAATTTTATGCTTTGATATCGTAAGCATTTTGTTAAAATATTATGCCATGTCATGCTAAAAATGTGGCAGTGGAATTAGCTCCCACACGCACACATGCTTACACTCGTTGTTTAATTATGCATTTTTATATTTATTATTATTATAGTGACGGCGTCTCTTCATTTGAAATTCTTGTTTTCTTAATCTTTTTTATATTTATAGAAATCATCTATTTATTGAGCTTTTTAATAATCTGCCTCTATTTTAAATTTTGCTGTCATGAGTGCCGACTAATGTTGTCTGCACACAGCTGCATTTACATATATAATTTAATTGAAAAATCAAGCTGCCACTTTGATAACAGGCAATATTAAAATTAAAATTTTCTGTACAGGAAAATGTAAAAAAGTTTAAAAAATTGCATGCAATTTTTCAATGATATTAAAGTGTCTTTCCGATTTCATAAAAATTTCCAAAGATTGAAAAAGGGCCTATATTATTCCTCGCTTTGGAAAAGAGATGGAATTAAAATTTTTGGATCAAAGCTGGGCCTCTTTAATTTCTCACTTTAAACGTGATACGGAGTGCTCGCTTTGTACTCTTTCTGGTGATAACCCCTATCATAATGCCAATGCAATGCTAAAAATGAGTACAAATGTTCATGGGCTTAAGAAAGTGTAGTCTTATTTGTAGCCAAAAGCACATATGAACTTGAAGAATGTCAAAATCAATGTTATTGGCCCAATTTCAAATACAATATTCCAACTATGTTGCGTGTCATGGGGAAAATATTTTTGTTATCTTTGTATCGTAAATGACATATAAAATGGACTAATAAGCAAAAATGTTGTACCATCGACCACGCCACTATATACGATATTCGAAAATAATTGAGTAATTTGATGTGACGCATTCAAATGTTCGTCCATCATAAAAGTGCAATCAAACACGAATAGCTGTAGGAAAACGGTGGTAGATATGAAGAAGCGAAACGAGGCAAGGGGCGCATCGTTAAATCAAAGCACACTAACACACACATACACAAATGTAAATAGAAAATTGCTTTGTAAACATGAAATTGTCAACGTTTTTAATCTGATAATTTATTTTGTTAATGTTATACGAGTATGGTCAAATGTACATACGTGGAAGATGACACTTTGCACTGATTGCAACATGAGTATTCAGTAGTTGTGTATGTTAATGTAAATTCAAAATGTTGACTAAGAATTACTTTACTCGATAGCCAAAAAATGTTGAAAGATTTCGTGAAGATTGAAAAAACTTTGATTCAAAATTGCTAAATTTGAATTAATAAAATCGTCAATATCGGTCCTGCATTTTCTTCGTGCTTCTTTTACAGATTAGAAAAATTTAGATTTGAAAATTAGTAGCTGAGTTTATTTGAATTAACACTTTAGGGTTTCACGTTAAAACGAAACCGCAAAAGCCATTTACACATGCCCCTTTTCACTTTCGATCGATATTGATTGGAGCACATATTCAATATCCATTGCGATAAATTTCAATCGAAAGTGAAATGCGGAATAACATGACTGTATAACTACAAAAACCAAACATTTGCAGGGAAAAAATAAATTTCCTTTCGAGTTTATTATTTGGCTATAAATCCACGTGCCTTAGATAAGTTTTTATGTTATTTACCTTCTTTAGCCATAATGTCATAATTATCAGTCTTTTTTTTTTAGGAAATTAGCGATTTTTCTCGAAAAGTATAATACGATCAAAATTGAGGCTTAGATGGTCAGTGTATATATGAGGTATATTCTATGATATTATTTATTGCGAAAATAAATCTTTATATGCATACAAACTTTTAGTTCAACAATACGACAAGCAATTTCCAGATCTAGGTCATCGGCTGTGCACTTGGCTGAGAACAGTTGCACTCGCTGTCAGTCTAATAGGCAAGCCCCTGAAAGTGTATATGTACATATGTACATTTCAACATGCCTTCAGTTGCTCCGCGACCAAACGGATAGACACACACACACACACTTTATTATTAATTGAGTGAAGAATGTCAAAAGAGCAATGAAATCTAGTTAATTTTAGTAAGTTATTGTTGATTAAATTTGCCTATGGTTGGGTTGTACCTACATGTGTGATTGCTCACGTCATATGCAACGATATACGTTTTTTATATTAACTGACGCAAATGTGTTCTCATGGAGTGTGTTAATACTTATCTCGATATTTAATAGAGTCGCTTTGATTTTTGCTTTTCGGTTGCCTATAATAACCACTCTTCGAAATGTATTGAGCAGAACCCGGAACTTCTTTTGACCACTACAACTTGAGTGTGTTTCTTTTTTTTTGGCCAACGCAAATTTGAGCACTTCACTTCCACTTCCACTTCCGTAAACTTCCACTCGCATTTGACTTTCGTAGCGTGTGCAGGTCGCTTAAGGATTGTACGACTCATTAGCAAGCGAACTGTCTTTATTGCTTTTTTTCCCACTTCGATTGTTTGTTGCAAGGTGTACGTCCGCTTCCTGTCACCCTTACCGAAATCAATAACGATTGTGGTCCTTTTGATTGCCTTTAATTGTTGAGCCTTTTCATTTAATCGGTACTTATGCCCCCTTGTGGTAATAATTGATTGGGTTTTGTTTTCATTTGGTCACGCTAAAAGGCAGCACTTTGTTGATTTTCATATTATGGTACACTCTTAAACGAAAAGTGAATAATATTCTATAGCAGATAATATTAATTTAAAACAAAAAATGCAAACGTCATTTCACTTTCACTTTCTTGCTTGGAAACGTGATTAATTGCTCGAGCAGTGATAAGCTAATAACCCCGGAACATGCCTATAATTTAAAAGAAATGAGCAAGAAAGCTCGGGAATCTTTGGAACTTATTTTAATTTGAAAATGAGTCATTTGATACGTAAGGAGAATTCATACAAGGGGAATATTACACTTCTTGTTTTTTTTTAAATTTAAAACTTTTTTTTATTGAAGAAGATTTTTAAACTTCGAACTTGCCAAATTCTCTTATTCTTGCTTTTCCAATTATAACCCCTGTTCTGCAACTCGTTTAGGAAACGAAATTGAAATCCAGTTCAAATTTAAATGTGGTTCCGATTTCTTATGGGAACGAAGTGTTACGTTTTCGAAATGCAATGGAATCCGTGATTTTAAGAACTGACAATTCCGATTTGAATCGCAGAAAAGCTGAGACAAATTGTTTCGATTTCAATTCCATTTCCGAACCAAATCGGTTCACAGAACAGGGGCGAAAATTCCTTTCTACTCCATTATGTGCGCGATACGATATACAAGTTTCTCTACTCCTTCATCTTAAGGTGATTTATGTGATATTATATTTTCTGTTATATGCAACATTAGCCTAAAAATATGCTTCAATTTTGTATTATCTTTGCAGTCCTACACCGTAAATGGCTACAAACAGCAGTCACCAGACGCAGCGAAAGAGACTAAGCGCAGCGCCACCTTCAAGCCATCCGTTGCCGAGGGCAAACTGTCGCCCGCTCAGGAGCACTTTAAGAAGACCTCCTTCGAAGAGGTGCCTCTGCACACCGCCTGCTTCACATACTTGGGCTTCTATCTGCTCATGATACTGGGCTACATCAACCAGCTACTGTTCGTGCCGAAAGTGGCCAAGGAGGAGAATCGCGAAGGCTATGTCACACTCTATGACGCCTTCGAGAGCTTCTACTCGCGCTACGTGTACCGGCGAGTGCGCGACTGCTGGAATAGACCCATCTGCAGTGTGCCCGGCGAGGAGCTGACACTGAAGGACCGCATCACGAATGACTACGGCTGGAGCTTTGAATTCACGGGCACTGAGACGCGTTGCCTGAACTTGGGCTCGTACAATTATCTGGGTTTCGCCTCAGCCACTGGCCCGTGCGCGGATAATTCAGAGCAGACTGCGCGGGAAATGGGTCTTGCCATGGGTAGTCCACGCGTCGAGCTGGGCACCACACAGCTGCACTTGGATCTGGAGCGGCTGACGGCGCGCTACTTGGGCGTAGAGGATGCAATCGTGTTTGGCATGGGCTTCGCCACGAACGCTTTGAATTTGCCAACGCTACTGTCGCCAGGCTGCCTGGTGGTTAGCGACGAGAAAAACCACGCCTCGATTATACTGGGCATACGTCTCTCCGGCGCCACGACCAAAGTGTTCAAGCACAACAACATGCGCGATTTGGAGCGCGTTCTGCGTCAGAATGTGGTCAATGGCAACACGAAAGCGGGCGGCCAGCCGTGGAAGAAGATCTTGATCATTGTCGAGGGTGTGTTCAGTATGGAGGGTTCAGTTGTGCGCCTGCCCGAGATCATCGCGCTGAAGAAGAAGTACAAAGCGTATTTGTATTTGGACGAGGCACACAGCATTGGCGCTATGGGCCCGCACGGTGCAGGCGTGGTCGATTACTTTGGCGCGGATCCCAAGGATGTGGATATATTAATGGGCACGTTTACAAAGAGCTTCGGCAGCGCTGGCGGCTACATAGCCGGCAACAAGGTGAGGGTTAAAATAATGCAAATTTTACGCTTAATTAAAACCTTGTTACGTTTTTCCCTTCGCTCCACAGAAACTCATTGACTTTTTGCGCACCAACAGCCACGCGCACTGCTATGCCAGCACGATGTCGGCGCCCATAGCGCAGCAGATCTACACCTCCATGAGCATTATTATGGGTCTGGACGGCAGCGACACGGGCAGTCGAAAAATTGAGCAGCTTGCGCGTAATGCCCGCTACTTCCGCAAGCGTCTGGCGCAGATGGGTGTGATCACCTACGGACATGAAGACTCGCCAGTGGTGCCTATGTTGGTCTATCTTTTCTCAAAAATTGGGTAAATCTCAAAATGAGTTAATAATAATAAGATTTAGCTGAGCTTTAATTTTTTGCTCTCTTTTTGTGTATTGCAGCGCGGTTGTGCGCACGCTGACAACACGCCACATAGCCGTCGTGGGTGTAGGCTTCCCCGCCACGCCCATTATGGAAGGACGCATACGTTATTGCCTATCGGCAGCGCACACCAAAGAACAGCTCGACTATGCGTTGGATGTGATCGACGAGATTAGCGATAATCTGGGTCTGAAATACTCGCGCAAGCTGAAGGATCTCAATACAATAGAGTATTGAGCGTATATTATCGGCGACGACAGTGAGGAATTCTTTTTTTCAACCACGTGTTTCATACAACATTGCACACCTCGCCTTTAAATGCATAGGCACAGCAGCAGAAACAAACTTCTGTATTTCCCTTTCTTGGCAGTAATAAGAACGCAAGCTCTTGGGCGGACACACCAACACACAAAAACATAGATAATTACAATAATTACTCTTAAACACTACTGCACTACTACAATACAACCACAAATTACTACTTCTATTGCAACTACTTCTATATTTTATTAAAGTTGAACAGTTTTATTATATACTTCAATTAAATCAATCAACTATTACCTAGTAATTGTAACTAAACAAACTAGCAAATATCAGTCATTGCTTAAAGGCAACGCCAGTGTCACTAGGGTTAAGTGTCAAGTGCAAAAAATGTATTATTTGTGTTTTGATATGACTGTAATTAAAACAATGAAGAAATGTCAAGGAAAATTGGCAAAATGTTGCGCCTTATAGAAGCTATTACCTTGCTCTATGCATTTTTTTGAAACTGCTTTAGAACTATGAGAGCGAGCTAAGTCAATCCAAACACATTTGCTTTACACAATAACAAATTAGCATTTATTTATATTTTAATTATTCTGTGTATATTAACATTTAACTATACAACAATTGAAGGGCGCTTTGTTATCAACAACAACAAGAAAGCACAAAATGCTTATGTCACTTATATATATACACTATATAAATATATATTTGTTATAATATTCTGCTGCAAGTATTTTAATTTTTACTTTTATTGCACATATTGATATTCCTATTATTGTACGTTTTCAATTTTTAAAGTGCACTATTTTAATTTTATTTTGCTGTATTCTTTACCTCAACTTTTGATGTTATACAATACTTAGGTTTATGTTTAACTTGTATTTAATTTGTAAACATTATTGAAAGCAAATAAAATGGAAGAAAATGCTTATTCAATTTGGTTTTTTTCTTTTCTTTAGCTTTGTAATTGTTGTATTTTAAAAAATTGCTCTTTTGGAGAGTTTCAAAAAGGCATGTAATGCTATAAAATGTTATGCATGTCATAAGTTACTTCGACTTATTTATTGCCGTTTCAGCAGTTTATTTTCTTTAACTATATGCACTTTTTAAGGCACATTAGCTTTTTAAGAAAATCGAAATATTTTGCATAGAAGTTGTATAGTACAAAAAGTAAAACAAATGCTTTTATAATATGCAAGATATATTTGCAAAGAAATCTAAAATTCATATGATATAGAACTAAGATTTTATAAAAGAGCATACAAAATTATCAAAATAAATCAAAAGTTCTTCTTCAAATCTTATCTAAATTTAGATTTATAAAAGACACTCATTTTTTTCGGCAGAGGCGCATTCTACTCGGTTGTTTGTCTCTTGAAATTGACTTGTCTATTATCTACTGAAATTTTAATAAACTGCATGCACTTGAACCAATATCTACACGCTTTGCGAAAAACTACCACTTTTTAGTAATGTAATACTTTTTTATCACTCTCTTTAATTCTAACATTTTACAGTAGCATTTTGAGTATTGTTAGTCGACACTGCTTTTCGTACTTAACAATTTTTGCTTCTTAACAAACAAAAAATCTAAGAAAAAGCTGGATTCAAAACCAAATTTATGTATTTAAAATATATAAATTTAAAATTGGGCAAGACCAAATTTTGAAATAAGTGTTTTTTGTAAAAATTGAACCAAAGGACAACACCATTGAACAAAATGAAATTTATGTAAAACGAATTGCTTTAAATATTAGGAATTTTTGCTAAAAATAAAGAAACAAACACAAAATATATTTTACAGTTGTAATCGTTTTTACTAAATATGTGTATAAGTTAAACAAATTTGTTGGATTATCTCTCGAACCGTACGGTTCGCTGGTCGAGTTTTATCTGCTTTTTTGAATACTCTTTTCCCACAATTCCACTTATTATTTAGGCTAAAATGTACTTATATTTCTAAGTCAGCAAAACTGCATTCAAGGTTGCAGCGTTCCCACCGTCGAGCTCCTCTTTTGCTGCGTTCTGGTTTTGACGGTGTTGTGTTGCGGCTGGCGGCGCTGCTTCCGGTGCTGCTCCGTTAACTTATATAATAAGTAGCAAACGGGCGATTGAACACTTCTCTGCTTCCATAGCAAATGAAAAGGTAGATTGCAGATTTTGTGCTTGAAGTAGGGATCTAGTCTCCTAGTCACCGCGACCTCAAAGGCTTATTGTGACAGTTCTTCATCTATTGACAGATCCACATGGATGCGCAGTTTCAAGATGTATGAAGCAATTTCCTTTAGCGTTCAGTGCGCAATATCCTGAGGCTGTAGATCAGTGAAGCTTGAAGTATTTTGATTTGAATGAACTTGATCATTTTTTGGCGTGTTTAGGAGGATGCCCGCTAAAAACGCTACAATCCCTTCAACGTATTTTTAAGTGCTTAAGAGTTGGCATATCGTCAAAAGAATATTTTTATTGCGGAGCTGTATTTAATTTGGTTGCTTTCTATTAAATATGATGGAAATAGAAAAGAATCGATTTTATTTGGTTTTCTACTAGGAAAGAAATGCATGGCACATACTAAATTTATTTTGTTGTTACACTGAACTGTGCTAACTTCACCATAACGGTATATATTATTTCATACACACACGTACACGCAGAGAGGCGTGAATTTATGGCATTCGAATAGGGGCAAAGTTCATTTTGGCAAATAAATTTTCTAATTGCGCACCTGCGGCCCAAATTAATGCAGCGTGGGACCTGGACTGGCAGGCCGGCCACAACACGAATGTGTCATATTTCATAGAATTTTTCTCCACACATACGCACACACTTGTGTGTTTGTGTGTGTGCGAAATCGAAGCACGTAGCTCGCATAAGTGTCAATTGGAACGATTTGCGAAATTGGAATGGAAAACAAAACAATAAGAGTGTGAGTGGGCGGAATGTAAGGAAGCAGGGGTGAAAAACTTGCTACTGTAAGTGTTAAAATAATAAAAGATGCGCACACAAATAAATTGTAAAAATACGAATTAAAGAAATGAAATGAGAACGAGTTGGACGACTAAATTAAACACAATGAAACTGGAGTGAAGTAAGAGGAAACAGTGAAACCAATTATAAATGACGTCGGAGTAAGAGCCCAGGAAAAACGGTAGCAGATTTTGGTTTTAATTAAAAATTACACTATTTAAAAATTTAAATTTGGAATTATTTTCAGGCAAAAAAGTAAAATTTTATGAGAAAAAGTAAGTACTAAAATTTAATTGGAAGCTACTTTCATGAAAAAATTTGCTTATAAGAAAAAGCATGTACGAATAACAAATGTGAAAATATTTATGATTATATTGTTAGAAAATTTAAAACTTTATCTTTATATTTTGACTCATTGATAATTGGTGGTACTTTTAAAAAAATTTCTTAAATTATTTGTGCAAAAAATTTCAAAAGATTCACATTTGAAGTAGCTTCTTTCAAAACAACAAAGCGAAAGTACATTTTTGTTGGAAATTGTTAGAACTCTAAAAAATGGGACCTACACATTTATTCTATAGCTGTGTCCGAATGGGAAGCTCCGTTCAGCTTTTTTGTAAGAAGATTCTTTATCAAGAAAAAGTATACTCTCGACGATTTGCCAACTAGCTCGCAAGAGACGGCACCGCGCTCAAGAAAACGAAGATCCCTTTTCTTAGATGTTATGAGTTGACTGAGATTTGAAGCAGGGATTCAAATGCGATTCGATGACAAAGACCGACCTAATCCACTGAGTCACGATCGCACAGTATCCAAAACATACCAGAGTTGACAAAGCCACACAGTTTATTTTATATGAGTTTGATTGCTTCCTGTTCAGGTGTGCATGTCGTATGAGCAACAGTCAATGCTTGCCAAAATTCATGTTGCGCATACGCTCTCATGTGCCAGCGTAAAGTTTTACGCTTGTTAATAGAAAATCGTAAACTTTTAGCAAACATATAAATTAGCAGCGTAAAAAGCTGCGCGACTTTTCTCTTATAACTTTTACTTCCACTCATAATTTCCTCAACTAGCTTTCTATATGCTTCTTCTTCATGTTGCTTTTAGTAAAAGTGTGCAGGCACTTTAGATTTTATGGACAAAATCAATTACGAACATTTTGCAAGCAACAAGTGAAGTGAGGCGAAGTGATTCGAAGTATGGCAACTCTGCGCGCGCCTTCGATACGTGGCAGAAATTTGTAGCTTTGTAATCTTAATCTATTGACAATATGCTTACACACACACACATACACATTTGCATATGTGTCGATGCACACGATTAGTTGCATCAGAAATTATGAACAACAAAGATGCAAATTAGCATGTGTAGGCAGGGCCGTAGAGTGCACACACATTGTTTGAGAATGTCTAAGCTATGAAAAAATTCACACAAAATATAAATTTCACATAATTAATGCAAACATGCTTTGAAATTATTTTGTGATCAAATCTTCTGTGAATAAAAATCGAATTTTATTCTATATTACTAGAAGTTTATAAACTTGACGCTGTTAGTTAACAGCACAAATTCCGTGTATGTAGTGGAGTATAATTAATGAATTAACTGCCTAGTTTTTAATAAATCCATTTTTAATATTTAACTTGTTTGTTACTTGCATTTTAGTCAATATTACTTATTTACTTCCATAACTTTAGCTAATTAGATATAACTTATGAATACATAATTTCTTACTACTACTTTATTGTGAATTAAATAAAAAATTTTGAATATATTTTAAGTAAAAAAATAACTGTTGAATTAATTTTAGTTTATAAATTTTTTAGCTAACATTACTAATTTATTAGCATGAGTGTAGCTAAATGTTTGTCGACGAGCGAAAAGTGCAGCGTGTGCTTTTCGTGTGCGTGTGTTTAGGTGTTTTTATGTGTGCAGGCATTCGGTGTAAATTGCGGTAAGTTGCCAACACTGCAGCGTGCATTTTGCAAAGATGTTGCTGCGCAGCTGTTCTTTGAGTGTATTGGCTGCGCTTGTGTGAGTAAAAGCAACAACAACAACATACACCACAGTAAAAGCAAACGCTAAAGCTCAAAGTGAAAAAGTTGCAATACCTTGTGATGTGGAAAATGTTTTTTGCATTTTTTTTGCATACATATAAGCATGTACGTATGTGTATATGTGTGTGTGTGTATGTAAGTGAAAAGCGTGTGCATGCAGCAAACTTAGAATTTGTGCGTACGAGCTCGCCGCCAATTAATAGCTAACGCGCTAAAGCAACCTCGACAACAACAACAACAACAAAAACAACAACCACAGGAACAACAACAACACGAAGCATGTACGTTAACCGCCTGCAAAGTTTGCATTTTCAATTTCCTTCAACATATTTCAATTAATGCACACAACCCAAAAAGCAAAGCAAAACGGCAAGAGGAAAAAACAACAACAACAACAAATATTTGCGCTTAAACACGCGTAAAAATGTGAAAAATTTGTGAGCGGCGGTTTTGATTTGCAACACTTTTCCGCTTGGCGTGCAAAAAGCGCACGCGGAAGGGTAAAATTAGTTTCTGCGATAAGTTTGGGGCTACCACAAAAGGGCCACAGGCAAGTAGCCTGCAATATTTGAGGTAATTTTCCTTAAGTGTCTTTTGCTTAACCCACAAAGAGTCGGTTAATTTTTTGAAGCACCTAAATGCAAGCAATAGATTTTATGCGTATAATACATACTAAGAGCTTCTGAAGTAATGTAAGAAAACGCTTTGGTTTACTAGCTTAGAATATGTTTATAGGCATAAAAAAGGAGCTTGGTGAAATAGGTTTTCAAACTCAAATAGTATTATCTATCTCAATCGTCATTATCCTTCTGCTGTTTATATTTTTTTTGTAGCTAAAGCTTTCGATATTTATGTTGGGTACTCAAAATGGTTCAAGGTTCCACTTATGTACTCTATATAAATTATACAAACTTGATTTTATAGACAGCAACGAATTTTTGTTCTAAAACAAAAGAAGCAATGCATTTGAAAAAGCAGAAATTCATATCTCATGTCAGTGGGAAATTGCTCGATCTCTAAAAACAATGGTCCTTCTTGCGATTCTAGCCCAGTCGATTTAATTCAAAACTTGTCATCAGAACTCTAATGTTGAAACAAAAAGAAAATTTCCGAACTTCGACTTTAAAAGTTGCCATGTCAGTGGAAAATTTCTCGATCTTTAAAATCAATGGTCTGTCTACTACAAAGTTGAAGAAATTCCCCTTCTGGGAATTTGAGCTGCGATACTCCCATTGCCATTTTTAGAGTTCCAAATACTTTGCCAGCTTTTCAGGCCATTTCAAATTGGAGTTGGTTATTGACATTACTTCGAAAACATACTTCACGTTGGGGCTTGTAAAATAAATGTCTAGGATCAAGGATCCTATAACTCATACAGCACTTTATATAGCTCTGGTTTGAAGCCTTCTGCAGTATGCCAGTATAAGCTGGTGAATTCTTATTAATATTAATTGCATTGAAAGTATGGAAAACTAGTTTAAAAGAAAGCTTAATTTGCAGAATTCATCGGCCAGTTGGTATACTATCTTATTTATATAGACGCTTACAATAACTCAGTGATAGAAGAATGGTTCCTTCATTGTTGTTTTTGTATTAGATTTTTTCTCCATTAATTTATTGTGCTCAGATTTTACAAATCTTCAATGCTTGAGAAAGCTATAGCATAACGGCGCTCAAAGGGTTAAGCAGCATGCTCGAGCATCAATTGCCCGCAAGACAACAACGCCCTTTTGTTGTTTGTGTGTGCCGTTGTCATTGCCTTAATAGGATTCGAAAGCAATAGAGGCATGTCGCCGCAGCCCAACAACAAAAATAGATAACAAATGCAATAAAAATAAAAGACCATACCACACCAAAACAACAACAAAAACAGCAACAACAAAATTATGCGCATAGTCAAGCAGCTACTAAAGTCGTCTTCCCTTTCCGGACGAAAACATTTTGACACGCTCAGCAAAATTCGAGCAGAGAAAAAAGGGCGCTTGCAATGAAAGTGAAAGTGACAGTGAAAGTGGCAGCGACATCGACAGCGAGCGCCCGCAGCGCCAAGCCGCTTGTGGCAATTGTCATTAAAGTGTCCTTACACTTGTTACCTTTTCTTTTTGGCCAGTTTCTTTACCTTTTTCGTCGCCCGCTGCCCATGACTAATGAAAGAAATAATGAAAAGGGATGGCGACACTGAAGTGGGGTAAGCAAGTTAAAAAGGGCTACTCAAGTGGCGCGAGCACGTGCTTTTACCCTTGAGCAATGAGCAGCGGAGCGCACACTGTCTTTTCACTTTCTTCGTCTCTGCTCTATTTTGGCTAGTATGCCTTAATTCGAGCACATTTGCAGCGAACGACCAAGGGCGAGCAGCAGTAAGCGTTGCACGTAGCTCTACGCTCGCTGACCTTAGCTTCTTTCCAGCCAACTGTAAGCGTAATTAACTTCCGCAATGCACCTTGCTTTCTTTTCTGCCCCTTTATTTTGAATGAGCTGCCTTAGGTGTCATTTGTTTCCATTGCTTTTCGATAGATTTTTCAGTGTGCAGTTGTTGGCGCCACGGTGGCTCAGTGGACAAGTGCTTGGTCGTTGATGCGAGGAGGCCTGGGTTCAAATCTTAGCCGGAGCCTTGTAGCTTCTAATAAAAAGATAATTTGTTTTCAAATTGTTTCTTTGCGTGGCGCCACTTCTAGCGATGAATCGGCAATTCTTCGAGAATATTCTTTGCCATGTAAAGCTTCTCAATCAGTACGGATTCGGTTATTTGTAGGTCCCATTAATTTGTGCGAAATATAACTAGAACACACAAGTTGAGAGAAAGCTAGACCTTAGCCCACAGGGGTTATTTATTTTAGTAGCAGTTGTTGATACTTTTGTGCTACTTTCATTTCGTATGTGCTTTTAGAAACATTTACAAGATAAGTGCAGGTGAGAATTGAACAGCAGACAGAATAGTTGAAAGTGTGCGTGAAATTTATATCTTCAAAACTTTCTATACATTGATTAACGGTAATTAGGATTGATGATATGAAATTAAAGCTCACAGAAAATCGCACACAAAGCTATGTAGTACATATATCATGCATACATACATACATACATACATACATACATACATACATATATACGTGTAGGTCAAAGTCTACCGTGGCAAAAGCCGGCGTATACGCAACATTAATTGATAATGAATTATTGTCAATATTATATTTGACCTGAAGAATATTGCTATTGAAGAATATATACTTACCAGTTATTGTGATTTGATTAATATTTGTAAGCAAATAAAATATTCTTAAATCTGAAAAGAAACTCAATGAAAATGAATCAATGCAAAAAAGCCGCTAAAAATAATTTTATTTTGAAGAAAAGTGAAATCAATGCATAAAATTGTTCGCAGAGAAGTCAAAATTTAAATGAAAAATTAGATAGAAATAAGTTCAGTCAGTAAAAGTTCGCAGCCTTTAATTGTTACATCGCATTACATCAGCATGAAACCCTAACAAAATGAAGCCACTTGTAATCCTGGCATTGCAGGATGTGGCTGCCTTTTATTATTCCGCTGTGCCGTTGAGCATGTTTGCTAATCTTATTTAAATGCAATCATACAAAAGACAACAAAATATAAAAAAAAGTTGTCGCTTTCAATTGAAACAATAAAAGCATACTTTCATTTTATTTTATGACAATTTTATTGCACGCCGCACGATAACAATTCCTGCCACACATAATACATTCAAATGGCGCGTATTCCCCTTTGAGACATTTCTGATTACAGTCTGAGCAGCCGCGGCACAAGAAACGCCTAAAAGCAGGCTTAAGTGTTTCGCGGCGTGTGTCATGTGAGCAAAAAATAAGAACTCGAAAGCAAATTTCTATTTACATAAATATAAAAACTCACATTTACACGAAAAACAATATGGCATGGCAAACTGATAAATGACGCTGCCTGTCTGCACACTTCCCCATTCTCTTCTGCCTTCTGCTTTGAATTTGCTCACTTGCCGCACTTCCGCACGCTTTCACACACACGCTCACATGCAAGAACAAGCATGGGAAATGATAAATGTGGGCACATGTGAGAAGGTTTGCAAATAACTGGGCGTCTTATCAGAGCGAGCGCCTAAAAATATGCTACAAAGTGGATATCGTAAAAATTGTGTTATGACTTTATAGCTGGCTGAAAGCAACAACAACAACAACAATAACAAAAATGACAACAAAATGAACGTATAAGCACTACGTTGTGGTTACCTCAACGGCGTATCTGTGTATCTGTCTCTCCGGCTGTCGCTTTTCAATGTGTTAACTAGCAGACGGCGCGACAGAGACAGCAACAGACTGACGGACGGTGGAACGAATGTACCAAGGCGAATCCACATGTCGAGCTACTTGCCAATTTAGCAACTCTAGCGTGGGCGAAGACATACTTTATTGCCAAGTGGCTCACACATGTTGCGCTCCCCACTCCCACAAGTGAGCGCCTAAAAGTATGCTTTTGTTTGGAAATAATTTGTCATTTTTACAACTTGCCACTTGCCACTGAACTGCCGCGCGCCGAACAACAACAAGCAATAAACATAAATTTTGATCTACGAGCGTAGCATAGAGGCGTTTATGTCGACTGCCTTTCGTCAGCACCACTCAGTGACGCATAAATGTCGGCTAATGTGATTATGGCGGAGGAGCAGCAATAAATATTTTTCAAAGCATACTTTTAGGCAATGAGCCATTGCAACCAGCTTTGTGCAAGTTGATTTTGAGCTTTGGAAAGAAAGAAAAAGTACAATACATGAAAAAATAATAATATATGTATGTAATAAAATTGTTAGAACGAATTAAGTTAACATACCTTTAGGCTAAAAAGGCAATAAATTGCTGTCATCTCAAAAATGCGTACGCGTTGTTGTAACTCTTTTATGGGCATGCCAAAGGGGTTATATGCAGTTAGGTTTGCGTATATTTTATTTGTAAATATAAAGATTTTTATTGGTTCTATAGCCTATCTCCCTGGGCTACTGGGAAAAAAGGCGGCTTTCGGTGACAAAACTAGTTTTTGGCAAGAATTTCAAATCTTTTAAAGTAGCTAAAGTAATATTTATAAATGAAAAGATATACAGCATGCTAAGGGGCTCGTTCGTAATTCAGTTTCAGCGCGCTAGCAGAAAGGAATTCTGCTGTAAAATATCAGCCGTTCTTTACGAGCAAATTGTAAAGTAGGCAAATACTTGCAACTTTCGTGTCGCTGAAGCGGACACCGAAACTTTGTTTGCATACTTTCAGCTGAAAAGTGTGAAATTAATTAATCAGCGTGAACTTTTGCAGCTGTAAAGTGCAAAACTGTGTACTTCAAATAACTGCGATACTTTAACACTTTCCTGCGAATACTAAAGAGAACTCTTGCATACCTTTGGAAGAAGAGAAAATTTAAAAATCGATGATTTATATGAATTATTGAAGAGCGTGTATAATAACGCGATTCAATCTAAATTATAAAATATTTAAAAAGTTGAAAGGCAAATGAAATTAAGGGTCCTTTTACTTAAAATAGTTGGGTACTTGTTGTGGTTCGGCAGAATAAATTTAAAAGGGCTCATTCGTGCTTAAATTTTTCGAAGTCTGATTGAAAAATGGTTCATATAAAATTAATTTTCAGCACTTTCAGCACTGCAGAAAAATGCCATCTTTTTAAAACCTATAGAAAAATAGCATTTTGCAAGTGGAAGACCAATAAAACGTTCAATAAACCTTACTAAAGTAATCTTTGTATTTCGCCTGACAGGTAAGTATTACACAGTTTGTTCCTTGGCCATGGCTTGAGCATTAGAATGCTTCTCTCTACTACCAAGCCTTAGCAAAAACAGCGGAAGAAAAACTGAATTTCGCAAAAACGCGCGCGAAATACTTTGCATACTTTTAGGCACAAAGAAATTTTTTAACTGCGTGCACTTTTAGGTGCACACAAATTGTGTAAAAACGATGGAGACAAATTGCTCAATACATTTTAACATTTGTCAGATGTAAAAAAATCCATCATGCTTGGCACATTGTAGCAATTGCCTTGCTACGCGTCTTGCTGCCGGATTGCTTAAAAGGATATGCTCCAATAACGCTTTCAATACACGCAATACAAAAAAGTATGCTGTGCAAGTGTCAGACGGGCAAGATGACGAAGGCGAAGTAAAAGCAGGAGAAGAGGAAGAACATGCTGAAAAGAGAAAAAAGAAGAAAAAGAAAGGGGTAAGGCGAATGAAACAGCAGAAAAATGCCACAATATGCACATAAAATAAGTGATGAACAGATTGTAGTAGGAAGCAATAGTGATGCTGTGAATGAGCGCAGCGTTGCCAGATGGAAACCGCAGAGGAAACATATTTATTTTAGAAATACAACATCAAATTTAAAAATTTAAAAAAATTTAATACAGATTTACATTTCTTGAAAAATTCAACTTCTATTAGAAAATGTCATAGGTTAGGTCAGGGTTATATTACAGGAATGAATTGCAATGCGACATAAAAATACCAGAAAATATAAAAATCCCATAAAAATTCACATTTATGGAAAAATGCAACTGCTATTAAAAACGACATAGGTTTGGTTGAAGACACAGCGCAGAAAAAAGTGCTACATGATATAAAAAATATACCATTATATATGCTTGAAAACTACAACAACGATTAATAAAAATCGGGAAAACGAAAAAAAGATTCCACAGTACATTGAAAAATAAACACGATTCTGGCAACTTTCTTTTAGGAGAGAGAGAGAGAGAGAGCGCGAATGCACACACGTGCACTCTTGAAATGTCACGAGTCATGACCTCCCCTCCAAGCGCTGCATTTGACCTTACCACTTAATGATAGCGTCCGGGAAGTTGCTATCGTCGTAGCTTCATCGAAGTGCAACGATTTTTTTACGACAAATTGCAAGGATGCTATCGGACAAAGGGATCAGCGGCAGCAGAAGTGCTGCAACAGTGTGCAGCAATGTGCCGCAAAATGTCGTGGCACACTCACACATACATACATACGCATACGCACACATGCATGCTTTCAATTGAACAGTGTTGCCCAGAGCTAAGCCGCGACGGCCAGCGAAGGAGGTTTTATTGCCGCTGCCGCAGCGCGCAATCGTATTATCGGCGCGCTCAGGCAGGACAAATCTTAATGGAGCGTGTTCCATTTTTATGAAGTTCAGCCAAGTATTGACAAAGCGGCGGCAGCAGCGGCGGCTGACCGCTTGCCACTTGCCCACTTGCGAACGGCGAGCAACGGCGCAATGTTGCACCTTGGCGCAGCAATAAAATATGTTAGCCTGCTTTTAGGCGCTTTCAAAAAGGACACAAGGTAAAGGGGGCAGAAAGAAAAAAGCAAAGCAAGCGAGAGATCAATTGCATTTTCTGCGCACGTTTGTTGACGCGGTATAATTTGCTACGAGTGCGCGAGTTGTTGCATCTTGATAAGCCAGCTTCGTCCTTGCACAGTGTGCCTGGCTACAATGGCACGTTCGGTAGCAAGCTTGGAAGCAGGTAAGTGCTTTTATATGGTTTCTGATTTTTGATTGCTTGGTTTTGTGGTTTGCTTTTCTTTTCTTTTTGTGTAGCGCATAAAGGGTTAAGAGATTGCGTTTTGGCATGTTTCGAAAGAACATGTGCTAACAGGACATTTGCTCTTTCATTTGTGTTGTGTTGAAATGAAATCAACAAGCAATATAAAAGTGGATAGTCAATTTGTTGTAAGTCGTATTTCTGAACATGTGTTTTTGAGGCTTCTCTGTGTGGCTGTAATACCTAATTATAACATTTTTTTAATATTTCTTTTAATTGCCTTTACGCTAAATATTGCATATATGAAATTAAAAATAGTTGATAAAAGTGAGAGCACTCGCGCATCTACAAAAGTGGGGAGAAGACAGTTCTTCACATTCTTTTTCACTGTCAGGTCCTTTCTAGATGCATGAGCACGACATTTGGTTACCCCTTCTTCACCAACCTGAATAAACTCAAATCGTTCAATATTAAGGATACGTTGGGGTTTATCCAACTCTCGAAATAGCTTGCGCTAGGCTCTCCTTAGGTTTCTATACCAAATCCCCTCCTATTACTTTAATAGTCAGGATGAACACAAATCGGTCAATTTAATTTTTCTGGTACTTGGTACTACTCTTTCAATTAATGTTCCTTTCATAAAATGGGCTACAAATAGCTTTGAAATCAAGCGAACTAATTGCACAGCCTTGCTGCGGTCTGAGTTCATATGCAAACGAAGCTGCCTTGTTAGCAACCCACATGGCCGTCATCGTCCTCAACGACATCATCATCATCATAATTATGGACTACGAAATCGTCAACGTTGTTCAATGCTGTGATCGCTGTCACAGTTGCTGGTCCTTCATGCTGCCTTGCAGCCATTCCAATCTACCCGATGGAATCAATTATGGGCAATTTATGTGCAGTTTCTTCTCGGTTCACATGCCCTGGCAATTATGTCGCGAACAATTATCGATGAAAGGACACAATGAGCACTCATACACGCACACAAGCACACACATACATATGCACACAAGTACATAAATACCAGCGGCGAAATGGAACGAAATAACCCTTAACCTAATTTGCATAAACTGCGAGAGTGCCTTTGGCCTGCTCGTCCTGTTCGTCCTGCCCTCTCATGCTTCCGCTTGCTGCTCGATTGCTTCATGTACCAGCCTACCGCGGGCGCTAATTTCGAGAGTGACTCTGGTGAGTGTTGCCGGTCGGTGTGCTACGCTCAATTGCAGCCTTTGCTCGGTCCTCTTTGTCAGTTCGCCCGCCGGTTCCTTTCGTCCTCACAGCGCACTTAATCGCTGCACATTACTACAGCAACAAATTTCGAACAATTCACATTTTCGTGCTGCTGATAAACGTTTCTGCCCCCTACCCCCTTTTGAATGATATTTCGGACATGCATGCTGCTTGCGTCTGTCTATTGGACTATCGCCAGCGCCAGCGTAGAAGCAATTTTCGCTATGAATGCCTCAGCGAGTAGTTTAATAGCCTCGAGTTTTATTGTTGTTGGGATTGTAGATGCTTTTGATGGGTTCGGGTTCGGTGCATAATTGTGCTAATTTGGGCACAGAGAAACTCGTTGGAGCGCGGTCACGACTATTTGTCATACAAAGGCACTCCGAATGAAGCGAAAGCATCGATTAGCGCTGATTCTGGAGCGAGTGGAAAATTTGAGATATGCTTTTGAAATTTGAAAATTTTTCAGCAAATTTGTGAATCGTTAATGCATTTCTTTGCAAAAGACAAATGTAAATTTCTGAAATTTATAGGGAATTGTTCAAGTAATCGAAAACTTTTATAAAAGACAAGTGCTTTCATTTGAAAACCGTCCAACATTTCATAAAATGCGAATTGAATAGTTTTGTTGTTATTTCAAAACTGAAAATTTTTGAGCAAAATTTTTCTGAATTGAAAAATGTTAACATATATTTTGTTGAAAATCGAAATGACTTCATTCAAATGTAAATTGTTTGATATGCAAAAATATTAGAGCTGCAAAGTGACTTTGAACCCAAACTCTTTTGAACCGAATCATTCACATTTGAACGTGCTTGAATCAAACCATGAATCGAGTCATTACTATAAATTTTTGCAGACTAGATTTGAAAGGTGAGTTAATTCGCTTTTTCTAAAGCAATTTTTATAATTTTACAAAAACGAATTTTTATATTGTCTTTTATATTACAGAAGAAAGTCACATGGAAGAATGGCATTTAAAGAAATATTTCCATAGATTTTCATAATCTCAAAACTACAAAAAACTTCATTTTTTTTGCTACCAAATTTAGAAGCAAATCGTTATTTAGAGCAAGCACATATTCATGCTTAACCTGGCTAGGCTAAACTATGAGCATTTTCACAGCAATAGTTTCAGCATATGTTCAAATATTTTTCAAGAATTTCCACAAAACATATTAAAAGCGCTAAATTTTCAGCACACAGAAAATTCGAAAAATTGCTGAGAATTCCAAACTATTACATGCTCACACAAATTTCAATGCATTTGTGTATGTGTTGCCGGAAAGCGGTAATTTCTCGATGACGTGGACGACGAGCGTGCAATTTACTTTTAAGACATCATTACCGAAGGCCAAAGGAGCTGAAAAGGGAAAGAGCGAAGAACGCAGTAAAATTGCATTTTTCGGAGAAACGCCAGCGGGTGGGCCAACACAAACCCGAAAGGACATTAGAAGGAAGTGAAGGAATTTTTTGGCGCTGCCTGAAAAGCACATAACAATTAAAAGTGCGCGCAAGCCGTCAAGCTGACGGGGAGGAGGGTTGGGGAGGAGAACAAAAAATTCCAGAAAATTTAGCGCTAATGACAAAAGCGGCAAAAGAAATAAGCAAACCGGAAGCTAGCGGAGGGAAGTGAGTCGTAGTGTGCAAGTGAAAAGAATAAGAACAAGAAACATGCAAAGTTGAAAGGCTTTTTAAAAGAAAGTAAAAGAACTTTGAACCGTTTGCAACGACTGAGTAATACTCTAAATCCCAAGAAAGGCTGCACGAAAAAATGTGAAGCAGATTTTGTGATCTGATGTGTGATATATACATAAAGCAATCACTAGTTAATATAGTAAGTTGTATATAGCAACCAAATGATGCTGATGACTTCCTTGAATGACTACGTTAAGGTGTTACACAATGTTAATAGATACATTAATATAAATGTAGGGTATAAAGTTGAAAATGACGCGCTATAAGGAGTTAAGTTTGCGTTTGAAAGTTTGTATTGTGCGTGTCTGTGTGTGCGTGTGTAGTTGAAAAAAACCTCAAATTAAAAAAAAAGAATTTTTTTTTGGCAGTGGCATCTCTATTTGAATTTGCAGAAGGCCAAAAAAGTGTGGGCTAAGAATTAAGAGATAAGTGCGCATAATTCAGCGCAAAAGTTAAATTTGCTCACTCTTGCCAAGGGCAGCGAAAAAAAGAAGTGGATGCTTAAAAAAATGTGGAAACAAGTCGCGCTGCATAATAAGAAAAGGATAATTACATTTTCATGCTTGTTAAACAAATAGAAATATTGTAACGGCTATGTGGCCGTAGAGTATGAGCCTAAAGGAGAAGAAGGAATTTGGTGTGTATTTTGGGTAAAGTTTAGGCGCAGTGTCCTTCCGAACCCTTTTCTGTGCTGCTTTTCAGGCGCATTCTCCGCTTTGAAGTATGTTTGTGGTTTTCACAAATCATTTCGTTGCTGTTGCTGATTACGCTTTAATTATGCGCAAGTTTTGCGGGCAAACAAACCGACGCATCCTTCTTGGAGCATATGCTTCAATAAGATGGGCGTACCTAAGTAGGAGCCAAGTGAGCTATGCACATTTTTCGAATGATTGCTAGGATTCCAAAATCATTGCTTGCAAAATGAGAAGGTGATATTTTGATATTGCTTAAAAATGTAGATGAGATACGAAATCAAAGCAACCCTGATTAAATTGCCAGAACTTTATATTCTCTGCCAAATTTGATATGACCACTTTCGTTCGCTCGGTTTTTATACCCTACACCTATGGTAATAGGGTATAATAACTTTGTGCGAAAATTGTAACGCATGAAAGGAGCTGTCATAGGTATAGACATAAGTATATAGAAATGATCAGAAACACTTTCTGTGTTGATTTCCGGTTGCCCGTCTGTCCGTCTGTCCGTCTGTCTTGCTGTCCGTTGGCGCAGGAGAGAAAGAAGAAGTTGCCCGATTTGGACCAAATTTGGCACACAGTCGCAGTGAACCTTCCACTACTTCAAGTTCCGAGATTAGCCAAATCGGTTATAGGACACGCCCACAATGGGTCTGTAAGTCCCACTATCCCGGAATATTTCCAGTAAAATTGCTTAAATTTGTGTAATTATTCATTAAAAGGAATGGTATTAGGTATTTAATGTAAGGTGTGGACCCTCTATGTCATAGAAAAAAATGGGCGTGGTCCGCCCACTATATAGACGGTAAGCGGAAAATCCTTATAACTTCCATAATATATACACCAGTCTGTCCATATTTGGTCACTTCATTTCTGGTAAGAACACCTCTTAATTCTCCAAAAATGGGCGTGGTTCGCACACTCAGCTACTTGATGTAGGGTATTACTCTGTCGGTGAAACCCGACTGATGCTTCCTTACTTGTTTCTATATATACTTTACGCTTTCGATTTAGAATTTCGTAACAAACTTTAGTTCAAGCCTGAAGGAATAACATTTTACAAACCTGAGCCTCTTTCTGCGCCTCTTTCTTATTCGGTTTCAAAGTGCTTTTAAATACGAACGTACATATACAATATCTTTATCTTTTTTAAAAATTTGCTGCTTTGGCATGCCAATCGAATAAATTAAATTAAACTAAAAACTAAAAGTCAAGATAGATTCGGTTCAGAATCAGGCTACTGAAAGTGCATATAACACAGATAACAAAATTTGTTGTTTCTAATTGGGCTTTCTTTGAATAGGTTATATTTTCCATACAAATGAACCATGCAAAATGTGTGAATTACACAAGTTATTATAAAAAGCACAAGCAATTACTCATTCGACGCTGTCAACATGCGTAAATGCCAGCAAAAACAAAATTTGACACAAAAAGGACATGAGAGCTGTTGAAAAAGAATGAGATTATTATCCTCTTGTAATACGCTCATAAAAAGTGCTTCTGACAATTCTATCTTCAAGATTTCACTTCCGCTCTATTTTGCTTACCTTCTGCTGTCTTTTTTTTAATTACTTCAAAAAGAGCATAAAGATGAAAATAAGCAGGAGAAATGGCATTCATATTATCTGCGAAGGCGAAGAGAAGGCATAAGAATGTTGGGGGCGATGGGCGGCAGCCGGATAAAAAGCAGATCTGCAGATTTCAGTGGCAGCATAACAAAGCAGCAGGGATTATCAAAAGCATAAACTGATTTTGGTTTGCCAGATTTACTTTCTTTTTTTCCTTTTATTGCTTTTTATTCTTTCTGTTTTACTGTGGGCTGTTCTGCTTTTCTGTTGGTCGTGCATTTGTTGTGGTTGTTGTTGCTGCTGCTGCTAAGAATTTAAGCAAGAAATATGCGTTTGCATTATTTATGTAATTCGTGAGAAATTTCAATTGTAAGGCGAAGGAAATCGCAGTTAAGCCGCTTTCGGTTACACTGAAATTAGGAAAATCCTTATAAATGATTAAAAGCGGATTGCAAGAGGCATGTGTTTTCTTCTTCTTCACATTAAATAAGTCATGCAGAATTATATGAATATTAAATTACAACACATTTTGCAGAAATCGCAGCATATTTCTGGTAATTATAAAGTACGAGTATGATCCTGCTATGAGGGAAGCACCATGTTCAAAACAAAATTTAAATGGGCTTTAGTAAAAAAATTATTCATAAAAGATTTATTCATAAAATAATAGTGGGCACAACAGCCCGGATAACCAATGGCTGGATCTTCCTTGCATTAATTTCTGTGTGTGTACATTTAAAGGCAGAGAAAACTCTTGAGGAGTTGCCAATTGTTTACGAGAGATGGCGCATTCTCTTTTTTCAGATGGAATGAGTCTGCTGAAGT
Source organism: Neria commutata (assembly GCA_963457695.1). Classification (NCBI taxonomy): domain Eukaryota; kingdom Metazoa; phylum Arthropoda; class Insecta; order Diptera; family Micropezidae; genus Neria; species Neria commutata. Next base: position 14,131,499 of record OY735246.1, read on the forward strand.
TGAGTCTGGATGGCAGCGACCTCTTGCATCAAAGACTGAGCACTTATCCACTGAGCCACTGCAGCGCATAATTTAGTTAGTTATAATAAATAATATATTCTCTTGAAACCTTGGAAGATGAACTCGCGCTTAGAAAGGAGCATACGACTATATCGATTCAGCGCGCTGCCATGAAGCAGCACTAGGCATAGCCTTTGTAAGCAGAGCAATTCACTCAATGACTCCATTTGTATGTATGAGATGTACTAAAAGCATGCTATGGGCAATGCATGGAAATATGCAAGTTGTCAGGAAGAGGTTGCAGTTGATCCTGTGGTCCATATGATTTCTTATAAACTGAATTGCATTTTTAAGTCTCCTTTAAAACTGCGCAACCTTTTTAAATTTTCACTAAAAATTTACGTTGTTTACAGAAAAAGTCGTCGTTTTCGAAAATACCAAGTAAAAGTGCCTAAAAGTATGCCGCCCATTTTTAATTCAGCCAAATTTTCGCAACTTGCACAGTTGCACTCTGACATTTGGCGCATTAGCATATAAAATTTGATTTCTTGCCACAACTTTAGAGATGGCATAATTTCATTTTGAAAACACAAACAAAACAATCAAGCGCCTTAAGTTATGCAACGGAAATTCAATAAACTTTTAACTTGCGGCTAAACTTTCGGAAGCTGGACCAACGTTTCGCGCAGGTAACAGTAATTGTGCGCAAAGTTTTTGCATTTGATTGAATTTAAAAGTGAATGGGGCGCCCTGCGAAATTTGCGCCAAAATTCAATAAAAAAAAGTTTGACAGTACGCGCGAGCGCTGGAGCAGCTATGCTCGAATTACAAATACACAGAAGTGCGCTCTGGGGAAAAGCAACAAATTCATCAATCAAATTCGTTGATGAATGCAAACACAATTAAAATGTACAATGCGCCAAAACACTCACACTAGTACACTGAAATACACACACACACACACACTCGTATATGTGGCACATAGCAGCACAAATACATACAAACACACAAGTGGCAAATTCAATTTGCAACTTTGTTGTTAGCAGCTGCATGTAGCATGTGAATGTGTGTGAATGTGTGTGTGTGTGTAGTTGTAGCTGTCAATGTATATTTACATGTATGGATTTGTGTATCGCACTTCTAAATTCTCACCAATTTTCCATAGCCTGCCAATAACCAAAAAAGTCAAATGCTATTATTTCTGAATCGATATTCTCGCTGTTTTTTAGTAGCTTGAAATTGTGTTTGCGCTCTTGTTGTTGTTATTGCTGTCATTGTTGTTGTTGTTGTTACTGTCATTTCCATTAAATCCAAAAATTCCGTGCGATTGAATTGTTGCCTCTCTTGTCAGCGATTTGAAAACCTTTTCCCACATTAATTCGAGCTCTGCGAAGTTTTGAATGTAACATTTTATGGACGGAAGCGGAAATAATTAAATTAATTAAAGAGTGATCGAATTTTCGGCTTGCCACAAAACTCACTAATCAGCTTCCTCTTCAGCGTTGGCCAAAAATCAATATTCGCTCATTGCTTCGAAATAATTGTAGCAACATTGAAACACAATTAATTTTTCAGCAAAGGATTCCATACATTGTCTATAATATATATATGAACATTTAATAGAAAATCGAATAGGATGTTTTATAATTTTCTAAAATGGATTCCATACATTGTCTATAATATATATGAACATTGAATAGAAAATCGAATAGGATGTTTTATAATTTTCTAAAATTTTAAATAAAATGCAGCGGACTATTCCGAAAAAAGGAAAATTGGGAAAATTAAAATATAATTCATAAAAGCTTTGCTTTTCAAATTGAATATTAAACAAAAGATTTCTTGATAGCTTAAAATAAAAGACCTAATATTGATTTTTTTAGCCGAAGTCGAGGGGATTCCTCTTCATCGCTTTTATGTCCAAAGCGCACACCAAAAACCGAATTTTGGTAAGACCGAATAATTTAGTTTAAGCCCAAGGCCGAAGCTGAATCTAAGAGGAACACTACCTACTTATTTAGCTTGCAAAGTGCTGATTTGAGTTTTGTATCTAAACATCTGCTAAATTAGAGATGAACCCAAAAAAATCTACCTTGGCGGAAATGAAAAGATAGCCGAAATTGGAACGCTCTGTCTCGGTTGCTTCGTGAATAACTCAGTAAGTTTTCATGATATGACATCGCTGAGCCAAATATATATTGCTTCGAAATATAGGAGCATGTTCAACCGGTTTTCATATATCTGTTTTGACTTAGGTTTTGATGCATAAAATGAAACGACTTCAATGGAGTTTGATTCCGGTTCTGAGTTCAATTTCCGGCCAATATGAACAGATTCTATGTATAAGTTGCAACTAAGGATCTATTTTATTCACATAAGCTCCAGCTTACTCCCTCTATATGTAACTAAAATTAGGGGTTTTCTGCATGTTCTTGCGCCATATAAATGAAATATCGTTTGCCTCTAATATTCTTGCCAAACTGTTGTGTCAATTTCCATAAAAATTTGATGTTTCCATTAAGCTTGCTTTTAATAGTATATGTTCATTTATTCTTAACTCTCCGCTGCTGCTGGAACACAGACATTATTTTCAAGGAATTTCGCTTGATAAATTAAACACGAGAAATATTTAAATGTGAAATGCCAAGGCAAGGAAATGAAATAAGTACTTAAATCCTTGGCAATTAAAATGAAATAAAATAATAGGCAAGCAAATGTGACGGCTGACATGGGCTGCCACGATCTTTATGCAAAAGAACTGCCGCTGGAATGGCGCGTCAGCAGCGCCAGGAATTTGTGCAAAGGATGCGAGCGCGGAATGTAGAAATTAAAAGGCGCAAAAATTAATTATTCACTTTTGGCATTAAAAATGGGCACACAAAAGGATTTCGCGCAAAGCCTGGACAAGTGTCAGGAAAACGGATGCATGCGCAGCGCGGCAGTACAGCAGACTGCAACACGAAGAAGTTGCCGGCGACGGCGAGTGCCAAAAAGGACATGCCAACAAACAAAAGGATCACGCAACGGAGCTTAAATTTAGTAGCAACGAAGAAGCTACGAAATTTTGGCAAAGCTGCTACGCAACAGCAGCAAAGGAATTGAGCGGTAGAGGGGTAGACAGAGAGAGAGAGGGAGAGAAGGGGACGTTAGAGAGTGAGAGAAGCATGAAAGCCGTAATTGCTGTTCCGCAATGCCAAGCGACCAAAAGTGCTGGCAGCTTCGATGCTCCACGACGACGGAATTGTGCGCGCAAAAGACGTGGCGACGAAATCCTTTTTTATGGCAGACATTCGCAAAGTAATTCGCATGACAGCTTCCGGCGAAAATGCAATAAATTCATTGCTACCGCTCCGGCAGCCATTTTAGCTGCTCTTCTTCTTCCTCTTCCTGCTGGTGTTAGTGTGACGGCTTCGTTTTTGTGTCTCTTTGACGCTCGAGCACGAGGCGCAGAATTAATTGATTCGCCAAATTGAATTTAACCAGGCGAAAGAAAAGGACACGAGCATTTGATTTTTATTGGCGCCATTCGAAAATGCCAGCACATTTTGCAGCTATGCATAGCTGAAGGAAAGCACGAGCGCCACGAAATTTGCTCACTTGCATACCGTGTCCTTTTCTGTAGTTGGAATTTTAAAGTGGAAGCTGCCTTTGGCTATATTCAAAGCTATTGCCAGCAATTTCCTTTTGCATATTTCCTCGGCACAATGCGTTTACCTGTGCGCTGCCTCAGGCTCTGCTTCTCTGGTATTATGCTTTGCAATATACTGTTGCAGTTAATAGCTTTTGGAGCACAATTTCCCGTTGCTGTTTCAGACTTTTTGAGCTGGTAGGTACCTTGTCCATGAGGCAATTTAATGATATTTTGAGTAGAAGCTTATATCAAGAATGTTGGCAAATGAATCACTGTGCGATTTTTCAGGCACCTGTTTTCAAAGAATTTATATGTCTTTCCGGCATGCTTTATAGACTGAAAATTCAGGAACAATATATTTCGATTTCTTATATAGTAGAAGTTATAAAGATTTCTATTTATTATCCTCTTCGACAAATATGATGATTTTCGATTGAACAAAGAAGTGGGTAAAACAGAATTACAATTTCGAAGAGTACCCTTTACAGACAAAATATTAAATTTTCTTGAAAACTGAATTACTATTTTGAAAAATGTACTTTGGAGATGAAATATTGTATTTTCTTATAAAGTTGTAAACTCAAAGGATTTTCGCATTTTCTAGTTGGTAGAAGAGCTCAAAGTTGCTGCACGAAAAGTTGCACAGATGTTCAAAATGGGTCAATGAGATTTTTTTAAAAATAATTTTATATAAGAAGAGTTTGTACTGGGTTGTGAGTAAAATTCTACATCAAAAAGTAGATAGGATTTTTATAAAAATAATTTTATGTGAGAAGAGTTTATTGTGAATAGTTGGGAAAATTCTACATCAAAGGCAACAAAATAAAAGTAGTTTGCCTTCAAAGCCCTTCGAAAGGCCTTACTGCGCTATTTTCTTTAAAAGGATATTCTCTTCTTACTACGCCACTGTGTAGTTTGCTTAAGAAATTTGCTTTATTTTCGATCTTGCTTTCTCGCTTGTTTTATATCACAAATTTGCCTTAAAATTGCAATGTATACCTTTTGCAGGTGGCTCGAAGGCAGGCGTTGGTGTTGTTGTTGGTGCCGCTGCAAAAGGATATGATGCAATTATGTGAGCTGATTGAAATTTATGCTCGACATGCTGCGGCCATTTTATACAAGCATTTTAAAAGCAATGAGCTTGTATTGCAGAAAAATTTTGCTCATGTAAATTTAATTTAAACGAAATTTTGCTTTATTTCAATTTCCGCTTCTGCTCATTACTAATTTGCAATAAATTACTTTGCCATTGCCTTTTTTCCTAGGATATGCTGTCTTGCTGCTGCTGCGGTAGTAAAGCTCGTTGTTTGTTGGGCGGCAGCACTTCAGATCACATTTCTCAATGGTGTCGGCCACTCGAAAAGTAAACCAAAAGTGGCCATACAATTGCATTTTTGTGTGTGCGCCGCACTTCAAGTCACTTACATGTGTGCGCAGATAAATGTGCAGGAGGTGCAGCAGGACATTGCCATACGGAGAGAAGTGTGGAAGGCGGAGTAGCATATGTGCAAAAAAATGCTGTTTGCGCTTCAAACAAAAAAAGGGAGCAAGAAATGTAAGCATGAAAGAGTAAAGTGAAAAAATTTAGTTTGGCAAGATAAGGCAACATATGATATAGAGTAGAGGTGAGTACACAAAGAAGTGCACTTGAGCTGCTGCTGACAGCTGCAGTTCGGCACACACACACACAGTGAAAAAGGCCAGCTAGCTTAAGTCGCCTTTCACACATGCAAGCATGCGCTACACAAAAAAATTTGGCAGCTTTATATTTGAAAGCCGAAGAAAGATGAAATTGAGGGGATTCCTTTGAAGTGGCATAAAAAAAGGAGATATGTATGATAAAAGCAATATCATCAATCGAAAGATTAACTCGAAAACATTTGAATGAGAATATTTTCGTTAACGTTTTTTCGCCATCCTGATCGATTGCGATTTGGGGGTGTGAAGGTCGTCAGATAGCGATTGGCTGAGTTATGTGACAGCCAATTCGCTACCGTCAAAATCGCCAATAGCTACCTGGACTCGTTGGAAATGGTCTGAAAGAGAGTGGCATGAGAAGCTATGCTCAGCCGTGTACATTTTGGAAGTTAAGGTCTGCAGAATCCTTTCCTCAGACGTGTTGAAAATATTCAGCAAAGGTGAATAAGCACAATTGTAGGTACCACCTGGGGCAGTCGAATCCGTAACATAAGTTAATGGATCCCACAAATGTATTCTCGAGCTGTATCTGAACAGTTTCGAGACTTCTGTTTATTTGTTTCGCTGTAAAATAAAAATTATCTCTCTCTCTCTCTCTCAATTCGAATACAAAAAACAACCAAAACCTTTTGCTAGTATAAACATGACCTTAGCAAACATACAAATTCTTCTTAAACTTAATGCAACCGATAGCCCTAAGTGTAGGGAGTAAGTAGGTAAGTAATAGGAACACACACACAACCATATATAACGTATGTATGAGAACACTTGGCATGTGCTTGTGCGGTTTGCAGTTTTTGACAGTGGCAAATGTGTGCACCTTTAAGCATATTTCATTTCAGTGTGCGTCTCTGTACGCTTTAATATCTTACAAAGTGGGGGTAGATTAGATAACATGCTTTACTTATGATGTCTTTTAAGGTAGGCCATGCCAAGGAAATGCATTTTGTAGTAGGGGGACTTATTTTTTAGACAGCATCGAAATGAGAAATGGGAGAGATTGCTAGAGATAGTGATAGATACTAATAAGTGGATGAGCATAATAAGGTGTAATAATCATGAAAAAGGCGCATAAAAAGACTGGCACTGGTCGGCAAGACCTTCATAAAATCAGTTTATCTCAAAATTAAGTTTTAAGATCTTGCAAACTGCAGAACTGTTAAAATGAAAAAATTAGTATAGAATTTTTTCGCGGGTAGATTACGAGCTAAAATCTGAGAATTTAAGACCCGCAGTTTAATTGTTCAACTAGTTTAGTCGCCAGGTGGGAAATAAGAAAGGCTACCTCAGGGCATCTAAATGAGTAAGCTAGTATAAAGAAATAGTCAGATGTAATTTTTTATATGCTGTGGTATTTATTGACAACAATTTAGGAAATTCAGAGAATACAAAATTGAAGAGGAAGAAGTAGATTATTTTCTTTGATGATCATCCTTGATGCCGGTTTTTGCGTTTGAGCATTCACAACTCTCTTCTTAACCAAAAATTACGATACAAATGAAACAAAATGGCTGAAAAATATTGTTTAAGAGTCAGATATAGTCATTATAGCAAGACTTAAGTAGTGAGATGTGTGCAATGGCAAATTTGCAGCGCTTAAAAGCAATCTATCTTCTCTTCAAGCGCATAAATCAGCAATGAAACGGTCACTACTTTAAAATACGCATTTTCACACACACAGACACAAACAAAAAAAAAAAAAACCAATGCAAGCACTACATGTAACGTACCGTAGAAGCATGCATGTCCAGTAAGGCTTTACAATCTGTCAACATGCCACAAAGTGTTGCATGCATGTGCATGTGTTGTGTATGTGTATGTGTGCTTGTCTTGCATTAGTTGAGCTGTGCACTGAAGCGCCCGGAAGTGGATTGCCAAGCGGAAGTGGCTGGTCTGTTAACATGTTTTGAACAAGTCCACGAATTAATTGTTGACAACGCATACGCACACACACACACATACATAGATGCCGAAGCAGCTGTTGTTGTTGTTGTTTTTGCACTTACTTCATTGCAGTGTTTATTTATTTGCCGTGCTTAAGCGATCATAGCAACACCAGCAGCCACAACAACAACAATGGCAATGGTCAACCGTTCAAGCGTAGCTATCAAGCAAAATAAATAGAGTTGCCAGCAGCTTCGAAATTTTTTTATAGTAAGAAAATGTTGTTGTTTCTTCTTGTCATGCCATCTTCATTTGTGGCAAATACGTGGCTGCTGCTGCTCCTGCTTCTGATACGCCCACTCACAATCCAATTCAATTAGATGGCATTCATGCCTCAGCTGCCGCCAATGAATATTAATAAATGCCTTGTGCAGCAGCAACAGCAGCAGCAACATCTCAAAAATTAATTATACGTGCCGCTGTGTCCCACTAATGTGCGCCTCAGCACTTCTCCATGCGCCTTAATTTGTGCGTAATTGAAATTTAATTAATTAAATTTGCATCGCCGCAAGACTCAAGGCGAATCTGCCAAGGGCTTCTGTTGCTGTTGCTGCTGCTGTTGCTGCCATTGATTCGATTTGTTGTACGTTGGCGTGTTCTTGCAACAACATTTGTTGCGTGCGCTCACTTCGTCCTGCTACAGTGATTTTTGCTGTAAGTGTTGCTGTTGCCGCGGTTGCTCGCTGCTGCCACATCATTGCTGCACCATTAATCATCGACAATTCATTAGAAAAATTTCCATCCATGACGTGTCTTAGGCTGTTGGAGGGGCACAAGTGCCAGAAGTACCAGGACGAAGTGTACATTGCGTGTTTATACTGTGAAGTTTCGGCTTTAATTAGCAGCGCCCGGAGTCCAAAGCCGACTTGATGGCATTTCGAACGGCGTCTTTTAATTGACGACATTAGCAAATTTCTTTCTGTGAAATTTTGGGAAATGAAGAAGCTTACGAAAGTTAGGTTAGGATGAGCTGGCTGTCTAAAAAGGCCACTTATAGACCCTGTTGGATCCTTAGCGTTGCCAGTTAGAGTTCCGTTTAGGAAAGGTGAAAGCAGTGATACCTAGTTTCGAATTCTGTTAGAACACTGAAAGGAGAGGCGCATCTTAACATGTCAGACGAGCTCTAGCGATGGCGGGGAGAAGCTTAAGATTGTTTATGAATTTTTTTGAAAATTGAAATTCAGAAATCCTCAATTGAAATTCAGAAAGCGGCACTCAAAGTTCAGAAAAAAGTTCAGTTATATCTATAATTCATTTTCAATTGAAAAAAAAAACGTTTTCTGAACTTAAATTGCAAATTCTGAATTTCAATTGACTTTTTCTAAGTGAAATTTTCCACTTTTGAAATTCAGTTGATTCATTATGAATGTTTATATATGTATGTATGTCGGCAAATAGTGCACGGGTTTTTGCACTATAATTATATACTTTGTATGCTTTTACGCCGTCAATGCAAAATTCATTGGCTTCGAAAAAGTAGCACAACCAAATTTGCAGGTGCTGCCTATTCCACTTCAAGTCATGCCCTATATTCGGTGTCATACCACTACAAGCTTCAAAGATGCTTCAACAACAAACTACATTAATAATATCACGCTCATTTCCTTTGTTGTGTTGTTGCTGTTGTTGTTCTTGTTGTTTTTGGTTTTTTTTATTATTTCTTGCTTATAATCACAAATGCCATTGTCCTGTAAATGGTAAAAGTAAATGTATGAAAATAATGCAGAGGCAGCCAAGGGAAGAAAGTGTGAGCGGGAGAGAAGGGAAGGGAAAAACGTTAAGATGTGGCGAAGGAGCAACTTTTGATTTACAACAGTTTATTGCTGGTTTAAAGGGTAATGCGCCATAATTTCTACAGATTTAACAACAACGAAGCATTAAAGGATTGAGATGCAAGATTGGGTGGTATTCGCATCAGTATGAAGAGAGAGTGTGAGAGGAAGGATATTTGGGCGGCAGCGCTGACAAAGGCTATCAGTGTTAAGGCAAACGAGGGCACACAACTTCGAGGCAGCGAGTAGATTGTTAGGTTGCGGCAGCCGAATCTTTAAGGATGCGCTATAAATTTGTGCCTATGTAGCTGCTGCTGCCCTTATCGTTATGCCTGCTGACGTTAGTAATGATCATGATGCTGCCGACGTTGATGTTAATTGAAAATTAATTTCTTTGTCAAGCTTGGTTACGTTCATTAAATAAAATTTATAATTTTTTCAAACAAAATTTCTAAACAAGTGCTAGGTCGTTGCAACAAAGGGCATGACTGGGGGTGGGCGTGGTATGAGAGTTTGGCTAAGAGCTGGCACACTTTGGTTTTAGGGCCCTGTTGACAAACTTTGTTAAGTTTAGCATTGATAAATGTCATTTTTAATTAAAGTGTGCACAAATTTAATTAACTGAAGTATTCAGCGAACAGCCGGCAAGAGAACTTGAAAGAAATGAAGCACTCACTCACTATGAAGAAGCTGAAGGCATGTAATCGCGAATCGTGGACAATAATTAGTATAGAAACAACAACAAGCACGATCTAAAAGCAAGCAATCAAAAGTTTTTCATTATTTTTGCACTTACTCTCACTTGCTCACTTTTTTGTGAAGCTTGTTTGATGTGCGGCATGCTTCGCAAGCTTCTTGGCTGTTGTGCCACTTAGCGGCACATTTACGAGACCTCGTATATCAAGATTTTATTTTATGTATTTTGCAGTGTTGTTGTGCAATTAAAAATGACATTAATGGTGTTAAATTGCATGACAAGCAAGAATTTAATTTACTTGCACTTTGATTGGCAAGCGTAGCTAAAATATTGTTTATAGAAATAATTTAAAAAAATAAAAATTTCTTTTTTTACGAATTCGCAATATGAAATTTACCACCTATATCAGGGGTGGCCAAGCTAAATGTTCTCGCCGCATATAGGGAAAATGTTCGGAAATGGCAGAAAGATTGGCCTGAAAAAATGATCAAGGCGGACCGCGGGTTGGCCACTCCTTAAACCATGCCCATTCTTCGCTTGCCCTAATATCTAAATATTGTCAGCGCATGGTGCAACCCTGCGTTTAAATACATAAAACAACACTGTCGTTCTTTCGGCAGTCAGTCTTGTCGTAGTCTTGCTATCGTCATAGTCGTCGCTTGGTAGAAGCCGTATCGTCTGTCGCGTTAAATAGAGACTCATCCATTCCGTTCGTCTAATTAAATTTATTGTTACATATAATTTTATTTCTTAATTCTCGTTAAATAAATATCTTATTTTTGTGCAAATTATCCCATGCGTCTAAACCCCTTTCATCCTGACAATATGAATATCCAAATATATTCGTTTGAATTCATAACAAGTAAATTAAGAGCTTTTTTCTGCAAACATTTTACCATCTATATATTTAGTAGGCGGACCACGCCTACTGGTACCGAATATTACATAAATTTGGAGCTAATTTACTATTAATATTTCAAAGTGAGTGGACTGACAGATGTATTGTGAATGTGTCCTTCAAGCGATGTGAATAATCTCAGATTAGGCTATTATTTTCCGTTCTCACAACAATTCGATTGAAAAAAGTAAATGCGGTGCATTTCTGATAAGCATTAAAAGATTGCTCTTTAAACTAAGAGAGATAGATATGCGCTTCTAAAAAATGTCAGCTGGTCAGCCTTAATGAAAGACTCTACAATAAATATGCTATTGCCTTGAGGCTATTCAATACTATTTATTGCTTACAACAAATGTTGCTAAATGTTGCACAACAACAAATACAACACTGCCGTCGGGCTTAACAAATCATTGGGACTGCGAGTGTCGATTGAAAAGTTAGAAAAAAACTGCTGCTAGTTTTTTCATGATGTTGCTCAATATGCCAGCCGACGATCTGACAGCAAATAAACCACGCCGCCGAACGCAGTGGAGAAGTGACCAAGCGCTGTGCATGTGGCAACGCCATTAAATTAAAGGTAGAAGGCCAGCGGCAGTGTTGCTGTTGTTGTTTTTATTGCTTAAGCCAAATAAATTTCACGAGGCAACAACAAGGCGAAAGCAAAAAATAATTGCAAAATGTGGCAACGAAGCAGGAGCAGCAGCAGCAAACTAAAAATGTCGAACGAAGTTAACCGCGGGCGAGGGAGGTGCGCGGGTATGGTAGTTTACCGGGCGAGTGCACGGCTTGAACATGGTGGACTAGTGTGGCATTTGATAGCTGCAGCTGCAAAAGTTCAATATCGACGCCTGCCGTTTGATGACGCTTGCTTCCTGAGGCGCTTTGCAATGGGGGCGACTTTGGCGGCCAGGCTGACCAGCTCTGCCAGGCATGCTTTGTGGGTTTTTGGCATTTCCATTGCACTTTTTGTTTTTAGCAATGTGGCTGCTTACCATTTTGTTGCTTTTATTTCGGTTCGTATGTCACATGACCAAAATGCTCTACGAAATGATGGTATGACTTCCGCTTCGACGCCTCCGCAATGTTTGTGGCTTAACAATAAAGCAGATTGATGTAGACAAGTGCAAATGTGTGAAGCTATGCAATGTATACTGGGTGTGACCGTGTTAATGCACCGGAAGTTGGTTCTTTGGGTCGAAGGCGTTGAGCTGATTTAAACTTTCATTCTTTTGATAAGTAAATGTATGGAATCTTTAGTTGCTGCACCTTTAAGCTTGGGACTTCGTAACCACTAAGGCTAGCGAAATACAATTCAACTCACGTAATTGATAATTCTTGTTCTTCCTGTTAAACCATTAATGTGAGTTTCATGCTATTAGCGTCTCGCCAAATTATAAGAGACAAAAAGCTCAAAAAATTATTGAGTGTTCGATTATCCTGACAGGTTTTATGTGAATGGTATGAGATTAAGATTTTGGTTTAATTTTCACAATATGCAAATAAATAAGATTACATTTCAAGGACTATGAAGGAAAAAGTGATTAAGTTGATAATTTTTTTTCACAATTTCTTTGAATCAGTGTAATAAATTTTTTCGGAAGAACATTTGTTAATAAAGATCTGAATGAATTCGATTCTCTTTCTTATTTCTAAAGCCGATAAACGGTTGCAGATATACATAACTACAAACATAGTATTGGCATAGCATCGCCGATCGCCCTGTATGTGTGCACATGTATGTATGTATGTGTGTCAGCATCGCGGTGAGCGTGCGAACGAAGCGTTGTAAGTCGGATTGTAGCCTCAAAGTGGACTTTTGTAATAAATTCGAAAGAATTCTTTGTTTTGTGGTTTCTCTGCTATTTCTTTTACAACTCGCTGGCAACTATTTTCTATTTTCACCTACGTATATATGTACATGCGCATCTGTGTGTGTGGTAAGTATTTGCAGCAAGCAGCAGCATATGTAATTTTAATTGGGAAAAATTCCGTGGCCGTTGCGGCGAGCATTCAAAAAAGTGTATCTTTCATTTTTAGTTCTGCTGTGGCACTTCGGCGCACTAGCGCAGCCATTAAGGACGCACTCAGCGCACTTGCAATGGCACAAGCGCTTCCTGCAACATCTATAAATACGCCGTGCGCAGAGGAGATGGCTAGAGTGGAATTGCGAGGGGAAGGGATGGAGGGAAAGCGCCACAAGCGAAATTTGTTTGAGAAAAAAATGCGCTAACGCTAACGACTTGGCCGGAAAAGTTGCTAAATTTGTTTGCACCCAACAGCAGCAGCATGGGTAAAAGGGGCTGTAGATGGGGTCACAAGACCCTTGCTGAAAATCCCATTTTGATGCACAAATACTGGAATGCCAGGATAATTAATTTTATTTTTTTAGAACACTGGATTTAAAAATTCAAATTCAAATTGAGCAATGAGAAATTGTAATATTATAAAAAGACCATATAGAGGGAGCCACTGACAATGCTTGGCATTTCCAACTAGAGAAGAGGTTAGCTACAGCCGAAAGTGAATGCAAAATATTTCAACTGCAGAGATGCCAAAATATTGTTCTTTAAAAATATTTGATCCCTTTTATACCAGAACTTCACAACGCCGCTGCGTTTGCCGTGGCAAGCTGCAATTGCAGCTTTGTTTCCGGCAACATCTTAAGTTTTTTTTACCATCTCTGTTGCCTCCATCCGTTGATCATCATTCGCTGCTGCTGTTGCTTGTCTTTCTTGGCTGCTGTTGCTGTAAAAATCTCCCTCAAGAATGAAGCCAAACACTAACTTTTAACGACTTTGCCACAACATGTGTTATGCAACTACTTGCAACAGCACAAAGCAAGGCAAAAAAAGTGGACATGCTGCAGTCAGTAGCGACAGCAACAATGACAACAACAACAACAACAGCAAGGAGCAGCAGCAGCCAGTAGTGTGCAGATTATGCCCGGCAGCTGTAGTTCGCGTCAAGTTTTATTATAATTATTATTACAACAATTATTAAGAACGACAATAGCTGCAACAGCGGCAGCCCGGAAGTGCCACATGCGGCAACTTTAGCACGCGCGCAGGTGCTGCCGCTCAGCGCGTATGTGGCAGCATGTAATGATGCAGTTTATGCGGCAGTTAACTGGCAGTTGCTTGCCTCATGCGTTGTGGCGCCGCCTTTTGACAAGTTCATTTCGCTGCTGGTAGATTGACTGCGGGGAAATGACGGAGAGAAAGAGAGAGAGGGAAAGAGCGCGCGCAAATATGATGTTAATATTAGGTAATTGCGGCAACAAGCAAGCAGCGAAAAAGAAAGCAAGTAGAAAGTCGCTGAGTTGCATTTGCTGCTTTTGTAAGGCGCCTTAAGGTATGCAACAATTTAATTAAGTTGCTTCAATTAAGCAATTTTAAGGAATAGTCGAGCTAGGCTGACAAGCCAACTATGCTTGGCATATGAGCCATTTAGTAGCAGATTTAAAGTATGTTCTTCTTAAATTAATTATGCTCATTATTGCTTGCTCTTAGAGTTCGACAAAATTAACATAAAAACTGTAATAAATTAGAAAGTTATTTAAATCGAAAATTTCCTTAAAGTAGGTGCATTATTGAATATGAAGATATTGATCTCGGAATTGGACAAAATTAGCCTGGTCTTGGAGTTATTATTTGCTCCGAACAACAACAAAATACATTGCCATTGCATATGCCAGATTAATTGGGAATTGTAAGCGTATAAATGCAATTAATTTATATTAATTAATTTCTTTATTCAAATTCATCAATTAGAGTAGAACTCAAATAGATTACTGAAACTAAGGTATAAATACTATGTAGGTATATATATAATTATTCACCAGAAGTGCATATGATAAATCAATCACAATTCGACCAGTGCAACACCAGATTTAGGTTAGACTGTTGGAATCATCGGGATTCTTTGCAATAAAACATGCTCTCCCTCAAAATTGCCATTAATAATTGTCGATTCTATAATGTTAACCAATCTTTTTTTGACAATATGAAATTATGATCTGAAAATTATATACAGGGAAAACTAAAAATCCTTAAATATCTCCATTCCAGCGACAACTAACGCTATCGCTACCACCTAATAAAATTATGGCTGTGTCAAAGTTCGCTGAAGAAATGGTGGCATATCCATGAAAACAAACATTACTGGAATATAAAAGGAGACCGCTTATAGCATCTACTTGAGTAAACATTTCCAATTTGTGGCACAATCCACGCACGCAAATTAAGCAATTAAACTTTTTTCCGATTGCTCGTAATCAAGATGGAGGGAGGCAAAAGCATGAGGCTGCGCTGCAATCACGATTAAAATTGCCACATTTCATTGCATACTTTTGGGCGAATGCGCATAATTAAATTTTGCCGTTTAGTAAGTTTGAATTATATTTCAGATTGCTCGTTTTCGCATTTCGGCTGGCAACTTCATTAAAAGCGCAAATATGCGTCGTTGTGGCATGCAACATGGGCTGCTGTTGCTGCAGCAGCTGCAGCTGCCTGCATGCGTGATGGGGCTTGTGCCAACTTTTACTGCTGCTACTGCTGTTGCTGATTCGCATGCGAATTATGTTTGTGATTATTTCATTTTGGGCTGGCAATGCTGGCTTTGGGGCATGCTTTATTGTTGCCGCCGTGGCAAAAGTTTTAGTGAAATTATTTCTGCAAAATTAAATTGCATTAAGTGGCGCAGCAGCAGCAGCAACAATTGTTGGCAACTACTAATTAAACTTGCAACAACAACAACTACAACACAGCGACTGGCAAATGGCAAAAGTTGCCGCATAGTGTGTGGCAGCAACAACTGTTGGCTGAAATCCTTGCAATTGTTGCTTGTGGATGCTGCACATTTGCTACGGAACGACTTCATGTTGCATGCCACCGCTCAAATACACGTAAGTAACACACATGCACAGACGCAAGCACACGTGCAACTTGCCCCTGCAGCAAAATCAGAGAAATTTCGAAAACGTTCTGGTTTAATTGCTGAGTGAATTAGTTGAAATTTCCGCGAATTACGAGCGTTGGAAAGGTAAGGGGTAGGGGGGGGGGGGTAAATAAGCAGGGGGTGGGTGTGAGAGGCAGTAAAAAGTTGATAAAAGCAAATTCATTTACATTTTTGAATGTAATGCAATTTTGTTGTATTTTTGGTTTGTTTACGTAGTACTAAAGCGTAAAATGGAAAAATGTGGCAACGTTAAACGTTTGCTTTTTGGCATATCGAAGTAGGTTTGGCAAACTAAAAATTTCTTTTAAAAACCTGGGTACTTTAATCAAAGTTTATTTTTTGTTGTAAATTTTATAAGCTCAAAGATTTTACTTTCGCACTTGCTCTTTGCTTGAGATGCTGCCAGAGCTGTTGCCGCTGCTGCTGTGCACATTGCCCACATTGCTGCAGCGAATAAGCGCGCAACGTGCAACATATGCGGCGGTTGCTGCAGCTGCAATAAAGCATGCCGCCGATGATGTGTGGCTGGCCGCACAAAAGCGCCGCTTCCGCCGGACGCCACTTAATGGCGGCAACAACGCGAATGTAAATGCAGACACCCGGCAACATGCTGCTGCCAAGTGAGTGGGTCAGCCAGGCCGACTGAGCGGCTAGTCCGCCAGACGGCCGGCCGGCCAAAAGGCAAGCGCAGTCATAAAATGTAAATATTCTAGTTGGAAAATGTGGCCGAGCAATGTGCAAAAAAGTAAACCCAATAAAATGTTGCACGCTTTATTATGGCGCACAACAACAACAACAACAACAACAACAACAATAACAGCCTGCGCATATATACGCAAATTAATTTCATTGCTGCGCGTTTTTTGCCTGGCCACAAGCGCGCTGCGCCAGTGACCCCCAACGCAGAGCTTTGCCAGTTGAACTGTGGCTGCTGCTGTTGCCGCTGCTGCCACTGTTAAGTACTTCAGTGCCGCATGCAATATCGACCGACAGAGCAAACCGCAGTAGCAGCTGTTGCTGTTGTTGTTGTTGTTGCTGTTATTGTTGTTAGTTGCTGTTTTGGCAGTCGAAGTCCTGTTGTTGTTATTGTTGCTGCCAGTTGTTGCTGTTGCTGTTCTTGAGGCCGGCTGTTGTTGTTGCTGATCTCGGATGGTGTTGTTGGTGGTGGTGCTGCTGTTGTTGTTGTGATTGTTATTTTGATTGTTGTTGTTATAGATGCTGTTGTTTATATAGTTGTTGTTTTTATAGTTGTTGTAATTTTCATAGTTGTTGTTTTTATAGTGTTTGTTTTTATAGTTGTTGTTTTTATAGTTGTTGTAATATTTATAGTTGTTATTTTTATAGTTGTTGTTTTTAGAGTTAATGTTGTTTTTATAGTTGTTGTTGCTCCTCTGCTTGTCTTTATCTTTGTCTTTATAGTTGTTGCTTTTTGTAATTTTGGTTGTTGTTGTTGTAGATGTTGCTGTTGTTATTGTTGATTGTGTTGCCGGTGTAGCCGCTGCTACTGTCTTTATCCTTGTAATTATTGCCTGTTTTTGTTTTTGTTGTTGTTGCTGTTTTTGTTTGTCCTTGCAGTTATTGCCGGTTGTTTTTTGTTGTTGTTGCGGCTGTTACTGTTGCTTTCGTTGTTGTTGCTGTAAAGAAATATGCCGAAAAATAAGCGGAAATGAAGAATAACTCGCGCTACCGCAGCAGCTGCGGCTAAAGCAACAGCAACAGCAGGCAACCCCCAAAAAAACAATAACAACAACAACAACAAAATTTTCCACACGGCTTTAAAGCTCAACTGGAAAGAAAGTATTGCGGCATACAAAAGTTAAAAATCCGTTTAACTCGGCGCCAGGGATTTGTATCACTCGTCCCTTGTGCTCTTTTGCCCGATTTCACTCACTCCTTTTTTGTAGCTACTTTATTTATTTGCTTTATTTGTTGTTTTTGTGTGCAACATTGCCATAGTCACACACACATACACACGCTGAAACATGCAGATGCACTCACACACGTACAAAGTGTGGCTTTGTTTTGAGGTTTTAAATGAAGTACCAAAAGTTTTTATGCTCTTTGCACATGCCCCCCTTCTCTTCCTGCCGGCGGACCGGCTGGCCACCCTGCCTTCCTGCGCTTGCCCATTTCACTCATTTCCTTACAGCGCACTTGGCCCAGGCGAACGGGGCGCTTCCGTTGCATATTTGTTTTCCGCTGTTGCCAGCAGAGTCCGGACTATTCTGGCAGATATTTCATATAACAAGATAAAACCGCACGAAAGAGTTGCTGCGCCACCAGAGAATAGAAAAGGGAATTAAATTACAAATTCCTTTTTTTCGGTCTGGTCTCGTTGGCTTTAAGCTCTTTGGTGGCGCGGCAAGGACATTTAGCTTTCGAACAAAGGGCGCGTGTAGCGCTTAGAGCATGCTTTTTGTACTTTAAAGTGAGCGAATAGAAATTAATTTCCGAAAGAATTTCATTTGCCTTTAAGGATTTATCAATCAATTTGCATATAACTAAAGAAGAACAATGCTAGATATAGAAAGAAGAACAGCAAATGTCTTCTCAATGGCAAAGTGGCGTCTAGAGATTACATGTTATTAAAAATTGATGTTTTTTCAGCTTTATTATTAGTAATTTTCAATCTAAAGAGTCGAACTCGCTCAAGTTGAAATGAACCTAAGCCATGGTTCGTCATGAAATAAAAGACTAAGCCTTCAAGAATTATAACTACTAGCAAAAATAGCTTCTTTCTGACAAAACTGAAGAACTTGAAGGTTTTTAGTTGTTTCATACAACTCTTTATATTCTACAGCCATGGTAATAGGGTATAAAAACTTGGCGCAAAATATTGAAAGTGAATGGAAACCTTGCACTTAAAAATATAGTATAAGCACCAAAGGAAACTATAGGAATAAATTTCCTATTTGGCTTTCTTTTAAAAAATATCCACCCCTTTGACTTTCGCTCAAAAAACTCATGCTTTTAAAGAGATATCAACAGCGAAAATACTTTTTCACAAAAACGCCAAAGCCTTTGAAACAACGCTCTATTTATAATATTAGCAATTAAAATTTATATACAAAAGCATGTTTTGTAATCATGTGCTGTTTCCAGTTGCCAGTTCAGTGCAAATATTTCCAAATAAGCCAAAATTTCCGCAAATGTTTCAAATTAATTTTGCCAGCTTTTGTCAGACTAAAATCACCTGAACTCGTTCATGCGCAGAAATGTGCAACGTAATTAGGCAAACAGCAGCACATATGCATGTGCGTGTGTGTCAGTGTGTGCGTGTCAATGCACTGACCCCATTTGCGGCGTTGCCATGTGCTCACCCACTGCCGAATTCGCGCACGGGTCAAAGAATAGCCTCAAACACTGACACCAAACTCCAAACTGATTTTACAGCGGCAAATAACAAATGATGCCGCCTGTAGCGCACAATTTATACATACATATATAAGGGTATATGTGTGTGTATTCAAGTTGCATTACATTCATAATAATTATAACATAAATTTTGTATGAGAAATTTTGCAATATTTTGTATAAATATGAAAATATTTTGAGCATTACAAAGCATGGTGCTTAATTGGCATTATTGCGCATGGCATAACTGTACACACACATACACACACACATACTCATCAAGAACCCATCTGACATAGAGCTTCATTTATTGTTTATTGCATATTGGTATAACGTGGTAGTTTGCGAAGCCTCAGGAAATCACACAATATTTGGCTGTGAATTTCTTGTTAACTGGGTTCAATGTTTACGCAATACAAATACTTTCAACGCATACAATTAATACATTCCTACACACACATACACAAAAGCGTAAGCTCATGCATTTTTTCATTTTGGTTTGTAACGTTTAAAAAGCCGTTTACGTTTTTGTTGCCTTCTACGAATAAAATTGTTGGTTTCCTGCAATTTTCGGGCTTACAATTTTATGGCATTTAATTGGAATTTATTGTACAAATCAATAAATTTGATAGATGGGACTTTTATGTGCATTCATAAAAATTCTTCGCTAACTGAATTAGTCAATTCTTGGTTCTAACAAATGTTTTAATACCCAACTAATATGTTAGTTAAAGCTTGGCAAATATAAAATCATCTAGTTAAGAAATTAGTATACAACTGATGGAAACTCTTTATATGTCATGCGAAGTTTCAGTTTCAACAAACCAACAAGAATCGCTAAAGCCTAGTCCTTTTTTTCAAAAAGTCGAAGATTTGTTGAAACGTGGAATTGATGTACACGTGCCGAGGTTGCTTCAAGGAATCGATAGAGTTGGCTACCCTATCGTTTCCTATTAGCTTTATCGCACGACGTTGCATATGATCTAGAAGCTGCAGTTGGGTTCGTGAAGCTGCTGCTCATAAATTGCGAATTGTGCTCCATTTTGAGCCTAATATAGATGGTGTAAATAGTGCAGAGATCAGGGGCTGTAAAATATTTTTTACAATGCCTTAAATAGCGTCTCTCCAAAGCAGATCACATTTGATAGACAAGACTAGAAAGTCAAGGACTGCCGATTCTTCAATATTTACACAATTAATGGGGCTAGCAGTTTGGGAAGGAAAGAAAATTTGCCTGAAGCAGCTATGGGTCTTGGTAGCATTAAAACTGACCCTATTCGCTCGACCCCACTCGGAGGTTGAGTGAGGTTTTTTTTTGAATGTATCATTCATATTACGTCGCTTGCTCTCATTCCCCGTAGAGCTTGGGCTAACTGGAAATGAATATGTATGAAAAATACTGCTGTCATCAGCAAACGATTGCATGGGATTTTTAACCAAAGACTAAAGGTGATTGATGTAGACCAGGGTCGGCCAACCCAAATGATCTCGCGGGCCGCACATATGGAAAATTAGAGGAAATGACGGGAAGATTGGACTGAAAAAATGATCAAGGCGGGCCGCATGCGGCCCGTGGGCCGCGGGTTTGCCACTCCTGATGTAGACAAACAAACGTGTGGGTGCCAAGGCCGAAACCTGCGGTACATCGGCATTTAAAGGGTACTCGTTAGAAGCGACTCCGTCTATGACAACTTGAATAGAACGGCCACTGAGGAAACATGATATCTAGCATGCTAAATATTAGACAATTTAATCGATCAATTAGTAAGCAGCTTTGTAGATGGCTAATCAGTTATCATGACTAACATTTCAGCTAGATATAACCAATTGATTTCTATGAGTGAGTACATCCCCATGATTTGGCATGATGATGAGCTGCGGAGCGGAGTGCAACATACTGTGGCATGTCATGGAAAAATATTTACAGTTTTAAATGCCAAACATTTTGTTTTAGATTACTTTCAATTGAAATTACTTATACGGCATGTGGCATGCAGCTTTGTTATACGCTTGTACTATGTGCATGTGTATGTGTGTGTATATTTGGCATTGTATTTGTACTTTTTTGCGTGCTTAGTAACCGCACACTCACACACATATAAGTATATATGCACAAATAAATATTATTGATGAAATCATAAATAATATTATTTTTTAGGTGGGCAGGCAATTTGTGTTGTTTTTGTTGCTTTTGTTGTTGTTGTAGTTATTGGATAAACAATTGCGCTGACAGTCATTATGCACAATTATGTTTGCTCATCAGCTTGCCCGCCTGCCTGCCTGTGCTTCTTCATACTGTTGTTGTTGTTGCTATTTTGGGGCAGACACGGCTTTGCTTTGCACGCCTACTCAAGACACTAAAGAAAAGTGGCAGTCTGAAGAATGGCAAGTAAAATAATAGCCAAAAAAATATAGCAAGAAAAAAGCGCTGGCAAACCAAAATAATAACAACAACAATGTGCATTGAGCAATATCACAGGCAATATTATTGTTATACGGCTGAGCGCCAGCAGTGGCCGGCACAAGTGCGCGCCCTCATGTCGGATTCCATTGTTGAGATTGAAGTGGCTTCGTTGGGCATTGACCAAGCTCGCTTGCTTTTGCAGCGCCGCTGCCTCTGCTTGCGCCTCTGCCTTGGCTGCTAATTTACTTCGTCCTTTGTGCCTGCCTTTTAAGCATGCTGCTCCTCGTCTTCTTGTACGCTTTGTTTTTTTTGTTTGTTCATCTTCTTTTTTTGCCTTTTCCTTTGCAAGTGCTTATTTTTTTGCTTGCTTCTTTCTTTCGTTTGTGCCAAAAACAAAATGTAAATAAAACGTCGGCTGCCAACAGCATATGCGGTCATTTCTTATTTATGTGCAGCTGCTGCTGCCGCTTTTTTCTTTAGATACGACTACGTGCGCTTCTTCCTTGCCGTTTTGAGTTGGTGTCCTTTTGCCTATGCCCGCTGTTGCTTTGCTTTGGTTGCTTGGCAATTTAAGCGCATAAGTTGACACTTATCGATAATGTTCGCTCGGTCGCAGTTGTGCCACGCCAGCGGAAGTACCGTTCGCCACACAGTCAGTGAGTGCGTGTGTGTGTGAGTGTGAGTGAATGTGTGTGAACTTCAGTTGATGGTAGTAGCTGCAAGTATAAATCGCTGCTAGAGCTCTTCTCTTCGCTGATGGCATGTAAATTGTTCTAATGAAGCGCTCTTTTGCACTGCGCTCAGCGGAGGGGAGCGTAAGAAAGGCAGCAGCTAAAGTAGTTGCTAAATGCTGACAGTTAGAATAAGTTTTTAATGAAAATGACACTTTTATTAGTTAATGACAATATTTGCTCAAGTCGCTGCTGTTGAAGCAGCGAGCGAGAAGTGGCAACTGGCTGGAGTGGCGGCCTCTTAGCAGTGAAGTGCAGAAGAAGAAGCTAAGATAGTGAAATTATCGTGGAGAAGATGAAGTCGCTTAACAATTCATGGCATTTTAAATCTTAAATTTGGTAGCTATTCTAGCTTGTTCATCGTTCAGAATTGTATATTAGTAAGCAAGTGGAAGCAAGTGCATGTCTAATGGATAGCTTCGTTGTAATTGAGTAAAATATGACAGAAAATAATCGATTTGGGTTGAAATATTGTCTTCAAACTGCGCGATAGCATAAGATATTTAAGAATATGCTGGATGCTTTTTGCATGAAATTTTCTAAAAACTAATATTTTATTAAAAATCAATTATTCAAGACTTCAACTAATATAAAATCGACTTGAAAGATGCTTCGAAGAAGCTTTTAAATATCAGAACTGACCGGGGTGTCGGCTCCTCATTTCGAGCTGCGGCATCCTGGTGAGCAGATCAGCAACTGGAAGACTTGTTTCGGTGTGAACAAATCAGACATAAATTTCACTGATTCGGGTTTATATTTGCTCTTTATTTTCTTTAACCTGAACTTATGCTTGAGAGATGCACTTATTTCGAGGGTCATTGACGTGCCACAAAAAGAGCATTGAAATGGTTGGTGAGGAGGGGGTGGGGGGGGGGCTTGGTTCAGCCCAGTTGACAGTAAAACGCATATTTTTTTCGTAAAATGTCGAAACATGGCCCGGGTTGCCAACTGCATTTAAATTCAATGCTTAGCAGCTTTGCATGAACAATGGCAATAAAATAAATTTAATAATTTAACACTTAAAATGTATTACTTTTCGATTATGCTAATTAGTGACTAAGCCTTAATATAAGTCGTTAATCATTTTCCATAATATGCATATAGTATATAAATAATCAGTGCACTTACATAAGTGACTTTTTGTATGCGAGCTCATGAAAATGCACTTGCACAACAAATGCAAATAATTTATTTTAATTGTTGCATATTTTACGAGCAATCATGAAATAAATTCTTTTTGGAATATTTAATTACAGCAATAACTTTTAAATTGTGCAGATTGTGCCCGCTTATATTCACATTAAGTGGCAACTACGCCGAGCGTCATACAAAAAAAGCAAGCAAAAAAGCGACGCTTATGAAGTGTCAGCGTGTGGTTGCACAATTGCTCAACCACAAGCGCGCAAATATTTAGTTATTATGGCAAAAATATTATTTCTATAATTTACATGCGCAACAACAACAACAACAACAACAGCAATAACAATAACAATAGTAACCGCCACAAAGAAAAATTAAGTGCAAAAATTGTGGCTAAGAGCGAAAGCTGCGCACATGACGTCACAAACCGACCGCAAATAGCAAGCTACGGCATGTGCGTGTATATGTGTGGCTGTAGCACATACATACATACACACATATGTGATGTGTTAGTGCTAATTTATATAAATGGCCACAGTCAGTTGTTGTTGTTAATACACCGGCGCTGTATATTCTGACCTTATTTTTCCATTTAATTTGCCTAATTTATATTAATTGTGCAATGCAACAAAGTGGGCAAGTGTCAAGCAAAATTGGTTGGGCAATTTATAAGTATCATATATATACATATGCTTAGAGTTACTAATAAGTAGCTAAAGCTAGAGATTCACTGATATGAGGGACAAATGTATGATCAATGTGATTATAGTCGAAATACTGTCATTTGTATTGATAGCTAACATCAGCGAATGCAGGCGCTTCAATCTACATCGAGCCACTGTGGCGCTTTCTATCAAGATTCTCATTACCTCTAAATATTCAAACAAAATATATAATTTATTTATTGATTTAATAACATTAGAATTAATTCTAACATAATTATATAGAAAGGCACTATCTGCAGAGGTTATCGGCCCGAATATATAATTTTTTCCAAACATTCAACATCAACGGGATAAGAGAGATATTTGTGTTAAATGTTCTTAAGCAGACACACTATCCCGAATGAACCTACGTAATTTTTTTTCGAACTTTCTAAAGATGTTTCAACAGCAAACTTCTTATGCATAAAGAGAAAAAGCTAGAACAATAGTTGTTTGATTCAGTGTTGCCCTATGGCATTGTCAGCGCGATTTGGGTCTACCGAACCTTGATTCCTTTCGAGCTGAATGATTTTTTGTATATTAGCCTAGATGATGAAAATATTTTAAAGTGTGGTAAAGGGCTAGTAGGGCTCGCAAAGCTTCCTTTCAGGCACATTTGCACTGCGCGCGCCTTCTGAAATGAATGAAGAATAACAAAAATAATATAGTTATATAAAAAATATAGTTGTGAACTATTTGCACTGCGAATTATAAGTAAGAGTAAAAAAATTAAAATTTTCCACTATGTGACTCTTTGTTATTTTGAATATCATCCAATCAACACGAAAATAGATTTTAGTATGACTTATTATATAGCTAAAGTAAGTATCTTTCAATAAAAAAAGATCTATGACAATCACATGTCCTTCAAGGATTTGAGAAAATCTTAACTTATTAACTTTATAGCATACTGAAATCCCTTATTTTGTAAGCCTTGACACAAGCATTATTCTTCGAAAATCTAGAACTGGATTTTCAAAAGAGTGGAATGCCGATTTAGAATGGTCTAGATTGTGGATTGTATTTGTAGTGGGGATCTTCTAGTTGTTTCTGCTCGGGGTTTCCTAGCCATCGTGGCCTGAAAGGTCTATTGTGGCAGTTCTCAATCTATTTACAGTTCGAATAGATACGCAGCTTTCAGAGGAATGAAACACAATTTCCCTTTTCTACTAAACTATAGAGTAACCATTCTCACTGCTATTTCTGCCATATAAAATACAATAAAATTCAATAATTTGCCAAATATATATGCCTACTAATTACACTAAACTTAGTGGCAGTGACATACAATCTCGGTCCGGGCCTCCGGAGAATGAAAACTGTTAAGGCAGTCATTTGCCAGAGACTCTGCTGCCTGCAAGCCAAGCCGGCCGTTCATTTTACTCGTACTAGCATATGCTGATAATCACGTTCAATAATTATAATAATTTAATTGCAACATAAATTGCCTGCTCAGACACACATACACAAGCACACATACACATATGTACATACGCCACATAAAGCTGCGTCGACTGTGAGCTCAAATTGCTTTCGCAATATATGGCCACTTGTGTGTGTGTGTGTGATTTGTATTAACACGCATGCTTATGTGTGTGCATGTGTGCGTGTGAGCTCGTAAACAAATTTTAACATTTAAAATAAATTTGCGCAAATTCAGTTGTTAACATTTGTAAACAAAAATATGCTTTTAGGCCACATGCGGCGCGGCGGCATACCAACAACAAGGACCAGCTTAGTGGCCAAGCGTGAGCAGCGCAGCGCGCGGTAAGGCACCTTAATTGAAAAATGCTTGTAGCTACATTTGCATTTAGATTTATGCACAAAAATGAGAAGTTGTCACAATTAAATGCGCAAGTATGCGTGTGTTCATGTGTGTGTGTGTGTGCATGTCACTGTTTAGCTGCGCAATTATTTCATTTAATGCCAAACAATAAATTAGATTAAGTTTTATTTTTAAACATATTTATCAGCTTGTAAACATTGACAATAAATGTGCATACATACACTCATGCATGCTTATGTATGTGCATGTGCATGTGCCTGTGCAGCTGATGTTTTTATTAGTGCGCATTATTTCGCACATTAGTTTTACTCATACGCCGTGTGATTGCACTGAAATTGTTAACGCATTCAATTATAAAAACAGTTGAAATGAAATCAACTAAAATTAAGTGATTTAGTTAAGCATGACAAAAATTGTGCTGCTAAACTGTCAAATGTCGAAATTTATTGCTGTCATTGTGCGGTAGTTTGACCCCTTTCAAACTGCCAACAAATTGATATGAGCGAGCAGCGATGCCCAATTTTGAGCTTAGCTGATAGCAGAGGAAAGTTTTGAAGGAGGGAATGTGAGCAAATGTTGTACGTTGTGTGGCATAAAAGGCATTGGATTTATACGCTGAACTTGA
Source organism: Neria commutata (assembly GCA_963457695.1). NCBI lineage: Eukaryota > Metazoa > Arthropoda > Insecta > Diptera > Micropezidae > Neria > Neria commutata. The sequence continues at coordinate 14,157,839 of OY735246.1, forward strand.
AGAAAAATTTACTACATCACTTCTAGACTGATGCCAGAAACGATCAAAGTAATTTTTAAAGAACTCAAATTGTTATCGTTGACTGCTTAATTGATAGCAAATCTTACTAACAAAATGTGTAAATTGATTTAAGATTATTTAAGCTGATTTAAAAAATGCCAAACTGATTTCTGAAATTGCAAAACTTTATATAAATAAGTCATGTAGGTTTAAGAAATGTTAAACTTCATCTTATAAATTCGAAAATTGATTATTTCAGAGTCAAATTAATTTCAGAAACTATCAGTTTCATTCTATATTAGTCTTATTATTTTCCAAAGCCTTCAAAATTATATCTGTTGAGTGAAAATAGATTCAGAAATGCTCGAAATCGATTTCGAAATGACAAATTGACATCTGTTAATAGTTTACTAAATTGCTGTCAGATCAGTCTAATTTATTTAAGCAAGCTAATTTCAAATAAAAAAAAAAATTGGTTTCTTAAGTTGCTAATGGCATTTCAGCAACGCTAAAATTAATTAAAACATTATTGGAATTGTTTCGGAATAATTAAAACTTATTTCCAAACGTTTAAAATGAATTTAGATATGTGAAACTTATTTCATAAATGGCCGATATCCATTTCGAAAAAGTTAAATTTAGTTTGCTAAAAACTCTAGCATTTCGAGACAGATTTTCGTGCTCATTAATCGATCACCATCTGGTATCGCTAAGGTGCTAATTGATTTTAGTGGTGATCAAAGGTGAGATTGCAAATCGAAGGGAAACAAGCAACTGTGAAACTTGTTAGCTTGTTTTGTTGTTTGTCATCTTTCGAAAATGACTTCAAATAGATATGCACTTTTAACGGTAAAATTCAGCAATTCTAAAGTTTAAGTATCACTGTTAAAACCAACAACTGTTTTATATGCACAAAAGCATAAAAAGGCAAAGTTTTGGCAGTGGTTTTTTAACTCACATGCGCACAAGCGTTTCCATTCTGTGCATATGCAAACACTTTACGTTTGCTTTTAAATACGCGCACATAGAAATACGATACGATGCTGCATATCTACACTACGCAGCTATAAAGCTAGTGCTGGGAAATAAAATTACGCATACGCCACGTGAAGCGAAATACTATCTGCCTGAAGTGTGGGGAGAACGCAATTACAACTCATCGCAATGCAATTTGCTGCTGCAAGAGTTCAAATAAATTCACTTAATTGCGTATGCATAAAGCACATTTAACCGTTAAATATGTGCATAGTTAAATAAATACTAATAAAATAAGTGTTAAATAAATATATGGAGCCGTAAATGAAAAACAACTAACTACGCGCTATAGCAAAAGCAACAACAACTCACAACTGCTACAACAACAATAACTGTCTCAATTAATGCAATTTCCAATTAAACAAATTATGCTTTTTTCCATTTGAATTATAAAAATATTTAATTAATTGATAGAATCATGCGCAAATTTTATTATGGCCAGCTCATGTGCGCTGCTGAAGAGTGGGGGGTGACGCGAGGTTTGAATTAAAATAAAGTTAATTTTTAAATAATTCTGCAGCAAATTTGTGAAAAATATGACAATGTTTAGTGTTTTGTTTATGAAAGGGGGAAAGCATAAAGAGCCGCTGTCAATGTGAGACTTTAACTCGCTAAAGCCAACTTACATCCCGACGTCTTAGCTCTACCAGGACTACTGCTAAGTATTAAGTCGGAAGGATGTGCGAGCATAGCTGCATAAACGTCAGTTTTACCCTTTTTTTACCTGACCCTTCTGCGCAGTCTTTTCAGCCTTCTCAGCTGCTGCATATTTCCAAACATATTTTTACAGCGTTCCAGGCTTCCTGGGACTCCAGCATACAGGACATAATATTTTCTGTAATTATTCGTCTTTCAATTATTTTCATAACCCTCTCGCGTTCCTTGGAGGAAAAATCCGTGGTAGACATCTTCATCTCCACCGCAGCATTTCAGAGGAGAACACATCGTGATCGTAGCCCGTATTTGTAGAGATATGTTCTAAAATTCTTGTGAGCATTTAGCCTTTTCGTCATGTAAGTAGTAGCCGACGGTGCCATGTTTGCTGCTAACCTTTTATTTTCTTAACATCTCGGATAAGACTATATAAGACTATTACGCGTCCTTGTGTTGTTCCAGCTTCGTTGACATGGCCTACTCTCTCTCAGGTCTCTTTTTTTTCCTCCGAAGTGAGTGGTCGATTAGTGTCAGCTCTTTGCTCGAACGAGTCCCGCACTTCGATCTTAAGTATATCGGGGGGCGTTAGTTTCGTTATAATGTTAGCTGCCTCGAAAGATATGATACGGAAGCAGCTCAGACGGAACACTTGGTTCAATTCCGTACGCATGTTGGCTTTTTAATGCTTCAGACCATACTGCAGCAGCATGAATTATTACAGATTGAGTCACTTTTGCTAGGTGAACTTTGAATTTTTCTGTTTCGATGTAGGTGCATCGATGTGGATCCAACTGGTGGATCTGTGCTGTAATGTAGTTACTCTTCTACTCCGACATCTTAGTCTTATAGAAGCACTCTGTTAGAAAGGTAATATTTAATTAATTTCCTATTATATTCTAGGGTTCACACAAGATTGAGTGTGTGCATGCGTGTGTGTATGTGTGAAAGCCACGCATAAATTGCTTTTTACTTTCTCTGCAAAATCTTTGCGTGTGTGCAGAAACAACAATTTTTTGTTACATTTTTCACACTTCAACAAGCAAACAAATTAACGGCTTTGATGTTGACTTCCGGTTTACGGTAGTTGCTGTTGTAGTTGTGACGGGCGCTGCTAATGCAAACCGAAGTGGATTTGCTTGTACACATGCAACAACAGCAACAACAAAACAACTAACTAACGTTACAACATAAACAAACAAACAAACAAACATGCGAGCGAAGCGGTTGGGGAGGCAGCAAGCGTGTAAAGTTGAGTTGCTTTGTAATTCACCAACGCACGCTTAGCTGAGGTGAGTTTAGCGCATTTTACATAAAATGCATTTTTACTACAATTAACTGCGCTGCGTTCACGCTATTTTTGGCCCGTTTTCTATCGCAGCTCACAGCACTAAACCCCTTCTTTCGGTGTATGTTGCTCAGTTACTGAATGGCCTGTGGTGAGAAGCAGTTATTCAACACAAATACCAAGTATGTTGAAAGTTAGCATATGTTGGCGTTGCGCATAGCGCAGAAGCCAATATATTAATTCACCACACTTCCCTGAGAAGCATTAAGTTGAAATTGTACGATTGAAGAGGGGTAATCACCACATTAGCCAGCGCTTACCACACCTTCTCCAACTGGTTTGGGATTCTTTTGCCCATTTTATTAAAATTTGAAATAAATCAAAATTTTAGCAAAGTTTTGGTGCGTGATGCAGAAACCTGCAAATGGTTGTAGCGACTATCTAAATTAGAAAGTATATAATTGATTAAAATGAGCTATATAATTTAATTGCAAAATATACTATTTTTTTATTCACATTTACTAATTCAAATACAATTTTATCAGCTTATGTTTAGCTATTATCAAAGCATGTTTTCAGCATAAATTTTCAACGAGATTCAAAAAATTGTTTTCTTGGAATTTTTTTATTAAAATAGATGTGCGCTGCTGGTGCGAAATCCAAAAAGATACAGAGCCTTTTTTAAATAGAAAGAATAAGTATGAATAAAGTCTACAACACAGAAATGACAATAGCTACTCTTACATATATGTACATGTATGTATGCATAAATATAGTATCGCTGCAGTGTTGCATTCGGGCGGCTTTGAATAGTTTCAAAATTTTTTAATGGAAATATATGAGCTAAAATTGGTTAGCGGTTTTAAATTCATTAATCGAAATTTACACACCTTCTTTTTTCATCTAATTCAATGCTGTTTCCCCTCACATACCGCTTGATATAATTTCACCTCATCTGAGTTGAGTTAACGTCGGCGAGCTCTTTTTGAAGCACTCTTGGAGCAAAAGCGCACTTCGGCGAGAGCCGCACATTTATTTCTCTCTGCCGACACACAATACATACTCACACACACCTCCACAGCACACATTCACATATATAGGGCAAAAATGTTTGTGCATGCCAGGATGCCAGGCCATAAATCGATGTGCCGCTTCATGCGGCCGCTGAATTGTACTTTTCATTCCGGCATTTGCTTTTGTTTTGATTTTAATTCTTTTTGTTCTGACTTTCTTTTGTTTTTGCTTTTGTTGTTTTTACCTGCTGCTGCTGCTTACCTACACACATTTCGCCGTGTGATGACGTTTCAACGAAATCGCATGCAAATTACTGCCTAAACAAGGATTTTCGTGGTGGCGAACCCCTTTTGTAATTGATGGTGCTTCTACGGGGTGGTTGGGGAGTGGGGAAGGAGGCCGCTTTGTGGGCGTTGGCGAAGCAATCGTCGCGACTGCTTTTTGGTGAAGCACGTGAAGTTGGCTGCCTTTGCAAAGTGCTGAAGTTAACGGTATTGTTTAAAAAGGTGGTGAGTTGCCGTTTTCCGTTGTGCATATTTTATTTTCTTACCGGTTTGTTGCGTTGCTGCTACTATTGCTCTTTTCCTTGTTGTTGGTTTTTGCTCAGGCGCTCATTTGGGCAATTTGTTATTGTTTTTGGCTAATTGGCTTTTATTGCGGTGTTTACATCACTAAATTGCATGTAATTAATTTATTTTGGCAGCTCCTCCCCTGCAGCGAGTGTATGAGTAGTAGTGGCAGCCGCCTCAATGCCGGCAGGAATGCATACTGTATGCAGAAGATGTGTGTGTGTGCGTGAGTGTGGTGTATTGCAAAATCAAGAGCTACTCATTTATTGCTAATTGCCGTTGTTATTCTTTGAAGATTTATTTTTATGACTTAATTTGTGAGATTGTGAGGTGCGAAATTATTTAATTAAACGTGTGATGTTTTATTTCTGCTTGTAAATATAAAAGCAGCCGATTCTTTGATTGTGTTGAGGTAGTACAGTGTAAGCAACTTCAGAATGCTAGCTTCATTTCACTGTAATTAATATTGTTAAATTGTAGCAGCAAGTGCAAGTGCAAGGGCATTTCCGGTTTCTAAAAGCAATGCATTTTTTATTTCATTTTAATCTACTGGGCTTAGCCTTTACAGAGTGGTTATAACTTATATCTAACTGAAATATAAATAGCTTAATATTAAGGGAAATGCCTATGTAGGTCTTGCTTAATATTGGCCCTACTCTGTTGCAAGTCTAGGTTCTTAGAAGCAGAGTTGAAGAGAGTAAGGCACCTGGTAATAGCTTCACTGCATCCATTATATTGCAGTTATAATGATTTATTGGCAAAGGATAGTAAAGCAATCCTTAACGTTGCTTTTGTTATTATTAAATACATGATATTGCCTGGCTATTTATCGAAGAAACCAAAAATATGCCTTATTTTTAACTCGAAGGCTATATTCAAGCAATTAAGGTAATAGTTTTAAGATGTTTAATGAATCAAGATTACGCGTTCATCTGTTGGGATAGGTCGAAAAAGCGGAATTCCCATCTGTAAAATATGTTGCTAAAAAGAAACTGAACGACGACATTGGAATGTTATAGCCATAGAATTAAGCTGGTATTCGAAAGAGCCAAGCAAAATTCTTTGCAGATGAGTTTCGAAACTAGTTTTTCTCAAAACTGAATTTTTCGTTTTTGTTGGTCTGATATATCGATGAAAACAGAACCTATTTATTTATTTATTTATTTATTATAATTAATTATAAGAATACAATTCTTATAGTTAAATGAAACTAAGAGCACTAGCTGCCAGGGCTTTCAGCTCGAAAACTGAACCTATTTCACGTAAGCCTTTGTTAGTTGTGCCACTGATGATTCAAAACAGTGTTATCTGTTACAATTTTTTACAGCTAATTAAGCTAATAACAGTACATTGTTAATTAGCTGACAATAATTAATTAATATTGTTGGTAACAATTCATAGAGTGAAAGGATATTCATAATTACTGCTGTGTTACTTTTTTCGACACAAAAATTTGCTTTAATCATAGAAATTCGAATTGTCGTTAACAAGCATAAATCCCTGGCATATAGAATTGTCAACTGTTTATTTTGCATATGATATAATCCGCTGCAGAAATAAGCGGCAACCATTAAAGCCGCTGCTCGTAATTTCAAGCTCGTCGGCATTTTTCTTTCCAGGCACGACAAATATTGCCACACTGGCATGGCATATTCGAGAGCATTGCAAAACATACACACACACACACACACACACACATGCGCATGCCAGTGAAAGCGTTTTCCCTTTTTGCCACATAAAAGCGTTGCGCTTGTTTAATGTAATTTAACTTTTTTCGACTCTTGACACAGGCAGAAAAAAGTTGCAAAAAAGAAGAAGAAGCAGAAGGATAATTTTTTGCTGTTGCATTTGCAATTTTAATTGCATAAATATGCAACGGCATACTCATGCATACACACTCTTGCATGTATTTATGCTCAGGTGCATATATTAAAGAGGCGGCTGCCTGATGCCGCCACATACACGTGCCACCGGCAGCAGCATCACCATGAGCAGTCGAAGCTCAGCCTGCAGCTCCAAGGCCTACAAGTGACATATTTTATTCCCCTTTTTTTCCCTTCACTCTACGCTCTGCTCATTGGGCGAGCACTTCAATGTACAGGCGCAGCTCGTCATTGTATGTCCCGCATTTCAGTTGCATGACTGCCTGCCACTTTGAGTGCTGTTGTATGCGTGCGTGTGTGTGTCTGTGTGCATATGCCTTTTATATTAAATTTACATATTTAATAAGCAGCACTTTTTTTTGGATGGAAAGTTTTTAATTAGCTTAATGCAAATGTTTGCAGCAAAATGTACGAGCGCAAATGAGCAGAGTTATTTTAAAGGCTGTTGCCTTACACATACACTCACAGAGGTAAATGGCTTCATTAATGCTTTGGCAAATTAGTTACTAAGTTTTTAAAAAATTTTTTTTATTAAAATGAACATCTCTGATTCCCATTTATTGAGCACTTAAGTGCATGAAGACGTAGCCGTTTACCTGCTGTGCTTTGATCTTAACCCGAGTTTGGCTCAAGATTTATCCGGCTGTCCATTTACATTGAATTTGGCATTCAAATAGATACAAATTTAAATATATCTTTAGAAGCTCACATATTTTCCGCATATGTTTCGATGGGACAGAAGGTCTACAGTTCTTAGACATTTTTTGAGTTATTTGTATTTTTTGAGGGGTTTTCGAATTTTTATGAATCCTCAAGCTTATTACTTTTTAACTACAACATTTCAGCGTAGTTCAGAGAGGATCTGCTTGTTGAGCAAGCATGTTCCCAAGCACTCAAGCTCTAAAGCTGATTGTACCTGACTGGCGCTTCACTAAGCTGCCTTTTCGGTATGTCAAGCCTTGGCCTTTTCGAAGAATTTTAGAATCCAGGCGCTTAATGTTTTGGCATTTTCATATTCCACAATTTCTCTTTTATTTGATCTATTCAGAACTCAAACTCTTTCTGTTAAACTTAAAATATTTAGTATTCAAAATGCAACACTGGCATTATGAGCTTGACAAGAATGCATATCACAAGCAAGCGCTACTGTCATTATGTCAAGCAGTCAATCAAAGGACGTAAGTGACACTGATAGCAAATCAGATAGCTGGAATTTTCCTTTGTATGAGCACAACAACAATTCAAAAACAAAACAATAACAAATGATTTGCTTTGCAGCAATAATTTGCACGTACATAAGCACAATAAAAGGCAGCAGCGTTTGCCGCCCTCACACTCACACACACACTTAAACACTGTAAAAAATGTTAATGCAATAAAAGCTGGAAAAGGAAAAACAAAAACAAAAGAGAAGTACGCCAGCAAGCAGCAGACGGAGATCAGCAAAATTGAGAAGCGTCTTGAGTGGTAATAAAAACGAGCTGCTTCCGTACAACACTTCAGCTAAAAACTCATGCACACACACATGCTCATCGAGAGTTTCTTACAAACACTCCAGCATAAAAGCAATCAGCATTTAAAGTGCGCCACAGACAAGACATGTGCATCCGCAAATTCTTGGCAGCAGCGTAGTTAACCCTAGAGAGATAACCCTATTGGAAGTTACGGAGAAGATAACCATACGTCTGTGGGACGTATCATAGTTTTTCTTTATGGTGACAATATTTTTGGAAATATTTTTTACCTTTTTGTACTTACATGGATTCTTCATATATTTCCTTATTATTTAAATGCATTTTTGGAGAAACTTTTTTTTAATATGTAACAAAAAATCACATTTTCAGTATTCTTATAAAATAAACAAAAAAATCCAAGTATTTTGTAAAAGGAACTGCCGTTTTCTTAAAAACTAAAATGAACACATTTTTTTCGCTTTTTAAGCTTATTTAGATATAACATTTATGATAAATAAAAAAAAATATTAAGTGTGGTCAAATCAGGTACAAGTTTTGCACACTTCATTTTTATGTTCCCCGCATATAGTCTTAGTACATTTTACACACACCATTTTAGACATACGCCTTATTTTTGAGGGGCAATAGGAACAGTATCTTTTTTTCTTTGGTTCAGGTTCTTCTCTGTTTCCATTATTGTCTCTTTCAACCTGTTGAGGCAATGCATTTTTTATATTTCGCTTCAAAGCGTTACTCAAACTAGGAGCCTCCAAGCGCTTTTTCATCCATGGCGATGTCAACGAAGTGGATAAAGCTTTCATATAATTTCTTCGACTAGACGGTTTTTGGTTTCGAGACTGTAGGTTGTGGCAATAAATAACGTATGATTTACATTGTCTAGTAGGACCTCTTGCCGTTCGAACAATGTTGGATAAAGAAACTCTGCCAGCGTTTTTACCTTTCGACGTTGTCCAGCAGTACTTACTTTTGCTTCTAATAGTTGGTTCAGAAAACGTAAGAATACGGCTATCTGAAGAAGAAACACAATTGGAAGATCCTGTAAATTGGTCTTCCAATAAAGCTGTGTTGATATCAGGATCTTCACTGGCGATTTGCTCATCTTCGACATCGCTCTGAACATCATCTTCAAATAATTCATCTTCTGTTTCACTGCTATCAGATGATTCCGAATCGTCCGATAAACCTTGCAAATACGCACTTATTTCTGTGTCATTTAAGCATCCATTTCGGGCCATTGTTCTTGGTTTAACTAATGAAAAAACGAAATCACGATCAAAAAAAATTTATTCGAATTGAGTGTAAAAGTCACACAAAAGCTAACCATACGTCTCCGAGACGTATGCGATCGCCAAAACTCAAAGAGTATCGAACTTACCACGACAAAATAACCACCACCGGCAAGCTACTGTAGACGACTGGGAAAAACAAAAACAGCAACGTGTTGCAAAAACATTCGAGAGAGGGAGAGCGAAAAATTAAAAAGGCATACGTCTCTCAGACGTAGGTTATCTCTCTAGGGTTAAAGCGGCTTGGAGTTTAGAAAACATTTTTCTACTTCGTCATGTTGATAATTGAAATTTCTGGAATCCTTCAGTTAGGGATTAAAACAGATCTTAATTATAAAGCACACATACGTAAATCCTTTGAGTTTTCGTACTTTTTTTGAGTTAATTTTTCTGTTTGATTGCTTACTTCTAGGCTATTTAGAAAACAAATTTTTTTTACTTATTAAGAATTGAAATTTATACCAATTTGCTTTGATAATCGATAACATTCGGAATAAGATTCAAGCCATTAGAAAAACGTATACATTCTAAAAGTGTGGCTGAACATATATTTTCGGTTGCTGGTCGCTTTAGGAGGTTGTTCCCCTTAGGTAGTTGCAAGAACAAAGTTTAGCCTTCGGCTTTTGTTTCTTTGGGATTCGGCCAAAAGTTTAGCATAGGCTAAGATTCGTGTTTGGCCTCAAAACGGTCCAAGGTACTTTTCCACTTACAGCGATGATTCTTTAACAAAGATCCCTTTTAAGCTTTCTTAGCAGAAATATTTACCTTAAAATAATACCAAATGAGATTTCAACGCCACGTGCTTTTTATGGTTTTGTGCATGGAACGAATTACTATGAAGCGACCTTAGAGTGTTATAATAATTTTGATAAGAAAATTGGCCTTTCCGATTTTCATATTCCTTCGGGAAGCTCAGAAGGTGCCTACAACGCCTCGGCCATAGACGGCAATGTTCATGCCCACTTCCAACAAACGAAAAAGATCTCATAATGCTCGCATTGTAGTTACGCATACGTGCCGGTGTGTGCGTGCATTCCTGCACGAATCACGCTTGCGAAATCAAAGCGCTTGTGTAACATAAATGTCGACGGCGAAGGGCGAATGGCGAAGGACGAAGGACGAGGGAGTAACGAAATCGATGCTGCGATTATTTTCGATAAAATGTGACATGCATGTCAAATTTGCATGCGGCTCACTGCCAGCGAGCAGTTTCCGTTTTCCGCAAATTGTCAAAACTGTCGCATCAGCAGGAGCGACAGGAGTGGCAGTAGCGGCAGCAGCAGCAGCAGCAGCAGCAACATTAGAGCGTAAAGTGTGTGGGCGTGGCACGTTTTAGTGCTGAGGCGGCACCGAAGTTGACAAATGACATTTACGCGCCAAAAAGTGAGCGCCAAGCCGCGCAGCAGCAAAGGCAACGATAAAAGAAATGAACAGTAGGGGCGGAGTGGGCAGGGGAGTGCCGCATCTGATGGCGAGAAGTAGTGCGCGGCAGTGTGAAGTGCAGGATAGCGCAGTGAAGCGAAGTGGCGGAAGCGGAAATCAAAATGCGTTGCTGACAGAATTTGATTGTTTTGTCATTGCGCTGTGACTTGACTTGAGTTGTGTGTGTGTTGGTGTGTGCATGTGTGAATATGTTTGAAAGTGAATGTGCAAGAATGTGTGTGAAGTTAGTAAAAGCAGCGCAAAAGAAAAATCGGCGCGTAATTTAACATTTCCGCTGTCGCAAACAAGGCTGCCTGCGACGGCTGTTTTGTATGTGTGCATGTGTGCATGTGAGTTTGTTTTTTCTGTGTATGTGTATACGAGAAGTGTGAGCATTTATAAATGCAAATAGAAAATACAACAAAGAATATGAAAAGCAGAACAATGAAATTTGCATGTTTTTTCTTTACCTTTTCCTTTTTCTAAGTTTTGTTGTTCATAAAAAAAGTAGCGTAGCATCAAACAAATTGCTGCTGTTCTTATAGCGATGTTGTTCTTGCTTTTATTGTTGCTTTTAGTTAGTGGCAAAAATTTCCCCAAGGAAATTGCAAATCTATTCTCTTTGCATTTTTCTGCTACGTTTCGGTTTTAGCGCAGAAATTATTTGTTTTGCAGAACATTTTTAAATGTGTCGCGTAGCAGCTGAAAATCGAAATTTTAATTTCATGCTGCTGGTCACTCTAGAGATTTTGTTGTCCCTTGCGCGCTTAAGCAATATACACGTCTTTTTCTATATATTTATTTTAAGCAGATTTAAAGGAAATGTTTGCAAATGCTTAGGAATTTATACACCGCTGCATTTTAATGAATTTTTATTGCATATTCCTAAAGATTAATATCTGAAGTTTTATTGTGCAAAATATAACGTTGGCCTATCTTTTTAAGTTAACCAAAACTATGCCGCAATATCTTCTGATTTCAGAAGTTAATTATATTAGCAAAGGTTACCAATGATTCCGTTCCATTGTCGTTCAATGGAGTTAAAGTGATGTCTATACCAAGTGCTTTGCAGATTTTAAATATAAGATTTTTCAAAAAGTGCACTTAATCGATTTGTGCACTGAGCAGCTCATTTTTAGCTTAATGTAATTTACTACTCTTGAATTGTTTGCTAAGTAATTACAACTAACATTTAAAATTTTTCAAGCCACTTTCCAATAGTTCCCTCAATATTTTGCAACTCTATTTAACAAGCATGCTGCTGAATAATTTCCAAAAAAAGAACTCCAAACTTAATTTACATAAAATCGTAAAAAGCCTGCGCATAAACAATGAGCATAACAAAGCACTCGCTTGCATACGCACACTTTCAATTTGGCACAAGCATTTAATCAGACTTTCTCTTATGCGCCTGCAAAAATAACAAGCATGCTTTTAGGCATGCAAACAAAAATTGCATACAAATTGCTGAACTGGCGCAAATAGCACTGCTTTATTTTTCTATACTCCTCCTTCCGCAAAACAAAAACACAGTCTGATGCGTATTAAAAATGTTGCTGCTCACTCACAATAGAGCGTAGTCTAAGGCTTGTGGGCAAACAATAAAATTGCAGCCTGCTTTTAGGCACTTAAACAAAAGCAAGCTTGAAACAAATATTGCAGGGAAATGCGCACTTCAACTTTCGGCCAAAGCACAAGTAACTTCATTCAATTACAATTTCCATGCAAATTGCAAACAATAAGCAAATAACTAAACCCCCCTCTGCCCTCTTTCAATCTCGAACACAAGCTTAAATGGCTCATTAAATTTCTGTGCGCCGCCGCAAGAGTCCCCCTTCATGCTGCCATGAAAATTTGTCGCAATTGCCAATGCAGAATTCATTCAATTTCGCAATTCCTCAATTCTTCAGCTTCATTTAATTTTGTTGCTGTTGCTGTTATTGTTATTGTTGTATTAAGTTTCCGTTTTTTCTCCTGCTGCTATATTTTGTTGTTGTTTGCCTTTGCTATTTTTATTTGCGCTCATGCTTGACTGCGAGCGCGCTCTTCCTCTCCCTCTCCCTCTCCCTCTGCCTTTTGAAGCAATCGCGAAATCAATTGCTGAAAAAAATTGCAAAATTATACAGCAGGAGTCTATAAAAATTGACATACGCCCCCTCCGCTTCCGCAGCGTAAATTTTCAATTCATATTAATCTGCTTAAATTGCGGCAGTCAGTGGCAATATCGTCGCATCCAACTAAATGGCAAGTTAGGCGAATGCCAGCGGCTGGGGGAACCAAAACGGGAGGGGCGAGTCAAATTGAAATTGAAAATCGGCAGAGATGAAAAATCAAGCTAAATTTACAGAAGTAAAAAAATACCAAACAAAAACAGAAATGTATACTTTTCTGCTACTACGCTCAATTTCTTCGCGTCATGCTGCCGCTACCCTGCGCCCTCGTGGCTGGGCTCGTCCCCCCAACGCTCCACCAACCACCCCAGCACCCCAGCAGCTGAAAATGTAGCGCCATGTTTGACGTATTGAAATATCAAGTGGATTTGTTCAATTGCAATTTTGCAGCCATCGGCAACAGCAACAACAAAAACAACAACATTGCCAACAGCGCGCTGTAGACGCCGCCGGAGGCAGTGCGTCGAAGGAAAATATTTGTAAAGCGTTTAAATTTGTACATTTCTATTTGCTGTCTTCATTGGCAGTGACGCTGCAGCGAATTGGTTTGGTTTGTAAACAAAGAACGCACTTCAGTTGGCAATATTGGAAAATAAATTTAGTTGCGCCATTTTTGTTGCCTACTTTTTGGCGCAAGCACGGATTATAGTGGCAAAGCAGCAATGTTGATATAATTGAATTATATATTGTAAATTATTAATGCTGCATTTTTGCATTATTGTAGTTTGCAATTAGGTTTTTCGCTCAGCATGAAAAAATATATTCCTAGCTTATTTAAAATTTCTAGAGCCATCTTTAAAGCATGCTATGCTGTGTAGCTGAGTTTTATTAAAGGAGTGTCTGGAAATTTGCTGAGCCTGCTTTTATATTGTCTGTGGAATGATGAAATTAAGCTATACGAAATGAAAACTTATTAAATTAATTGTCGCTCCATTCAATAATGTTTTTCTGCTTTCTGGTTCCTAACAATTTTTCTATAAAAATTGGTCTCTGTAATCAATGTCAAGTATAGCAATGAAGTAGTATAGACTATTTTTAAGAGCTTTTTTTGAATTTACTTCAAACCAGTTTTGTTACTTATTTGGAATTTTTTAACAGCTCTTATATACACACATACAGCCTTAAAAAACACTGTGTGCACATACATTTTCAAACGCACACATTGACAAGCTTTAGTGCAAACTGCTAACACTTCATTTGGAATCCAATAAAGTACTTGCTGGCAAAGAGAAGGCATCATCGGTGTAGCTGCAACTAATGCCAGCATCTAGAGGACCTGGCCATGTCCCATGTGCCCGAGCAGCAATCTAGCATACAGTGCCACACGTGGAAACTGTGGCTGTTGCAAACATAAATTGTTCATTTGCAACGAAATATAAATTACCAAAGAGACCAACAGCGAGCGACAATGCGGTGGTAGCCAGCAGTGGCAGAGAGCAATGGTGCGAGGGGATTACATAGTGGTTTACACGTGTAGCTACAGCCACAGCCATGAGTACAATACATGTGTATGCTTAGAGCAGTGTTGCCAGCATAGAAGATTTTCCATTCCTTTTGTACATACACCACCGCCAGAAAAGGAACCCATACAGTAGGAATAAATATTCTCCAGTTTTCCTAAAAAATTGCTCTTCTTTTCTTTACCAAACTATGAGAATTCCTTCATTTTTATAATCGCTTTCTAAATTCTCAAATGCAGTCCACTAATTGTTGCACCATGTAGCCTCCTAGATTAATGTTTCTCAGGCTACGGTTTGCGGGACAATCACAAAAAATCTGCTCGAACGTTTGAGTCGCTGTCTCGCATAGTTCGCACGTATCCATGTCAGATAGACCAATCTTCATCAAGTGATAACGAAGGCTGCAGTGCGCTGTGAGATAGCCTGTAGGAGCTCCCCCCTTTTCAACCTGTGATATAGCTCCTGTTGAGGTCTTGTTTTGAGTCTGACGGGAATACCATCTTAACTCCATCGTATCACAATAGGCCTGTTTTTCTTTATGGCCAAAGTAACACTTTTTGTTCTCTGAAGCTGTTACCTTAAGCTAAGCTTTCTTTTATACTACCTTCGCAATTCCAAGTTCAGCTTGAACATTGAAAAAAAAGTTCAAAAATCTGGCAGCACTGGCTTGAAGCAAACACATGAAACATTGGCAAAAGCAAAGAAGAAAGTGTAAGAAAAAAAGCGAAAGAGGGAGTGGCAAGTGCGACCGCAGCTGCCATAAATAAAGAATAACAATTTGTAAGGATCAACAAGTGGGCAACTAAATCAAGGAAAATATAAACACACACACACACATGCACATATCGAAGTTGCTGCAGGCAGCACGCTTGAAGGGGGAGCGGGAGCAGTGCCACGAAAAATGCGGAAAAATGCAGGTGCGGCATGCTACAAGTGCAACGAAAGCCCCTGCGCTTTTAAGAATAAATAATGCCCGAGAAATTTGTGCATGCGCTTTGCCAACGTGTGTTATCCTGCAGCATATTCAAGGATATTATTAAGCGTAAAATATTGTCACGCCACAAAAGTTGCAAAGAACGTGTAAAAGCTTGCGAAATATTTGTAGCCCTTCCTGCTCTGTGCCAAGTAGAAAAATACTTTTTGGCTGCTGTCCCTGCTGCTGCTACTTTTGCTACTGCAACAAATGACGGCAGATCTTATGTTCCGTATTTTAAGGTACAAACAAGCGACACAGATGATCGCAAATAATGACACTGACGGAGCGCACAGTTGGGCCACTGCACAGTTTCCGCTTGGAAGGGGTGGCAAGAAGCGGGGAAGCATATTGCCAGTGCAACGTTATTTGTTTGCTTCTGGCAGTCGTCCTTGCCGCCAGGATGCGGCTGCTGCTGCTGCTTATTTACACGATATTTATTACCTTAACCTTCATCAGTTTATATTCTATTTGATTTTCTTCGCCTTTTTTTAACCCTGCAATTTCGTTCAGGGACCATGCAGGCGTAGTAGAGTAGCAGCCGTGTTCTAGGTAAGCATATAGAATTATATTTCAAATCTGCTAATGCTACTCAAGCTGAATACATAACTTTCTCAGCTTGATCCATGAATGACAGCATATGCTGAAATTGTAGAGCCCATTTTTTCGTGAAGGCAAGATGAGCTGAGCTCGGATATTTTTGACTATATCCTAAAGTAGCTGTGAGCAAATCTAGTAGAATGGAACAAGCACATTTATTGGATCTTGTAAAATGAATTTGTCGTTTATTTTAGATAAATTTTTATCATTTGGCATATTTAGATCCTTACTGCAAATACAAGCTAAATCTAAAAGCATACCTAAATCTTAAGCCTATCCATACGTCCAGTAGGCTTAAGTACCTTTAGTTACTCCTCATATATTAGTGAACATACAGCATAACAGCCTAGCTCGAGTTAGGAGAACATTGAGTTTTAAATGCCGTCGTGTTCAGCCTTTCCAAATCATTTTTAGTGCGGCAATTATTCATGAAAATCTAATAGCTTTTACATATACTGCGAAGAGAATTTGAAACTTTGAACTGCTCTACTGAAAATCTTGAAAAACAGACTTATGTGGTTATGACTTGTAACCACATTTTATATCAATTCAGAGACGCATTTCTCTGCCGTTGAACCCCGACTAAAATTTTCCTACTTGTTTTGCTAACATCTTGCCACTCTCCTTCATGGCTTCTGTCGCCCTTCGTCCTTTTTGAGGACGCAGCTGCTTGCTGCTGTTGGTGTCAGCAGGTAAACATTGCGGTTGCTTTCTTGTGGCTGTCATCTTAGTTGCGGCAAAGCAGCTCAGACATTTGGATGCTTAGTCTGCAAGTCCTTAGGACTTGGGTGTTCTGTCTGCCTGTCGGCTGCTGGCAATGCTGCTCCTGCCCAACTTGTAATGTGATTTCTTGCACCGATTGCCGCAAACAAAAAAGAAAAGAATAACAACAACAACAAAAAAACAAGCAAACGGCAAACGTTTTTATATGTCTCCAAGCGTTCTACAGTCCATTCATGCAACTGTCATTTTGTGGCATTGTACGTGGCTGCTGTCCACCCACCAACTCCACCATCTCTCCATGGAGCTACAAATTGAGGTCATACTTTTGTTGGCGACATGATGTTGTCTGTTTAACTTGAATTATTACAACTTCAAGCGAATTTGTCATTTGTAGCTCGCCTCAACTTGTCATACTCCGCTACCTTCACCTCACCTCACCTCACCTCATCATAGCGACGTTAACTTACCTCCTGCTGCCGTTGTTCCGGCTTCACTTGTGCACAGTTCAGAACCTGCTGTGGCGTATTTTTTGTGCGCTGCTCTTCCAGCGAGCGGCAACATTAGCGCACATTATGGCAGCATGATGCGCATTCAACGTTGTTGTTGTTATTGTTGTTGCTTTCAGTTAAACTTTTGTTGTGCAATTTTATACAAGTTTTATTTAAGCGTAAATTTTCATGACAAAAAGACGCAGCGTCGCTTTGTTTGCAGTTGTACTGCAAAAGGTGGCATACTTTTAGGCGCGCATTTTGTATTCTTTCTGGTTTTTCTACAAATTGTAGGTTCTTTGCGTGATCAATGCGTCATGCTAAAATAAAAACACAACAAAAAAGAAGGCAAGGCAAAGCAAAGTAAAGAAAATATCGAAAGCGTAGATTTGGCATCTTTGGTAAGAGGCTTTGCATACTTTTGGGCGCACTGACAAGCAAACACGTGCACACATGCGCTCACGGAAAAGCAGAGAGACAGTGTCAAGCTGTAATGGGCTCAATTGCTGATGATACGTGACAATATGCATGGCAAATTGAATTTCTTGTAGAAGCGACGCAAGAGGCGGAGGTGCACGTACCAAGAAAGTGAGCCTGGAAGTAGGCAAATTTTATGCAAGCGCCAAATCAATAAAGAAAAGCTATTTTGTATACATATTGGAGTACAGGCAGCGGCAACAGCAGCGTCAGGCAGCGAGAACAACAGCACAAGTTGAACAAGAAGAAGAAGAAGCTGAAGAAGAAGCTGAAGAAGAAGAAGAAGAAGCTGAAGAAGGCAGTTGCAAAAGGAGGCAGTTGCAAAAGGAGCCGAAATAAAGTTGCTAATGCCATTATAATATGCAGCAGAATGTGTGTGAAGAAATTTTCGGCAACAGCTCGAATTGCTGCCAAAAGCAATAGCGGCAGCAGCAGCCAACAAAAAATGTAGCATAGCTTTAGATGCACATAATTAAGTTGCGCACTTTTAGGCGACATACAAATAAGCTAAAAATTCGTATGCGCAATATAAACACTTCGCTTGTGTTGGGCAACAGAGAAGCAGTGGGGTTTGTCTGGAAGCACTACTCGAGAAATTTGCGGTGCTAGTACAAAACACGACAAATGCACAGTCCAGCAGTTCGTCTTCGTATTGACAGAGATCATCTTAACCTAGAAAAGGAGTTCTCTAACCGTAAGACTCAACTAGCGCCTCCTACACTTAAATCTTACAACTAAAACTTGACCTTTATGCGCTTGGGCTCTTGTATAGTCACAACTGTCATATAATCAACTGGACCTACTGGACCTGATCTAACATTGGAGCTGAAAGTTAGGTTAGGTTGGGTTCACTAGGTCTATCGATTCTTTGCATGCTCCAAGTCCAAACATGCAATGTTAAACCATTTTCTTTCGTAACTCTAATGGCAGATGCTCTGCTGAGATAAGAAACAACGGGGATTCATCGATAACACGTTTCGATACAGCTCAGATGCATCATAACAGTGAGAATTCGATCTGCTGTTTTACGACCCGACTGTCGAATAGTCTTTCTGCTGAATTTTCTCCATTCTTCTAGATTTTTCGCGGATTCAAGGAAAATATCCACCGCCACTACTCGAAGTCATCAAAATGGTGCTTATGACAATATTTGACAGAAGGCAACGCCTTGAAGAGGACAAAAATATTTCAGTCTTTTCTACATACTATATAATTTATTATACGTCTCTTTCTCGAATTAGTGGCGCATATTTCACTCAGCAGCACCAGCATTCGCATAAAGATGGCAATACAAATTTGTCATATCCTGTCATGCCCGCTGTGTCTGATGAGTGCTTACTTCCTGCACATCCTGTGCACATTTTTATGCATGTGCATAGCAGCACTTGCCGCACGTGGCCTGCCACTTGCCGCTAAAGCTCAGTGTGTGGCAAGTCGACCATTAAAATCTAACAAATCAGTGCATATGGTAAGTCCAAATACTAACATAGCACATAATAAAATAAAAAGTGGTATGAGTGTATCAAGTATGTGAAATGAAACCGTAGTAGAAATCAAAACTGATTGAAACTGTTTTAATAAAACAATTGAAACTTTAACTGAAACGGGTTCAAAATTGTTTTTATATTTCATGTTCTAAGCAGAATATGGAAAAAAAGGGACCAGTTTTTGTTACTTAGAAAATGTATTTCAAAGGATATGTCTGCATTTTCGGATTCATGAACATCTGTGCATGGATGGAGAATTCTTACAATAAGCCGCGCTGACTAGCAAATTTGATCCTTACTCCAAATTCAAGGGAATCTAATCTTAAATAACTAGCAGAATTATTTCGATTCATATTAACAGATGCGCCTGAAGAGAGGAGTAGGCCAGTTTTTAGTCCGATAACGGGTTGTTATTGACGAATTAAGAAAGTACATAAACAAATAATCTTATAAAGTTATGAAAAAAAATTTGAAATCAGTCGATTCATTTAAAAATGATCATGTTCAAGAAATTGAATAAAGTCACTGACAAGCCTAAATATTTGTAATTTGCTAAAACCGATTTTCGATTAGAAACCAAGATCGTAGATATTTAAAAGCAATAGAGAAATCGAAAGTAGTTATTCTGAAAAAAAAAAATAATGTAACCGAAACATTAACCGTTATTCGTTTCCGTTTTCATCGCTGCTGCAATTGCTTGTGTGTGTGTGTGTGCACTTCCGCACGAATTGACTGCACTTGGTCAACCGAGCAAAAGATATCCTTGCCACTTTTTACTTTGGCATTTTCTTTTTAACTTATTCAAATAGTGCACATGTGTGTGTGCGTCCTTTTTTATTTGTATTTGTCGTAGCATGTGAATGTTGCATACGGCTCTGCTGTAAGTTGCAAGTTGCAAGTAGCAATGCAAAGAAATCAAAATATGGCCAGGGCAAAAGGACATGTGCACATCCCGTATGCAAATAACGTATTTTTGTCAACTAAAGGAAGTGTTGCCGAGCAAAAAATGACAACATACTCCGCACATAAAGATGTTCTATCTCAGTATGTATGTATGTGTGGGTGTGTGATTTTTATGATCTTTTATATTATATTCTTAACAAAATTGCATGCTCTGGAAAGAAGCGAGCGAGGCGGCCAAACATGCAAAAGAATATCAATAAACGTGACGACATTCTGTTGAACATGCATGCGTGTGAGTGTGTGTGTGTGCGTGTAATATCTTCCGTTGTTGCTCTGCTGCAAAGTGGCATTGTTGAAGCGTAGAATGTTGCAGGGTTTGCAAGGTTGCAAAGTTGGCTTGCAGTGTAGCATGAGCCCTTAAGAACTTACACACACTGATGCATTTCCGCTTACAGCGCGCACATTTATGATACTAAAAAGTGTTATTTTTCTGATAGTTTAATAAGACTGAACAGAAAAATAGTGAAAACGCCTTGGAAGCATATTTTTGCAGCATAATTTCGAACTTATTCTTATATAATAGAGATCTCTCAAGCAGACAAGAAATACTATGCTTCCAGATTGCTTTTCAACTCATATAGTCATATAATATATTATGGCCTACCACTACTCATTTAACATTACTTATTTTACATAGCTTATTTAACTACTACTTATTTAACTACTACTCATTTAACTACTACTCATTTAACTACTACTTATTTAACATTACTTATTTAACACTACTTATTTAACATAGCTTATTTAACATAGCTTAATGTAACTCTGTTAGCATTAAGCAACTCTTGAAAATAAAGTTAGTTGGATACAGAAGTTCAACCACGCGAGTTCGCGATGGGAGTAAGAGAAAGATCTCTGCCCATTCCGCGAACTTAATAAATCTATATACACTTGCTCACAAAAGTCTAAAAGAACCAATATAAAATGTTCATTAGCATGAAACATGAAATCTCAAGGCTAACACAGCCTGCATCAGAAATGTTGTTAGTGTCAATTGCATTGGTTCTATATGCATAAATAACAGACAGTTCGAACTGTTAATAACCTCAAGCGAGCAAAAATTTAAATCTGTGGCAAAGTTTGTAGGAAATTTAGTAAAAAAGTAGTTGAAAGTAAGAGATATAAATCACGCCTTGTTCGGCTAAGAAAATATATCAAAAGGTTTGCTTTGAAATACGTTAGTCGCAAGCATTCACTTATTCATATTCCAAAAAATTGGAGTGAAATAATCTTAAAATTTTATTCTATCGACAACTTCTAGGAAGGCTTTAAGAGTTTTATCTACAGACTTTTATGAACTCTCTTTATAAACGAGCACACAGGCTCGAAAATAGCAGTTCTCGAAAAAGTTGTTAAGCAGCCAAATTATTTTATTTGAACTTCATACTTTAACAGGCAAAGTTTTTAGCTTTTTAACAGCAGAACATTGAAAGATAACTGCCTCAGGACAGCGCCTCAGGTTAGAGCTTAATTTTTTTGGAGCTCAACAATTCAAAGTGCATATTAAGCCAGCAGAAAAGGCAATTCAGTGCAATCGAAATTTAAAGCGAACATTGTAAAACCTTTACGTAAAATTATTTAAATGACACTTTCGCGCTTGACAAAAGTAAAAGTGTTCATTTGTGTTCGATTCGCTTTTTCTGAAGTGAATAATTTTTACAGCGCTTGTGTGTGTGTGTGATGTATTTGCCAAGGATTCTGCTATGTCTCATTCAATTTGTTTGCATTTCAATTGTAAATTCTGTTTTCTTACTGCGCTTTGTCGCCTGCAAATAAATCTGTGCGTCCTTTCATGCTCGTCTGCCGGCGATACTCCTCTTTCGATACTCTAGCTTTCAATAGCAATTTTTTATTGCAGGCGATCAAGTCGACATAATGCTTCTTCTGATTTTCTTCTTCTACGTGTTTTAGTTCAATAAAAAGTAAAAAGCAAAGAAAATAGCATGCATACATTCAACTTCAATGCGTGTATGTGTGTGTGTGTGCCTTTCAATGCACATTTTTTTCGAATTGATGACAAAATAAGCAGCATGCCAGGCACTGGCAAGGCAAGCAGAATGAGCAGAGCTAAGAAAAAGTATCGCAGACAAACTTTTGCAATTGATATTTTTAAAAAGAAAATCCTTGTGATTTGCATGCAGAAAGTAGCAAGCAAAAATGCAAAACTTGGCTTACACTTTCAATTGGCTTGCCTGTATGTATGTATGTGTGCCTTCTTGTATGAGTGTGTGCGTGTGTGTTTATGCATATTTGCTTATCTGGCAGTTGTATTAAACTCTACTCAATGTTGCATTTTATTTGCTTTTATATTTAAAAATCGTTTGCAAGTGTTCAAGGTTTGGATGGAATCGATTTGGGCACAACGCGTCGTATGAGTAATGCCATTTAATGAAGTACATATTTGTGCAAACAACATTAGCTGAAACTTTTTCTCCAATATAAATCAAAAATGTTATATTTTCTATAACGATCTTTAGACAAACTGGCAGTGGCGCACTTATTAAAAAGTTTGTACGGGCTTTCAAAAGGAAATTTCTCAAGTGAAATAAATTTGTTGCTTCTTTATGTTGCAGCGGCAACCAGTTTTCTAATTTATTCTAGAAGCTTTTAAATTTTTTCCTTAAATCTCAAAAGGATGGAGAGGGGAATGCTTCAATGCAAACAAACTTTTTTGAGCAATTAAATATTGGTAATTGTTTCGGAATACATTTTACGCTGTTTATATTGTACATTTCCCCAGCCACTAACCTATGATCCTTTCTAAACCAACAAGTGCTCTGCATGTATAGGGGGCATCCCCTGAGTGTCGGTTTATTTAAAAAAAAGAAAAAAAAATTTCTGACATTTTTATTAAACAAATAAAGTTAGTTTTTCTTCATTTTTCCTTTGACTTCTTCTAGTTTAATACAATGCAGGTTTTTTTTTTGTTGAAATAAGCTGAATAAAATGTATGTCCTGTATTTTTGAAAATTTTCTTTTACTTATTATATGCCAAATTCAAGTTTGCTCCATCAAAGAATTAAGGAATTACTTTTATTGAATTTTTCAATTAAAAGGCGTAGTTACTATTAAAACATGTGCGCTATAAACGTAAAAATTAATTTGGCCAAAAAGGTTTGCAGCCACAAATGAGCATAAAAGGCCACTCGACTCCCGACGGGGCAATGAAAAGCTTCGGGCGTGTGTTTGCTGAATGGTTAAACAAGGATTTGTACTACGGCATTTGGTCACACAAGCCAAAAACAACAACCACAACAACAAGAACAACAGCAGCAGCATCACAACGCAATGGTCAAAAGCCGTCAACAGTGTTTTTGGCCAATGTCCACAAACACGTGCGAACAATTGCCAAATGAGCACACGCAATTCTATTAAACGGATTGCCGCTGCGTTACACCGACACACACACACACACACACACAGCCACTGATACAGGCCACATGGGCAAACTCACACACACATAGCGGTAGTTGGCTTAGCCACAAACTGGTCTGGCCTGGCCCCACACGACCCGGGACAGGTCTGTGCCGGCAGGTGGCCTTGTGTAATGTGCCCTTAATTATCGACCTGGGTGCACTCGCACTCGCATGAGTTGTGCATTAAATGGTTACGGCAACAGCCGAAAACAACAACAACAATCATACACATACACTGCACTGCAGCATATGCGTGCAAGCGCCTGTGTGTATGCACTGATTTTCATTGTAATTTACTCCAATAACACAGTTGGATGCCGTTTTCATTAAATGTGCATACACAAACGCGAACACACTCACACAATCACACACATAAGTCAGCTTTCATTAAGCTACTTACACGTGAGCAGGAGCAGGGATAACAGCATGATGAAAACTGCCCGCTAATTGGGGATTCGCGAGGTTTAAGAGTGAAAGATTGCAGAATAAATTCGAAAAATTGAGAATAAATTGTTAAGCATCTTTTTAAATTCAAAGAGACTGCGCTTTAATCGCTTTGGAGAATTCTTTGGAAAATGTTGAAATGATACCGAAGTGCAGATTCTATAGCATGTAGCAAAATCCGTCCTTTTTTTTAGAGATATCGAACAACAGCATCGATCCCGAAATACCTCTGGGGTGTAATGAAATTTTCTTATGGCTAAAGTTTTCGCAAAGCAACAGGATCTCTTTTAGTGGCAGAAAACGTGAGTTCAAATTAAAGTTAACAACAATTGTATGCAATATTTATAATAAAATGCGGCATCAGTATAAGTATCATAGATTGTTTGAAAGTAATAAATTTATGCAGGGAAGATGGCGAAAAATTTTAATATGAAAAATAGATTTAAAACTTGAGGTTTCTATCAACCAACTGTTCAACGAAAATTTACCACGCCTTCTTTAAACACCAATTGGATTCTTATAAAAAAATATTTTTATGCTCTTCTTCATTTTCAGTGGTACTTCAGAGAACTTTAAGTAAACTTCAGAAAATTCTAAATATACTTAAAAAAATTTTAAATGTAGTTCAGTTACTTCTAATTGTAATTATAAAATATTCCAAATTTAATTATATTTTTCCATAAGTACTTCAAATATTTCAAATGTACTTCACAAAATTATAATTGTTCTTCAGAATATTCTTAACGAGTTTTTGAGCGACGAGGAATTCCTCTATGAACTGAGTAAAGTTTTTGGAAATTTAAGTTGACGACATTCCTAATACACCAATACACTAACTCACACACACACCAGCGCTTTCTGAACCGACTGTTGCCGCTTCTCTGGCATTAATTTCTGCTTAAACGTTGCAGCCTTGCATCCTCGAATTTGCTCTATCCCTGCCAATTGCAGCTGTTGTTGTTGCTGTGTGCTGTCACACACCGGCTGCAGCTCGTGTAATAAGCCTATAATGCGCACAATACACACAAAGCGCTTGCTTATGTTGCAGCACGGGCGAGCGGAAAATGGACAAATCCATAGGGCTCTGTTCTCCTGGCTATTGTGTGCTTGCAGCCTTGGACTCCGGGGCCAATTTGTCGAAATCTAATGCGAATTATGACCCATAGCCAATTGAGCCTTAACTGAGAGCATCAAAGCATTCGGAATGTTGGCGACTGACACTGCAGGACATCGCCTTGGTGGAGTTGATTGTGCAGCTGTAGTTTCTTGCTGAGGGTATTTGTGATAAGAAGCGTAATCAAAGTGGAAAATATAACAATCATGCTTACAAAACAACTGGAATTAATGAATGTTTAGCATATTTTTGGAAGCCTTCCGAGCTGATATGCATGTAAAGCAAGAGCTGTGCAGTGTGACTATCAAGAGAGAAGTGAGTTATCCACTAATTGCTGTCTATCATTAAGTTGTGTGTCGCTGTTGAAAGGAAAAATGTTCATTAATTCAAACAAGACTAGTGAACAAAATTCTTAAAAAAAGCTTCTAATTTTAAAATGACAGAAATAGCAATATTAAAAAGGAAAAATGTCATTGATTCAAGGTGGCTTGCATTACTCCTTAGAAGGAAGTGTCTAAAAATATTCTTTGATTTTCAAAGTGTATTTTGATGACAATGTTAACAATCAAAAAATTGTTGATTCAAAGAATTCTACATGACTTTAAAATAAAAAATTAGTTTACTTTCAATTTGAAAATAGTAGAAAATCGTAGTTGCAAACAAGGCTATAGAACTTCTTAAAATAAAGTGCCTAAAAGTAGACTATACCTTTTAAAATCTCAATGTTCAAATATTCAATGTTATATTTTTGCGATTTAATCTTGCTGCTTTAACTTATAAGCAATTCTGATGATCAGGGTAAAAATCAGCTATATGCACGAGTCTGAAAATAATATGTGCCCCTAAAAGCAGGCAACACATTATAAATAAAATTTTTCTATTGTTCTCAATGCACAAAGAGGCGTGAAATTAGCACTTTTAGCGAGAACAAAATGTGCTTAAATGCTTAAGCTATTTGCACACACACCCACACACACATATACACATAAACCAACAATCTAATATATTATGGCATAAAAATAGTCGCGCTTCTATGGTCACAGCCGCAGCCACGCCACGCCACACTTCTTATCTTTTTCAATTAATTAACACTAGCAGCGTCTAATGTCTACATATCGCACACTTACACACATACACACATGCTCACATATATATGTGCCGGCTATTTAATTGCTAATACACACTAAGCTGGCGCATATTCTCGCAGACACTTGTGTATGCTTATAATACATATGTATATGTGTGTGTGTGTGCTAAGTGAGCACGTTAATGTGAGTGCGTGTGTGTGTGTGCAGCGTGTTAATTAGCTCTATTTTGTCGCATGCTAAATAAAATTGATTTGACATCTTCTGGCGCCTTTTAGCACTTCCGTTTCCGCACGATTTCGGCGCTTTCGTCTTTGCACTGTCTGTGTGTGTGTATGTGTGCTAGTGTGTCTTGCTGTTTGTGCGGCGCATACAAAATTTCTGTGCCATAGAAATTCGTCGACAATATTTTGGCTAAAACTTGCGCATATGTACGTGTGTCTGCATGTCCTTGTACGGCCCTTGCCAAGCACTTAAATTTCCAAGGCAACATTCACGCCTCATTGCTGTGCATATATGTATATGTGTATGTGTGTTTTGGTGTCTTATATGATTAAAGCAACTTTTTTGTTGTTGCTTAATTTCACAATAAAATGGCCAAATAAAATTGCTGACATTTACGCAGCAATTTTTTAGAAATCTTTTTAGAAAAACTCATTTTAATTGCAAGTGCTTGAAGTATTGTAAATTAGCTTAAACTTAAATGGGCGCTCTTTAAATGCGTTCTTATTTATGTGTTAGTAAATGCGTTCTTAGCTGCATTTAATTCACGCTCATTAATTAGCAGCACACTAACAACAAAAAGCAAAACAAAAACATAGACAAAAAAGTCAACAGAAGCAGGCAAAGCCAAACTTTTTGGCAAAGGCCAGCTCAAGTTTACAAAAGGAAAGGAAACGTTCTTTGCGGAGCCATTGCCAGCCACACCTTGGCCTTTGCTTGCTTGCGTTTCTACTTCCGCACATCTTTGCTTACCAGCGACGCTCCACCCCACTTCTCCCCTGCCCTTGCACTCACACTTGTCATTTTTAATTGCCAGCCGCAATTAGAATTTTAAATAAAACTGTCATACGCAGCGCGAAACTCAACCAAACAGGAAATACGCAGATTATGTCGCTTTTATTGTTTTTTGCGCTTTGTTTTGCGTCTCCTGGCAACACTGCCTCCATACAGTAGAGAGCTCCTCTATAAAGGTATTGCAACTTCCCTGCAGAGTCTTCCTTCTGTTGGTGGCCGTTGCCATTAAAGCAATGCACAGTGGTTCCATGCAATACAACAACGGCACAAAATTTTAGAACCATAGCAGCAGCGCCCTTATTTCACTAAAATTTGCATGCCACTGTGAATTTTGAATTGCTGAATTTAAGTCTATAATCTGGCGGTTTTAATTAAGCTGCTTCGGCTTCGATACCAGCCAGTTTTAAAGTTGACATTTTCTTCATATTTGTCAAGCTTTGGCAGCAGAATAAGTGACTCGTTTTTTCAGTAATTTTTTTCTCATATAGTTATGCAGCTATTGGCGATTTAAATGATAAACATTTCAAACCATTTTGAACAAGTAAATTTACCACATATAAAGTGGGAGGACCATGATAATTTTTAATAAACTACAAGATATTCCTAATAGACCTAGGTGTAGGTATATATGTATGCCAAATATTGATGATCTGTAGAGTGTACAACAGAAATTGTTGATAAATATATTCAAATTACCGCCTTCTTGGGCGGGCAACGTCAATTTTTTGAGAACTCCAAAGTACTTTTACCAACCACTTTGACAGAATATATAAAAACCTGCATGGAGGATCAAGAAATACCAATACACATTTTAGGATAATATGCTGTACTATCACTACCTCGACGAAAACAGCTGACTTCATAGCAAATGACTTAATTGCAAACTCTTGAAATAAGCTATTAACTATTAATGCCTTTTGAACGAGATTGGTTTAAGCAATGAGATGTAGATTCTAGCATGGGGGCACAATATATATTTTCGTAATATTTCCCCCAACTCCAATTAGTATTTATTATTTTATAGTGAGAGCATTTCGAATTGAATGACTTCAGCTTCCTCACTTTTGACTGCTGCATTTTAGGATATAATCTATGCGCTGAATCACTGTGCAGCGTAGCCAAAATGTTTCGCCATAAATTCAAAATGAAAACGCGCCATAAAATCACTTGAATAAATTCGTTGGCTCGTCTGCGCTTAATTGCGGCGCGATTTTGAGGTTAAGCGCTGCTTGCCACTGCCATTGTTCTGTGGCATCGCAATGACTGGTGGCGGCGGTTAGGGGTAAATCTGTTTATTCCGCTTATTCCGCGTTTATCTTAAGCTAGCAGCTGAATTTAATCCATTTGAGTTTAGTTTGATTTCATTATAAAAAGTGCAAGGAAATTAAAAGCATTGGCAAAAATTATGCAAAAGAACTTTTTTGCACTCTTTTTGATTCAGATTATGTTCAAAATTCGGCAGAATTCAGAGCATTTATCTGCAAGGCAGCGGAATTTGGTTTGCACTTACTAAAACGGTTCTTCGATAGCTTGGCAGAATGAGTACGTCTACCTCTAGAGAAAATTTCAAGATACGCTAGCATATCAGGCTGGTTCACTCACACCTAAAGGTTTGGGCTTTCTTCATCTACAGGGTTCTATATAAGGCACCATAATGGGCCTTCGGCCTCTGGTTGGGTTTACTGCCAGCAGTAAACAGCCTTTTTAACCTAACCTATTAAATTGTTATTTAAATGCATTGCAATTTATATGCCCGATTCAAATTAAATTTAGTGAAGAGGAAGCATCAGGGAGCGTGTATATGGAAGCTGTGCATTTCTCGATACACAGAGAAACAAAGAAACGCCAACAGCAATACCAGCACAAACACACGCACACCAAGAATACACACTAATGCATGCGTTAGAATTGTGTGCGTGTGAGTGGTTTACTTTCGCATTGCTCGGCGCCTTAAAATGTGCCACATTTTTTAAATGTGATACCATTTCCACTTTCTACACAGTTCGCCATTTCTTACTCTTCTTCTTCCTGCTTTCGCTCACCACTTTGCCATGCTATATTTGACTTAAATTTGCATTCGAGAAGCAGATTCATTTCACACGAAGTAAAGTGAATTTACCTCTTACTACTCAAACCTTCAAAGAAAAGTGCTGCTGCCTGCCGTCTCTGCTCTGCTGCATTTCACCGCCAGCATTGCCACCTCAAACCACAAAACAGTCACTTTGATTGATTTAAGCTTTTTTTTCGCACTATTTTCTTCAACAGCTACTGCCTTCATATTAAATAAGCTTAAGAAATGAAGCCTTAAAAGCAAGAAGCTTATATTGATTAAAGTGTTTCTATGAGGGCTTTTAATAAAATTTAAGTTCTGCATATTGATTTGGCTTTAAAGAAAAGAGTCGATTAACCCATTTGAATCTCTTCCACGTTTTTCATATAGCAGATTTTAGCTGAGCAGAAGTACAAAACGTAATTGTGATTTTTATAAAACAAAACGAAGAACTGTCGCCGAGTTGACTCAAGAGTTTGGTCGCTCATGAGGGAGGCCTCGGTTCAAATCTCAGTTCAATATCAAG
The DNA here is from genome assembly GCA_963457695.1 of Neria commutata. NCBI lineage: Eukaryota > Metazoa > Arthropoda > Insecta > Diptera > Micropezidae > Neria > Neria commutata. The sequence goes on from OY735246.1 coordinate 14,187,456, forward strand.
TAAAGTCAATTATTTTAGCCAAAATATTTATGAAGAATTGCCATTAGCTATTGGTGCTTATATGCCTGTTCACAACAGCAGCATTGCCAGCACAAAATATGCGCATGCTTATAAAGTGAAAGTTTTCAAGTAGAAATTTTTTTAAAAAGACGAAAATTTGCATTCGGAAATTTTTTATACATATTCACTTTAGTAATTTTTCATTGCCTTTTTTGAGCGATTTAGCTCTACTTATTTGATTATCCTTTTACTCATATATTTTTGCTATAAAAAGTACAAGGAAAACCACAAGGTGGCAGCACTGTGTATTTTGCCTTATATGTATGTCAGCTTGGCTGCTTTATTTGGCATATGTTTGCGCTGCTTTTATATTGAGAAGTCGAACCAGATCGCTTCGCATCTGTTCAGTTCGCCAGTGTTGCCGACGCACGTTGGCTGCTTTACTCTGACATTGTTGATTGAGTGCTATGTTTGTGTGCCATTGTGTGCGTGTGAGTGTGTGTAAATGCAAGTTTTGTTGGTGTTGATGTCTGAGTGCATTTGCTGCTGCTGATAGTGTTTTTATACCCTACACCTATGGTAATAGGGTATAATAACTTTGTGCCAAAATTGTAACGCATTAAAGCAGCCTTCCTAGGTATAGACATAAGTATATAGAAATGATCAGAAACACTTTCTCTTTTCATTTCCGGTTGTCCGTCTGTCCGTCTGTCCGTCTGTCCGTCCGTCTGTCTGTCTGTCTGCGTGTACGCAAAAAAAAGAAAGAAGGAGTTGCCCGATTTCGACCAAATTTGGTACACAGTGACAGTGAACTTCGGGTTAGGTAAAGTGTTAAAATTATTCAAATCGGTCGAAGGATACGCCCCCAATGGACCTATAAGTCCTTCTACCTTGGGTTTTTTGCGATCAAATTGCTGTAATTTGTCTAATTAATCATTGAAAAGAATAATACATGGTATTCAAGTTAAGGGGGCGGTTATCTATGTCATACGAAAAAATGGGCGTGGTCCGCCCACTATATAGGCGGCAACAATTTTCCGGTAAAATGGCTCCCAATTGACTAGTTACGAATATAAATGAATGAAATTCGGTTCCCAAGTTGATGTATAGGTCTTAGATGCCATATAAGAAAATGGGCGTGGTCCGCCCACTATATAGGCGATAAAGGAAAAATCCTCTTAACTTCCATAATATATACACCAGAGCGTCCAGAATTGGTTACTTCGTTCTTGGTAGGAATATCTTTTAATTCTCCAGAAATGGGCGTGGTCCGCCCACCATGGGGGCAGTAAAATAAATATGCCGATAACATCTGTTGTACACCTGTCAGAGCATCAATATTTGGCATGTATAGTCCTATTAGGTATATATTGTAGTCTGCCAAAAATGGGCGTGGTCCGCCCACTCTGTAGGTTGGAAATCAAATGTACCCACAATTTCAGTTAAATCACACCACTTGGGAACTTGGTGTAGGGTATTACTCTGTCGGTGAAACCCGACTGATACTTCCTTACTTGTTACTCGTAGATGCGTTTGTGTTTGTGTGTGTGTGAGAGTGTGATTGCGAGTGTGGCAGTAAAATGTTGGCAAATTGAATTTTAAGATTTATAACTTCTCACTTTGAAATGCGAATTCTCGATGCGAATTTTCTCTGCTTTGCGGTCTTCAGATGTGTTTTCGCTAGCACTAAAGCACAAACTGGCAGGGGGTAAAGTGTAAAATGTAGCACATGCTCTTAAACTGCTGGCATATTCCAAAGCAACTGATTACAAATGGCAGCAAAAAGCATTATTAAATTATTTTGATGCAGCTGTGATTTTATTTTGTGTCTCTCTTACACTGTGTTTTTATCTGCTTTGGAAAACTGTCTCCCAAGGAGGCAACTTGATTACGGAGTGTTCAAAGGAAATGCATGTAGAAAGCTCTATTGAGTATTTTCAGTTAGGTTAGGTGGCAACGCTGAGAAACACAGCACCAACATATCTCTTTATTGTTTATTGATATATCACCGTGCTTCTGTGAGAAGCCATTTCTTCAAATCAACGACTGATTAAACAACTAAGAGCCTTTAAAACGCGAAGTAGCTTCATGATCTCACCTCTCACATTCATGTTCAAGCGAAAAGTTGTTGGAAGTGGGAACATATTTGTAGCATTACTAGAAAGCTCTGGCCTCTTCGGTAAACCCAGACCCAAGAAGAAGCTCGTGTCCTTAAATTGAAAACATATCTGCTCTGTGATAGCAGTCAAAACAGGACATTGCCTCTTTGGTTAGGTTTCTCGGATCAGCGAACTTAAATCTGTAAAATTTTATTGCAATACAGCTTAACTTTTATTGCGGAATCTATTTTCATGTTTCCATATTTTTTGTTGTTGTGAAATAATTTAAAGTAGGATTTTCTTCAGCGGATTTTACAAAATCCACCATTTTGCACTTTGGCACCAACTTAAAGTTCACTTAAAAAATGGAACACATGTTCTGCCTGCTCTGCGTCGCATAAAGGCACAGAGGAACAACTTCCCTTTCGCTGTCACTTTTCCTGCTGCCCAACTGCGTTACTAGCAAGCAAAAAAAAAGCAGCAAACAGTTAAAAGCCGCAAATGGCAAAGTGAAAAACCTATCAGCGAAAATACATGCGCGTAGCATAGAAAAAGCAGTACACCACTTGAAGCCGCAACCAAATGGGACCATATTTCTTAGCAATTTAGGACACCATTAGCGGGAAAATTATTACGCGCCGCACAAACCCGGCCACGCGGCCGCTGCGTAAAATGAAAAAAATACAAAAAATAAATATATATAAAAAAAGCAGCCGCAGTCGCCGCAGGAATACATTGAACCAGCAAAGAAATTAATGGCGCAGCGAGTGAGCAAGTGAGCGGAGGGTGAGCGGTGGGTGAGCGGTGGGTGAGCGGGTGAGTGGGCAGTGGGCGAACTTATGAGTTACTTAAGTGAGCCATTAGCGCGCGGCGTTGACGCTGGCGGCAATGGCCGTCGACGTTAAGTTGATGCCGCTACCCACAATGAGCTCGAGCTCGAGCTCCAGCAGACCGACGCCCAGCATTTGTAGCGGTAGTGCTACTTCGCATCCATATGCACAGTCTACTTTTAGGCGCAAATGTTTGAAAACGTATTTCTATAACGAGTTTTCTTTCCTACGTCGATCTACTGCCAATGTCGTGGCAGTTGGCAGTAAACAGAGGCGCCAGCAAGTGCAGGAGAAGGACAGAGAGTGTATGAGTGGCACCACGTTCGAGCAAGGCACTTCCATTTTGGCTGAGCGCGCCGTGATTTATTTGCATTGCGGGCGGGGTGCGTGGCGCTGCCTGAGACAGTCATAATTTCTCGTGAGAGTTCATACTTTTGGGCGCGCAATTAAATTAAATATTTAATAATAAGTTTCTTGCTGGTGTGTGTGGACCGACATTAAATCTAATGATGCGGCGCGGCCACATTAATGGACACATTTAAGGCGCACATTAGAGTGCCATTTCGGTGGCTATTTAAGCAGGAATGCTGCTGTTTAAGGCGGGAAATGAATCCTTAACAGCAGCTTTCAGCTTATGAGCCTAATATATAGCTGGCTAAAATGGTAACATTAGGAATTTGCAACATTAATTCACATGAAATGGAGAATGTTTTTTTCAATTCGTAAGCTAAGCTAGAAACATGTTCCTTTCCATTAAATGACTTTTATATTTCCAAAATTTGAATTACCCAAATTGAATAGAAAGTATCTTTTGGATAGAGTTGTCAATTATTTAAGTGCAATAAAATTTCAATATGTTTGTAGTGATTAGTTGATCAAAGTAATATATATTTTTATGTTGTAGTGCAGTTCCATATGTGTTCCATTAAATGGTTATGTTAACCTTGCGAGTTTCTCTAAAAAGTGGCTATTTTTTATACACGCTGCTGCTTCTTATTCAAATGATTAAGTCATCAATTGTTGGTATGCTATTGTAATCTGTGACAAATTATTCTTTCTTTTGCTGGGAGGAGTATTGACATTTTGCTAATAGCGTTATGTATTTTATGTTCCAGATATTTAACAAACCATGACAAAAAATGTTTAAGTATCTTGACGCTTGAATATCTTTATACATCTGTACATATGCTAAGCAGCAAAAGAGACTCCCGCATAAGAAATCTGTCTTCGAAATAATAAAAAATGAACTGAAGGGAAGAAGCATATAACTTGGTTATGTTAAGACCCTATATGAGATCACTATATTATTTCACTACTATCAGAATAGTAAACATCTGTTTACGCTTGCATAAAAACCCTAACGGTTTTTATCTAGTTTTAACAGTAAGAACAGAAGGCGTTTTGGGTAAAACAATGAATAACGAATGTACAAAAATTATCAGTACGATTGTACGTCCACACGAGACCAGAAGCAAGCCTGTTAGGATTCCATCTAAACATATTTTCTGCTTTTACGACACTGGCATTGGCTTAAAAACTCCGAGATGGACCTAAGTATTGAGGTAGACATGTCAAGGAAGCTACAAGCGGTAGTGAGTATGTGTGCGTTAAAAAACATTCAAGAGCAAGGCATCTTATTTTAACTATTTCAGAGAGAAGTTGCAAATATTTAATGTAACTAAATTTTGTGAAAATGTTCAAAATATGTGCATAAATGCGTGTGTGAAAAACAGCAAGTGTATCCTAATTGAATGTGAATACTTCAAGCCACTCACTTACTAACCACTCACGCATGTAAACGCATGTGTGCGTGTGTGCCAAACTCGAAACGTAGAGGAAGTTGTTGTCTGGCTCACAGCTCCGAGAAAAAGTTAAATTGCCAGTGGGGCTTCTAGGGCAGGATTGGGTAAACGTGTGCGTGCGTGTGTGTAAGTGTTGGTGCAAACACTTCAATACGCTTGTGTGAATTCAGCTCTGAATCAGCAAGCCAACATATATATGAGCGCTTGTGTGTGTGTGTGTGAATTGTGTGAGTTCGATTTTCTATTGGTGCTGTGCATCGACGAAGAAGAAGAGAAGCAGGCCAGCGAGGCTATGCCACTCGTCGATTAAATTGCCAAGAAATTACACTAAACGAAGTGGTTTGCAAGTGCAACAAAAATGTGTATACGATATAAGCAATACAACAACAACAACAGCGAGAGTAGGCAGAAGAGCTTCTTCAGCAGCAGTTGAGGCAGCGCAGACAGCAACACAACAATTCCAACAAAGCTATTGCTATAAATTCCGTTCGATTGATTCTTTTGTAACAATTTGAGAATTTCTTTGGCAGAGGGCAACAGAGAGTGCGGTGCTTTGGTGGCTCGTCTGTGCGCGCTGGCACTGAAATACTTGAGCTTGAAAATCATGTGATTGTAATTGTTGGCTGTTCTTGCACAAGCTATTGCAATGCATGGACTGGGCTATACAATAAATACAGATATACGCTTCCACACACACATATTCATATACAGGGGCTTCTTCATTGTATACCTATACAGCTCTTCAGCAGAGCTACGCACTTCAATTGGTCGGCTGGAGACCCTGCGAAAGCGCGAGGTAGACACCAAATCATATCATAACTGGAAACTTCAAGGCCTGGTCCAGAATATGAGGCAGTGCGAGCACCTACGCAAGCGGCGCAATATTAGAGGATAACATTGCAAAGCTTACCTGATCCGGCACAACGAGGCTGCTCGATATTTATTCGACAAGGACAGTGATAGATCTATAATTGATATATTCATTGTGGACTAGGCAACGTCTAGTGGCGTCAAGTGGAGTAGAAGTAATGCCTACACACAGCGACCACAATGGCATCGTGACATTTGAGTTTAAGCAACAAAAGGATGTGCTGATACACACATAAACACACACACGTAGGAGACAGACAAACTTTTCAAAAGATTGACTGCTTCGATTTATTCGCTTTTGTATGAAGTTTCGTATGATTCATTTGTAGCTATAATTTGTGCCTGAATTTGCTTGCTTTGTTTGAATTATATTACTAATAAGTGATTTCGTGCGATTTTTTCTCATTCTCATGTATTTTTCAAAAATTTGTTCACATAATTCAAATCTCTGAGTCTTCTTTGACACTTTATTTGCATTTTAGATCCTTTTCGACTATCTAAAATTTAAATGTTGGTACAAACATATTAAAGTTTTGTTAAAAAAGCGCACACCACAATGCACCATTTTGCTCATATATTTGTGCATATTATTAGTATAGATAATGCCACATTCTGCCTCGCCATGCATGGCACACGCAATAGATTGCAACTGTTGCCAATTTGCTGAGCACATTTAATTGCATACAAAAGGCAATTGTAATTTCGCGCTTTAATAATGCAGGCAAATGTCCTCAATCATAATTACAAATATGAGCGCACGCACAAATATACACACACACACATATATATATATGTTTTTGTATTGTCATTCATATGCATAGTGAGCCACTTAACCGCTGGATTGCAACTAATCCGCACATTGCTTTGCAACAGGCTGCCAGGGCGTGTGCGTAACATAAGCTCAAATGGAGCTGTCCTAACTGCGCTGGCCTGAGCTTAGAAATAATGCAGCTATTTTTAATTAAATATTTTAATGCATTTGTTGCAACATTAATATGTTGTTGTCAAGCGTAATGTGGAACTGTTGAGCCGTTGTGTAGGTGTTGGCATGGCGCCATGAAAGTGCTAATACATATGCGCAATTATATCAAAAAATTATTATATATTTATTACATTTTGTGGCTCTTTCACGTCACACTAAGTACAAAAGAGTCACAACTCAAAATTTTCCAAAATTGACTATTTAACATAAATCAATTCTCAGTACATATATGCAACTACTACTTATGCATAAAATTTCTTTCTTTTGACTATTTTATTTAACTGACGTTTTGTTTTGCCTCTGCTAATATATATGTATGAGCAGTTTTGGATTTGAATACAAACTTAATTACTCGAAATTCGAAAAGGAATAACAATTACATGAAATAATGTATAACAATACTAAAATCGGACCTCTGCATTGCAGCGTTTTTAGATTCAAAAGTTTATTTTGAAGTGATAACTTTTTATGGGAGGGTAAACCGCTTCGTAACGTAACGCGTTACGGTGCCAGTCTGTCTGGCTTCCCTCTCTCGCATATAACCTAAAACTACCACCAAAGAGTATGTTAATATAATAGAGTGCGAGTTATCGTGATCCAAATTCCACGAAGGAATGTGACGGGAAACTAGACCCGGCACATTGCATTTATGGGAACCAACTCAAATCTGAGTTCCCTTGCACGGTCAGCGTCTTTCGGCTGCAAGTGCTGGAAGTCACGATAACACCTATGACTACAGCAACAACAACAACCTAAACTGCAGCGATAGCACCTGCGCAAACAACAACAACAACTCCACAATCAACTACAACAATAGCAACGACAGCAAATTCGGCGACAGATGCAGATAGGGTAGAATTAAGCAGATTAGTTTTTAAGTTTGCAGTCTTTAAGCTCACTTCGAGTAAGAAGGAACGAATCCAATAAAAGTAGCACATAGTGCTAAAAAAGACATTTCCGTGTTCTTTAATTTTGGGAAAAGCACATAGTGCTTAGCAACGGAAGTTAACTTGCGCATCACTCAAATTTTCGGCAAATCGAAGTGAGGGCCATTTTTCATATTTCGGTCGCGGCAAAGGGGGACACAAAACCTACTCAACCGCTCAGAGAATTTCGTTGACAGTCGTTGATTTGGCATTTCGGGTATGCTCAAAGCACGAAAAAGGCATTTGGTTGTTTCTGTGTTGTTGTTGTTGTGTATTTCTTGTTCATACCAAATGATAATTTTGGCGATTTAAAATTTATTTCAATTTCCCTCTGCTGATCTTATTATAGGGCAATGACTATATTAAGAAGTTATTTATTTGCCAACATCACTTTTATTAAGGTGATATTGACAAAAATATCTAATATTAATATATGTGCATATTTCATTCTTTATTAAAATGTATAAATATTCTATAAAAAGCCTTTTAAGTTTTAGTATTATCTCTGGAAATGTCGCACATTGGAAAAATGTTTGCGATATTTCAACAAATTCCAACTTCGAAATTTCAAAACGAGTTGGAAGCTGCAAGCAGATTTCATTCATAACACAGCATACGCAAATCCCAGGAAATTCGACATACGCATATGTACATATGTATGTATATTGAAGTTCCTTTTGTTCGTTTATGGCAGAGCAGAGCCAAAGAATTTTTTGTCTTTCATATGAAAACAACAACAACACAGAATCAAACAGCAGCGCTGTCGGGAATATCGTCTAGCCGAGCGCTGCTCTGATTCTTCGTATACTTTGTTGGCTGAGCTGCCGACATGCAGAAGAAGAGCACATGCACACGACTTTCATAACACCATGCAAAATACGAAAATCAGCCGCAAAAAATGCTCGTTCGGCTCATTTGAGTACGAAAACCGAACGAACCAAGCCATTGAGTCGTGCGATCAGGGGTGCAAACTCAGTCAAAGCCAATTCTCTCAAATGCTTAAAAAATTCTCCCATGGGAATTGGCACTTCAGCCACATTTTCATTCAAAATAATGGTAGTAAAAAACATAAATCAATAAATAAAACAGTATGGCTGAGTTCCAAAATGCTGTAATACAAAACAACAGCATTTTGTTAAGAATATGTAGAAAAAGAGTTCGAATTCCCACAAAATGGGAGAATTTTCTCACAGTAAGCAGCCCTCGTTATATTTACTTTGAGTTTGGAATTTCTTGTAGCAGAGCGGTTCTCTGAGAGGACGAGTGACTGAGCGAAACTGAGTGGAACTGTGGGCTTTATTAAAATGACCCAAGTGCAAAATTTTCTCAGCCAAAATTTTATATGAGATGCGCACTCTATTATATTAACATACTCTTTGCTACCACCGTTTTTGAAATAGTTTAACTTGGATTAGTTTAAGTTATCACTTCTGTCGAGCGTCCCGAGACGCACACATTTTTTTTATTTTTTATTTATTCATAAATTCAGTCTATGGTAGGGACCTTACAGAATAGATTAACACAATGTAGAAATACTTAGAGAAGCTAGTAACAAAGTATGGATTATTTAATTAAGTATAATGTAAGTTAAACAATTTTTTTAAAGCAATGCTCGAGATGGAAAGATCCAATTCACGAACGGCTGAGATTTTGTTGAATTCAGACAGAGACCGAACCAAAGGCGCATTCGAGGCATAATTAGACCTACAAGGGGGAATGAAAAACAAAGCGTAGTGACGTAGCACCCTAGAGGGAACGTTGAAGTCGATTAGACTGAGGAGATGGGGACTGTCAACAGTCCCAGTAATGATACCATGGACGAACAACAGGGATACAATTTTTCTTCTGCTTTATAGCGACTTTAGATTAATAAGATTTACGATGACCAATGTACGCGGGACTTGTATTTCGACATAAAGTAGTAAAAAATGCCAGCAAATATTTCAACAATTTGTTGCTGAAGAGAAAGCTAGATAGAGAAGTATTATTTTTGATACTAAGCTCTAATAAAATACAGATTTTTTTAATAGTCTGTCTCAAATAAATGAAATGGTCGTATGATTGTTTTGAGTTGCAATATTAATTTCATTTAAAAAGCAGCAGATTGCATTAATATGCGTTCTATGCAAAAATCTTGCAATGTGTATCTACTTTACATGCTTCTGTGTCTGTATCTACAATATGTGCAAACATATGATGCATACATATGAGTTAAGCTCTGGCAACTCAAAACACACTGCGTATGAGTAACATTAATTTGCGCGCTGAAGTCTTGCGCATACACGCGCATAACCTTTCAGCCTTGGCGCTCAACTCAATACCGTAATTGCCCTCAAGTGTGGCATGACTTTAATTGCAGGAGCATAGAGAGCGCCATGCAAACGCATCCATAAATCTCAATGCTAAATGTAGTCTTAACTCAACGGCGCTGCTCCTTCTAGCTCGTCACCTTCGTTGCGCTGCTTGCCACGTTGCATATGCGGGTCAATTCCCAATTAACTGCAGTCGCGCTGGCGTCCACTTGAGTGTGCAGCTCCACTGCCAGCAAACGTCAGCAACAAGATCGACAGCAGCAGCAGCAGCAACATCATCTCCAGCGACACCTCAAGCGCCATCAACACATACCAATTTGTTTGCAATGCAATTACGCCGCAGCGGCAGCCTTAAAATTTAAAAGCAAAACACACAAACACCAAGCAAATTAATGTTTAGCCCTAAGAACTGAACCTTTCATATGCCCGCGACCCCTTCGCTGTTGCCCCCTCCCCAAATGTCGTCTTTCTGCGCTGCCAAGTTTTCCCTTGCAGCTGCTTGAACTTAAATGAAAACACGCAATGTCGCGCTTTTACACCTGCCGCACAGTCACACGCACCTACACACACACACACATACACACAAACAGAATCAAACATACAACTACAAGCTACATACAAGTGCATGGCAGCGCTACCGCAGCGGAAATGCTTTGCCGCACATCGCTTACGCCAGCGCGCGCTCGTTTCTTCTACTTGCTGAGATTTTCCTGCACTTGTGTGAGTGTGTGTGAGAGTATCTGTATGTTATTGCATTTGTGCTTGACATAATTTGCGCGCTATTTCGCTCTATTTAATTACCAACATTTTTCTGCTGATGAAAAGCTTCACAACTCGCTGCTCTGCTCTGCTCCTTTGCTCCTCTGCTCTGTTGTCAATTACTTAAAATTCTGTTTTTGTCAAATTCGTTCATATTGTGCTGCGCCAAGGACATTCTACATTTGAAAATTCACAAAATTTGCTAACATTTCTATTGATAAATAAATAAAGATAAATTCAAATGTAATTTCTTTTCACAATAATTAGAAACAGGTGTCAGGATACTCGGGTTTGGTGCTAGCAATAATTAACATAGATTTTATTAAACGAAAATTTAAAGGAATTAACTCTTCAAAACAAAGATTTAAATAAACAAACGCTGCATTTTAAGACTTCTCGCGGTGGAGGTTAAACGAGTCTTTCGACAATTTTCATGACGCCCAAGATTTTCTTGCCCAGCAGAGGCTTTTGTGAAAGGTAATAATCAAAATAATACATGTGTGTATGTATGTGTGCATGTATTTGTATTGAGAATTACAGTGCATTAATGCAAAACTCTTTGGCCAAGCACGATGTGCAACTCTTTTTAAACGCTGCTGCGTTGCTATTTCCAACTCTGCTGCCTCTGTTCTGCTGCTCCGCTCTACTGCCTTCAGCTACCTTCTGACTGTTCGCCCCTGAGAATTAACTGCGAGGTGTATTTATTTTATGAGTGCATGCTGTAAAGTGTTTATAGCTTAGATGCTGCCAGTGCTTGTGGCACGTTGGCCACTTCACTGATTCACTGCCAGCGCCAGCGCCATTGCCACTGCCGGCAGATAGAGCGGAATAGGGCGAGCTAGAGCATGCCACTTGCATGCTGAAACAGTGGCATGTTCCATGAATTAAGCGCATTTTTATCTTGTTATTAGCATTACGTGATTTTCATGCCAACAACCCATGGAGCAGCTCGCTCCTTGCACTCCTTACACTTCTGTTTATTTTCACTATTTCCCTTGGCTTCTTATTTTAGTGTTCGTTGCACTTTTGCTGTGTATGTGTGGCAACATCCTTTTATAATCATATGATGTTTGCAAAATGTTACTCAGCTCTGAGACATTTGATGTATGCAAATGTCGTCGTTTCATACACTTTGACCTTTTCGTCTGTCATATGGAAAGAGAGAGAGCTCGCGCATGCTTTGCATTTATATAAGTCGCTTTTTTTGGTTCGCCATTTTTCCAATTAAATGTAACATATTACACTTTGTTTGCTTTAAGCCTTATTCGCATGTAAACACACACACTTACATGTTTAGCATTTGTTTATATACAAACATACAACATATATATTTACATAGGTATGTGTGTATTGCCTGTGCTAGTTATATGACAAGTGTCAATCAAGCTGATGGGAAATTGCTTGCTGTGCATGTATGTGTAGAGCATGTGCACACGTATGTGTGTCGTTTATAATGCAAATAGTCAAAAAGAGCTCACTGATATGCAGTGCTGTATTTTGACAAAGCAGCATTGCACTTTTTTGGTACCTCTCTTTTTGGTGGCTTTGTTAAAGTGAAAAAGAGCTTTTGGTCAAAAATTGATTGGCTGCTTTTTGTGGCATTCAGAAAAAAACATGTAATGAGTTGACAAAGCAAATGAAATAGTTGAGTTTTTTTTGAAAGCATTGACAAAGCACCAAAGTAAATGAGCACATAGAGTAGAGCAATGAAAATGTTGGCAAAAAAGGCAAACTAGGCGTATGAGCTATATACCCATCCCTTCTTCAATAGCAGAGATTTCAGTATGGCAAAGTCGTTTATCTCAATATATGCTTAAACGAGTTATAGTCTTTCCCATGAATTATTAGTGCATTGGTACTTACATATACAATAAATAAGAGGCACTGAAGTTTTTCTACAAAAATATACATTTGAAAAGAAACTGTTAATTACAGAAGCTTTTACACGAAATTATGTTAAAATATTATTTTGAATTTAAGCGCATGTTAACTGACGATCTGTATTCTTTAAACTAGCTGAAATTTAGCTGTCTTGTATAATGTGATCTGGTAGTATAGCCTTTAGAGCCAATCTGCTATTGCTTTAACTTTAATATTAAAAGCATAGCGCAAGAAAAGTATACAAATAAATCTCATTTGACATAAAACCTGCAAATTAAGATCAAATCAATCATGCTGATCAGCGAATTTTAAATCCATTTCACAGTGTCAAATCTTGCTTTTTCTGCAATCATATAAAGACTTTAATAAATATGCAAAATTGCATGTCTAGAAAATACAAATATGTAAATATGTACAAGTATAAGTGAAGTTAATAAGAGTTAACTAAAGCCTTTGAGTCGCATACACCGTTTTCGTCGACGAAAACGAAAACTTAAAAACGTTGGTGTTCGTTGCTGTTTCGTTTCTGAGTCAGTTTTCGTTTCGTTGAAAGCGTAGTGACATAGAACCGAAACCGAAACTAAATTTATTACGGGCTTTTTGAAGTTGTCATATTCAAGTGAAATATTGTGATTCGAAATTCATTCAAATAAAATAACAAAATGGAAAAATTATAGTGAAAAGTGCAACAAAGATTGCAATAAGAGAATGAGAAGTTGGTACGTGTTATCTGTAAATAGGACTTTGCAATTTTGACCACGAAGCAAATTTAAATATTATAGAAACACATTCGAAGTAGTTCAGCAAAGCAAAACAAATGAAATTGCATATAAAAATATTTATCATTTCGTCGACGAAAACAACCTACATGAAGTTGTTTTCGTTTCGTCGTCAAATGTCGATTTTTTCGTTGCTGAACGTTACTATTTCGTTTCTGATTTTCTTTGCTAAATTCAGCTGCTGAAATTTTTTCGTAGCTAATGTATGGGATTTCGTGTTCGTCGACAAAAACGGTGTATGCGACTCAAAGGCTTAAAGCGTTAAGCTTGGCACTTTTAGGGAGCTGAATTATAGTATCAATATTGTCTCTGATCGGGTGCGATGGGGATAGCATTGCGCTTGAGTTGTTAAACTTTTGGTGGCGTTGGTAACTGAAGCGCAGACAGTGTGCCAAATATCATTAATGAACAAATCTGCAAGATGAAGAATTTTTGTCGTATCAATTCTGGTTAGTAGTAGCTGCCATAGCTTGATTTGAGGTGGTGCTTTCTATTGTAACCTTACTACTGTTGATATCTCGGTACCAGTTCGATGTGATGTGTGAATAGTTGGTTTCATTGAGAAATGTTAGTTCAACTATTTTTGCTGTCGGTGAGATTTGGTTTTGTATTTGCGAGTTTATTATATTTTTTAGAAACCAACGGTCAGCGAATACTTTCAATGTGTCCAATGCACTTTTTAGTTTGAAAAGGTTTAGAGGTAAGTGGTAAGCTGTGGTTGCAAATTTGGCAGCATCATCTGGAAGTAAATTTTTAGATATATTAAAAAATTGTTTTTTTATTGCTCAATGTTATTATGTCAAAAGTGGCTTTTTGGAATTTTCAACAAATATTTCAATTTGTTCAGCTGTGCAGCAGTCGAAGTGACTACTAAAATGTGATTCCGCCGAAAGCAAAAGCGTGACTATTCCTTTTAATGCGCACTTCTGCGTCGCGCTGCAACGACTTCAGCGATCACTTTATCGCTTTGGCAGGCACTCCATTTGCATTTGCAGCGCTGGCAGTGGAAACGACTTTGGTCAGTGGCTTCGTATGAGTGCCATAACTGTTTTGAGAACCACAACCACAACTTCAACTCCAACATCAAGCTGAGCCATTAAAGTGGCTGCGTTTTATGCTTGTGCCGCGCATATACTTTAAAATATATATACACATACATACATACATACAAGCATTAAACGCGCATCCGTTTGCATTTCCGTGAAGTGTTTCCGTTATTTGCAGGCGAACAGACAAAATATTTTGCCATTACTTTTGCGGCATGTCAGTTGCACGTAAGTGAGTTGTATAGACACACACACACACACACATACTAATGCAGCTCTGCTGTCAGACCCGGCCTGGCACTGCCGGACGGCACGCCCTTTAAGTAAACAATTCAATACATCAGCGCTTCCACATCGGCCGCCAAGTAGATACCCTCCAACGCCTTCTGCGTGTCTAACCTCAACATGCCATTTGCACTCGCTGCTCGCCGCCCGCTACCCGCCGCCTTTGAAGATATTGAAAGCGCGCTGCTGCACTATTTTAATGTTTCCGCCTGCGGCTGCAGTAACCGTAGCCGTAACAGCAGACCTACGCCAACGTACACGCCATATTTTAATGTATTAAGCGCGTTTGGAATTTGTAGCGGATTCCACTGACTTAAAAGCCTCCGGCCTTCGGCGCGTGGCACGGAAGTGTGGCGCTTCATTCGAAATGCAGAAGACATAATATTGTAGTGTTCGTGTTTAAGTAGTTTTATGCAGTGCACACTGCCGTCTATACACTCTTGCGGGCCCCAGAGCCTCAATAATTTATTTCTGATAGAAAACAGATTGCTTGAAAATAAATGTACATAAAAATGGGATCAGATTTTTATTTAGAACAGACACTTGCACAACATTAGTCCAATATATTCGTCTATAAGGTTAGGTTAGGTTAATCTGGCTGCCTAAGAAGAAGGCCACGCATAGACCCTGTTGGGCCTTTAGCGATACCAGTAAGAGTTCCATTTAGGAGTTGTCAAAATAGAGACCTGTCAGAATTTGGGTGCGTTTCACAAATTTCCAAAGAGGCTTAATACCAATTTTCGAGATCTGTTCGAGCCCTGAAAAGAATGGTGCTCCTAAACAAGTCAGAAGAGTTCAAGCGATGGCGGAGCAGGAGCACAGTATGTGTTCCAGGCTTATTCTTCTATAAACTTAAACTTCAACTTCAACTTAATCTACTCTTATATGAAATTCCGATTCTTTACCTTCTCATTAAGAAAAAGTTGCTGTTTTGATGTTTTTGCTTAAAAATAATAAATGAACGAGGCTTAAGCCTAGCTTTCTCGTATTTTTGTTTTTGCTATTCAGTGTTATTGCTTTTTAGAAAAAAATTTTGTTAAGTTATTATAAAAATTTTGATATTTGGTATAAACAAATCTGCAATTCTCTCTAAAAGAAAGTTGGAACTTCTTTGCTAATTTTTTAAAACATATTTGAATACATGACGAAGTAGACGCTGAGCGCTTATAATCAGAGAAACAAGTCCATATATGAAGAGAAATATTGCCAATGCTTGCCTGCAGGGCACAAGCAAAGCAATCAATTCAAACAGCAACACACATACACACACACAGAGCGCACAGTGCGTATACGCAACTCTGAATTAAGTCTGCTTACAATATAGGACGATAGGACGCTCACTCTATGTCAGATAATCTTATTGTGCCGCATTGCCACTCCCTCAAATGTGCGCTTTTCCATGCTATTAAAGCGCCTACGGCTTGTTCATTTGATTTGCATGCCCTCGGCGCGGGCGGTGGGCGGTAGCGGATTACGTGCGTGCTTTTATGGCTTATTGAATCATAAAAACACTGGTAAAGTCATAAAATGTAGCGTTGGCTACAAAAAAACACAGCGCCAAAAAGAAGGAGGAAAAATAAAAGAAATACAAAATCAAAATGAGCAAAATGGGCAAGAAAAATGTTGTAGGTATATTTTGTTTGAAAAGTGTAACGATTTTTCATAGTAAAGTAGTGAAATTTTATGATTAGCACGAATTTAATGCGGTTTATGCATTTTATGTGTTGAAAAAATTGCAGAAGTTCTCATCTGGCAGTGTGTGTGTGGAGTTACTAGCTTTGTCTTTTTGCTAGAATAATGAGAGAGAATTTCCTATTAATTAAACAAACTGAATAGAATTTCGCATATAGAAAATCGTTAGGAAAGTTTCAGTTATTGAAATTCAAAAAGCAATATAAAACTCGCGTAGAGAATGCAACTCTGCATAAGAGTTTTTTGCTTTGATAAAGCTACTCGATTCAAGGTCTACATAGAATAACTTTGCAGGTACCATAATCTTTTACTAATAAAATAATAGAAAAACAGCACCTGTTAATGGTAGAAAGCTCAGCCTCGGTTTCACGGGTGGTTTATATATTGGCTTTTCCCTTCATATGTAACCAATATGATTAAGAAATATTTCAGCTAGTCGATTTTCCATAGTTCAACCGAAAATTTAACATTCATTTAGACAACGAGCATAAGCACGCGGCATAAACTTCATTTTCGATATTAAGAAAAATTAAATTCTGACAGGTTTCGCAAATAAATCCACCGGTAACGATTTGCAGAATGATTCGTTGAAGAAACGTATCTATTTCAAAATTGATTACGATATTGAAAGTTATTTCTGAAAAGGCATAAACACAAGTACATATTCAGGTATGTAAATATGCGGAAATATCGAGAAAAGTTCGTAAAAGTCGTGCGTCCAATTTGAGCGAATTTCATGACGAGCTTAAATCTTGCAGCGCGGCCAAGTCTTTTCAATAGAAGGCAATTTTGGTGTTGCTGGCTGGTGGAGCTGCACTATTTAAAACACCGTACTTTTTGTGAGCACTAACTCTTGTTACCTGCTGTATGCCCCCACTGCACGTTATGCCACTTAAAATCGCCGAAATATAATCTCATAAAAAGCACCTTTATATGTGAAAAATGCAGCACTAAAATGCGCACAATTGATGTTGAGTTTGAGAATCTTGCCAGAACTACGCCCAGGCCATAAATTAGACAAAAAAATCGCTGGCAGAGTAGCGTAAAATTGATAGATTAAAGTGGAAACTAAAGAGCAATTTAATGCGCTTTGAGAATATATTGCATAAAATATGCTGAGTATTCAAAAAGAGCACGATTTTAAGTTGCTATTAAAAATGAAGCTGCGATATGATAACACATGCTTACACATACACATACATATTAACATATAGGCTGGCTAGTTGATGAAGGTGGTATTTTAGAAAGATTTCCAACTTTCAGCGCAAAGAAACTAAAAACAAAAGACACACCAAACACACACACACAGCGAATAAAAACAAGCAATTGCCATCAAGAGGTGACACCTTAAAGGATATAGGAAACGTGCAGGAATGCAAGTATTCATAGGTTAGGCAGTTGAAATGTTGTGAAGTTTGGAGCGAAGGTGGAGCAGGGTTGAAGTATCGGGAGCGCGCGCATTATTCAAAATGAAAATTCAATTTAAGCGATTGTCAAGGACAAGTGCGTTGCTGGATCGGCACACAGACATACACATGCATGCAGCCAGTGGCATAAATATATGGCAAGGGCGCTTATTTGTGTGCATGTATGTGTTTGTGTATATATGCGTGTCTGTGTGTATCTGCCTAGGATATCATAAAACTCACATATCCTTTCATTTCAAAGTGTTTTGCTGTGCTTTGCCGCTGCGTTCATGTTGTTGTTGTTGTTATTGCTACTGTTGTTGTTGTTGCTGTTGCTGCTGCTGTTTCCTGCCGCCCTTGCGCGCTCTCGTCAAAGGCATTTACATGCGCAAAGCATCTTCTGTCATGATTTTTATATCGATTTCCCAAAGCATATTCAAGTAGTTTTGCTTTTGAGTGAGTTTTGCCATAAATCGCACAGTGTGTGCTCGCTGCCCGACATTCACATAGATACTCGTGCCTGCATGTGTATGTGTGTGTGTGCGAGCTAGAAAAATTCAATTTGCGCAAAACAGTTTCGCTGCACGTATTTTGCGTATTTTATGCGAACGCGTTTAGCAGAAAGCACACACACACACACACATAAACACAACTATATTGATGATTGAGCGCAGGAAGGGATGTAGGGAGGTGGCAGAGAACTGCATAAAAGCATAAGCCTGAATGCGGTAAGCATAAAGTTAAGGCGGAAAATGCTTTCCAAGCTCATCTTTCAAGCTTCGCGCTGCATGTACATATTGCAATACCAATGCAAGTGCATGAGTGTGTGTGAGCAGTCGTAACTATAAGATTCGAGTAGCAAAGAAATTGGGCAATAAGCTAAATTTAATGTGCGCGTTAAACCGGTCAAAATTTATCGTTGCTATGTAAATTTTTCTAGCAATTTAATAGAAAAATATGATATATGGAAAAATGCAAATCGTGCAAAAAAAATCTACAAATTGATGTGGGGTAGTTGCAAGCATGCTTGCAGCATAGCAAATATATCTGCATGCATTATAAATTTCCAAACGTTGTTATTGGTTAGAATTTGTTAAACAAATTTGTAATTCTTGTAGCGTTTTCGAGGCCTAGGCTGAGCTTTCTCTACCTAAATACTACCTAAGTACAAAAAAAAAAAAAAAAAAAAAAAGTACATGATGCGTCATGAATCTAATACATATATCTTATGTCCTATATACCATGAACCAAGCGGTAGTGATCCTTCTGCCTCAGAAGCTTATTTGCTACTGTTACCGGAAGGGTCTGCTACACAAGGAAGCCCATCGTTATTGCTTGTTATTGTTTCAATATTACTACTACTAATAACTGACTACTAACAACATAAAAGATCCCGTAGGTATTAAGCCATAGCAAACCTTTCCAAACCTATATGAAAATATCTAAAATCTTTGCACTTTTTATTGGAAGAAGGTTAAATTTGCCACGCATACCTTAATTTGTTATTTCGCGAAGGACACTATCGTTATCGCTAGTTGTTGTAATTACTAATCATATATTGTTATTTTCATCTATTTCTATCTCTATCTCTATCTCGCTCTCTCTCTCATTAGTATTTAAGTACTTACAGCAATTATTATATGCTCTTCAATTGATGAGCTTTGGTGATCTGTGGTTAGTGGCGGTGGCGATTGGTTTGTTCTGTTGTTGTTGTTGTTGTTAAATTGTTGTTGCAATTAATTCAAATATGTTTGTCTGTCGTTAATCGCATTCTCGAAATGCAATATTATTGCGAATGTTGGCATTTGTGGCTTGGTCGTGCTTAAACCGCAGTCGAATTAATTAGCGTAAATTGCTGCGGTTAATTTGGTAATTGAATTGCTGGTTAACTTGTTGTCTTTGGTGCAGTTAAGGCTCGGCATGGCAGCTCATACTCCATTCATCACAGCTGTATCTTTCTCATGTGTGTATCTATATGCAATACGCACGTGCTTATCTTTTGATCAATTTGATGTTAATTAAATTCCTCAACTTAAAATGTCGAAGAGAATTGGGAAATTTATATAAATACTTCGACTTTGTACTTTTTTAGTCGATTAATTAATTTTTTCTTCAGTGTACTGATATCTAAAAAACTCATTTGATTTTTTTGCCGGTAGAGCGATTATTTCTATAACAGTTTTTATACATAACTTGAATCTTCCAATTCATATAATTTTTAAAATTACACGTCTGATTACTCAATGAATGAGCTATAATTAAGCGTTTAATTAAATAAATTCTTATCTTGTTACACACAGACACACACACACACACAGGCAAGGCACACACACAGCGAGTCTGCAGAATTTTGCACATTTTTAACTGATTTTGGCAAAGCAAAAGGTTGGAATATTACGTGACGTTACACACACACACGCACAAACATAAGCAGCACACACATGGTGAACAAGCTCGAGCAGCGGGGACGAGCAATCGGCGGCATATAAAGAGAAGCGAGCAAACTTTTCGACTGCGATGGCATGTAGCAGCTAAAAGGCTACCGCTGCAAAGGTATTTTTCAACCTACACACACACACTCACTAATTACTTAATTGCGGGTCAGGTTGACTACACAGCAGGACAGCAGGCACATACCTTGAGAGCTCATAGCCAGGCAATAGCCAGTGGCAAAACGGCATATATCAAGGCATTGCCTTTGGGAATTGAAATGTAGTATGAAGTGTTAAGAAGGGAGAAGGATATGCAACTGGAAGATCAGATAACGGATAGTTCCATCAAATGCATTGCAAAGACACTCTAAATTAGCGGCGCAGACAAGAGGCAAAAAACCAAAGTGGTTGTTCAGCGGCAATAAAATATGTATTTGTAAGCAAGTAGAACTACCCTCTTAGCCGTTTGAATTTATATGCTCTTCATTGTTAAACTCAAAGAAGCTTCAATTTTGAGAAAAAGTCACTAAAAACTATGTACACTTTGATAGCTACGGCAACTATGAAAAGGTAACCATATAAAGAGAGATTTTTTTAAGCAAACTTAAAAAGGACATCTTTTTTCGCTTGCTTTGGTGATACTTTTACGTTTCGCATCGTATGCCTGTCACACCTTCATATTCAATGAAATATTTTAATAAAAGAAAATTAAAATTTATTCCAGTTCCATAATTCCACTAAATGCAAAATGAAAGCATATTAAAATGCATTAAAATTTCAACAATGAGTTCAATTTTCAGCATCTCTGATCCTTGACTGGAGCAAAGTAAATTACCAAAACTGCCATCAAAGTGCATAAGACACGTGCTGTTGCTTCTGCTCTGGTCCTGCTGGTGATTTGCCCGTTATGCCGCGAGGCAGGGAGCAGCAACGAGCAGCAGAAATGTCCTTGCCAAATAAATCCGCTAATGTCGTTGTCGTCATTGTTGATGCCATAAAGCAGCTGCTGGCAGCGCACAACAGCAGTCATTTTGTTGCTGTAGTCTTCTCTGCTCCCTGCTCCCTGCTTTCTTCATGCTCTTTCTCATCTTCCAACTGCTGGCCACCTTTTCGGCAGCGGCTTTTGTCAAAGTTTTACGCAAAGATTGATTACTTGAGCTAATGGAAAAATCTTTTTATATTTGTTTTTTTTTTTTTTTGCTTTTCGTTTACTCCTTCCGGAAATGTTGCTTGTTGTTGCTGCTGTTGTTATTGTAAGCCAAACAATTTGTTGCAACAATTTCGAGCAAATCTCGCCCACACACACACATGCACATATGCCAGCATAGTGTGTGTATAACCTTTGCTGTTAAGGGAAAACGAAAGGCGGAAGGATACGCTCAATTGTTGCTGCTGTCGTTGCGTGCTGTCAGCAGCACAAAAGGGACAACATTGCGTCAGGCTGGGCAAAAAGTAAAATTTAATGTGTTCGTTGTATGTGTGCGTGTGTGTGTGTGTGGTGTTTTGCTGAGCGTAAAGTACACTAAGCCAGACGACAAATCAATTTTCAACGAACTAATAGCCAGAAATATACACTCCTTGCTGGACATTTGTGTGTGCCAGTGTGCGTGTGTGTGCGTGCGTGTGTGCATTTAAGCAGGATATTAGAGTTATTTGAAAAGGGGCGCAACATGAGTGATGACGTCGGTTGCATTGTGCGGCATAAAAAGTGCGGCGTTGGAGGAGGAGAAGGGCGAGTGGACAACAGGCGTGGACGCACGCTAGCCCCAATGGAGACACAGACACAGACGCAAATACACATGTCAAATGCCACTTAATGTTGCACGCTTAACTTTTCAGCGCATTCAGAAAGGAGTAGCTCTATTACTTTGCTCTAAGTGGGAGTGGTTAGAGAGTCAGCAGAGCCAACAGGCACAAAAAGTGGCAGACAATTTTGAAGCAATGTTCAGCAGATTGAGGCAAAAGTAAGGGAATTTCATTCGTTTTTTGAGTTATTTCTTTTGTTCGTAATTGTTGTTGTTGTGCTAAAATGAAACAAAATTTTCTAAAGCATGACATCAAGCGTTACAGGCTGGAATTAGCTAACCGAACTTCTAAAAGTCGGTAATGGTTATTTTTTATAATTTTGCAAGCTGTCAAAGTTCGTTATGAAAAGAATTACTCTTTTTCGAACTTGGTGTACTTTGGTGGCAATGCATCAAGCTAGCGCTGGGCTTTGCTGTATCTTCAGCTTCAGTTCTTCGGTTTGCGAAACCAACTGTCCTCTCGTTGAGCCTTCTGCCCTTTTCTGGCAAAATAATGACAATTGATTGTCTTGAAACTGTGATCATTTTGGTGTCACTGGTTTGCGGCAGCGCTATTCTTGATCGATTCTGACAAGAAAATAGTTTTGTAATTTCACTGCAGCCAAGTGTAAAACTTTTTGGTGTCAATGAAAAAAGGCGTTTGTTGATTTATCCTCTTTAAGCATACATATATATACATTGCAGAATATTAAATTTAAAGAGGAGCTAAATTTGATTCTAAATGGAATTATATTTGGTACACATTATGGACAAAGTAAAGAATGTTTGCATACAATTTTATTAACTGTTTATGAGTCGATAGATTATAAAATATGAGCCTTAAATCAGTTTCCTTTGAATTTCGTAAGAAAATTCCTAAGCATATATAGATTTAAAAAATGTTGTACTGTTTATTATGAAACGCTCAATAGGTTCGAGTATGTGTATATGTGTATGTGTGTATATTAAGGATAAAACGAATGGAAGTAAGATGAAAGCATGCATAAAGCTACTGCCAACATGTTGCTCCAATGTGCCAGCGACAAGCAAATGTCAGCGACCTTTTCTTTAGAGATTGCTGTTATGCTTGTTGTTGTTGCACATACTTTCAAAAGAGCGAGCAGATTTATGCTTCACTTTGAGAAGAATGATGGGAATTTTCCATGGTATGTGAAAAATGTTGACGTATTATATTAATTGAGTGCCGCTGCTGTTGCTACTTTTTATGCTGCCACTCCAATGTTGTTGGCAACATGTGGGCGATACGCAATTGGTTATGGGTTGTGATTTATTGAAAAGCCTTTGGCATGTAAGCAATTGTGTATGTATGTGTGCAGGTGTACATCAGACGAGCTGTGATTTCTAATAGCTTTGAAGAGTTATATAAAGTGCTTTGATTCATAAATAAATATTATATTAATGGGGGTTGCAGTGTATGTCAGCCGACTTAAAAAGCTGTCGTTAATAATAATTCATAGTGTTGCGAGTTAGTAAGCAAGGACCGACAATATTGCTAATCAAATAATAACATAGCTGTGAAGGAATCAATCAACCACTTGGCCATTGATTTTATTGCACTGAAGTTTTTAAAGTAAAGCATTTCGTTCACTTTCTCATTTTTTTAATGAAAGGTCAAAGCACGCAGTTATGACTTGGAAACCTCCTTTGAAAAAGAATTTAACCTTGTTATTTATAGAGATTTTTTATTTTGATAAAAACCACTGCAATTTTAAACTCTATTTAAAACTGTTAATGCGGATTGCATAAGAAAATACTTTCTACAAGTTCAAACATTTGAAATTCGTTCGTAAAGAAATACAGCCTTAGGAATGTCTCAAAACTAAGAATAATGAGATCCAAATGCAAAAGTAAAATCAAAATCCATTGAACTCAAGTAAAATAATTTTAAGTAAAGCATTTATGTGTGATCCTTCTTTTTTTTTAAATATTAATAGAGACAAGACAAGAAAGTTTAAGACGAGAAAGCGAGGAAGCTGGGCCTTAATCTCAATCGCTTTATTTATTATTTATTAGCCGGTAATATAATTTTCATATGAAACATATGGAACAATCTTAAATGTAAGCAAACCTGTGAAGTACATATCTACATCTATATTTTAAGATCAACAATAATTCTTATAACTGTTTTCATGCAAAATATTGCAAGTTTCCTTTGTGGGCTCAACTGCTTGAATTGTATCGCTTTTAGCAAATAAACTCAATAATTCAAAAACGAACAATCAGAATGGCCAGTTCTGCAACAACATGTTGTATGTGCAACATTTCGCTGCAGGCAACAAATACGAAATTATTCATAAGTCCAAAACTATCGCTTGTTAACTTCAATTAAGCTCAATTCAATTGAGTTAATTCCATTATAAACTCTTTTAGGAAGCATGCAGAGAAAATGATTTGTCAGGTTAGAATGAATGCATTAAAAAGTCATTGAAGACTCGCTGAAATTGGCATTGCTATATACGCAATGGGCAATTTAATATTTAAATAGTACACCCTCCTACCTCCCCAACAATATCATGCTTTCATGTAAATTGCCAGCAAGGCAAATAAGTATAATTAAATGTCATTTGCATGCGGCGATTGCTCGTGTGTATGTGTGTGTCTGCAAATAAAATTATGACTCGCTTGAGGCATTGTAATTTATTTAAAGCCAAAGACAAAATCAACAGCAACAACAACAACAGCAAAACGCGGCCACTGTGTCAATTATAGTCAATCAAGCGCGCTTCATTGCGCTCGCAGCGATACCAAGAAATCAATCACAGCAGCAACAAAATGTTGCCCACTGCAAGTAATGTGCATGTAAGTGTGTCAGCGTTGCATGTGTGCATCGTGCAGCTATGAGCCGTTGCAATTGTAAATCATTTCTTGTAACTTTCTGCCAGCAGTTTTGAATTATTGAAGAAGACATGCCGCTGCTTTACTTTGAATTGGCGGCTACAATTTGCCATGTGTGTGTATGTGTGCCATGTATGCGTGCGTTTTGTCGCTTAATGATAGCGTGTGTGTGTGTGTGTGTGTGTACGCAAATTGCAGTTGCAGCTGGTGAACAAAGTATGCCAAGCTGATTTGTTATGCAATAATTGTTTTGTGCCAGTTTCTGTGAGGGATTGCAAACGGCAGCAGGCAGAGCTGCTGGTTAAGTTACGGCGTAAACGTATTTGCTGTAGATATAATTTAAAATTACGCTAAACATGCTCATAATTACAGCTGCTACCATTAGTCTAAGTGCAGTGGTTTAATATATGCAAATGAAGGCGCTGGCACTTGGGACACGCGTGCGTATGAGCAACATTTAATTATTTGCACTGTAGGCTAAGATACAAGTTGGGCGTTCACTTTCTCCACTGTAAATTGTACATAACTGTTGTTTGTTTAAATAATTGCAATCAAGAAAAGCAGTTGTTGCAAATGTGTGTATGTGTAATTCTTGATTTATTTTATGTAAATCCCACAACGAATGCAAGCAGACCAAGAAAATTTATATAGAATATAAATTAATATATTTTGCACTAATCATAACTTGAAAATGTTTATAGAAGAATCTCTTAGACTTACTTCTGACCTTGCAAATACTTACGATGTTTAGTAAAGTCTGTGATTAATAGGATTCATGCCCTCAGCCCATTTGTAGAATATATTTTTAACAGTTCTAAGCATCGAAGTCGTTAAACTCTAAAAAGAAGCAATTGACCGTTTTTAAGATTTCAAAGAATCGACATATGTCGGATAAAAAACTAAAGGTCTCAGCCCTACGATGTAAAGTAGTTTTCAGCTCTGAAGCAATTACATTTTTATATATAACTTGGAATTTCAGGCAATTAGTAAATGTGCATCCGTAGTACTCCAATGTAGCTTAGGCTCTCGAAAGCAAACCAGAAAGCTTACATTCAATTGAAATAGAAATTGGAAAAAAGCGTTTTAAAATGCATTTTTATTTTAATAACTTTGGAATGAAATTTGAACAACTTTTTTTTAGAAATAACGAAAACGAAATCGTGATGGTTGAAATTGTAATGATATGCGTAGGAATAGCAAAGCAGGAACGAGAAACGGACGGACACCTCGAAACGGAGGGAAACACGAGCTACTAGAAGATACATCGATGATCATAAGAATAGAGACAGACGAACGGAATGGACGACAGAAAAGCGAAAATATAGAAAATAGTCTTCAAGTTTAGGTTGGGTTAATTTGGCTGCCTAAAAAGGCCACGCATAGACCCTGTTGGGTCTTTAAGTTTGGAACCATATAAAGTACGATATCGACGCTTCTTGCTAAAAGCGAATGGGAAGCTGTCATACACATGTATGCATATTCAAAGGCATATAAATACAAAGGCATATAAATATTATTGACAACTAAAGGTATTAAAATATGTAAGATATATTGCAAGAATACATTTGCTAAAAGGCGGCTTTAACAGAGAGTAACATAGAACCTTACCATTTCTATGCAAAAATACATCATAAATGTGGAAATTTTGTTTGCAAAATTTTTGCATATATTTGCAAAAACTTTTCATGAAAACTTTTTGTAGCTTTATATCAAACTCAGTGCTTGATGAAAATAACACTTTGTTTTAAGTTAAGAGTCTAAACGCAGCCGACAGATAAACATTATTTAGTTTTGCAAAGCGGAAGCAACAAAATGTCGCTGACATTCCGCTAAAGCGAATAGCAACTTTTCGCGTAGTTGCTGCTGTGCTTTTTGCTGCTGTTGCGCAGCAAGCATGCATGTTGTTGTTGTTGTCGCCACCGCTGACTGTGCGGCCGCTGCTGATGTTGTAGTCGCTGTGCTTGCGGTTGCTGCTGTCGTCGTCCTTGTTGTTGTTGCTGTTGCGATTGCAATTAGAATTTTGGCTTTTGGTGCTGTTGCTACTTCATCAGTGGAATTTTGCGGCACTTGTGCTGAAAGTTGTGTCAACGCATGACTAAATTTTTTAAAACTATATACATATGTGAGTGTAAGAGGTGAAGAGGTGCAGTTGGCAATAGTGGTTGTCGTTATGCGCAGTTATATTATTTAAAGGAAAGTGGCAGAGATAAAATCTAAATTTTATGCAATTTGTATAGCAATAAATTTCTGCTGGCCGTGGAATTTCTGTCCCTGCTTGAGAATGTCTACCGGAATTTCGTTGGCTGCCATGCCTTGCAGGCTTAAGATAAATAGGAAAATCTAGCTAGTAGTATACTTGATCTATTTAACTACTATGCAGACATACAAAGCAAATATGTGGCTAAAAATTAAAAGCGGTTAATGGGAAGAACAAGCAAAAAAGTAGTTTTTGCGTTTGTATAAAACTCAAGCGAATTTTTGGCATACTATTTTATATTGAGTAGGGTTTTCATAGCTTTCTGGACAATCTTTTTACACACAATCTGTATATCTACTACATATGAGGTGTAGTAAAAAGAAGTCCATTATTTTTACATCAAACTGAAGGCTTTATTTAGCATAGTTCGAATGATCTGATTTAGCGCCTCCTGGGCAATCGAAGTAGTGCTTACATAACGGTCAGACTCGACGATTTGTTTATATCGACATTTTTGACAATTGGCTTTCCAGAGCGTGGTGTATTATTGACATCAAAACCGCTGGAACGGAATCGATGAAACGAAAATTGCGCATAATTGCCATCAGGACCAGAAAACATGACCATTCACATTTTAAGCCGGCTGGCTTGCGCTCTCGCCTTGATCCAAGAAATATTTTGAAATATGGCGTATTTCCTCTTTGTCTGTATTAATTTTTGACCCACGTTCAAACAAAATTTAGTTAAGCCATAAAAAAAGTACGAGAGAATTTTTTTAGAAGAAAATCTTATCTTTCTAACACCTTCTGGTATAACTCAATCCCATTAATACAAACCGAGACACAAATAACTAAAGCCATTTATTGGAAAAATAATGGATTTCCGCACTCAATTCCACTCCCATTTCTTTTCAATACGGGCTTTATGCTTATAAATCGTGCGAATTTGCGGTTTGAAAATGCCTTTAAATAGCTTTAAATTTATGAGTATATAATTCTACGCTCAGTTATGGTGCTCCCCTCACATGTCATAATTTGCCACAGGCCGCACCTGTTAATCAAGCCATTCAACCTGGCAGCCCTTTGCCCATGCCACTTAACTACCTAAAATTATGCCATTAACTTTCCATATTTAAACTACCCAACCGCACCCAAACGCCCCCTTATCTTCAACGCTTGCCAGCTGCTCAGCTCCTTCACTCCTTCGCTTCTCCGCTCCTTCACTCCACACTTCTTATCGCGCGCCCTGGCAAAATCACGGAAATTAACAATCTTCGTTCCGACCGCAGACATCTTCTGCTGCGACTCTGTCTTAACCTCAAATTTAATTGCGGTATACAAGTTCTTGGCGGCGCGCATAAATTTTCGCATGGCTTCTCACTCAAAGCGAGCGCACACAAAGCCGCGCGGCGGCGCTGCTGCCAATGTGCGGGCCATTATGTCAGGCCACTTCAAGGCAGCTGCCGGTCGGATGTGCTGCAGTGGGGCGGTGCTGTATCTAGTGCTTGGCTGCTTCGTTGCCGGGTAAGTAGCGCAGCGCAGCGGGTTGGAGTGTGGCGGACGCGTTTTGAATTTATGCTTCTGCAGTTGTTTGTAATTTTTGGTGAAAATTTTATTGTTGCTTTTGATTGGCAAAGCAAGATAAATGTTCACCCTGCGTCAACGCTGCTGTTTCCGAGCGGGCAGGGGCAAGCGAGTCTATGAATAATGCGAATCGATGGAGTTGGTATGAAGTTGGTGCGCCGCATGCGCCGTGTTGACTGCGTCTGTGGCAGAACGGAAATTGTGAATTTCATAGGGCGATCATTTGATGAGGGGCCCTTTGATAGTGTGTGTGCCTGTAAGTGTGTGTGGGTGCCGAGTTGTGGAGAGCGTTAAGCGATTTGTTGAATCGTCAGTTAAATTGTGTGAGAAAAGGGTCGGTTGCTCTTTGTTTGGATACCACTCTCCCTTCCTGCCTGCCTTTGACTGCGAAATTTGTGAGTTAAATTTGATGGCCTCAAAACTATTGGAAAATGATAAGCTTTGCTGGCAGTCAACTTGCCAAATAAATTTGCTTGTGTATATATATTATTTTGAGAAAGTTAAGTAAGTCTGTATGTAGGTATAATATGCAAATGGTGGCATAGTAATATAAGCGGCTTATGAATTGTGCAGCTAGTTAGTAAATCAGATCAGTTTCGATATTCGGAGGCAGGCTTAAGAAATTGCCTTATTTTAAGAATAGAAATTCTGCAAGAATTGAGCTCATCATATATTTCACTTCACAGTTGCACTGTTGAAACAGATTCCTCGGCTTGTTAAAGAGTTTTGATATAGAAAATCAACACGTATGTCAAATTTCAAGAACGCTCGCTGCTAATCCACAAAAACTACAAATGGTGAATGACATGTCATGCTCCTAGAAATTGTCGTCTCGTTAAAGTGCAGTGAAAGTACTTTCGCAAGATTTCGAAAGCTTTTGTCAAAATGGGCTGAAAAAGAAAAAAGTTTTCTCAATTGCTAAAAAAATTAAAATTTCGCATTTCGTGATTTTTCAACTTTATACAGTTGGAAGCTACTTAATTTCAATTCGTAATATCAAATCCCCGAAAATAAATTTTTTCAATTAACATTTACGTATAAATTTCATTAAAGCTATTCAAGAATTTATATGCTAATAACTGACCTTGTACTTGAAGGAAAAGAAGCTGCAACTGAGCCTGTTTAAAAGCAAGGAAAAAATTCACTTCCTATTCATTCTGAAATATAATACCATTTATTGCAAGTTCACAGTGGCACATAAAATGAGCAGCGCTTTTATTTGGCTAATAATTTAAATGCAACATTGTTCGTGCATGTCCACACCCCCACCCCTTTCCGCTATGGCAGAAGAAGAAATTTCCATGCAATACCGAAGGCATTTTCAGCTTTCGCTCATAAATCATCACTTGAAACTGTCAGAAGTTGTGTAGTTTTGGTCACGTTAAATATGTCAGGATAAGTGTCATGCATTCAGAGTGCGACAAAGCGAGAGAGAGCGAGTGAGTGATAGATGGAGAATGAAATAGAAACATGAAGAGTGAACGGACCTTTGCATGCTATGAAGAAATAATAAAATGTGCCCCCTTTGCAGTTCACCGCACAAGCGGAGACATGAAGTGCGGTGAAGCGGAGCGAGCCACAAAACGAATGAATAATGATGAAATTATTATCAGCGCATGTTGCTACTGCCACTGTCATTGTTGTTGTTGTTTGTTGCTGCTTTTACAGATGTTGTTGTTGTCACTGAAGTCACTCAACAGACATCATCAACAATAAAACCACAAGAACGACAATGAAAACAGTAATGGGCGTCGAAGACTAAGCGCACACATTTAAACAGCGGCATATGTGTGTATGTGTCTATACATATGTATTTGTGTTTGTGTGTGTAAATACATAAAATGTGGCTGTAAAAGTTTACATGCAAAATGATTGTCAAAACTGACAAGTGCGACAGCAAAGGAGCAGCAACAATGAATAACAATAGCATGAGAAATGAAAAAAGAAGAACAACAACAACTACAACAACAGAGGCAGTACATCACCAGCAGCAGGCAGCACTAGCGGCACCTTAAGAGCAGCGCTCAAGCGTCTGCAGCAGCGGAAGAGCGGCAGCGAAAGCAACATGGACGCACAGCTTCCTTTCACTAAGGCTGTCAATTCCGGAATGACGAACCATTTTTCTTGCTGAAACTACCAAAATGAATACAAAAACAACTTTGAGCTTTAGACTTTGAAATAGTAGTAAAGTGAATCTGGCCGCGAAAATATCTCAACAAGAAAGGAAAGAAAACATTTTTCAGAAAAGAAATAGAAATAGCTCGTTCCACTTTGTAGTTGACGCCATATCGAGCAGACAAAGAGTATAAAAAGTTCAAATCCCGAAAAGTTTGACTTTGAATTTTTCGATACCGAAAATGATCCTGCTGTCCCTATTGCCCACACGCTCTCACCCACACAAACAGCAAAAAACTTGCCTACCAAAAAAAATACTCAAAAGTGTTTTGGAAACTGGCTTCTTTCTGCATGCGGGCGCGGCAGGCGTCTGAACTTCATATGCTGGCTGTCTGCGAGGGAACTTGTGAGAGTGTGTGTGTGTGTGTGCTAAGTAAGCTTGTAAGAAGCCGCCGCATTCATCATTCAAGTGTATTGTTTTTGTTGTTGCTTGCTCCGTCTGATTTTATTCATAACTACCAACTCTGGCTTGCTTTCATTTGACTTGCCCTTCTTTCAACATGTGGCAGCACTGACGCTGTTAACGATGCCACTTAAATCGTGGTGGCGCGAATGAGTTATATGCCCCTAGGGGGCGCGAGAGTCAAAGTAATTTTAAAAATTGTGTTTGCTACTAAAAAGAAGAAAGGAATATTTAAGCTGCTGATAAAGTGATGCTAAAAGAAACGTTTCAACATGCCTAAAAAGCTCTTTACATAAACAATATATATTTGCTTTTGCACTGGAATGCAATAATTTGACGATTTTCAATTTGAAATTTGGAAGTTTTCAAGCCACTTGCAATAATTTCTTCTTGCACTACGATTTCATTGTCAACTTAATTGTTGCCATTTTTTGCAAGTTCAAAAGTTAAATTCAATTAAAAAGTATAATTCATGCTTTGAATCTAATTGTATAACTGTATTCCATAAAATTTTTGGAATTAAAATTTTTTCGATTGTAACATTTATATTAGCTTAAAAGCATAACAAAGCATAATGAGAATCATTTTGCACGAATTTTCAGTAAGTTTTAAATCGGTTACAAAGTTGCTAATATTGCCTTAGTGTGTCTATTTGGTAGAAAATCTGTGCACTAGGCAGTCACTATAAACAACAAATAAAACAACAACAAATAAATCATCGTTAGTTGAAAAATCTGATTTCAACTCTAACCGAAATCATTTTACAAGTGCATTCGCTTAAAAAAGTCGAAGTCGTCTAGCCTACAAGAATAGACTGCTATTCAAAAACAGGCACATGCTTTACAATAGCACTCACACGCATGCAAGCACTCACACGCACACGCACACATTTCGCTTGGCCGGTCAAGCCCGCGCTGTCAGTTACTGTCAATCTGTACGTCTGACATTTTAATCAGTATCACGAAATCTGCACGAACATTAAGGCCGACCGACAGACAAACAGACATACACATATATGTGTGTATGTATGTAGCTGCGACGAGGGGGAGGCACACAAGAGCTGTAACGTTTGTAAATGTGGCGCATTTACATGCAACCGCAGCAAAGTGAACAACAACAACCACTGGCAAACAACAAGAATAAACAAAATTCGCAGAAATATGTCGAAAAAGCAAACAAATGTGAAATTCAACACGCGTTGAGGGCAAAAAAATGCGCCTAAAAGCCGGCAAGGCAATGCAAATTCAACACACTTGCTGAGAGAATGAGAGAGGTAGAGAGAGAGTGAGAGCGGCACCAAGAATTGCGAAAATGTGCAAGCGCGACTGGGGAAGAGCTCACCACGCCCCCTTAAAACTGCGGTGTTGAGTTTCGCAGGCAATGTTTAGTGCCTGTGTTGAATTTGCGCATATTCACCACACCACACACACTAACACACTAACGGCAAAAACGGCTACGAAGCCAGTCGCCTGCACGAGCAGCGGCATGGTTCCAAGTCAGTAAACTCGGAAGCGTGGCCATGTCAGTCGTGTGGCAAAAACGTCGCGGGTGCTTGCTACAAAAGATATAAACGACAAAAATCACAGCAAAAAGATACAAAGTTCATTTTGAAAAGTGTGAAAGTGTTGCCTGAGCAAATTTTGTACATACCAAAAAAAAAAAGCACGAAAAAGTGGCAAAATCATTAAAAATTTATATAAAATCACAGAAAAGATTTGAAAATTTTTTTTGTTTAAAATAGGAAGATAAAAGAGCGCAGCTTCTCAAAGTGAAGGCAAAAGTTTTAAGTGGCAAGTGCATCATAGCATACTTCTAGGCGTTAGCGATATGCCGTATCAGTGATCAGTGTGCGGCAGCAGTGCGGGTACAACTCAATTTGTTGAAGTTCTAAAGTGACGTTGTTGAACTTTGACAAAGTTTGCACAAAATACAACAACAATACAACAACAAGAAAACAGAAAACAGACAAACAGGCCAAAAGTTGTTCCAGCTCACATCAAGCCGCTTCAACTCAGCTTGTCCACTTGCATGGTAAATTGAATTGTCCTCTGCTTCGATACTCTTTTCAGCTACTTAGCCATGCGCACATGAAGGCGCGTGCGAGTGGCGGGTGTGCAAATATGCAGAGCACCGCCAGCTTCTCGGCCACTGAAACTAAAAGCTAGTTTTTGTGCTGCTGCTGTCTGAGAGTCTGTCTCTAATGAAGAGTTGTATTCATTGTGATTTATATGAGTGCATAAAAGTTTTAGCCACTCAGACGTGTACTTCACTTTTTGCTTGACCAACATGTGCGTAACTAGAAACTATTTTCGGGGGGAGGGAACAATCTTCATGGTGTCTTATGCAAGCCATTATTATACTAATATTAAAATGAAAAGCAATGCATATTAAGGACTTATGCTAAATAAGCTATATCTACACTGATGTTTGAAATAATAGAAGCCATTTTGAATTAATAGAAATTATAATTTTTTTCAAATATAGTGTCCTTAGTGATAATTTAACTAGTAACGAAGACTTTTAGAGAAAATTTTAATTTATATTAATATCAAAATACGTAAAAATTTACAAGCACGCCAAAGTTATCGCCCAAAATATTTGATTTGCACATATTTGAATGAAGACAAGAAATGCTAGTAATTATTTCATAACTTTTTTCCAATTATTTGGCACATCATTAGTTGTCTTCTTTGCCAAGCGTAGCTTAATAACTACGAGCTGACATTTGATACGAACTTTGAGAATACAAGTTACCAGAATACAATTTTTATTAAACTTCACACAAAACATATAATTTAAATAAAAAAGAATCATAAGGATTTGCGCTTTTACAGGCGGCTTATGATGTTCTTACAAGATGCTGTTCAGAATTTGAATTTGTGAACTTGCGTGAAATATTAAAGTTCCAAAACTTTATAAAATCGCGTAAGAAATATTCTTCAAGCCTAAGCATAAAGAATCCTTTATTTGGAAAAATGTTTCTAAAAAATGTAAATTTCAAAATATTACTTTCAGTCGTATTATTATAAATTTGATTGAGCATTTGTGTGAAAATTTCGTAGTTATGTTATGAAGTAAAACTGAGAAACATATTTCTAACAAAATAACGCCTATATTTGCATAACATGCAGGAAAATAATTTTAAATTTATAAAGATGTCTGCACGATTTCAATTTCGTTGCTGGGAAGCTGAGTAAAAAATGTTTTGAAAGAAGGGATCCATGAGCGATGGCAACAATTTTGAACAATTCTACCGCTTCAGCTGCCTGAATCTAGACAAAATAGTAAGTGAATCGGCCACAGAAATATGAAGCTAGTGTTGATGCACTTTTATATATCAGAAATTCAAGTATCTTTCTGTTGATAAAATTTTTAAGTTTCACTTTATCCATCTTAAAGTGAAATATTATTTATACCAAGCAAAGCATTTGCTAAAAGTTTCCTTTTTAAAATAATTTTCCCGCTTTTTAGCCATTGCTTTTGTTTATTATTCATACGACCAAAAATGAGTTAGTTGACAAAATCCTGATGGAACAATCTCAGTCAGTATTGCACAAAGCACGTGAATAAGTAAGTGGTATACATATATAATGAATCTATAGACTCTCGTATTATAAATGTAAAAATTTTCGCGCCAAATTTTTGAGCTGGAAATCTGAAATTTTGTTCTCACTCTTCTTTTATTTGGCTTGTATTCTGGAGACTTGATAATTGTATCTAAAATATGCAAAGCAAATACTTTTGCTTTAAATAAGCAGCGCACTTTAATATAGCAAAGGTATTATGCCCGAAAAAAGTTTGGAAACTTCTGCAAAAAAATACTTAAAACAAAACAAAACTCTTTTCTATGCAAGCACTTGCCGAAGTTTTCTATCTTTTTGTAAGTTTTCGACGCTCAACTTTTCTGCATAATTTAAATGGCATTCTTAATAAACGCAACAATTCTTAAATTCTATAAATCTCATTAGAAAAGAAAGATAAAATGAAATCTCAGTGGAAAAGAATTTAAAAACTTTGCTGCCAAAAAAAGTGCGGCGGAACTGCGCCACAGCGCAGCGCCGGAAATGAAGCAGCCCAACCGAGATATCACAACAGCAGAGCATAAAAAATTTAAATACTTTTCGAGTTAATGTTGTGCTAAGGAATTTCACTCACAATTACGCCGCAGCTGTGGGGGGAGGGAAGCGAGCGTGGACGGCAGCGTCGGCGACCGTGGCAACCGTGCGAATAAAGTTGCCACACACAATTGCCACAGCCGAAAAAAAGGAAAAGCAACAGCGCGATGAAAAATAAACAACAACAACAAGGCTGAAAATAAAAAATTAGCAAAAAGCATAAAAACCGAGAAAGAAATAAAACGCAAAGGAAACGAAACGAAAAACGTACGAAACGTGCGAAGTATGCAAATATTTGCCGAAAGGACCTGAGACTAATAAGTGCGAAAATGTAAAGAAGCCCTTAGAGCGCAATGCTAAGGACGCGCAGCGGATACAACACAGATACACAGACACACATACACATACAGGACAAAGCCATGCAAAGCCAGCATGAATGAGCGAACGAACGAGCGGACAGCAGGATAAATGCATAAATGTACGAATGAATGTCTGTATAACTGTCTGAGTGTGTGTTTGTGTGAGTGTGCGTCCCTTTTGTATGTGGGCACCGGCAATACACACAAAGCATAGGCTTTGATAAAACGCAAATGAGCTAAAAAGTGGCAAAGTGACGAGGCGCAGGAAGCGTGCAAGGAAGGAAGGAAGAAGACGAGCACGCAGCTGGCATGTTGTTAAGTGTGGCAAGTAGTCGTACATGGAAGGAAAGAGAGAGAGGGAGAAGGCAAGAAGTAGCAGGAGCATCAGGAGCGCTGGCGTTTCAATTGAGTGTTTGCACATAAATTAAACGTAATTAAGCTTGAAAATTAGTAAACAAGTGAGAGAGGGCAGAGATAACATGGGATAAAGCGTTTGTCGAGCGAGGGCAATGGGGCGGGATGGGAGGGGACATACGACTGCAGCACAGCATCAGAAGAGCATGTTAAGTGTTTGGTAGATAAGTGCTCGCTTAATTTTTCTTTTTGTTTTTGCTTGTAAGCCAATTGAAAAAAAGTGGCAGAAAGAAAAGCAGAAAAAAAAGGATATTCTCTGCTATGGACAAAATAAATCTCTGCGGGTGGTAAGCAATTTGCTTTTATTGTTGTTGATTGCTAATAAATCTCTTACTACATAAAAGTGCTAGTGCATTGCTATAACAACACATACATACACACTCTCAGCTGCATATGATGGCACACCTGCAGGCAGCCAGCCATACCACCTTAATCCAGTGGGCAGCAATATAAAATAAATTGTTGCAAATTGCTCTGCGGCGAAAGCGTAATAAAATAGAGCAAAATGATGAAGTGCACACTAAAACTAAAGTGTGTCGGTGGTGTTAGTGAAGGACAAAGAGCCAGGGGGAGGCTAGTGCAACGTAAAAGTGTAGAGTGCTGTAACAGCGTCTGTAAAGTGACTTTAGTGCTGCAGGCAGGAGGCAGAAGGATTGCAGAAATGGCCTGTTGCTTTCTCGATTGCTGGCTTAGTGAAAAATCTCTATCGAGCTGCAGCTCATTTAATTCGTGTTGAGCTTAATTTGGCAGCAGTATGAGCTTGGGAGCTTTTGTAATGAAGATTAATTTAATAAGTTTAAAATTTTCAAGCTGAATTTTTTATCGGGTGAGCCACTGCCTGTGGAGCTATTTTGGACAGGACATGCTCTCAAAGGAAAATCTCCTTTAATATGTATCTGTTAGCCATATTTATATTTTTCGAAGGACAGTATTTTATAATCTGTTATTGGATTTGATTATGTTACTTTGGCAGCCCACGCAGGCCTCGCAGATGTTGATCTGCTTATGAATACGGGAGTATCTAGCGAACTTCGTTAGGGATTAGATTCCCAGATTTGATGCCTGCTACAGCTCTGCTAACTATGAAGCTTCCAAATAATGCGAGCTTTAGAGATGCAAATAAATAGATACAGAAATGACTCGAAACTGCGTTGATTCTGATACATCAAATTTATAAAGAATGATTAAATTTGTTTATGAATTGCCTACATTTTGTTTATTATTAAAGATAAACTCTGCTGAAATCAGCTGTTGGTTTGTGTAGATTTTGGTTTGGTTAACCGAATCCACAGCAACAAATGCGAATGAGGTCTAATAGAAAACATATTAGTTTTATCTTATCAAATTCTGACAAATCACTACTTTCACACCTCCTAAACGGAACTGATATCGCTAAGGACCCAACAGGGCTTATGCGTGGCCTTCTTAGGCGGCCAGATTAACCTAACCTAACTATCGCTGACCATTTGTAGTTTTTTTCACAAGGTAATATATTTTACAGTCTACATTTAAAGAGACCTTTTGAAGAAAGGATTGTTATTAAAATATCAGAAAAGCATTAGGAAAGTTGAACACACAATTCATATAGAAGATTTTCCGAAAGTATTTGGATAGGTTTTTTGCGTTTGACAATCATTTCTAATGACCGATTTTTTAAAAGTCAGCTACCTTTCGTATAGCCTAGCAAGAATTTAAATACTTCAATAAAGTATTCGCATTCATTTATACATCAGATACACTTATTTGCCTCTGAAATCGGCGTTAAATGAAAAATGATTTTAAAATGTAATTTTCATAATTGGTAGTGAGAAACAAAAAAAAACGTCTTTATAATTAAATGAAATTAAGGTAACATGCTGTTTAAAATATATTTTTTGTCTATTTGGCTTAGCTTCAGCTTTTCCAAAGGGCAGTGCTATGTTTTCCTATTACAACAAAAGGTCAACGGCCCCGCTAAATATAAGCGTATATGTCGACCTACGACTAGAAAAATATGTCAAAGGTCTATATGCTAATTAAAAGCACGTCTAAATTTAGTGCTCAAAGCATGGAAAAACGTTGCCAAAAATAATAAAAAAAATTTGTGTACGGAACAAGACTTTGAGTGGGCGTTCTGAAGCAGTTCAAAGAAAGTAAAGGTTACTCGCATCAAAAGCAAAATGAGTGTGTGTGTAAAGTGCAAAGTAAACACGAGCAATAAATGCTTTATATGTAGTACTATATGGCTGTATGTGTGTGTGTGCATGCATGAAAGGGAAACGCGCATATACTTTGAGAAAAAGTTGGCAATTTGAAGGAGCCTCGAGCAAACAACCCACATTTCTTCATATTTTTTTTAGCAAAAGTTCTTAAAGTAGCCACAAAAATTGAAAAGGCACGCTTGCTTTACATTCATACATACACACACACACTTACATATATATTGCCACTAACCTGCCAAGGGAGCCAATGCTTTGACATTGCTTGTCGGCGCTGTCAAGGGGAGAAAGGGAGGAGGGGGGCACACAAGAGCAGTGTAAATATTTAAAGTCTATTCTTGTCTAATTTTCCACTTAAACGATTCGCAAACAACAGCAGAGCGGCAGCAATGACAACCCGAAAGTGAACCCTTTTCCGGGCATCAACGTTTCCTTTTTGTCAATTTAGTGAGAAATTAAACTTTGTCTATTTTGGTTGTTGTTGTTGCTGTTGCTGTTGCTGTTGTTGTTGTCAGCAAGCGTAATACAAGCAGTTTGAAATGACAGCATGCCTGCAAATTAATACGCTCACGATACACTTCAATACACATGCACAAACAGCGTCACATACATTCGCACACACATACACAAACACTCATTCACACAGAATAGTTACAAATTAAGTTTAATGGTTTTTGCTGCTCAAATTTTATCTGCGCTCGCTGCTGGTTTCCCTCTCCCCTTCCCCTTCCCCTTGCCCTGTTCCGCACTTCGTTCCGGCAAGTGAAATTCGGCTAAGAGATTTTCACATATCGATTTCAGCTGTTGTGGTTGCGCAAAAAGGGCAAGCAACCGGCTGCCGAGCAGGGCAGGCAGTGGGGCAGTGGGGTTAGAAAGGAGGAGAGAAGAAGAAGAAGAGCGCACAAACAGCAGCAGCCGCAGCTGGCAGCGGCAAATGCGCGTTGCGCGCGGAAAATGGAAAATTCAGGCAAAATTGCGCAGAGTTGCTTTGCAAAGCGACACACACACACAAGCGCATGAGCTGCCAGACAAATGAAACGTGTGGAAATTAATGCTCTGAGCTGACAGTTGTAGCGTGTTTTTTCCGTGTGAAGGCTTTTGACAGGGCAGCGGGCGGTGTGAAGTAGAAGTAGCGCAAGAAAAACGTAGCGCAGTAATAGCACATAGAAAAGCAGCGCTCAAATTGAAAGCGAAAATTATAGCCAGATTCAACTGTAGCCGTTAACCTGCTCAAATGTTCTGCTGGCTCTTGCTTTGCTGCTGACAGTGCTTATACGAGTCAGCGTGTGTATGTATGAGTGTTGCCAAATCTCACGCATTTGGCGAAATGTTTCATATTTCTGATGTTCAATGCTTCAATAAAACTTTTCAGTTCGCATTATTTTCTATAGCTAGAAATTTACTTTTTACATTTAAGCCATTAAATATTAAGCTAAAGAGCAAAGCTTTAAGATGCCATGTTCCTTCATTGGGGCATAAGCGAAAGATACATTGGGCCATTATGGCTCAATAATTAAAATCTCGTAAAACAATATTTATTACTTTTAAATCGTAGCTTTTGTTATAATACGAGAAATTGCTTGCCAAAATATGTCTACTCATTTTTAAAATGTTGACAGGGATATTTAGTAAATAATCAACATTTTTGAGTTAAGCTTAACATATGCTGGCGAAAAAATTAGATTCGAGAAGTAGCCAGATTTTTTTCAAATATTATTACGAATTGGTTAGACAAAAAATCGTTGAAAACCAAACTGAAACTTTTTAAATATAAATGATTGCTATAACAGCATTTTCATAAACTTCCACTTGTTACCAAATACAGAGAATATATCTGGCAACTCTAGCATGTGCACATGCATGTGTACTTTAACGAGTGTTTGTGTAAAAGTGAGTGCTTGCGCTTTAATTTGCTTTGACTGGAGTCGCTTTTGCAATTTAAAACACTTAAGCTGATATCTGCATGTGTATGTGTGCATATATTTGTGTGCATATGAAAGCGTAAATATTTGTGCATGTATGTGCAGGCGCACAAATTCACATTTACGTATACGAGTATGTGTCAGACTGCGTATCGTATGTGAGATTTTTAATTTAATTACTTTACTTCATCTCTAAAGTCGCTTTAGCATGCATGTGTATAAGTATGTGTGTGTAGCGCCGTGTGTGCATAATAACACTCGCTCTCTGCCCCCTCTCTTGCCAGCTGGAATTTCTCATTTCTTAATTACATGTGTCGTGCGTAGACTTTTAGCAGAGCGCTTTTCGTATTAAATAAATTTAAAAATGCTTCCTTCCCGAATTGAGTTGCCGCTACGGAAGCGCACCCTACCAACTGTCATATCAATTTCCTTTTGCGCGAATGCAAATCATTTTTGTCACACACTTTGTTGCTGCCAACGTATACCACGCCTTTCCACTTTTTCATCCCCTGCCCAACAGAGGGGGTGTTATAAATGTCACTGCGTGCAGACGTCATAAAAGTGTAACTGCGCCGTTTAGCCGCGTTCAGCTGAGCTGGCATGTACTCTTAGTGTGTGTGCGTGAGTGCGCATAAATGTGCTCAGGTGTGAGTGTCACCTTTTGAAGTGTTTTGTGCATTTTCAAAAATGACAATTTGATCATATTTTCTTTTTGTGTTTATTCTCGACGCCGCCTTCGCTGACAAATTATTTTCGTGGCCTTGGCGCGTTTGGCTGCGGTTGCCTGCTCTGTCGGCTTGGCAGTTATCTTCATACAAACATTGCATGCATTTTAAATTTTCTTCCTTAAAGTGTCTAAAGTTAGCAAAGAATTTTATGTCAGCCTTAGGATTGCACAAGAATTTCGAATTTTCAGTGTTTATCATTATTTTTCTTGATTATTTTCTTATTTCCTACCACATTATTCCACTTCTTCACATTTTTTCATGTCTACTTTATTTACTAAAATCAGCTAGTAGCGGCAAATTATTTCTGTGGGTGCCATTGGCTATACTGTTACTCTGTCGATTCCGTTGCTCCAGATATCGAGCTTACAAACTTTTGTTTCAGAGCTGCATGACTTCTTCACTGAGCAACAATTTTGAAGCGTGCTTTATTTGACAAACCTTATTTTCTTATTTCTCATTAAACGAATTGAAATTGGTATTTTTTAGCAACTTTTTTATGTATAGAATGAGGCAGTTGGCCTTTAAATTCATTCGACTGAGCATATTGAGTCTCTACATGTGGACAATTTCTCGATTCTTGAGAATGATAATAAAATCAGCCGAGAAAAAAGAGTTATGTGATGGTAGAAGAACCATATGCATGACATTTGTATATGATGTGATACGGTAAACCAATCAATTGCCATGCGTGGAAGCATCGGTAGGCATCGCTGCGACTTCTTTGATGTAAAGAAATTTGGCGCGGTATATCAAGGAAGGGTTGATTAACTCATGTTAGTTTCACTGAACCTCATTCGATCAGTCAATTTGCAATCTTTCACAAGTATTGAAATGTCTTTCAATAAAATTCACTGTAATATTCCGCTAACTAAACTCCCCTTACTCTCTGCAAGTTTATGCAATTCAGCACAGTTTCTATGCTTGATATTTCCGAAAATTTCCGTGGCCATGGCAAAACGAATTTCCTCTTTTGCGCGCTCTAAAGGCATATCTGAAATGACATACAAAGTGACTAAAAAATATACTACAGATTATCAAATGCAAGTGTTTTATTGCACATTTTACTTGAAAGAGAAGCTCACTATTAAGCATTAAGCTGGTTACCAACCAACCATAGAAAAGTCGTAAAAAGTAAACTCATCAGAGATATGATATAGTCGTATCTGACTTGCTGTCGCTTCTGCTGCTTCATTTTCTTAAACTTTGTGCTTTGTAGCAGTTTTATGCTTTTGCTTTAATTTTTAGTTCTTCTCTTTTATTATTCAACTTATTTTATAGAAATTTCAACTACTACTATTTTGCAGTTATGTACAACTTTATGCTTGCTTTTTGCATGCCAAGCGAAGTCCGCTTCTTAGCTCAAGCTCACCCTCGTGCCTTTTTGTCATCTCCGCTAGTTGGAAAGTAATATTACATTGCTGCTGGCGTCAGTGAATAAAGCAGATTTACACGCTTTACTACGCTTTTGCTTGGCGTTGTATGCTCGCCCTTCTATGCACTTACCCCCCACCTTGCCACACTGGCCGGCTTCTTTGCTTGCTTGCGCTCATTTTCCTGCTTACTTTTTGCCTTTGTCTGCTCTCGCTTCGTCGTTGTATTTTATGCAAAAGTTTACGCAGTTAATAATAAAACCATTTGCTAGAAAAACAATTCATCTGCCTTCTGCGTCCCTCTTGCTCATCTGTCTGTGGCGCGCTGTTGCCCTTGCTCCTCGTTCCTTTTCGCTTGCATGCTGGCCACATAAAAATGCAGCGTAAATGGGAAGCCAGTGTGGCAGCACTGCATTCAGGCGGCGCAGTCTGACATGCTTTGCGTAAGCTGCCACTCAAATATGCCAACAACACTGCTGCACTGCTCCGGCTACAGCTTCCAGTCTGCAGCT
This sequence comes from Neria commutata, assembly GCA_963457695.1. Classification (NCBI taxonomy): domain Eukaryota; kingdom Metazoa; phylum Arthropoda; class Insecta; order Diptera; family Micropezidae; genus Neria; species Neria commutata. Next base: position 14,230,173 of record OY735246.1, read on the forward strand.
GGCGCTACAAAATTCTGATGATGCTTGCTCGGCGCGCGGTTTAGCTGCAGAGGCGCTGCTGACCCATTTGGCTGGTCGGCGTTGAAAAAGTGGCTTCAGCAAATTTGACTCATTGTCAGTAAGTGTAGTGCTTTTGGCCTGCTTCACAAAAGTGCCACGAGTGATGAGCACACATACAAATGCAACTCTGCACATTTACACGATTTTAAGTGTGGGTAAACAAATGAAGTGTTTATTATGTTTAATAATAGAGTAGGCAAATGATCTGCTTCTATGAGCTACTGGCGGCTTACAACAACACTTGCTTGCCGTAGCCGAAAATCGAACATATGCTGATATGTTTAAAAATTTATATAAAGCGAAATCAATAATTGAGTTTTAGCTTGAGCTTGTGTGAACTTGCTTTTAATTGAAATACCATGCACCTAAATGAGAGCATCAATTGCGAATCCATATGAACACTTCGCTAGTGTTTGGGAAAAGGTCACATAATCAGCTGTGTTCCAGTTAATCGAATTGGAATTTCTTTGCAGTCGAAATTGAAATTCGATACGTATTTAAAATGATGTTCCACAATTCGAATGAAATCACTTCCTTCGGAATGTATTTCGTATACGAACCAAAGCAAATTTTGAATCAGCTGTTTCAAACAAAATGAAACAAAGAAGAAATGTATTTTCAAATTGGAAATTTTTTAATTTTTCATGTAAACTATATGAAATAATGTAGAACATAAAATTTCCGAAACAAATTCTTTCGAGCTTGGTGGTTTTCTGAAAATTGACATGCAGAACACCAAAACGCAAAATCAAATGCACTTTCGAACAGAATCGAATTCTGAAACAGTTATTAATATGCCTTGCGCAGCTAGAGTAGCGGTAGTGGCGAGCTTCATCTAAATGCAACATTTTTCTTATCTTTCCTCTGCGCTAACATAAAAGTGTTATTATCTAACTTTCAAAAGTTTTCTTATTTACAACATTCCGAAATCTGCCTCTTTCTGCTAACCTACTTGAGTTCTTGCTGCAAGCACATACAAAAAGTAAATTCATCTCTTGTATGAAGTGTTGCTTAAGTCCTTTGAACTGAGTGCATATTTCAATAGGATGCTGTGACCTTGATGCTTGTAATACTCAACAATATTTGCCTACTACTTTTTCGCAATTTATCTTTGAATTCTTTTGATTAGAACTATACAGAAAAGTTTGCTGCAATGTTGTTTATAAGTATCCTTGAAAGTTTTCTGCATTCACAGGCGCAAAAGGCCAAAGAAACTGTCAATAATCAATGCAAGAAAAACAAAGCATTGATTGTTTTTTCAGCTATTGTGGTTGTCCTTCCTCTATTTGTCGCAAAAAAACGATTTGTTTGACTTTTATGCAGAAAATGATTAATGGTAAATATCGATATGCAAAAAAGCAATTCACACAAAAATTGAGGCACAAACGGAACACGCAAAAGTGCTACGTTTGAACTGCGATTGATACGGACACGATATCTTTGTGGCATTTTTCTAGGCGAAAGTCAACAGTTTGGTCTTCAAAAGCTTGCTTTGTCAATATTTTAAAGGTTTTTGTACCAAAGGAAAATTAGAAAAATTCAGTATTAAGTTTGAGAAGGGCAGATCTTTCAGCACGTTGAACAAAATTTATGAATACTAACGGAAATTCTATACAATGATATTCTAAAACTTGCATGGCTATTGAAAAATTTCTACTAAAGATGTTGGAATTTTTCTTGATACTTATTATATTTTATTAACTTAAAGAGAAACACTTTAAAAACTATACAAAACTAGAATACGAATACGATAAAATATGATTCCGCAAGTATTTTTTAAATTGCCTTGAGTTGAATTTAACGAAAATTTTCTCTTTTTTGCATTTAATGTGATGTCATTTCCATTGCCAGACATTCGAGGTAAATTAAGAGCCTGCCAAGGTCATCTTAATTAAAATCGCTCATACGTCTCGAGAGCCTACAGCGCCTGATGCGGTCTTTTGTCTAGTTATCAACATTGCAGCTGCTGCATTGTGCACAGCCATTTGCATTAAAGTGAAGGCTGCACACAAATAAAAAACACGCTAAACGCCACAACTTCAGCTTCATCTGCGTTGCCATACAATTTAAGCCATTGCAGCAGGCCATTGCAATTGCTGCTGCCTTTCGTTGCCAACACAAACTAAAAACTAGCGATAAAAATGTGCATTTTGTATGCCTTAATTAGCAGTAAAAAAGGAATTTTAATCTAAGGCGCATGCACACATAAACTTAAACACACACACACAAACACTCAGAGTCAAAAAGAAAGGCTGTGAAAGCAGGCGTCATATAAAAGAGCAGGGCAGCGTAATAAAGCAAGCAAGCGAGATAAGCTGCAATTAAGCAAGCACACACATCGACAAACAAACACACACATATATGCACGCAGACATGCTTTTTAGTCTGCCAAGCAAAAAAAGCAGACATACCTACATACATACTTACTAAGAGACAGACAGCTGCAGATATAGAGATAGATATAGACAAGCAAAGAAATTGCAGCCACTTGAGTGGAAAAATTGTCATGGGGCAGAATTAAAAATTTCGCTCGTATATCTTTTTGCATATTCCCAGGCTGCACGCCAACGAGTGAGTGTGTGTGTGGTGTGCATGATGTGCATGTGTTGGCAAGCAGCAGAGACTCAGTTTAATTTGCTCGTCACTTGACAGCGTTTTGCACTGCACACATGCATTTGCACATAAATATGAGTGTATGCATGTGTGTGTGTGTGCATGTTTGCAGTGCCGTCTTTTTCCAATTTTCCAACATGAGCTCAACTGCATGGACTAAAAATATGATGTGGCAAATGAGAAAATTGTAAAACTGGAAAATTTTTTTCCACTTAAATTTTTTGTCATTTCAAAGGAATTTTTATTGATTTTCATTCTAAAAGGCTGCGTTTGACTTTTTGGAATTTTATAGATTTTTTGGAACTTCTTAACAGAGCTAAGGAAATTCGGCTGTGATTACAAAATGAACATAAAGATAAAAATTTCTACTTCAGAGAATACTTCAGCAATTGATGTACAGAGAAATTGATTACTTTGATTATGTCAACTTAAAGACTTAAGTCTCTACTATATTACTTTTCGATTTAATTACTAACATTTCAATATTTAGAAACTACTAATTCCAAGTAAACGCATTTTGAAGCTTTTTCTGCAATAAAAATCAAGGTAGATAGCGCCCTCTCATTGAATGGGCCCAAATACAAACAAACGGCTCAAATAATTCACTGTGTCTATGTGCAAGAGTGCTCAAGTGCATGCGTGTGTATGTGTGCTTCCAGTAAAATGACTTACTCTCTACGCTAAAGTGTGACAAATTTGCTGAAATGTTGCTGGCGCTGCTGTTGTTGCTGCTGCTGCACTTTTAGCTTCTTCTCTGCTCTGCTCATTTTTCACAATTCAAGTAAAACTGAGTGGCATTTGTAATTTGCCGTGCGTTCATACATACCGGAGTATGAGTGTGTGTGTGTGTTTGTGTAGCCACTTTGCACTAAAATGTCCTTGACTTTACCAGCTGCCGCCAAGCATGTGAAGGCAAACTGTCGCAAAAATGTGTGATTTTTTGTCGAAAAGAATAATGTGCTCTAAAAAATGCAGAGTAAGTTTATATAAAGGCATCATATTTTTAGCTGCGGTGTAGAAATTTAAAATTCGGTAGGAAGTAGTTTTTGATTGGTTTCTGTTAGGATTTGATGAAAATTGTGCTGAAAATTCCTATTACTAAAATGCATTTTTTATAATTTGCAGCAAAATGAAATGTAAATTCGAATATTTATTATAATTTTTAAATTTAAAAACTTTTCCTGCTTAAATTTTTGTCGATCGTAGCCTAGCTGTCGATTGGGGTGATTTATATTCAAAATCGGACTATAAAAGTTTTCCACATTTAAAGCTTTAAGCTATTGGGCTGCATTCCGTTGCCGACGTCAATACCCGAAAATTTAATAATTTTAAGAGATACATGGCGACTGAGTTTGCATATTGTTAGTATCTACTGTTTTATCGAAAAAAGAAACGAGTGTCCTTGCCTGCATATTATTTTACAGCATACTCTCCTCCAAAAGCATCAATTTCTGACTCGCTTGATATTCTGCCGGCTGCAAAGACTTCAAGTCCTTTTATAAGCTGTATACATTTTTACGCATTATATATAAAGATCATCGTAAATAGTCTCATTTTATCATTCCAAGAAAATTTTATTATATTTGAAGAGCTGCTGAACATCCTTCAATCGTTTTAAAAAAGTAATATGCCCAGCATATGAACATCGAAGATCAACGAACCGTGTTAAATTAGCTTGCCTGAACTAGCTGACGATTTGTCTGTTAGCAATTTTCAAGTTTTACAAAAGTGCTAGCAAATCTTTCTCCAAGAGACTTTCACACCAACTTCAGCAGAATTTCAAAGTTTAATTTTAGAGTTCAAATAACTTGACTTCAATATTTGGCCAAAGCGACTTTATTAAAAAATTCAAAGCAACAGACGTGAAATTGAAGACTTGCTGCCAACAGCAAATGCAGCAGCTGTTGCTGATGTTCACTGCTCTCAGTGGCAGCAAATATTTCATGTGCATTTCTTGTGCGCCACAATTTCGAGCTGAACAAAAAAAGGATGCGCCGGAAAAATAAAAAACGTACGAAAAATAGAGAATGTTAAATAAGACAAATAACAATTGTAAGCATATAAACCGTGTTGGTGTGAGTTTTTATAAACATACATACACACACAAACACATCCTCACATGTTTTTTCTCATATGTGTGCCAGCGTAATTGTTTGTTGGTTTTTGTGTGTGTGTGAAAATGCATGAGCGCAATTTGCGCCATAAAAATAACAGTCCAATATGAACTCACACTCACACACAAGCACACACACCCACACACACGCAGGCATACAACTGTTGCAACCGGTTGCCTTGCATATGCATGCGCAAAAATGCACTTCCGGTTGCCATTGTTATTTTAAAATTTTTCTGTTGCATACTTTTGGGATCTGCGAAAAGCGCAGGCGAGTATAAAAATGCGCATTTCACGGTTAGTTCATAAAACTGCGGACACGCTCAGTGCGCTAGGGCACTCTCACATGTGCAATGTATAATGTATGTGTGTGTGTGTGTTTGACAGCTGCAGCTATCATATGCATAGCTGTGTTAGTGCTGCTGCTCCCATCGAGTCTTGTTTGCAGTAAACAAAATAAATGCCAAAAACTTTCTCGCGCTTCAAATGAACTCGCTGCGTTTTTGCCATTTGCATTTCCTCTGCTCTTTTTTCCCCGCTTTGTGGCTTTTTTCGGCAGCTCTTATTGTTGTTGTTGCACTACTCGTTTAAATGCTGTTGCTCTGCTGACAAGCTGTGAGAATCTTCTTGTCTTCGTTTTTACTTTTGCTTTTATTCTGTTTCAGCTTTATTGTGACATTTGATATTTGCTGCTTTACAGATTTGCTGTTAATATTTCTATGAGTTTTGATATATTTGGCAATTATATTATTATGACTACTAAGGCATCATTACAGTCAAACTGTCTCTACTGCCGTTCAAAGCGGGCAGACAGTAATTCGTATTTTTGTTGAAACTGATAGCCTTGAAATGGCGTGGCGGTTTCTTATTAAATAAGTAAATAGAATTAGAAAAATTACGCTGACAGATAATTCTTTATTGCACTGACAAATAAACTCAAATTTTCTCAAAACTTGCTGATCTATTAACGAAGTATAGACATGCTAATGAGGGTAAGGAACTTGGGTTTCTTATATGCTTCTAATAAAGAAATGAAAAAAAATTTCATAACATTGTTATTCTGAAGTCGCTAACCAAGGACATTATTTTGACATATGAAATCTAAAGCTCTAAAAAGATAGGAATATGGTAAATAAGTAAAGAATGAAAGGAAGAAAGAATAATTAATAGAGAATAAAGAATATCACTTGCAAGTTTGAAGAATATTTTCTTGGGCTTACTTCTGCCATTGAAAAGGCAACAAAAGTCTATTGCTGTATGAAACTAAACACATTTTAAGCGTTAAATAACAACATTAATAAGAATTATTTTCTCCTACTCACCAATCAGCCAGAAAGTAATATCTTTTGTTCTTTAAAAAAAAATCTTTGTTGTTTTCTGTTAACTCAGAATCGGAGAAATATATGCAGTTTGTCCAAAGAAAATTGAACGCTATTGTTGTTAAGTGATGGACCACAATAGTTTTGCCGCTGCTGATTGCCAGCTAATTGAAAAATATATTTTCATTCCAAAGCCATTAAACTAGGGCGTACAAGCTTATAAGCTACTTACACACATATGAATCAATTAGCCTCAATTAATGGAATTTTAAAATCATTCTTCCGACATTCAAGGCATTTCGTCCTTTCATTGGGTACCTATTAATGCGGTCAAATCTCAAGCCCCACACATATCCCAAGTTTCTAGTCTAGCAGAGACTTCGTTGCACACATTAGCTCACTGCCCGAAGGATGTCAAGCGGCTACTCAGCAGGCGCCATGAGCAGGCTGTATGGCAACTTGTTAATGAAGTGACAAGGACCGATCTGGCTATCGCCAATTGCAAAGCAAGCAGAAACTTTCGAAATGGTAATTTAGGCAGAAAAAATTTGCTTCTGCTTGTGCTCAGCTTAATTTGTAGCGGTTAATAAGTGTGGCGCTTCTTACTTTCTACAGTAAAGAGTGAATTTTCATTAGGAATTTGAGCTATCAGTCAGTTAGTTGCTTTTGTTAAGCTGCTATAATTTTGCACGCAATTGTCTTCTCCCTCATTTTCTACGCATACATATAAGCAACTGTCAAGCAGTGTAAGCAGTTTAAAATAATATGTGTTATTAAACAATTTAGCTGTATTTAATAAATTAATTGGAATTTGGCCTGGCAAAATTTGGCCTTCAGCGCAAATAAAGGCAATTTGCATTGTTTTGCTTTTTGCTGCTGGCTATTATAATTATTTTTGCTGCCACTGTTGCTGTTGCTCTAGTTAAATATGCTGATTTCGTTGTTTTGAATGTGTGCGTTACTTTTGAGGGCCATTGTTTAGCCATATTTGCTAAGCAAACACAGCCACAATCTGCCCCCTTCTCTTCGCTGTCCTCCATTTTATCCGCATTCTGTTTGCATTTGGCCAAAAGTGTTTTTCCCTATTCACTGTCAGTGTCACTCACGTTTCGATTTGATTTTATGCGATTTGCTGGCGCTGCTGTGCGCTCTTTGTAGCTGCGTGTAACTGTATCTGTGTGTAGCTGTATCTGTGTGCATTGCGGAAGCATAAATTAGCATTTCATTGTGCATTTCATGGCATAACGAAAAATAGCAAAATAAAGTAATTTATTTAAATTTTGTTTATTCTATAAATTGCATTATTGTGCGCTTGTGTGTATGTATTGTGTATGTGTGTGCGACAGTTGAATCAATGCTGCCACATTGCTAGTTCGCTTTTTTGTTGTTGCTGCTGTTGCTGTTGATTCGAAATGCCGATGTGGCTTTTCATTGTCAGTGTTTACACGCTGAAATTGAATTAAAATCGTGCCAAATGAAATTTCTGTGATTTGATCATTTTATTTTAAAGTGGCGGCATATGATTCAAAATTGCATTATAAAAATAAATGCATTTATATTTGAAATTTCTGGCATGATTTATTTGAGCTTTGTTGCGTTTGGTGTTTTGGAAATTAGAAAGCGCTCTTTTTAACTCATGCTAAATATTTCTTTATAGAAGTTGAGTCTCATTTTTGAAAATTTTTCCAACATTTTATTTTACAGAAATGTCGACTTATCATACCGCAATAGCAGATCAATTATATTAATACCATAACATTGGTGAAACGAACTAAGTTACTTTTGCAACTCAGCAAAATTTGGCTATTTCCTTTCAATTTGACACAAATTTGGCACAATTGTTCAACTTTCAGCTCAACATTTTTTGTCTCGTGAATCAATTTTTTTCAATTTTTCAAATTTTAAAAATTCACAAAAGACGAAATGGTACTCATAAATGAAGCTGAAAATGATCATGCTAATTTCGAACTCTATTGCCGGTCTCTGAATTAAAGTTGCTCGCTTAGTCCTCTCAATTGTTGTTATTGTTCTCCATTTTATTGTAAATCTTCAAAATACTGACGACTTGATTGCAAAAAATTAAATTACTAATGCACTATTTACAATTTTCTTTCTAGATATCTGAACTGCAGCGTTGAAAGTAAGTGCCTTCATTTCTATTTTTTGCAAAATATTTTTTTATGAATAACAAAAATGTAACACTCTTCGAATTCAATCGAATTTTGCAGAGCTATAATATTTATAAAGTGATTTCCCTGACATAAATGAATAACATTTTTAATGAAAAAGACGATCCAACTTTGTAAGTTTAAAAATTTTCAATAGAATAATTAATTTCAAAGGCGTTGCGAAATTCTATGAAATATTTTTATGATGCTTCACAACCCTTTGAGTAATAGGTAGGTAGGTAGGTTAAGTGGTCGTCTCGAGGACATCACTTAGGCCAAAAGGCCCATTGTGTTACCACGTGGGGGTTTTCACCTATACACTTCCCATGTAATTCCCATGTAGTCCTTTGAGTAATAGCCCGATTTAATTTCGTCTCGGTTTACGTCTCCAAAAATTCTCTCGTAATTTCGATTTACGTATCTTTCTCGATTTACGTCGTGAAAGCAAAGTATTTTTACAGGAATCCTTCAAAGAATTTTATTTCTTATATTTAAGTTGAACAATTTATCGGAATCTAAAGGCTAAGAACTTTCATTAGAAGACTTTTCTCACACTTTCTCTCTTCTCTCTTTTAATGTGATTGCGGAAGTAGACTGAAAATTGAAATACATCCAAAACGAAGCAATTTCAAGTTGAATACTGAAATTTAATCTGCTACTCCAGCTAAACATGGTGCATTTCATTTTTGTGTACTCGTACTCGCAAAGTTGCCACAACTCATAGACCACAAAATGTGCACATTCCAAGCGAGAGATATTTGATGGCGCTGTCGGGCTGATAGGACGTTGGAGGGGTTCCAAGTGAAGCCACCAAAATTTTGAGTGTAAATAAGTTGTCGGCGAAGAAAAGCCTGCAGTGCTGAAAATCAACTTGCAATGCGCTGTAGGCAACAACAACAGCAGCAACAGCTACAACAACAACAACAACAACAACGAAAACAACAATAACTACAACAAAATATTTTGCGCTGTTTTGCTAATGAAAGCAGACAGCTAGCAGCACACTTGCTGCTGTCATTGCTGTTGCTCATGTTGTTGTTGTTTCAGCTGCTATTATTGTAAGCAGCTAGCAACATGCAACAGCAAAGTCTGCAGTTAAATCTCAAAAGCATACAATTTGACAATAAGCAGCAATTGCTGCTGCTACAGCTACTTGTGCTTTTCCCAGCATCTTACAGCAGCACTGTTGTTGTTGTTGGCAGTTTGTGCTGCTGCTGCTGTTCTGTTGCAACAGGAACAATGCAAGAACAAGTTGTAGTTTATCATTTCCGCTACTGCCGCATGTAAAGCATTTGTGCTGCTTTTGGCGAGAGTGTGTGTGAGTGTGTGTGCGAGTGTGTGTGTGCTTTTTGCTGTCGTCGACAGCACGTTGTTGAATTTGTTGCCGTTGCTGCTGGCGTTTTTGTTGCCGCAGCAACTTGAATATTTGCGCTGCCAAACCGCAACGTTTAAAATTTCGCATTCTAAAGCTGTTGTTGTAGTTGTTGTTGTTGTTGTTGTTGGCGTTATTGTTATTGTTGCTTTTTGTATTTACTTAAGTTTCGCTTCTAGCAGTTGTTGCTATTGTCTTTGTTGTTTTTGTTAATTTGCCAACGTACAATTTCACTTCCGGCACGTTGATTTTTAGTGGCTCCCAAAACACTTCAAGCGGGCGCGCAGCCAGGCAAATGGGTGTTGGTTCGGTGTGCCACAAATGTCAGCGGCAGCATAAGAAGCTGCAGAAGACGGAAACCAGCCAACATGCGTTCGGAAACAGGGTCAGTTAAAATATAAGGCACCTAAATAGAAACAACGCTGCTATACACAAAAGTTTAAAGGACCTTTTTTTAATAGTAGCTTAAAAGTTCGAGTCTAAATTTGAACAATTCAAGTCTGTTGAAAATGAGCGAATCATATTTTTAATGGAATGTAATTAAAGGCTTTATTTAGCAGAGTTAGAATGACCGGAATAAGGTCCTACTGGGCAATCGAAATAAATTTTTTATGACGGTCAGACTCGACGATTTTCATGATTTTATGTAAATCTTTTATCTTTTGAATGGCAGCTTAACTCGAACGTATTTATATAATGGAAGATGCAAAATACTAAAGACATATCTATTAGGAAAATAATGAGTTTCGTTTTGCTACAAATGATAAATTGATTTTCTTTTAAAACAAAGTTTTCATTAAAGAAACTTCTCAAGGGAGCCCCTGAAAAAGGTGCGCCTCTTTTGCATGTTAAATACTTTCGGCGCGCCTGTATTTCGTCGAGACTTTATGCTTCTTCTGCTGTTTTCTGTATATATATATATGTACTATATGTGTATTTGTATTTGTGTTGGTTTGCGCTGCGTCGAATGCCAAATGAACGCGTTTCACTTTAAATGCTTTTAATACACTCAAATTTCAGCTAAATTAAATTCAAGCGATTTGAAGCGAACATTTCCGAGGAACGCGTACATTTGTCAAAAAAGTGGTGGTTCGTCTGCAGCGAAGAGGCAGAAAAGAAGCTGAAGCATATAAAGCTTTTCTTATTTAAGATAGACACAGCAAGATGCTGACGGATGAGAGCTGCAGAGGCAGGATGTGTGCAGAGAAATAAAACAAATGAGGCAATTATGGCATGAGTGAATATTTGAATTTATTAAGAAATTGTCGCTTCAAAAATATACAAGCAAAGAATTGAAGCAATTTAAGTAAATATGTGACACGAATGGAAAGATAGAAACATAAAACTGAAGCAGATTTTTGAGACTTGCTGTTTCTATATCTTGTTGACAAAGCTTCAAATTAAAGTGGCAGATAATAAATTATAATCAATATTACTACAAACTTTTGTTCATGTACATAATATACTAGAAAGAAAATTTAAATTTCAATTACAGAAAATGCTTCGAACTGTAACTTCTGATTCAAAAGTTAAAAGAGCTAGCTTTAAAGTAAGCAGAAAGAATCGTTATTTTTAAAGCAGGTTTGCTTTAAAATTTCAATGAATTTATATTCATACAAAAAGGCCTAAAAATGAGCAAATGAACTGTGAACATTTGGCGAGAAAAGTTTTCTGAACTCACATTGCCTCAAAGTATATCAGATTAGTGTCCGCCGGGGCGTATAAGTAACAGAGCTTATTTCTTTGTTGTATGTGGCCAGCAGAATGAAAGAGAGCGCAATGAACAAGTAGAGATTGAAAAGAGAGAGAGAGTGAGAGAAAGAGTAAGCTGCTGGCACAGACGCGAGAGCGCTCTTTGATTTTATGCAACATTTTGGCCAAATTGTAAGAGCAGCCGGTTGGTGCGGTGTGGTGCGGCTGCTTATGCAAATAAGAATAAGCATTTAAATCTAATCAGCGCTACTGATACTAATTATGCGCAAAAGCAGCTTAAAACTTGAGGCACGGACTCCGAGCTGCACAGCCCACTGAAATAAGACGATAAGAATACTGTGCAGGCTGTGCAGCTGGTGAAGCAAGTGGGGAGTGCGGCTTGGGCAATGAAAACTAGCAAAGCTGCCAACGAGCAAACAAAACTTTCAAGAAAATCATTATCAGCCAGCAAACAAGCTGCAGCAATACTGCGGCAGAGATGTAGCAAGGAAGCGGAGCAGGCAGAGGCAGAGTTACACATTGAGCAAGTGAAGCGGCTAAGCGAAAACAAGAGCAGGAGCAACAAATCTTACAAGCTTTTTATTTGAAATATGCACGCAATTTTGCGTTTTGGCATTTACAATAACAAAACCAAGGCAGAAAATAGTAAGGGAAATTATGTTGGTTTTCACAAATATTGTTATATATATTTTATATTGTATACATTTTATAATATCAAGTAACAAAGCTGGTGTAACATATAAATTTGTGATGCTCTTTAGAGCAGACGAACTCAACTGATGTGACATAAATTGGGGAAGAATTTGAATTTAAGTATTTATGAAGTTTTGTATATTGAATGATGCCTGCTAAAGTAAGGCCTAGCTTCCTAGCATTCACTTGTGTGTGCTTGTTATATTTTTCACAAATTAACGGGACCTACATTAACCGAATCCGAACGGGACATCTTATTTTCAAATACATATGTATATCTACCCCCAGAAGATAGCCCAGCCAGTTGTTGCCATCACTAGTGATACCAGCGATCTAAAACTTCTCGTTCAACCTTCCTTGCAGATCATTCGAGGAATTACTTGGCCTGTCTTCAGCCAAAATTTCGAAGGCTTCCCATTGAAAGTATGAGGGCTTGCTTTGTATTGCGTTTCGAAATCAAGGCACCATTTCTCAAAAGCACGAACTAGTACATATTATTTGTACATCACAAATTTACAATTGCTCAAATATTGGAAAAAATTTACTCACAAATTTATTATCATATAGAGAGTTGTTGTTGGAATCACGCTTCGCCTATTATATCAATTTAAAATGATACGATACGAAACTTCTGAACTTCTTACTTCTACTTATAATTCTGCGTCGACATTAAGAGCATTGCCACAAGCAGGCGGCAGAAAATTACATGGATCTATTTCATTTATCTCTCTATCGTTGGCACATAGAAACTGCTAGCTATTAGTAATCTAAGATGATTAAGTGTATCTATAACGAGGACATCCACTTTAAGGCTTTACAATTTTCACACTGATCTAGAATACACTACTACCAGCCTGTTGTAGGGTAACAAACAATTTGAAGCACATTTTGTAAGGTGCGAAAAAATTTTGTGCCGCTGCAAGCAAATCACTCAAGAAACTTTTGGTGTAAAAGCAAGAAATTCCAGCCAAATTTACGAGCTACGCATAAAACGCTGTGAAGTTGCAACAATGAGAGAGAGCGAGACAGAAGTGCAAAAAGCTGTAACAAAAAATGAAAACGCTCAAATGCGAAACGAGAAAGGCTCTAAGAAAGAGCATAAAAAGTAATGCTGCTATGAAAAGCCCACAGCAGCCAGCAGCAAAAGGCTTCGATTGTTGTTGTTGTTGTGTTGCGCCTGGCAGCGCAGCAACACTTGAGCTGCCGGAATGAAGCACGGCCACTTGTAGACAACCGCCCGCCCACCCTCCTTACGACTTTGCCAGCGCCCATAGCAGCAGCCATACACAAAAGCCCACCATTGTTGTAGGCCCGAGCAGGTGCTAACGCCCTCTGCTGGCAACGCTGAACTCTGGCCTGCGGCGTTGCCGTTGCAGTTGCTATTGTCCTGCTGCAGCAATGAAAGAGCTGTGCACCTTTCTTGAGCATGGCTGCTTCGCCAAAGTGCAGCGCTAAGGCACAAAAACGCTTCAACAAGCTATTCGAATACACACAAACACACACACACACACACACTTACAGACAGAGACTGGCTGGCAATTTAGCGAAAATGAAAACGACTCATATTTCAAGTTGGCTGGCATAGCATAAAACTCGTTTTAATGCGCATTTTCAACAGCTTAACTTAAATGGCTGCCCGCCAGCTCCCGCTTCATCCAGCTGCCAGCCAGCCACTTGCCCCGTCCGTTCCAACTATAGACTCTCTTCCATACCTCTCAACACGCCCTCCTCCCCTTCTCAGTCTTGCACTTTGCATACAAGTCTCCACTACTTACTACAACTTTGGTGGTAGTTGCTCTTGCTGTTGTTGTTGCTCTTGCGCTTCTTCTTCTTCTTCTCCCTTTTTTATTGTTGTTGGCGCACTTAATGCGCTTCTTCTGTTTGGCTCTTCAAGCTGCGCGTATCAGCGTTTTCGCCTGAAAGTTTTCGCATTAGTTTCATTTGCGCAGCAGATTATTTAAGTTTGCTACGCAGCGGCAAAGTTCATGCCGCTTCAACGAATTTGCACGCTTATTTTATTTCAAAAGTTTTATTTATATTGCCAGCAGCGAAGTTCTGTGTCAATTCTTCCGAATTACTTGCATTTTAAGAAATTTGACTTGACTTTTGCAAAGATTTTGCTGGGTTTGTGTGGCGTATGACTAATATTTCACTTATTTATAACATAATACATATCTGCTTGATGCTCGTTATATACATATATATATCCAACTATAATAATTCTTTGTAGTTTTTTTTATGTGAAAATTTTGTTCAATGGAATTATAGCATAACATTGATATTTCTCAGCCCATTGAAGTCATCAAGCACGCTTTAGAAATGCCAATCAAGTACCATCTCAACTATCAACATATACCGGAAGAACGCGTCAAAATAATGGCGCTTTACATTGAGAACAACAGCTCAGTTGTGCTAACTCAGCGTGCATATCGTCGAAAATATCATTATCGTTCTATCGGTGTAATATGGCCCAATTGCCCTACACCTTTTCCTTATAAATAAATTTATAAAGTATCTAGCAATAAATAAATAAATAAATAAATCATTATCGTTCTGCGCCGACCATCGACTGGTCACCTAGAGAGGCGGTATTTTCTCCATCGGGCTTCTCTTGTGGGAATTTTTAAAGATCATATTTTATGCCTGCAAACTAAAGAGCATAGATGAACTCTAATAGAACATTTGAGCAAAAATAGCAGCGATATCGGCCGAGACGCTGGCCAATGTGATTGAAAATTTTGTGAAATGGGCTTGATTTTGGCTTGCCAATAACGGCAGGTACCTAATCGATAGTATTTACTGAAACTAGCTGAGATAAATCTGTACACATCCTGTACAAACGCCGCCAAAGAGTGCAGTGCCAGCATCAAGTTTGAAAACATTTGTATGCTAAAAGGACAATACTATCCCATTTGAAAACTTCAGTGGCATTCAAGTACTTCGAATAAAAATCGAGAATCCTATCTCGTTCTTTCTACCTATCTTGCATTCTTCAATTTGACAGCTTCCCTTCACACTTTAAATTTAAACATAAGTCTCTTTACTTATTAAAGCTTTTTTACATCTTCTTTAATTTTCCTTTCCTTTAATATCTTTTCACTCTTTCTCGTTCGGAAATTCGTTTAAATCCCTCGTCATATTAATTTCCAGCATAAACTTTTCCAACAGTCAAGCGCTTAACACTCTCAGCCGAGCACTACTCCATACACAGCTTACGCCCCGCCTTGAACTCTAACGCACTTCTCAAAACTATACTAAAAACCAATTAAGTACCGCGCGTGGTATGAGTAACATGTTGCCGCTTAAAACCCGGCATACACACACACAAATTTCGCCATTCAAGTGGCATGTTTTCATGAGAGTGCTGTAATTATATGTGAGCGAGTATTTTAATGCGGCGTATAGCTCGTTATTTTAAATGCTCACATTTGAAGGTTTCACCACATTTACAACTTAACCTCGTGGGGCTGGGTGCATGATGCCCCACCTCCCCCACCAACGCTGATATCTAGGGCAAATATTGCATTAACTACTTCTGTACGAATGTTGTATGTGTGTGTGTGTGTTTGCGTGTCAAACTTAAAAGTATTTATGCGTTAAGCTCATTTCGAAAGTTAACTTTTAATTTAATTGCTTTTGCACCTAAAAGTATGCTAAGAAATTAAATTTCTTTTGCTGCTGTTTCGCAGTCATAAAATAATTTGTGTGAGCAACTTTTTTAATGAAAAAACTGCGAGCACACTGAAATAAAGTTAGAGTACCAACAACAACAACTTGTAAAAGCTGTGAACAGTACGCACAACAACAAATTTTCACCAAAAAATTTTATAAAATTTTGCTAGTGATATTGCACATTTACACTAACTGACAGTATTGCAGCAACAATGCAAAAAGGAATTTTAGCTAATTTAGATCCTGGCATATTTAAATAAATTCATCTGAAGATCAAAATTAACAATTTTGTTTGTATTGCTCATACAAGATAATTCAACATTCTTCCTACTTTTATTGAATAATATTCTACATGCCTGAAAGTATGCTATACAAAATGTGACATTTTTGTAAACATTTCCTAAAATACCTTGAAATTGCAAAAATCAAATGTTGATAACGATTTGGAACTTACATAGCAAATGCAACTGTTCGAGCTGTTACGCGGGCCATTAAAAGTGGGCAATTGCTTGGTGAAAATAAAGCTTCTCAATGCCGTTCACATGCATCTATATAATAATTACTTGAATATAAGCTAGCAGTAACTCGACACCAATTTCAACATCTCAACAAATTTCATATTGGGAAGCAGCAAAATAAAATCCCTTTAAAACAGAATTGTGTGCCCTCTTTTTATTAAATTCTTTTTGGTATTCATGGGTGCAGTGTATCCCCATCTCTTTCGCTCGGAGCTTCACTGCTCTACAAGCGCCCACGAGGCACATATTTCCAGCCCCCACAAAGTCTACGCCTTCATAAACTGCCCTTATTCAAAAAACCTGATCAGCTCAGGCACAGCTAATTAAAGCTTTCTAGATGTAGAACAGCTCTAAATTACTTAAGGGCATATATTTTAAAGACTATGCTATAATTCAAGAAAACTATTTTTCTGTCGAACTATGTTATCAAACCGTGCAACTTTTATATATACTGCAACTCCAGTATATGATATGAATATCTGCTTGAATTCTACTTTCCTACCTGTAGGCTAAGCCATCAGCTGCTTCAAACTCTTGAGCTTTATATCTAAAAATCTGAAATGACAAGTTTTCAGATTCTTCAATTTTAGTCAAATTATTTTTTCGTTTAACGCTGTAAAAAATTGTAGAACTAAGTTGACTTAAGCAGCGTTTCTTTTGTTGAACAGAGCGAAAGTGATAAATAAAATAATGAAATTATTTACAAATGTTTAGAGATATAGTTGAAATAATAAAGGAATTGTAATACTGGTAAAGTTCAGAATTTTCGCTCATACGAAAAAATGCTATGATTTTGATTTTTTTCGTGATAAAGCAACTGAACTGAACTGATCGTACCTGCTTCATATGCCTAAGATATATACTATATGTACATATACGAGTATATAATCAATTTTCAGTACAAATGCACGCTAAAGATTATTCATATAGAGATATGCCTTGTAATTATAATGTGAAGTGAAATTTTGCTTTTTGCCATGCTGTGCAGCGGCGTTAGCAACATAGGCAACAACAACAACAATAAAATCAATAAAAGATGTCTTTGGACGGCGAGCATAAGTTTCGCAGCTTGTTCCTTAGTGGCAAAGCATATAAAATAATACCTAGAGGGGATGGGGCAACAAGAAGTTGAAGTGTGCTTGTTCGTCTTCCTGAAATACGCACACATACATACAAATACACACACACACACACACAGCCAGCCACAAGCATGCACATAAATCTGCTTAGAATTGTTGTGTATTATGTGCGTTTGCTTTTGTTGCTTGTTATTTTTCTGTTTGTGGGTGCAGCAGCCTCAGGGCGCAACTTAATTTCTATTGTTGTTGTTATTGTTGTAGCTTTATGTCCACTGAACATTAACAGCAAAGGCCAACAACCACAAAAAAACACACTCACACAAGGAAAAATACTAAAAATTCTTAACTTATATTTCATGACATAAGGAAATGTGCAGAAGCTGCTCAAGTGTGATTTACAGTTGGCGGCAGAAGCGTGAGAGGGCGTGAGGGAGGCGTAAGCGTATGCTGCCTTCAGTTTTGCTGCTGTTGTTGTTGTTGTTAAGCTGACTTTTTAAGCACATTAAAAGTTTGCGACTTTAACTTAAAAGCAGCCCCAAGTAAAAACATTAAAAAAAGACGACAAAAGAAAATCTGATTTAGCAAATGAAATGTGATATTGAAGTGCTGCAGAGTAGTGCTCTACACTATGTTGTTGTTGTTATTGTTGTGGTTGTATAGTCCCTTACACGTGTCTGTTTTATGCCAGCTGCCAGCTGCCCCATTTGTCAGCTTCGTTGAGGGGCATTGACTCCCCTATGCTTGGCAATGATATTTACACTTGGAAATTTCGAGCAAATTTAGTTGCAAAATAACAACAACATAGACTCCAATGAAGCATCTTAAGTTCCAATTTAAACACAAAAATATTGCTGTGGAAATTTTTCTGTCTCTCTTCTGTCGATTTACTTTGACAAATGCTGGCTCTTTATGATTGATATTGTTGTGGCGCTTGTCAAAGATTTGTGAGAGCAAATAGAAGAAATGCAAGCTTTACAGTACATACAGTAAAATTGGTGCTCGTCTTCCTTCATTTTATCTTTCTTATCGATGATTTCGTCTTTTAAGCATGACAATTTTTCGCATGTAAATTATTACTACGGTTGAAACCACTTTCTTATTTTTGCACAATCCTAAAGCAGAGTTTGGATATATGTACATATCCCGGAAAACTACATGTTGCCAGCAAACTGACGGATCTAAACAGCACTAATAACTTTTTTGTGATTCTTAAGATAAAATTAGATCTATATCGCTGTATTTTCAATGTCACTATACTAAAACAAAGATCTAGGAAATTTGTTAAAAGCAACAAAAATTTACACATATAAAATTGCCTTTATTCTGCACAATTATAAAGACTCGCTCTATATTCAACAAAATGATTCAAGTAACTACTATATAAAAATTCAGTAGGCTCTGAAAACTTCGATCACATATTTGATCCATATATTATATTCAGCTTAACGTAGTTAGGTGAATTTTCAAGTTTATCTA
Source organism: Neria commutata (assembly GCA_963457695.1). Taxonomy (NCBI): domain Eukaryota; kingdom Metazoa; phylum Arthropoda; class Insecta; order Diptera; family Micropezidae; genus Neria; species Neria commutata. The sequence goes on from OY735246.1 coordinate 14,248,969, forward strand.
TATTTTCAGCACAAATCAAGAGCAGCTATTAAATTCTAATACAGCCAAAGGAGAGCAATATTAAAAGCTTTAACAACAAAAGAATAATCGAAGTAGATGATGCCATATTTGCATTATTTTTCTTTTAGTTTTAAAGCAGCCTTCATTCTGAGATTCGTGGCAACAACTTACAAAACGATATTGGCTGAGACATGAGATAAACACTCTTCTATAAGCTAGTAAGGACTCAACATCGTTATCTCGGTAATAAGTATATGCCTACAATCGTCGAATATTGTGGACAGACCCTCAAAGGAAATGGCTTCATACCTCTTAAAGCAGCGCACCCTTGAGGATATTTTAATAGATGGAGAATTGCCGCAATAAGCCTTTGAGGCCGCGTTGCCTGTATCTGGATACTGGATCCCTTCTCCAAATACAATCAAATTTAATCACTATTTCAATTAGTGCCCGAAATTCTGTATTATTATTTAATTGTTCGCAATATTGTATCGACTGGTCTAAATTGAGTTAAGCAGCTTTTGTATGTGCTAATTTTAGTCAGATTTAGCACTGATTTCCATTAATGCTTTGCTCAACTTATATTATTTATATACCTTCATTCAGCAAGCGATGGTTTTAGTAGCTTCCAAAAAGAAGCCAGTCATCTTGGTAACAATTGCTTCCGCCATAGCGCCAGCAGACACTACAACACTTTGTTCCGTCAAGCTTTATTGTAACATTTTCTTCTTCCATATACACACACTGCTTCTTCTTCTAATTAAGCCATTGTCTTGTCTTCCGTCTGCCATCATTTCCATTCTAAATCATGGCTTGCAAAACAAATATTTAATCTTCTAATTTTAATCAAAGTTTCCGCCGCATAAAGGAGGCGTGGGGGGCGGACGCGCGTATATCGCCGGAAGCAGGGTCGCGGCGGGCGGGCGTGCGCAAACCAACTGATTTGTGCATTCGAGCGCAAATCGACAAAAGCGGAATTTCGCAAATTTCCGCTCATTGAACTCAGTCAATTGCAAGCCATATTTCAGACGTATCCACTTTTTATGCGCGACCGCGCATTGCCGTCTTTTATGTTCCGCTATCCCGCTGTGGTCTTCCCGCGCCTGCTGCTCCTGCTACTCCTTCTCCTTCATCGCTTGCTTGCCTTTGCCTGCTGTGCTGCTGGCAAGTGTATAAATTGTAAATAATATTGCGGTAGCTGCTTTGGGGTGGCAGATGGATTATGGCCGGTGGTGCAGGGTGCGGGGAGCGGGGAGCGGGACGCGGGTGTTGCATGCAATGAAGCGCAAAGTTTTATTAGCGAGCACGCTGCCATGTCTGTTTAAAAAATTTCCAATTCAATTTGATAAATTTTTTTGGTGTGCCTTTCACGGAAACGGAAACTAGCGGTAAATGCAACAGTGAATCTGCTGCCAGAGGATATGCTCCGCCAGTGGCAGTGGCATGGCATTGCCATAGCGCTAAGCCATTCGACAAGGAGCAAGAAAATCTGCGGAAAACAGCGAAAAATCTGCGAACGTGAGGAAATTGCATAATATCGCTGAAAGTTAAAAGAGAGCAACAACAACAGCAGCAGCAACATCAGTATTGCTGCATAAAATGAAGCGCTCAAGCGCGTTAAACGAATACCAACAGAGCAAGCAATCGCAGCCAGAAAGGACATCTTGAAATGTATATAAATTTTATATAATTACTCAAAGCAGTTTATTTTTAGTAAAATTTTGAAAAATAAATTTGCATTTTATTGCACAATCCCTTCTATAAAAGAAATAAAGCCTGCAGAAAGCTGCTGTTGAATGAAGAAGCCAAAAGTAATGCAGTATCGGCAGAATCGTCGTTGTTGCATTAAATAAAATTTAATTTTCTTTGCGTCTACTTTGTTAAAATTTATGAGCATATCGCTACAGCTGCATTTTCATTCGAGCAAAGTCTAGGAGAGGGGGGAATGGCGACGAATGAGCGCAAGGCGAAATCTTTGGAATCCTGCTGTTCAGCTGAACATGGCATGCTTCGTGGTGAATGATATTGCAAATGTTCTTAGTAGATTTAAAAGTTTTTTTTTAAACAAATTTCTCCAGCTTCTTTATGTGAGTAGATATATGATATTAACAAAGTATTGTAAATTTTTCGCTGCACCGCAGTCAGTGATCAAAAAAGCAATTTCTGCATAAAATTTGTGTGACACAATTTTATATGAGTGTATGTGTGTAGACATGCACGTACATGTGTATGTTTCCTGCCGTAAGTTTCGGCACGAGATACCAGAGTAACTTATTCCGTATGTTGTTCTAAGGAAACCAGTAGGCATATTGCTATGAACTACTTAGTTACTTTTCTAAGCTTACAGTAGTACCAAAAGTAATCAGTTCCCTCTTTAATATTTAGTATAAATTTTCAGCTGCACACTAGCTACAGTTGTTCTAGCTTTAAGGAAGTGTTAAGGGCAGTTAGTTTATGAGTTTTTGTGATAAAATAATACCTAATTTTTTTGTCTGCATAACCCGAATTTTCTTTCATTTATTCTGAAAAAACGATTTTATTCAACGTTATACAAAATACAAACATTTTATTCAATTTGCTGCAATAACGAGACAACACACATACACACACACAGTGAAGGCAACAGCAACGTGCATATTTTTGCTCAATTCCCAACCATTTTATTGCAATAATAAATTTTCCAATCATAAGTCGGTGACAGAGCACAGCAGCATGGCAGAAAATGAAAAGTATCCTTTAATTGCGCGCCAACGAGTATGCTACGGTATTTTTGCACTGAAAATGGTACAACTATATTTCAGCAATCATTGCAGAACGAAATGCGCACATATCGCTGCAATCATTCACGCGATTCATGTGTGCACTGAAGTGTTAATGTGGAGTGCTACTTTTGCATACTTGATGCCATGGCAATCAACCAATTAAGTGCATACTCATGAAAGATGTTGTATTACAGCAGAACGATTTCCTAAGTAAAGAAAATTAAGATGCATTTGTTTGAAAATAAAAACGTGCTTAGTACATATTTAAGTTAGTTGATTTTTAATTTACCTTAAATGATATTTTGAAACTAAAAAATTTTTAAAAAAATTACTTCTTTTATAATATTCTTCTTCTTGATTTCGATTGCGTATGTTGAGCCTGGGTTCATGTAGTCCTATAAGTAGGAACTGTAAATGTATGTGTACACATGTAATATGCACTGACATGTCCTTGAGTGTGTGTATGTTTGTGTCCTTGTGTGTATGTGTGTCATAACATTTGTCTTCTCATCACATCAGTCCACATCGTCTTTATTCATTTGTTGCCTTAATTTAAGAACATTCCTTCTGTTGAGCTGTCAAACACCTCTTCATCCATTTCATATCTGCCTCCTCTGCACACCAAATTCTAATACACTTGATTTCGATACTTGAAATGTGCAATTTTATACATTATTAATTGGCATTTTCAGCAGTTTGTTCCTTTTCAGCATTTTTGTTCCATTTTTTATCATGTTTGCCAATTTTTCATACTACACTCTTTTTTTATGCTCGTAATTTTCATTGTCTTTTTTCTCAACTCCTTTGGCTGATATTTTTTTATATATTTAAATTGATTCAGCTGTTGTTGTTGCTTTTGTAGCAGCAAGTATGTCAGCTTTATTGCCGCAATCTCTCTTTGCACCAGGCTTATAGTATGCATTTTATGCCTGCCCACTACCGTCCACGAAATTCACGAATTTTCGTTTATTTACAATATTTACTCTGTTTCAACCTTTTTCGCGTGCGTCCCTCTTTATTTTTGCACTTGCTCCATTTTGTGTTCCACCATTGACGTTGACACTGCCGCTGGCTTTGCTTTTGCTCAGCATTGTATGAGCTTTTAACACGAATTTATTGTGCCACATTTTCATTTTCATTTGTTGCTGTTTTTCCAATTTTTTTTCCCTCAGTGCGCACACGAATCAGCAAACTATTATTTATTTTGAATTTAGCTACAAAAAGGTCAAAGGATTTTAAACAATAAATTTTGTTGGATTTCTTATTGCAACAAAACCAGTTTTTGTTTATAGTTTGAGCAATAACCCGTGTCATTAAGACTTGGGAACTTTCAGAACAAGTTAACTGAATCTACAAATTTTATTCTATAGCCGGGATTAAGAAGCTTTATTTTCATAGCGAAGAACACTCCAGAAGAGTTCCTGCTTCCTCGCGAGAGAAATCGCCGCATAAGAGTCTGCCGGGTTTCGAATCGGTGGCCTTTCACATCAGAGACCGAGCAATTATCCACTGAGCCATGCGCTTTAGCTTCATTTTCTAGTATAACTATAATCATTCCCGTGACTTTTGGCTTATCTGCAAAAGAATTTTTGAATGACTTTTAATTATTTTCTCTCAAACTCTGATTAAGAAAATTTCCTTATATTCAACTGAATTTTCAATTTGAAATTTCTTATGTGGTACATGCCTTTAAAGCTCGAATTTAACACTACTGCCAACTGGTAGTCAATGCTTTTCAACTTTAGAGTGCGCAATTTTTAAATCCATCCACGTTTTCCCTGCCTTAACTCAGCTACACACACACACACGCATACACACTGGCATAAATACAGTAGTTACAACTCCCCTGGCAATCATGTCTCTTAACGACTGCGATTAAAGTGAAAACTGCCAAAGCTGGCTGTCAGTGTAGCGCATAAAATAAAATGTAAGTGCCTACGCTCGCCACTCCTCCCACTCCTAATCCCAATCCAATCCCAGTGCGCATTATGCTTCCAATCGGCATGCGTTGCCCTGCTGTGCCACTAAATACCATTGGCCATTAGGAATATTATACTTGGGTATATGGCATAACGCGTTGAAAATGTTAGCCAAAACAACAACAACAAAACCAGCAGCAGCAGCAACAAAAGAGCAATAGCAAAAACAACATGCATATGAACATATGCCATTAGAAGCAACAACAACAACAACCAAACTGCCAATAATATGTGAAAATCATACAAAGTACTATATTAAGCCAATATTGCAACAATTGTATGTGTGTATGTATGTATTCTGTAGCAAACGTTCAACATATAAAATATAGGCATATCGATGTTTTGTAGCAAGCACACATACACACACACACACACGTGTATATAAAGATATACACACTTGAAGCACACGAATAAAGCGAGCAGCAAACGAAATGAAATCGTCTAACGAAATTAATAGCTTTCAGGTTATGCTGTGCTCTTATATGTTCATATTTATAGCATTTGTGTTAGTGTATAGACCTAACTTAGTGTGAGTGCGAGAGTATGTAGATGTTTGTCTTGGAAAGGAATTGTTTGCACATAAAGAAATAAGTTAAGAATTTAAATGATATTTATATATAAAAACGTAACATTCAGATAAATGTATATAGGCAATAGGTACGAAGTAAGTATTTGGATATGCGTATAATAGACTAGATTATGTTATATTTATGTAGATGGAAAACAGCTATAATATGTTCATCAGGCCGCGCTGGCTAGGAGACTAGATCCATACTCAAAATAAAGCTACAATCTAAGCGTGTAAAATGTATTTTCCCACATCCACTCTTAGTTGGCAGTAATACAACGGATAAACAAACAAGTTTTTCGACATGATAATTGAGTGTTCATGCTGAAAATTTCATTCAAAAGCTCCAAAGTAGCGCTTTTACCTTATCATTCAGATAAGGCTTTGAAACCTTTCACACTCCTGGACTGTCTTGGTGCTAGTAATTGGGTTAAGCAAGGTCTTAAGTGCAGTCTGACTGTCACTACAGATGCAAGTACTCTTGCCAGACCGTCTTCTTTCCTTGACAGAGTCAATGGCATCTGTTAGGATAGCAAAGACTTCCGCCTGAAAGAAGAATGCATGCTGTACTAATAAATAATTTTTTATTTCATTAATCGTATCTCTTTTTTGTTGAATTAAAAATGATCAAAATATCTGGTAGATTATTTGGGTTATCTGCTACCCATGCATTTTGTGAAAAATTGAAGCATATAAAACAAAAGCTGTCGATGATGTACATACATTTTTTTTATACTTTTTAATACTCTTTATGGTTTTGCTTTTTTGCAGAAGATTTTGAATAAGTTCGTGTCATGAAAAAAAGTCGTTAATTGTAATGTCATGATAGTTATTAAGTAAGGAAGGTTATAAATATTTGCCTTACATATTCATAGAAGCAAAATTACTAACAAACTTCACATGTACATACATATGTGTGCGTAGCCATTTGTTGTAATGCCAGACTGTGCGTGTAATTGTAATTACAAAATGGTTTCTCATGAATTCGAATATGCTCAACTGCTAGTGGCTTTTGCTAAGGTCAGCAACTGTGACTAAAGTAAGCATATATACACACATTTACATGCACAAAAGGGCGCACATACGCACAAACCTATAGCTTCACACAAGCATACATTCATTTCGAATGTCTTTAGTTGCGACGGCTTTATTCTGACTTATCCTTAGCTCCTTGCCTCTTTGCCTGTTGTGTCCTTTGCTTGCCTGCAGCGCAGCCATATAAAAATGACAAGTTCGACACGTGTGTATGCCCTCAAAGAAGGACGAGTTGTTGTTGTTGTTGTTGTTGTGTTGAGTGAAGGAGCAAGTGTTGCAAATAATGATGTAGGAAGAGGGAAGGGGAGGGAGAAAAAACGGCAAATACTCGCCTCCTGCAAAGCATGAAATGTAGGGAAATTATGCGAAATATTGTGGCACCTCGAGGCGTTGCTTTGAGATTAAAGCCGTTAAGGTTATTGTCCGCACGCAGGCATTCGCAATTTGCGAGTGAGTGTGTGTGTGTGTGTGTGTGTGTGTGCTTGCTTGTATGTGTGTATATGTGCGTGTCGTATCCGGTCTGCTTGGTTTATGTTTGTATAACATACTTTTTGCTGCAACTACAGTTAGCAGCATCAGCACTACGACTTCTCTAACTGCCGCCGTGGCTACTACTAAGCCATACATATACACAGATACTTACACACTCACCCATACACACATATGTACGCAACCTATGAAGTTATGCCTTATTTACGATGCAAAAATGAACTCAGAGTTTATATGGCTCAAGGCTATTTGCCTTGTAATGCGCAAGCAGCGTAGCAGGATAAATCCATACATACATACATATATGTATATACATATATTTGTAGTTGTATGTGCCTGTGTGTGTGAGCGCGTAGGTAATGCGGTAAATGTGTCAACGTGCATATGAGGCATGCAAAAGTAAAGTGAGCAGAAGGCGGGCTGCTGCTGCTAAAGTCTTTGTGCCTAGTCAGGCTACTGATACGTTGAAATGTGAGTGTGTGTGTGTGTGAGTAGCCATTTAAGCTAGCGTCAAGGCAATTTCGACAAATTAAATATTGAAAACTTGCTTTAGATTTACTTTTGTGCAGTCAACTGTGTTGTCCATTCCTTTGCCATTACCAAACTCTCAACCTTAGGCATAGTATTTTTCATATATCATATAAATGCTGTTTCTGTTAAAAATTTTCTTATATTTTATAAGCTTTTATTTAACTTCACTTGGTGTTTTTTAAGAAAGAAACAAAATCCCATGCAACTTGGCAACAGCGAAACTTTTGCGAAGTGTTGTGCGAGTGCTTCAGAAAGGTGATATTTTTCAAAAGTCCATCTTTGCGTTCGTATGCTGATAGAATGCTTTATTTAACTTAAAGCTTACTTTTAGCCGCCAATAAATTATTTTTATTATTCTACTTTTAGACGCAAGTTAAATAAAAAATGGTTTGGGCTCTACTTTTTTAACTATCATAAGAAGAACATATTCATGTAAGCATGTCCCTTAATTTTAGCTCATCTTTCCACAGCTCAAAAATGTTCTTTTTACGAACTTGAAAAGATTTGTTATGGCGCAAAAAAGTTCCAAATAAAATTTCAATTCTGCGAGAGAGATGACGCCGCATTGTTATTATTAGTACTTATTTGGTATGTGAGACGCACACATTTTAGCGGTAGTTTAAGATTATCTTTTAATGAAAGAAACCAAAAAATCCACGTAGGCCAAAAGCCAATGCCCTTTCAAGTGTTGATCTAGCTTGTCTGTCGCTCAGCTGAGCTTTAGTTGTTGCAACCAATGATTTATTTACACATTAATGTAGTCACGTTAAAATATGTGTCAAATATGTCGTTCTTCTTCTTCTCCTTTCTTATCTTATTTACATCAAGTATGAAACACTCCCTCTTAAGCTGTCACCCTGACCTATAAAAAGTGTGACCATATCTACCAGATATGTGCGATTAGATTGAAAAAAATATATGCTTTGTATTTTTATAAATCGTTGCGCAAATTGTTTTTGTTTATTGTTATTTAAGTTATTTAGAGGTGTTTTCCGTGTCAGTCTGTGCGCTTCGATTTTATAAAACAAGCAACAAAAAGGGGAAATTTCTGTATGATTTCATGTAGTCTACTCAAAAAACTGCATACAAGGCACCGCGATGGCTCAGTAGACAAGTGCTTGGGTTCAAATCTCAGACGGGCCTCATAACATTGAATAAAAAGAGAATTTCTATTCTTTGCCATGAAAAGCTTCTCAACCAATTCGGATATGTTCCATTGTATAGCTCGAATTTATTATAGTTAGCTTAAGCTTATGGTGGCGTAGTTCGTTATACCGTTATACCCATCCTATGTACTACTACAAGGCAGTTTCCCGTTAGTGCACTTGTGATAGCTTTACGTTCTTTTCTTGGGAGAGTCAGTATAAACCTAGTGTATTAATCGTCATAGCACTTTAACATGGTATTGAAGGTCGCACAGGTGCTTAGGTAATTCCAGCTGGCACTCGTCCTTTGCTTGTTTCTAATAAATGTTCCAACTACTTAATACAAATTCATAAGAAAATAAAGCCAACTTTTTAGTTTGAGAATTCTGCTGCACGTCATAGCAGTAAATGTCTTAATTTAAACTTTTACTCTTCCACTTTTAAACTTTCTAAATTAAGAACTTAATTTACACGCTTAACACTTGGCCCAATTTCGTCTTAATTGCAGTACGCTTAACCCCATAAAAATGCTTAACAAATTATTTTGCGTTGCTTTCTTCCTCTCAATTTTCACTTTATTACCGTTATCTGCATTTTATGTTTTGGCACACGCAAAACAAAGGAAAAACGTATTTAAAAAAATAATAAGGAATGCCACAAAACAGGAAACAACTACAATTGCACTCTTGATGCTGGCCACAATGGCTGAGCCTCCTGCTGCTGCTGCTCTGGCAGCTTGCTGGCATTTTAGCCAGTCCAAATGGCAACACTTCATTACGGAGGGGAAAATGTGCAGGGGCTGCAGGCAGTGGCACGTGCAAAAAAAGATGCAAAGCAACAACAACAATGCCACATACAAAACGCACAACTTGCTAAATGCGGCATGCCACTTTTTATGGCAGTTCGTGGCAAGTGTGGCGCACAGTAGTCAAAGTGCATATGAAATATCAATAAAAATATTTTACACAAAATCTTCTATTTAGAAAATAATGTTGAAAAGGAATAAAATAAAACACCAAAAATGTATTTTTAAAATCAGTGAGCTTTCGCTGGATATTAAAATTTCTTCTCAATCTTTCGAATACAAATTTTTATTTGCTAATATTTTTTTATGCCATTCGCATACATATAAAATGGGCATTGGGAAAGAATACGGAGATCACCGATAATTTCTAGATTGGCATAAAATTCATAAGCTTTAGAGAGAATTACTTTTTCTTCTTATGAAAACGGTATCTCGGCTATAATTCTTCTTAATTGCTATAAATATTTGTTTTCGTAGAAGCTAAATAAAGAAATAATACCGGATGCGTTGATAGCTTGTGCATAATAGATTGTGCAATCAAAATATGCTTTATCTAATATGTCATAATATTTTTCGGGACTTTACTAAAATTTGAAAGGGATTCAACCAATCGCGGAAAAAATCCCCGTAAGTAGCTGATTTGATAAAAATCTTAAGTTACTTGTTTTTGTTATTCTGCATTGCCTTTCACTGCCTCTAGACTTTCTCTAAATTGCCTCTGACTATGTCAAGAGCACCTCTGGATTGCTTTTAGATAGTATTTAGATTGCTATATACATAGAACATATATTACTGTCCTCAGATTTCCTCTGACTATCTGCTGACTATCTCTAGGGTCCTATGTAATTACCATTGACCATCTCTACACTGCCTCTAGACTGCACTCAGATTGCCTCTAACTCCTTCTGGCTGCCTCTGAATGCCTCTAGATCGGCTCTAGACCACCTACAAATTAACTTTATTTTCCACAAGTGAAGGGCATTTTTCCTTTAAACTATAACATCTTTTCAATCAGCTACCGCCGGGAACTTTCATATTAGTTTTCTAAACTTAAAATATTAACAAAATTCGCACTTGCAGTGATTTATTCAGAAATGTGCCTTAAATTATACGCTTGCTCTAAGGGTGCGTTCACACTAGGCATCTTGCGATTCTTGTTAATTTTAAATTGTATGCTTCTTGGTTCTCATTTGACTTAAGGATGCTTTACATAGAAATTTAGATGCGAAAGTCAAACAAATTGGACGACAGAAACATGCTTTCAATTTGTCACAAAAGTGGGCAATTTCCAGAGAGTGAGAGCTGCCAACATGAAAATAAAGGTGCCATTTTTCAATAAAAGCGGCAATATTTTACTGTTTTTACAGCAAACCACTTTAATGAGTTGATCATGTCGCTTATTTTTCCTAAAATTTGGATTTGTTTGAACTATTCTGACAATCTCACAGAGACTCTTCTTCTTGCTTTGTAATGTTTGGGAAAAATCTGAAATCAATAAATATGACTTCAATATGAAAATATTGAATAACTTTCAGTACTAGTACTTTTTTTTGTCAAAATATACATACATAACATATTATTTTTTTATACATGATTTTCTGTTATTGATGTGATATATGATATAAGTTGAAGTTGAAGAAAAACCCAATATTTGCTGCTCTGCAGCCACCGTGCGGCGTGAGCCTTTGGATGACTCTTATGCTGCCCACAATTGCACACCGCTGTGAGAAGCTGACCTCAGCACTGGAACTCTTTGCTCGTTGCAGCGGTACAGTGGCGTGTACATGAAGGGGCCAAAGCAATTTTCACAAACATAAACAACATAACGTGTAAAAATATGGAAAAATGTCGGATCTCAGATCATGAAACGATAAACTTCAAAATTAAACTAAATAAAACATACCAGATGAGAACTAAAACAACGATAACTTCGTGGGAAAATTATACTGGTGATAGCCTAATTAACCTTGTACGACATTACAATTTTTGTGAAATGGAAAACCTTGATATTGATAGTAAAGTGATATTCTTAAATAACGTTTTGCTAGATTCAATGAGGCTTCTTACATATCCGAAAGAAATACAGCTAAAACTTATGAATAAGTGGTACGACTGTGAGCTAACTAATCTTAATAAACATAAATTTTATCTATATAATATTGCACTACAAACAGGAGACTGGAGCCAGTATAATGCAGTTAAACATAAATACAAACGGCTAGTTAAAGTTAAAAAAGCTAAACATATGGAGTACAAAATTACATGCAATATGAAGGACAGTAAAGAAATGTGGAAATGCTTGAAAAATGCTATAAACATCTCGAATGTAAATAATACAATAAAAAAAGTACTAATAAACAATAAATTATACACATGTGATACAGAAATTGCAAACTTATTAAACGACTATTTTATTGATAGTGTTATGGAAATAAACAGAAATATAGACAATGCTACTGGCGGTATCTTATTAACTGAAAATTGTGTAAATAAATTTAAATTTGAAGAAGTAACAACTCAAGAAGTAATAGATATAGTCCATAAATTCAAAAGCAAAATTGGCGGAAAAAAACTTCTTTCTGAAGGAGTTATAAAAGATTCAATATCTTATACTGGCTATTTTTACAAACTTATAATAAACGAAAGTTTAATAAACGGTATTGTGCCAAACATTTGGAAAACGTCAACTGTCGTACCAATAGAAAAAATTAAAAATACAATAAAAGCAGAAGAGCTAAGGCCAATTAATACCTTACCCTGTGATGAAAAAATACTTGAAACTGTGATAAAACTCCAATTTACGCAATACCTAGAAAATAATAAAATTATAATACCACAGCAATCTGGATTCAGACAAAAACACTCTTGCGAATCTGCTCTAAATGTCGTTATTGCTAGCTGGAAGGAAGACTTAAATGATAACAAATTTATAATAGCCGTTTTTTTAGATTTAAAACGTGCGTTTGAGACAATTGATCAGGATCTTCTTCTACAAAAATTGTGCAATATAGGTGTAACTGGTGTCGAACTTAAATGGTTTAAAAGCTTCGTTAAAAATCGTAGCCAAAGAACGGCAATTGGATGTTCAATATCTAATACAAAAAGCGTTTCAGTAGGCTTGCCACAAGGATCTGTGTTAGCACCAATTTTGTTTAATGTATATGTCAATGATATCGTCCATAATTTAAAGTACTGTGAAATTAAACTATTCGCTGATGATGCGTTAGTCATGATTGGTGGAAAACACATAAGCGACATTGCAATTAAGATGCAAAGTGACCTAGATAATCTTTATAACTGGTTATGCTTAAATAAACTGAAATTAAACATTAACAAATCTAAATATATGGTAATATCCAGGAGAAAATTTGAGATCGGTGACATGCATGTGCTGAAAATCAACAATGAAGAATTGGAAAAAGTGACAAAAATCAAATACTTGGGCATACAAATAGACGACAAATTGCAATTTAATGAACATCTGGACTACACCGTGGGAAAGATAGCAACAAAGATATATTTCATGCAAAGAGGATGCCAACACCTAAAAAGGAAATATAAACTACTGGTCTACAAAAGTATTGTGGAACCACATTTCATTTATTGCCCAACAATATTTTTTATTATGAAAGACAGCCAAATCAGCAGGTTGCAGAAATTGCAAAATCGAGCAATGAGATGGATTTTAAAAAGGCGTTTTGATACCCCAATAAGGGAAATGCTAACAACCCTAAATTGGTTAAGCATTAAGCAAGAAGTGTTCTATTATACAATGAAATTTATAAAAAACATTATAGACGGTAATCTCCCCGAATATCTAAAAGAAAATATTAAATATGTAAATGATATACATTTAAAAAATACTCGTACTCAAAATAATTTTAGTTTGCCACTGTTTAAAAGTGAGTCAGATAAAAGTAATTTATATTACAAAGGTTTAAAATGTTTTAATGAATTGCCAACTGAGATAAAAAACAGTAATAATGATGTTTTCAAAAGAAAGTTGTTTGAATTTTGTAAGAAAACTTCCATAACTTAAACGAATCTATTTGCGAATTTTATATTAAGAATTTTTGTAAACTAGGCTCACGAAGCCGTAAGAATTAAATAAATAAATTTTCTGGGCCAAAACCTGTGGCAGGAGCAGCAGCAGCAGAAGCCGTCGTGAGGCACAAGCAAATGTGGCGGTAGTAATAAAAATAATGCAGCACACAAAAGCCAAAGGCGAGAAAAGACCGCGGGATGGGGAAGGGGGCAGTCTGGAGCTGAAGAAGCTGCGCAAGAAGCCAGCTTGAGCAGGGGCTGCCGTCCACCGACGGAAACGACTGCAACTGCAGCTTTATTTATGTTGAAGGTGAAATTATTTCGCAGGCTGCCATTTTAATATTTCTGCTTTTGTGTGTGTGAGTGTTTTTTCCTTTTGTGGTGCAGTAAGAACTTAAACTGAAAATTAAAATAACGGAACACAAAGTGGAAAACCAGAGAAGAAAATGAAAAAAAAATTTTAACTATGCAAAGAAAAAAGTAGTGCAGGGAAGGCAGGAAGTGCAGGAAAAGCCACTGCTGCTGCTAAAGAGTGCTTTACGCACTCAAAATGCCATTGACACATATACACAGAAGCACGAAAATGCGCTCTCACACACACACATACACGTGCGCTCATTAATGCAGCGCTACGTAGAAATTTGCTGAAAATGAAGTGCAAAAGTTATGTTGTTTGTTTTCGGCAAGAGACGGCGAAAATGAGCACAAAGTGGAACAGAGTTAGCAATAGTTAGAGCGAGATAGCAAGCCGCAGCCGACATAGCGGTAGCATGGAAAGCGGAACCGGAAGCCAGTGCTGCTGCGGCCAACTGCCAAAGGAAGGAAGTGCTAGAAAAACTTCATTAAAAGTGGCATTGTCTTTTAGTGGCGACCAAGGGGAAGGGCGAGCCGAAGCGTTCGCAGCAGCAGCTAATGAATTTCGTAATTTTGAATTTGAGAACTATGCGCGAAAGTTGCTACAACATTAATTTCAAATATATAATTAAGCTTTACTTTAAAAAAAGTAGTTGGATACATTGTTATACTTTTCAGGCACTTTAGCGAAAAAAGTGGCTGGCATGATTTATAAATGAGTAGTTATATTAAAATGAAAGTATCAGAGTAAAGCACGTGGAAAGAAGACAGCTGTAAAGCGGGAAATTTAGACATTTAATGGTCAAAATTTTGGGCAGTGAATTGGCAAAAAGGAAAATCAAAACTATTTTTTAATAAACGGAGTGAAGGCAGCTTTGAAGCATAAAATTAATAACACTTTTTTTGCATTCCTTTGAACTTTTCTGTTTGTTTGGTTTTACTTAGATATGGAAAAGTTTCTGCGTTTGTAAGAAAATAATTCTTATAATTTCTGTGGCTGTAAACTCTGCAAAAAAATTTGCTTAAATTCAATTTTTTTTGGATCTAGTCTCCTAGTCGGAGTGGTCTTAAAGGCCTATTTTGGGAGTTATTTATATATATACAGATCCTCATGAAGGCGCAAGAGGATCCGTATCCGCAATATCCTGCGGTTGTAGATGTGCATATATTCCCTAGACAACGAGGTAATGCTGACACAGGGAGTTTTCTGCTCTGCCTTTGTCATCGTTTCAAATTCGATATAAGCTATTTTGACTATACCCATGTATATAGCCAGATGCTTCATCAACCTACAGTGCCCGATCAAGAACACCGAGACTATTTGCATTCGCTTTCTGTTAAGTCAAATTCGTTTGCTCTCGTCTGAGAAGCTTCTGGTATCAACGCTTTCGCCTGTTTGTTACCGTTCGTTTCCTTCCAGTTTTGTTAGACTTTCCTTTTTGTCAGAGTTTTGTTTGATAGAAATTTACTCTTGCGCTTGTAAACTTAACCTGTTTAGTAGCATACAAAAAAATCTTTTATTGTCTATTTAATGGCAGAGTGAGCACAAAGAATTTCTTCTATTAATTTATTACTGATAAAATGCTCATGAATTAAGGACTAATATTTGCAAATACAGTCGAAGTTTCATAACTCGAATTTTCTATAATTCAAACTAAATCGACTGGCGCGCTTAGGGAGCAAATTATGTACATTCTATAAGTCGAAGGCTCAATAATTCCAACTTTTTCTTTCGATAGTAGTGATTATAATACAATAAAAAAGTGATATATAGAGATGATAATATCTGAACAAGTAGCGAAAACAATTTTGCAGCAAAAGAGATTTGAAATTGTTTGTTGCATATTCGTAGGCGCCATAACATAATTAAATTGTCTTAGCTTTCTTAGAATTTCTTCCATGCCAGCTAAAATGTATGCCAGCTTTTAAATTTGTGCACCATTTATTTGAACGACTTGCGCATAGCATGAGAGACGGCAAAAGTGTGCACATAAGTGCACAGCGCCTGAAAGTATGCTTAAAATGCACAAAGAAATGTTGGAGTATGTGTGTGTGCACTTGACGTGCATTTTAAGCAAACAACGGCCTGACAGCAGCAGTGGCAGCCCTAATAGCACTAGCAACAGAAAAACGTCACAAAGAACAACGACAACAATAACAACAACAACGTGTATTCTTGCAAGAACAACAAACAACTTGCAGCGAAGTCATTGTCACTTGCAAGTAGAAACGTTCTAAGAGCTTACATGCCCAGTCGGAAATTTGGCAGGGTAATTCAAAATCAATGAATGATGTCATTGTTTTTTTGGCTGCTTTAAATAGAGGAGAACATTTTTAGTACTTCAGTTTTTAGCTTAATTACAAAAGAAAGTAAGATAAAATATGTAAGGAAAAGCTGAAATCGAAAAATTGCCATATTTCTTCATTTTATCAAAAAGTTAACAACATTTGTAATGGAAACTCAAAGATTACCGAACAATTAATTTATATTTCTTGCACTTGCCTTTAATAAGTAACTACATAAGTCCCTAAGCATATGAGCCATTTCTTAAGCTATATGAAATAAAGTTAAAATAGGCCGTATAAAGCTTAATAATATTTAGTAAAAGTCTCTTTCCTACTGCGCATTTATATGTTTATATACATGTATTTGAACAAGTGCATGTATGTGTGTGTGTGTTTATGGGTGCCTCAGCTGCTCCAGCTGCCTTTTTTACTTTTACTTTATACTTTTTCCTTTTTCTAATGTACTTTCCTACAACTCTTGTTGTTGCAAAGTGGCATCAGCATGAAGCGTAGCTAGTGCCGTCTTTAGCTATGACCTCGAGCTAGGCTCTAGACAGGCCATAAGCAGGATTTAGTTAGTTTAATAACGATATATAATTTAGATTAATATCTAAAGCTTGGCTGCGTAGTGTAGAATCAGTGCTCAAGCCCCTTTTAGTATCTGAATTATTTTTCGTATACCAACTTTGAGCTCTTTTACAAGCTGGAAAGTGCCAAAATTCTTTATAGTTTGAATTATGTAAGAAAACCGAATTTTTTCTGTAAAGTGTAGTGTATCAAAATAGAAAAATCTTTTTACAAATACTTCCTTTAATAATTCAAAATATATGATTTTTGGAAAGACACTTGAAAAGCTTACATTAATTAAATAGCAATCTCCTTTACTAAATAAGACATCAAAATATCTTTCAAAATTTTCATCATAAAAAAGCTTATCCGACAGACGTATAATATGAAATATTTACAAATCACATCCAGGT
The DNA here is from genome assembly GCA_963457695.1 of Neria commutata. Classification (NCBI taxonomy): domain Eukaryota; kingdom Metazoa; phylum Arthropoda; class Insecta; order Diptera; family Micropezidae; genus Neria; species Neria commutata. The sequence goes on from OY735246.1 coordinate 14,265,947, forward strand.
TGGCAACAATGACGCTTTGAACGCGTTTGACATAAACGAGAATCGTTAAAGTCTTCTACGAACTATAATTTGACTTATCAATGTTTTTTTAGGAATTTTAACAGCCTCTAAATAGAAAACATCGAATATCAGCTATTTTTTTATTTAGAAATGCAGTCGATGAGTATAAAGTTCACGAGAAAAATAAAGATAAATGAAGTGAATGTGCCATAAGTGAATATTGTAGCTGAAGGCCGGTAAGTATTAATGATTTCTTAAAGGCATTTAAAGTACATTTTTTATGAAGAAATTAAAATTGCTCGATATACTTTGTTGGTATATGAACCCGTATAAATCGTCTTATACTTAACCGATAAAAGCCAGTGCCTTAATTATTGACTGTTGACACATCTGGCCAAATAAAGCTGTTGCTTAAAAAATTTGTAAGTTTTCTTCGAGGAATCTGGTAAATGGGTTAAGGTTTCAACTTGTTCCACGAATAATAGCTTCATAGATTTTTTTGAAATTCTTGGCATTTGTAACAGAAAAAAATCTTCTTTTACACTTCAATAATTTTCCTATTTTTTGCTTATTTTGATCAAATTCAAATTTTCTGCCTACTTCTTGAAATTTTCTCGTAAATTTCTGTTATTTCAAATATTCAGAAACTATTTAATATAGAATAAATTTTGAAAATCAAAGCAATTAAAGATATAACTTTAACAAATTTTCTTTTAAAAAATGGCACTCCTAAATTGACAGGGCCCAGTTACACTGCACAGCTAAAGACGGCTCTGAGCGCAGAGGCTGCCACTCGGCGCAGGTGTGTTGCTGCAGATGGCAGCAGCAATTGTTGTAATCTTAAGCATGCTTGTAAAAAAAATTGGGTTAGCAGCATTTGTCGGCAGCAGCGGCAGACACTTGAGCCAAATGCTGTCAGCTGAGTGCCAAAAACAAAGAAAAGCAAATGAACAGAAAAGCGCAGAGAACTAAAAGCTAAAGGAATTGTTAAAGGAGCACAGAACAGAAACAAAATGGCAATGGCCGAAAGTAACAGTAACAGTTTTTTTTACTACATTCTAGAGTCGTTTAAATTTAGTACGTGTGTATGAGCAGTGAGCATTTCTATGAGCGCGTGTATGTGTGTGTGTGTGTGAGTGTGCGCATGTAGTTGTTAGCGCCAAGTGCACTGCATATAATTGCATTGTCGAGTCTTTGTTCATAGTAGTTGTTGTTGTTGCTGGCCACATGCTTGGAGCCAGCTTTCGCCACTGTTCCACCCCCTTTTGGCATGTGGCGCGTTTTATTTTAATTGCTTTTGTCAGAATAGTTTTTCATTTTAATTTTAAAGACTATTCAACAGTTTGCCTAGAAAAGTTCATGCTTTATGCAAATTGAGTGTAGCACTCTGAATGGAGTTGCCACTTGCTGGAAGTGCTGCTCATGGAGGAGGAGAGTTAGAGCTGGAACGTTATGCGTTGAATTTCTAATGCGCAAAATTAATTGTTCAAAAATGTGCTGCATACAAAAATCTGTATTGAAAGGAATTTCTATAGCACTAAATTAACATATAAATTGAGCACTAAGCAGCGACTGAGGAGCTGAGAATCTGAGCTGGAAAAATATTTAGAGATTTCTTGTAGTTGAGGCACTTGGCGTAGCTGATGGTAGATGTTCAAAACTCTGCTGATTTTTCAAGCTCTTAAAATTTTGCTCATGAAAAATTGCATGACATTTATTTCATGCGATGAATTTATGGCAAAGCTGTTGCACGTGTAGCAGCAAGCTAAAATTTTGCTTTGAAATATTTGCAAAATTTTAAACAAAATCGAGCTAAACAGAAACCAAAGCTAAGAAATTTTACCTTTTTAGCATGCTAGTTTTATAAAATTAACAATGAAGGTGTTTGTTTTGTTTTGCAATGTAAAAAAATTATAGTAAGGTATAGAAACATGCTCTTTTATTATAAAAATTTAAGCTTTGATTACGGTGGAAGTTGGCCCAAAGAGCCAAACATTTCTTCGGCATTGGCATCAGCTTCGGCCGAAACAGTTCACTTCAGTCGCACACTAATACATGCAATATGTGCATGTGCCTATATGTATTTGTAAAAATCTTAAACTTCTTGCCTAGTGTCAACTTTTTTATGCTCCAATTTTAAATTTTTGTGCTAACAAGCAAATTCGTTTTTTGTCATTATTTGCAGTTAGTTTTGCATATAACTCACACACACACACACACTCCTGCTTACAAATATACACAAAAGTCAAATATGAATTTAGAAAGTGACAAAAAGTTGCGCATACACACTCACACACACTCACAAACAAACTTTCGCTTTGACTGTCATACAAAATTTACAAGTGGAATAGAGAAAATATGTAAAAAAATTCAGCTTTGAAAGAGATGAAAATAAATGAAATCACAATTTGCTGGCAAAGCTTTGCTGTGTATGTGTGTGTGCTGGTGAGCGCTTAGCTTAGCACACACACTCATTCAAAAAAAAGATTGTGAAAAATATGTACTCTTTTTTTGTGTGTGAAAAGTGCTCGTGTTGCTTGTGAAAAATGATCTATTGCAAAATTGACATGACATTTTGATGGCTTGACTCACAGGCCAATTTCGTAATGCGAGACGTGCGCAGGACTCCGAACCTTTTTGCAGGCCATTTCAAGCATTTCAGGCATCCAGCACATGCTGCCACTGCTGCCATGGCTTTTCGATGTGGCTACGGGGAAATCAATCAAAGTAGCTGTGCTTTCGGGTTTTGAGTTCACATTCGGCAGTGGGATTTCCTTCTTTGACTGACTTTTTAATTTGTATTTTTTCGATTTTTTTGGTACTGAGAATTGCAAAATCGTGTTAATCAATTGAAAGGTCTCTGGCTAAGTGCCACAAAGCCTAGTATAAAATTTATGCCTTCATAAAAGTGACTTGAAATAGCAGTGTATTGCCGTCAGATGGCGGCACATTTCGCAATTGCTTTGTAAAGATGGCAGAAAAGGTTTCAATTTTTCATCAATATTTTGATGCTTTCTTTTATTTTTCAGACTTATTCAATATATCTACAATTCTATGACACCGCTTTCAATTTACTCTCTTATATGTATGGAAAGGGCTCCAGCTCGTCTTAGCTTTCTGTAATCTAATCTTAAATCAGAAATGATACTGATTAGAAGATAGTCTTTTAAAGCTATTAACTTTAGAGTCAGCGACACTGAAAGTTTTTTACATTAAGCTTACGCTTTTGTGTTTTTTTGCAAAAAATAATAAAATGAAAGTTCACATAAAAAATGGTGTAAATAGTTCCATAGTTTGAAGACTATGCCTTTACCTAGCACTTTTCTTCAAAGTTGAAGTCTGAAATCAGGCAACAGTTTTCTAAACGCATTATTTCTTTAAAGCTATACAATTTTTTGTTTGCTTTTATTAATTTTTTGATAAATCAAAATCGATAACAAAAATTAAAAACATTTGATATGTTGTTTCTCTTTGACTCGTTCTCTGCCCACTCGCTGTCAACTTTCTTCATAGAAAAAACCAAAAAGAAAAAGAAAATGTTTTGCACAAATTTCAAATAGCAAAGGCAAAACTTTGTTTGATAGTATTTATTTAAAATTTTTTCGGTTCCCCTTAAGTGCCATAGAGCTTGCCGCGAGCATGCAACAAAGCTAGTTCTTAAACTAAAAATTCTAAATTCGAAAAAAGAGAAATATGCATAAATTATGAAAAGAAATTTGGTGATATTTTTGCGACATGCAAAATATGAATGCGCCACAAAAACATGAAAAAATTTGCAAACAAATAACAATATGCAAAATGTTTGAGGCAGGCAAAACTAAAGGATTGCTCTAAATGCAAATAGCTACACAATAGAGCTTTGAATGTGTGTGTGTGTGTGCGCGGTTGGTTGCATGTGGCTGTGTGTATATATCGACAAAGGCTACTTTTTAGCTTCGTATGTGGTAGTGCCATTAGCATATCGCCTCTCTTGCAACATTCATCAAAGTTGAACCGCACACACACTCATACAAACACTCACACATACACAAACATGCAAAGCATTTAAATCGTCAGTTAGGGGCAACTGCACAAACGCAAAAGAAGAATAAAGCTTGTGGCCACTATTTTTCGTGTGGTAAATTGAATCGAAATGTTTTGGTTAGCTCATACACACACCCACCAGCATACCAACACACTTAACGTTGGCACACTGCTAAAAATTCAACTGTTAGGGAATTCACAGGCGATCGTATTTTGGCGTTGTCGAATACGACTTCGTATTTTATAATATTTTACGATAATTGTCAAAATTTGTCGTAGTTTCCCATAGAATTTTGAAATACAACAATAAAAATTTTTTTAATTGCAAAAAAGAGGAAGAAGAATAAGGAAGTTGATATCATTTTAATTTGAAAAAACCATTACAAAGTGTGTAAGTATATATAAAAATTTTTCGTTGTTTGTTTTAGTTTTCGCTTTCCAGCCGTCAGCTGATTTCTTTCTCAAATACAACTTGACTTACAACAACATGCTGCACTTTTGGGTTCCATCAAAGAAAACAAGAAGTTTGAAAAATAGTAAGCTCTCCGCCATCTACTAACCTACAAATACTATATTTCTTCACTTCGCTTTGCTATAAGCTAATTGCCATTGTCTGTCTTTCTTTCTTCGCATCAACAAAGTACAATTCCACAATAGACCTTTCAAGTCGCATTGGCTAGGATACTATATCCCTTCATCAAGTATAATCTACAAATGCAATGGGCATTAAAGCTGTAATGCTAGCAGGTTTGATGCACAGGCAAATCTTTGGGCAATCAAGAAGAAGAGAACAGGCAAATCTTTAAGGCATCTCAATTTCATTCCATTCAAATCTTTAAAATAGGCTTTTCAGCGCGTGATAACTCGGAGACAAGGAAGGGTTCGCTACTTCAAAAATAAATATTTCGAAAATAAATTACTTGCCAAACTAAAATGAACTTTTAAATTCTCGTTGCATATTTTAAAAATATTTTAGTAAGTTTGTTAGTCAAAAGAGATTAATTGATTACTTGGAATAGTTAACAAGCAAGTTAGTATTGGTATTGGTAGACGGCCCATTTTTAACTCACTAATTAATTCTCGTTACAAATTTTGTTGTTGTTTTACTTTTAATTAACTAATCAGTTGAAGTAACTAAATTTTGCTTTAGCAAAATCAACGCCTTTTGTTGAGTGTACTCTCATGCACATGCAACGTTGCAACAGCACAAAAAAAACCGATTTAAATTTCCAATGTTGTTTGCTTTTTGGCCATTTGTGAGCGTGTTGCTGTTGTTGTTGTTGTTTTTGTTATTTTTGCTGCTTTGCGGCTGCGGCAAGCAGCGATTGTATGGTCTCTATTTGCGTGCTAGCTTAAGTGTGTGTATGTGTGTGTGTGCACTGGCAGCTTATGCGATTGCCTTCGTGTGTTTGTGTGTCAGTTTGATGCAACAAAGCAATAAAATATTATTGGCATTTCAATTGTAGCAGCCGGGTACGTTGCATGCCATAAGCCGGCTGACTGCTTTCTTTCGCTTTGGCCCACAAGCTGCCGCTTTATCGACTGCCCCTTCCTATCCTTGCTGTGCCTTAAAACTTTATTTGTCTTATTGTTGTTGCACTGCACTGCCACAAACGAAAATTTCTAAAACAAATGCGCTGTATTCTCCGCGGCAGTTTGACAGTTTGCATTTTTAATGGGCATGCCATTTTAAAGTGACAGCTCATTTGACAATTTTTGATGGTGTGTTTTTCTTTTGAGCAAGTGTATTGGTGTGTGTGAGTGGAGCTATTCGTGTGTGAGCAAGTACATAAATCTTAATTGATCTCTATATAGCAACGATCTGCACGATTTTATACTAACTGATATTATTTTATATGAAACAAGTAAGGAAGTATCAGTCGGGTTTCACCGACAGAGTAATACCCTACACCATGTTCCCAAGTGGGGTGATAATTCACTGAAATTGTGGGTGCATTTGATTTACAACCTACATAGTGGGCGGACCACGCCCATTTTTGGCAGACTACAAGATATACCTAATAGGACTATACATGCCAAATATTGATGCTCTGACAGGTGTACACCAGATGTTATCGGCATATTTATTTTACTGCCCCCATGGTGGGCGGACCACGCCCATTTCTGGAGAATTAAAAGATATTCCTACCAGGAACGAAGTAACCAAATCTGGACTCTCTGGTGTATATATTATGGAAGAAAAGTTGTTTTTTTGTTTATCGCCTATATAGTGGGCGGACCACGCCCATTTTCTTGCATGGCATCTAAGACCTATATATCAACTTGGGAACAGAATTTCATTCATTTATATTCGTAACTAGTCAATTGGGAGCCATTTTATCGAAAAAATTTTGCCGGCTATATAGTGGGCGGACCACGCCCATTTTTTCGTATAACATATATGACCGCCCCCTTAACTTGAATACCAAGTATTATTCTTTTCAACGAGTAATTAGACAAATTACAGCAATTTAATCGCAAAAAACCCGAGGTAGTGGGACTTACAGACCCGTTGTGGGCGTGTCCTTCGGGTAATTTGAATAATTTTAACACTTTACCTAACCCGAGGTTCACTGTAACTTTATACCAAATTTGGTCCAAATCGAACAACTCCTTCTTTCTTTTTTTTGCATACACGCAGACAGACAGACAGACAGACAGACAGACGGACAGACGGACAGACGGACAACCGGAAATGAAAAGAGAAAGTGTTTCTGATCATTTCTATATACTTATGTCTATACCTAGGAAGGCTCCTTTAATGCGTTACAATTTTGGCACAAAGTTATTATACCCTATTACCATAGGTGTAGGGTATAACAAGTAAGGAAGTATCAGTCGGGTTTCACCGACAGAGTAATACCCTACACCATGTTCCCAAGTGGGGTGATAATTCACTGAAATTGTGGGTGCATTTGATTTACAACCTACATAGTGGGCGGACCACGCCCATTTTTAGCAGACTACAAGATATACCTAATAGGACTATACATGCCAAATATTGATGCTCTGGCGAGTGTACAACAGATGTTATCGGCATATTTATTTTACTGCCCCCATGGTGGGCGGACCACGCCCATTTCTGGAGAATTAAAAGATATTCCTACCAGGAACGAAGTAACCAAATCTGGACTCTCTCGTGTATATACTATGGAAGTTAAGAAGATTTTTTGTTTATCGCCTATATAGTGGGGGACCACGCCCATTTTCTTGTATGGCATCTAAGACCTATATATCAACTTGGGAACCGAATTTCATTCATTTATATTCGTAACTAGTCAATTGGTAACCATTTTACCGAAAAAATTTTGCCGGCTATATAGTGGGCGGATCACGCCCATTTTTTCCTGAGATATAGAAGACCTACCTCTTAACTTGAATACCAAGTATTAATCTTTTCCATGAGTAATTACACAAATTATAGCCATTTTACCGAAAAAAACCCGAGGTAGTGGGACTTACAGGCCCATTGTGGGCGTGTCCTTTAACCGATTTGACTAATTTTAACACTTTACCTAACCCGAGGTTCACTGTAACTGTGTACCAAATTTGGTCCAAATCGGACAACTCCTTCTTTCTTTTTTTTGCATACACGCAGACGGACAGACGGACAGACGGACAGACGGACAGACGGACAACCGGAAATGAAAAGAGAAAGTGTTTCTGATCATTTCTATATACTTATGTCTATACCTAGGAAGGCTCCTTTAATGCGTTACAATTTTGGCACAAAGTTATTATACCCTATTACCATAGGTGTAGGGTATAAAAATGTCAATCGGATTTAGAATATTTCTTTGCAGATGAAAAGTAATACAAGTTGTGTAAATCTTTACGCACACTATTACAGTAATAGCTTAGTTTATATCTTAAAATCTAGTATTTACAATGGATAATAGCTTAAATTTTAGTACAATAAGAGAGCAAGAAGATAACGCAATGACTAAATAAAACAGAAATACATAAGCTTAGAATCTAGTACAAATATCGATACTACTACTTTTTTTGAATTTATTCATCTTTACAAAAAAAAGAGGAACTCTTTAAACTTTCATACACTTCGAAGCAAACAAGTTTACTAATGAAGGGAAAGTTTAGGCCATAAGATAAATATGTTCTATAGTATTATGTCTTCTACTATGATTAAGATTCTTCTTCTTATTTGGTTAGCAACAAACCGTTGGCGGGTAGTAAGATTGTAGCTCACTTTTAAAAAAATGTCCTGGCATAAAATCCAAATTTTGAACAGTAGCAAAGTGGAGCGAGTTTAAAGAAATTCTCAGCCAGAACTTGGACGTGCTACTTCCACCCTATTTGAAGCTGCCTTTAAAATGATTTAACTGGAAAAATGTGGCTGACATTTTGTAGAATGAAAAGAAGGAGCAAACCAAAGCATAAATATGTGGAAAATGTGCGCACAGCGTCTGTTAGCCTTTGCAGCTGCTGAAAATGCCGCTAGAAAATGCCAAGTCACGCGTGTGGCATGTGGCATGTGGCACCTGTTGTAATAACGACTGTTTCAGAACGACTTGGCCTGGCCTTTTGCATACTCGTATGCTGTATAAACATGCTTTCTCCATATGTCTTTCATAAGTGTGTGTGAATGTGTGTGTGTATGTCTGTGGGCGAATACATATATAAAGCAAACTGAGTGCAACTCGTTAACTCAACAACTTGCCCCATAAACTATGCTGTCAATGGCAAACGGTGTCACCACGTAGAGTAATATTCCAACATTTATGCTGGCAGTGTCCTTTAAAAAAGGCTACCAAAACTATTACTCACACGAAACCAAACGTTTTCGGAAAATCTAAAAGTCAATGAACCTGCTAGCAACCACACGAGGAGGTCTTCCCTTCTTGCCTTCTGTTCCTTGCCAGGCAACGTGCTACTCACACAACTTCGGTGCCACTTCACCTTTTGCTGTCGTTCGCTATCCTTTTCGTCCCTTTTTTATTTGGAAGGTGTTTGTGTGGAGCGTTTTGCACTCAAGGCAAGCATTTCACTTAAATGTGAAAATAATGCGCTCCTTTGGCGGCGAATGATTCGAATTTGAGTGCCTGGCGTAGCATTTTTTGTTGTAAAAACTGCGCAAAATAAATTTTTCATAAATTTATGGCAATTTTTATTTTTGAATTTATTGTGCTCATAAATTATTTGCATGATTTTGATTCTTTTTGCGTCAATGTGTTGGTAGGAATTTTGCAGTGCTTGCTTTTTATGCGGCATCGTAAAGAAGTGGGGGGAATGGAAAGGACATTGATGGAGGTGTTCATAAGTAGCTTAGGTGGAGCGAATATAATTTTCATGCAGACAAATTCTAGCTGCTATATTAACAACGAAGAAGAAGCAGCATAAGCAATGGAAATGCAATAAATGAGGCAGCCGAATTAGCTAATAAACTGGAGCTGAAAAACGAGTAGAATATATACGAGTATATCGAGTTAATAGAAAATAGGCAAAGAAATGAAATAAAGCGAAAATGAAAAGCGAATTAAAGAGAAGAGGGATGAATTATATGTAATAAAAAGCAGATAGGTAATAGAGACATGAAAATAGATATCGTATGTATAAATTATGATAGAACAAGTTCAAGAAAAAGAGAAACTTTGCAAAGCTTTTAATGTTGAAAGTAACTGATTGGAAGGAGATTCGTTGGTGATAAAGAAATGGAAAAGGCAACAGTGATGAAAGTGCCACAATCAAAGGAGCGGGAAAGATGGAAATGGAGTAAGAGAGGAGAGAAGAAAGGATAGCAGTAAACAATTAAACTTTATGGAACGGAAGAGAGTATCAGAAAAAAGAAACAGTATAAATGAAAAGAAAGCAGAAAAGAAGAGAAGAGAGGAGAAGAGAAGAGAGAAGAAGAGAATACAGGAGAAGAAAAGAGAAAAAAAGAAAAGAAAAGGGAAGAGAAGAAAAAAAGAAAAGAAGAGAAAAGAAAATAAAAGAAAACTATTAGAAAATAAAGAGTAGAAAAGAGTGTTTAACGGAAATAAAGGAAAAGAAATAAAAAAAAGAAATGAAAGAAAAGAAGGAAAAAGTAAAAGGAAACAAAGAAATAAAGAGAAATTGTCGTAATATTTTGTGCTGAAAACATACTGAGAAATAAAGCATATGAAAAGAAAACTACAAATAGGATAGGAAAGAAAAGAAATTAAACGGAAATGAAGGAACAGAATTGGCATCTTTATTAAAACACTCAATCCGTTTTTCGTTCATTTGTTTGTCCACTTTGGAATCACTGACTTGTCTGGACTAGAAGATATTGCCAATACAACGCCAACACACAAATGCACTCGCATGCATGAATGCACACACACACACACAAGCAAATCGGCGGAAATGCTGCCAACAAATTTTGCTAACTTGCAGTGTATGCACTTCTCTTTGGAGATGAACAGGGGTACAGATGGGATGGGCAAGAGCATGAGAGCAGAGTGTCTGGATTGGGAAGGAAGCAGCAAATAGGATTTTATATGGCTATGCACGAACAGAGTCGAGCTAAATGTATTAAAAAAACTGCAAAGAAAATTTCGAAATGTTTTTGCCACGCAACGCTCAAAAAGTGCTGCCAACGGAAGTTGCTAGTTAGCTTTTGAAAAGTTTTTGCATCGAGTTTTCCATTGTGCAAAAAAGTACAAAAATTTGCAAAATTCCAACAAAAAATTTGCTGTGTTTTTCCTACTGTTGAAACACATACACAGCTGCACAAATACTAATGCACTGTGCCAGCTTTTGGCGTGTGGACTTGCCAACTATTCGAGGCGCCCCTTTTGAGTTTAACTATTTTCTGAATATTTTTCAAAAATATAACTGTTATTTTATATTAAATATTTTTAGCTAATTTACATAATAAAAATTCACTGCATAAACAGCAAGTATCTGCCATTATTTGATGTTCTTTTCTGAATACTTTACGAGCATTAGAATAATGTTCCTCATAAAAGCTAAGTTGAAAATATGCTGAAAAGCTTCAAAGCATCATAATTTTTGAACGTAAATAATCAGCTGTTAAAATTTTTGAAGCTAATAGTTTACGAGCAGCTGCTATGTTTTCAAGCGCGAAACAGCTGAGCAAATTTATAAAAGTTTATGCTTTTAAAATAGTTTTTTGAGTATTCTATTTTTATTCGAAACTTGTTTCTAGTCAGCGCGAAATTTTCATGCTCATATTTCCTTGTGTCCTTGTTCAGACATTTATTTGGCGCTCCTTTTCCACTTGCATGTAAGTTTTTCGAAAAGCAGTGCACAATTTTATCACTTTTATATATGCATTTTCCTTATTGTGTAACCAAATCTGTTATATTTTAAATTACAAATTTGACGGGCTTTTAGAAAAGACTTTACATAAAAAACATGCAATTTCGCATATATTCATTATTATTTATTGATGGCAAAGAGTTTGAAGTTATATAAAAATTCCTTTGAAAATAGCAAAAGTTAGCAAAAGAGCACAGAAATTACAGGTTCTGCTAGATTAGCATTTTTGACAAAAATTTCTTTAAATATAACTGCTTGACTGTCGTGCGCCTTGAATTAGAGGCCCCAATCCAGCGCCCAAGTAGGCTCCTAAAAATGAAGGCGGCACTTTTTGAATGCCACCGCTTTACGCTGCGTGTTTTTGCATGCCCCTGTGTATGTGTGTGTGTGTGCTTGTGTGCGTGTATGCATGCAGGTAAATCGGATTAGTGCTGCACAAGCGACTGATTTTTGTCGAGTTCATTATATGTGAACAAATTCAAAGGCTTAAAGGCAGCAGAAATCGACTAAAACGAATTGCGCAAAAAAGTGCATATTTAGCAAAAGTTACGAATTTACGAATTTTACAGCAAAAGCGGCGAATGCGCGCGTATTCGCAATTGTGTCACAGTTTTGTGGCATTGCGGAAAATTCAATTAAAAATGAAACGAAAAAATCCAAAAAAAAAAGAAATTGCGAACGATTTAAGTTGCCAAGCGCTTAAAAAATGTACGAGTGTTTAATTTCTACGGCTTTTGCTTTGGCTTTGCGTTTGTCTGGCTTTACTGCTGCTCTTTGTTTTGGTCGCTGCGCCTCTGTCCTTTGTGGTGGCACGCAATATGCTTAAAAGCTTTAGCTGTTGCACACAAAGCGGCTGCCCGTGCCACAAATCAATGCAGCTGCTCTGCCTCTCTGCTTCTCTGCTGCTCTGCTCGACTGGTTCACTTTTTGTCTGTTCTCCTGCTGGCATTTGTTTCGCTTTTTTCGCTTTCTTCGCTTTCTTGGCTTTCTTCTGGTTTGTCGTCGGCGTCCTCGTCGTCGTCCTCGTCGTCGTCCTCGTCGTCGCTGCTATTGTTTTCATTGTCTTCAGTGCACTTCAATGAACCCCCGCCACACAAAAGTTTACATTTTGCTGATTATTGTATTAGCAACAAATGCAGTCTGCACTCACACATACTCGCACGGAAGACCTGCACACACGCGCATGCCCTGCTGGAAAATTTCGCATAGCTTATGCCATCATAACTGAGCTTTTAGGTGCGCATACATTTCCTAGCGGCGCATATGTCCACCATGGGCAAGAAGAGGATGTGTCCAATTTCTAAATGAAGAAACAGCTGAACACATCCAGCGTCACTGTTGATGGGCTTAGTAAGGACAAAACTCGTTACCTAGGTAATACCTAAAACCGCAGAATATTTGCGAACAGCTCACCAAAGGAAATTGTTTCATATATCTCGAAGCTGCGCAGGATAAGAATCTGTAAAAAGATATATAAGATCTACAATAGGCCTTTCAGATCGCGCTGGCTATTATTTTTTTAATGGTTGGCTTTTGTACTCTGTATCTCACTTTCTACTAAAAAGCCTTAGAAAGATAAGATTTCGTACTAAAGAATTTTCTAAAACGATTTTGTGATTGCTTGACTCAGTTTTGTTTGAGCACGCATCAAAAATGGACTTCAGAATAAAATGCCTAATTTTACAGTTTTTCTTCGATAAAAACTTTGAGCTTAACTTTTGTTAGATTCAACAGGATACGGCAAATGCTGAAGCTGTATCCTGTCAAAGGTAAGCCATTCTGGTTTCATAAAAAATCAGCAGGTACTGCTCCAATCCCTTCGTCGTAGCCATCAGCAAGAAAACCTGACGCTACTTATAAACTTATACACAAATTCTTTAGATTTTTCTCTTACAAAAATGTGTTTAAGGACCTGTTAAGAAGGCTTATTATATTAGTATTGAATTGTTGGAATTGTTTCAAGTTTTACTATTCCTTTAAGTCTGTGTATGAATTCTTCATTAATTCTAGGCTTTATAAATAAATAAGTAAGTAAATAACTCACAGATGTAGCTGATTTTTAAACTAAATTAACATCAAATTAATATTGCTGTTTGAAGAAGCTGCAAATTCTGCAGTACTATATTTTTGATGCCATTTTAAAGTATATTTATATGCACATTTCAGCTTTAGAAATCAAATGTTAATGTTAGCTTTTCTACAGTTTCAACAGAATTGAGATTTTCCTAATGGGTTGAAGCATTGCCTTTCTTTCTTGCATGCAGCTCTATATTGCTGCAGTGCTTCTTGAGCCTGCAGTCCTTCCAGTGGCACAGCAGTCAAATCACTTGTTTGATTTCATCTTAGCACAGCTGCCTTTGTTCTGCTGTTTTGCCTGCTTTTAGCTGTATTTTCTCTTACTTTCCGGAAAATCGCAGGTACGCTCTTGTTTACATTGCCTTGAAAGGCTGCAGGATAACGGCAAATGAGTTGAAAAGCAGCATACAAGACGTAGTGCAAAGTGAGCTGATGAAATTGAAGCAGCACTATTGAGACACTTAACGAAGCATGCAACTTCACTTTTTGTGTGCAGACAAAGACGTGCTTTTCCTTTTCTACGACATTTCTAGGCAAACAAATGATGTAAAGAAAAGCGGGCGCACATGTCGTATGAGTGACAATGCCATGCTCAAAGTTGTATTGATGCCACTATATGTGGCATAATGGCGCAGCAGCATAATGTCGATTGCCAAATGCGTATTGAAATGTTATATTGCTTTCATTATTTTCTTGCTTTTATTGGGTGTAAGAGGAAGATGCCTTGGCAGCAGCAAGCCGACTTTGACTGTTGCTTTCTTCGAGTAATTGCAAAAATAATGACATTGCATGTCAATTAGATTTATAAAAAATTTGCAAATGTCTCTGCTCGTATGTGCTCACTTTGATAAAATGCTAAGAAAATATGTTGTCAAAGTATCAATTAAATTAATATCTTGCATCTGAATACAAAGCTTCACATACGTTTTGTTGTTGCTCTGAGCGAATTGCAGTGACATTACAAATACGAGTGCTTTTTTAAGCTTTGCCAGACACGCGAATATTAATTTTCAAAATGTGCTTTATAACTCAAACACGTTTTTCATAAACTTCCATGATGCTCATGAAAGATTTGCCTTGATATGGAAAAATATGAGCACAATGGTTATAATTATTATTCTTAAAAATCTTTGCTAATTATAAATTTTCACCAACTATTTGAACGAAGAGATGCTCTTAGTAGCAAAAATGTTCGACGTACCTACCTGCAAATACTGTGGAAGCATACGTTCGGAGTACAAGTCAAACAGACCAATAACTATAGTTGGAGCGCAAGCGGCCGGGGCGCAAACTTGACGCCTGTCGGGGCTGCAGGTGAGGCTTTGGAGTTTGGCAAATGAAAGCACGGAATTTCAATGGCTTTATGTGCACTTTCTCTTGGCTTTTATTCTCACACTTATGTTAGATTAAACAAACGTGGCGAATTGATGGGAGGTTGAGGACAAACTTTTCTTCCTTCTGTTTAATTTTCGGGTTATTGTGGCATATACGCGGGATTAAACTTAACCTTTTTCGAGTTTCTAAAATAACTAAATACACTTCGAAGGGGGATCCAACATCAGACCCCAGCTTCAGTCTTTATCTTTTATTATTTTCAGTAAAATTTTGTTAAGGACTGGAATAGAGCTCAACCATAATTTACTTATTGAATTTTAAAAAGGATTTCAATGAAATGCAGTTGTCAAATGCCAAAAGCTGAAAAAGGAAAAAGCGAGTTTAGTGGAAAATTTAATAATTCAAGCAGAAAATGCATAATTTACAACTAGTTTCATTTGCAGTGCATATTTCTTTTGGTCTTGATATAAATGTACAATAATTCAACGGCAGGCCAACACGTCGTATGCGCAATATGCAAAATGCAGACAATAATATGTCCCGCTCACCCCCTCACAGAACCAACAAAACAACACACAAAAGCAAAGTGCATAAAATATGTGAGAGCAAACGAAGCGGAAAGCAATGCTGCCGACTGCAATCGAATGCAATGCGAGAAGCAATGAAGTGCAAGAAGTGCATATTGTCAGCTGCAGCAGAAGCGTTGGCAGCGGCGTCGACAGTGGCGCCGGCGGTGCCGTAATGCGCGAAGAAGAGGGCAGCGCACGAGGTTGAATGCTACTTAAATTGCGACGGTCTGGCAGCGATAAGAATCTTAGAAGATGGTATGCACACACACACACACACACACACACACACACACACACACACACACACACATACACTTACACACAAGTAAAATCTAAATTATTTTCAAAATTCTGATTTTTCTTGTATTACTTTCCAGCAGAGTTGCGCAGTGTTGCCTGACTTTCCTTCCAGTGCTTTGCTGAATATTATTTTTTCCATGAGAAAAGTATCAATTGCTAGAAAGGGCGTGTGTGGATCGCTGGCAAAGTACGCCGCGATGCAATTTTTCACAGTTGTGAGGTGAATAAAATTCCACTGACCACAAGCCTTGCAATGTTTGACAACAGAAACAAGATTGATTTACTTCAATTTTCCGTATGCTGCTTGTATTTAGTTTTCTGGTGAAAAGTGTTGGCGTTTATTATAAGCTTTTTTACACATTTGTTTTAAAATTTTTCTATAATTGGCGAAAGACTAAAATTTCAATGACTTCAAAATATTATATATGCCGTCGAATAAGCCTAAAACTTCGCTAGCTATATTAATTGAAATTCAAAATGATATTTCAAAACGAACAGAAGAAAATGTTAATTAAGTTTAAAGCTCCCAAAAACCAAACTCTATAAGCAAAACTTTTAAAAAATATGAAAATTCGAGGCTTTCTATGTGCCAGAATACTGATGACAATGATCGAATCGCTTGAAAGAGAGACAGGGGCGTGTTGTTTTGAGAGATTACGAATGTCATTAGGGGTGTGTTGTGCTGAGTTGTTATTGGCTGTTGCTATTGGTTGTATTAATACTTGTTTAGAATTGAATAAATGAATCATAAGACACTACAGCTTATTTTAACATCAAGCAATGAAGAGGGTGAGAGAGAGGGTGACAGAGGGGGTAGTGAGAGAGAGAGATAACAGAGCCACAGTAAGCACGTGTAAATGATTCGACAGCCGATTGCTCACTGTGTTTATATATAATCGTACTCAGATATTAAGAGCAACTCAAACGTATTGAAATAATTTGTATTTTCTAGATTTTTTAAAGACATGTCGCCGAAATTGTCGAGATACAAATCGTTAACATGCTCATGGCATAGTCATTGTCGACAACAACTTTTTTCTTCGACTATATTAAATTGACTAAGGAAGTGTGGAGCTTCCAACGCCCTTCTTCCAGCGGCTTTGTTTGCTCTGCAGCTGTCGTTTGCCCGCCAGTCGTCGGGCTGTGCGCTGTGCCGCAGTGGCAAGTTTTGAGCAATTGTTCTGCGTTTTGTTTTTGATGTCTTGCTTTGGCAATTTTTCTTCGCTTTCGCGCACTGCTTCCCCTTTTCGCGTAGCAATCCACCAAGCTTTTGTGCGCTGACATTCCTTGGCAGATTTGCCAAATCACATTTCCGGCATGCCTCTGTGCTGCTGCCGTTGGTTGCTGCTGCTGCTGCTGCTTCTTCTTCTTCCTCTTGTTTGTCGCTGCTTCCACGCTGTGCCTGAAGTTCACAATTTCCTTAAGCGCTCCACGTGCGCCGCAAAGCAGCAACAACTGAGCCGGGCCAAGGCTTCTGTAGCAGCCCAACCACAAGAAGAAAAAAATGTTTTCAGTGAATTTTATAAGAAAAAAATATTTGTAAGCGTCTAAGCAAGTAAGAAAATTACATTATTGAGTTGAGCCGAAGCGATTCAGCGACATGCTGCTGTGCGCTAGCATACAGAGGCGTTTTAAACTGCTTTGGCAACACTGGGCTTAATCGATTTTCGGGCTCTTTTTCAAGCAAAATGTTTGATATGCTATATTTCTTTCCTTTTTTTCTGAAATTATTATTTGTTATATTTTGCTCGAAAAAAGTACATTTAGTAATCGCAATAAAAATAAGAAAACACTTTCGGGCTCTTTGTAAACCAAAATGTTTTGAAATTAAAAGGGTATAATTTTCTTCTTTTCTACTAAAATTATTATTATTATTATTATTACGTATTATTTTTATTGTAATGTAATTTTATGTAAAAAATGATATTTCAAATTTTATTTAGAACTACAATCACTAACAGAATAAATATAATTATGTTATGAACAAAACGGAGAATCTGCATAGTCCCAATACGGTCTGATAAATTTTTTTAGGCATATGAAAACATAGACTAATTTTTTTATAATTTTGCATACTTTTTCTCAGTACCCTCAGTAAAATTTTTGTCAACTCTTCGCCTTTGCTAGCACTAGAGAGTCTATGGCTGTCTGGCTGCTTTAGGGGCGCTAATAGTATATCATTTCGGCAGTTGCCAAAGACGGCACTGTGCAAAGGTGGAAGACCAGCGTGTGCAGCACGACTGTCTGTTTTGCAGATACACTTCAAGGCAGCCCAGCCGCCCGTCCACCCGCCTGCCCCTGCCAGGCCATGCCTGCAAGGAAATGTTATCTTTGGTGGAATGTCATGCTCGACGTTGTTTTTGTCTGGGGGAAAACAAATACTGTCGGGTATATGAGTGTCCTTTAAACTTATGAGTAACTCTGTGTGTGGGTGCATGTGCATGAGTCAGTGTGTGTGTGTGTGTAGAAGCCGCTGAAGTCACATAAGTTGGCAATTTCATATTTTATTACACACTCGCAAGCACATGCATGCATGCATGCACATGCACACTACAACACACCCGCACACACACACATGCACTCATGCTTATGCATGTGTATGTGTGCGCTTTGTGGCAGTGGCATGTAAGATGCCGCTGCGGCGAAGCTGCCATCAAGCTTGCCAGCCTGCCTGCTCCTGTGTATCTGCAGGAAATGAGCGCATGTAGTGGTGGCTGTGCCAACAACAACAACAACAACAAAGATGACGAGAACAACAACAACAAAGACGCGGCATAAAACTGACAGTACGCGCGTGTAGCCTGAGGGGCGTAGCACTTGCACTGCATGCTGCCGCTCCGCTCCATACCGTACCTTCCCTCCCCTCTCCGCCGCCACAAAATACGCTTGACAACCTTATTTAAGGGCATTTTCGCTCAAGAAAATGTTTATTTGCCCTTTTTGCTTTTCATCTTCATTCTATGCCGCCATTCCATTCCTTGTGTGTGCTTCCTTTATGCATATGCATGCATGCATATTTATTTATAGACATGTGTGTATGTGTGTGTGTGCGTGTTCTGTATTCGCTTGCAGATTTGAGCAGATTTTAATTTAATTTCGCGTTTGTGGTTTCGCAGCGGAATTATGCCTTATTTGTTATTTATACTCACATTTATTTGAATAAAATTATTGGGGTGGAATTTTATGCATGTGTAAAATTTTAAGCACAAATTTTTGTGCCACAATTTGAAGCTAATATTTTCTGGAATTCACTTTTTTTATTAATATTATTACAATAATATTTTGAAATATAATATAGTAGGAGGAGCGCTTCAGATAGCTCTGCTGTTAATAGAATGCAAAGATAAACTTTCTAGAACATGTTAAGGTTGTTACCCGGTAACGGTTGTTTTGGTCAATCAAGAAGAAGAAGTCGAAGTGCTTTTCAAGTGTAAAATATGAGAGTTGGTAGTTGAGTCTTCGACCAAGTAGAATGATTTTAAATCATTCAACCTAATGTATCCTCAATTTTCTCATTTATCTTTTAGACAAAAACTTGCCGTAAGATACAGCGTAGCACAATTAATTGAGCACTTTGTTTTCTACATAATTAAACCATTTTCTTCTTTACATGCATTTTTCATTTGCATTGTGTCAAAATGCCAGGCATTCAAATTGAATGGCAGACAACAATAAAGCGACTAGAACTAACTTCAGGAAAAGTAATGAATATACATAGCATAGAGCTAACAACAATAAGAAAGAGTTAAGAATGATGAAGCACAACAATTACAACAACTACAACAAAAAACTGCAACAATCGCTACCGCTAACAAGCAAAAAAGCAACAAAACAACAAAGCAGAGGAAGCGCATAGAAGAATAATTAAAACTTGTAAGCAAGCAAAGCAAAAATATGCGCTGATATGCGAGCGTGCCTGTGCATGTGTACGTGAAGTGGAAATTATGCATGTATGCGTGAGCATTGTTAGCGCGTTTACAGCTGGCGAGTGGTGGTACTGCTGGTAGCAGCCACCGAAGCAGGTGAAAGCAGCTCAGGCAAGATTTTGCTATTGTTCGCTCGCGATGATCTTCACGAGAATGACGCAGCGCCCCGCCAGAGCCACTCAATGTGGGCGGAAAACGCGCAGATTGGCGCTTGTGCTGTGGCATAGCAAGCAGCCATATTGCATAACTCAAACTGAAATGATTTTCAAGGTAGGAAATCTCGAAAGCAAAATGGAAATATGCTGGCAAGCGCACGTAAAGCTGATAAAAGCTTTCAAGTATGAATTGCAAAAAGAAGTGAGGCAACAAAAGTAATAGCAACAAAAAACAGAATGCATTAAAAAAGAAATGCTGAAAAAAGCAGTCCTTGGGGCTTTCTCGGTTAAATTTTGCATGACATATGAGTAACAATAAATTTGTAATGTTACAATTTAAGTGAAAAATTCTGATGTGCCGCTGTCTGTGTGTGTGTTTGTGTATGTGCATTATATTAGCATGTATGCATGTGAGTAGGCAGCTAGCTGCGAGGGAGGGCAAATGTCTTCCCTACTGAAGCTTCGATAGTATAAATGCGCAATAAATCTAAAACTAACACTAAACTAACTGAATAAAAATAGAATTTTCGGTAAAAAGCTTGCGCCAAACTTTTTTGGAGTGATAAGAAATTTCAAGAGACGATTGTAAAATAAGATTTAAAATGCTCTCCAACATATTTCTAGAAAAATATAAAAATTTTGCTGCTGATAATTTTTTACCATGTAAACTACATTAATGAGAAATATAAAGTACTAAAATTTATGGAGCTTCATATTGATTTAAAATCACAGCTAATGTTATGGGGATTTTTCTTTTTTTAACTTTCTTACTTACTAATAAGGCATCATAATTCGTTGCAGATACTTTATGTACTAAGGCTGTACAAAGCCCTTCTTGATGTACTAGTTCTCTCTAGGCGCATATTCAACAGCATACTATTTAAGAATTTTGTGAGTAAAATATCCAATTTTTTTACATTAAAATTTCCCGATTCAAAGCACGTTTCAAAATTGTCTGCGGAAAATATGATCCATTTTTCTATTGAAATTTTGTTTTATAAATAAAGCAAAACTACCAATTTTCTAAACTAAAGCTGTATGCATAAATGGTCGTTACTCTTATTCCAACTTTTTAATTCACAAAGATTGCACTAAAAGATTGGTTGGGCTCCCTTTTGGTGAAATCCTGCGTACGCCCTCCCACGCATGTAGGCGTACAATTTAAACTTTGCATGCAGCAGGGTAATTTTTATTTATGACATTTCAAATTAAATTGAATGTGCTCTAAATTGTTGTTGTTGCTGTGCTTGTTGTTGTTGTTGCTTTCATAATTGTTGGCATTGTTATTGCTGCTTGTTGGCATGCATGATAATAACAGTAATTTTAATAGCACATGCGAGCATTTACAATTTACCACACACGCACACTTACAGCTCAATCGCCTGCCGCACACATACACACACACACGCACGCACAACAGTTGTAATTGTTATTTGCCAGTTGAATTTTTAATTAAACATTAAAAATAAGCATAAAATATGAATTCAAATTTATTTACGCATCTTTATTGTATGCGCTTATGAGTGTGTGCGTGTGTGTGTGTGCTTATGTGTATGCACTCAAATTTTCCACTCAAACACAATATATGCAATTTGTATGCTCTTTAAATAGGGCCAGATCTTCAGAGTGTTACAAATACAAGTGAAAGTGACTTTTTATAAATTTTGTCGCAATTAAACAAAATTGTTTGTACCGAAATAGAAAAGACAGGCAGCCTATGTCAGAAATGTCAGTTAAAGAAGTTATATTCCAGCAAAATATATTGACAGTGAACACTTCGCTATTGTTCGGAGATGGCTCAGAGTGTGCCTCGGGGAACAATAGGAGCAGTGTGGTTAATTTGGAAGCGCTATCGTGAGAGTGGATTTCTCGGCAGCAGAAGATTTGACAAAATCCATAAAAATAGCAAAAAGAAAAAGGAAAGAGGCGGCAGTTCGTTTTCGAATTGAAGAAGATATTTTATTGTGCTTGAAAAGAGCTTAACATTATGGATGATTTTGTGCAGGCTGGTGGAGAGTGATCTTCAACGAGCAGCGAGTCCTCATATCTTGTAGAACAATTGTCCTGACCTATACATGAACCTTACAACTGAAATTAATTCCTAATGGATTTAGCATCAGCTGTTTGATTTCTAGTTTTTTAATGCTTATTTTCGACATGTAAATATATAAAATCAATTAAATTTGAGGGCAAATTCGTGCTTCCAAACAAACGTATAAGCAAACAACTCTATAAAATAACAACGTTAAATTCTGTTGCTGGAGGGAAGTTAAATCTTTAACAAGTTAAATATAAATATATAACATTTTTATGAAAAATCAAGCAAAATATTTTATTATTGATGAACTATCTTTAATACCTTTAAGGTCCAAAAAGCCGAACTAGGTTCAACGAAATTCAGTGGCAACAAAATCAAGCAAGAATGTCTTTGATATGGAAGACCTCATTTTATGTTGCTGCTTAGTGTTAACATAAATGATCTTTAATTGTTTAAAAAACGAATTTTTAATAAAACTATATGCATCGCTTGTAGGCATATGTATACTTACTATAGTTACCAACAGCAGTCCACGAAAATATGCGATTGTTCTAGTTGTTGCTTGCAAATGTGCTGCCTTAAAGACACTTCTTCTTCTTCTTTCTCTTTCAAGTTTTTTTCGAGAAAAATTTCAAAATATATGTGGCTTCAAAAAAATGCAAGCGATCGTATTAACATTTTAATGCAAAAGCTCTTTTATCTACAACAAAATTTCATATGACAACAACTGGAAAGTTTTCTTTGCGCCACTTTGGCTTTGATTTGTTGTAGTCTTTGAATTTTTTTGACTGAAAAGTTTGGATTGAGTGCTTTTAATTTGCATCACTGCTCGCTTAAGTGCTGTCATACACTGGCATGCACACTGATAAACTTATATGTGTGCTGGTCTGAGTGTGGTGTGCAGCTTGCTATTTTATTTCATTTTATTTCCTTGTATTTTTCCATTTTGAGCGCAACTTCAACAAATTTTTTGATATATGACATGCCAAAAATATGCGCATACAATATATGAATACGTGTGTGTGTGTGTGTGTGTGTGTGTGTGCTTATGCGTTGTAGTAACCCGTAAAATTTTCATGCTTTTTTATAAGCTTTATATTAGGTTCACATCCGGTATGTATGTCGTCAAATCTAGTAATCAATTTTTCACCCACTTCCCGACTACTTAGAGATCTGAAACTTTGCATACATGCCTAATCTAGAGCCCAATACATGAATCAATAAATTTTATGGGCGTAGGATAAGGGGCGTGGCACTTTTTTATAAACTCCAGATTTGTGTATAACTTAAGAACTACACATCACACATCAATGAAACTCGGTAGGAACTTACTACATATCCCTATCCTTCTACTGAGAAAATAAGGGGAGCACTGGATAAGGGGGCGTGGCACCCCCCATACAAACAAAATTTTTGATCTCGATTAGCTTTGGAAATAAATGTCGTGCAGCATTGAAATTTCGTATGCAGTCGCCTCTTGGATGTGTTGTCCCACTGGTAAAATTTTATGGGCGTAGGATGAAAGGGCGTGGCACCCCCCATACAAACAAAATTTTTGATCTCGATTAGCTTTGGAACTAAAGGCCGTGCAGCATTGAAATTTCGTATGCAGTCGCCTCTTGGATGTGTTGTCCCACTGGTAAAATTTTATGGGCGTAGGATGAGGGGGCGTGGCACCCCCCATACAAACAAAATTTTTGATCTCGATTAGCTTTGGAACTAAAGGTCGTGCAGCATTGAAATTTCGTATGCAGTCGCCTCTTGGATGTGTTGTCCCACTGGTAAAATTTTATGGGCGTAGGATGAGGGGGCGTGGCACCCTCCATACAAACAAAATTTTTGATCTCGATTAGCTTTGGAACTAAAGGTCGTGCAGTATTGAAATTTCGTATGCAGTCGCCTCTTGGATGTGTTGTCCCACTGGTAAAATTTTATGGGCGTAGGATAAGGGGGCGTGGCACCCCCCATACAAACAAAATTTTTGATCTCGATTAGCTTTGGAACTAAAGGTCGTGCAGCATTGAAATTTCGTATGCAGTCGCCTCTTGGATGTGTCGTCCCACTGGTAACATTTTATGGGCGTAGGATAAGGGGCGTGTGTATAACTTTAGAACTACAAATCACACATCAATGAAACTCGGTAGGAACTTACTACATATCCATATCCTTCTACTGAGAAAATAAGGCGGGCACTGGATAAGGGGGCGTGGCACCGCCCATACAAACAAAATCGTTTATATAGAATAGCTTTGGAACTAAAGGTCGTGCAGCATTGAAATTTCGTATGCAGTCGCCTCTTGGATGTGTCGTTCCACTGGAAAAATTTATGGGCGTAGGACAAGGGGCGTGGCACTTTTCAAGCAACTACACACTTGGGCTTCAGTTTATAATTATAGGTACACCACACATCAATGAAAAACGATAGGAACTTACTTGCCGCGCCCTGCTGGCAAAATAGCAACAACTCACCGCGTCACAAATATGCCACGAATATTAGGGTCGATCACTGCCGTATTATTTGTTAAATTGAGGATATGACGATAGGAGACACTGTGAATACCCTAAATATTGTGTACTGCTCTGCAAGTTTTAAATTCTTTTTGTGAAAAATTTCAGAGCTCTAAAATTGAATTTATGGAAGACTAAAAAGTAGAAAATAAAATTATATAAAAAAAAACTTTTTAAAAATAAGCTTTAATTTATTTAATGTACTAAAAAGTAGAAAATAAATGGTTTTTAAGTCACCTGTATCTTACTATCCATAAAAGCTTGTGCGCTCAATATCCATATTCAAAATATCTTTCATTACTAGAATCTATTTGCAAAAACTTATTTAAATAAAATATTGTGGTAACTGTTTGACAAATATTGAACACATGAGCGCCCCAAGCTTTTATGGATAGTAAGATACAGGTGACTTAAAAACCATTTATTTTCTACTTTTTAGTACATTAAATAAATTAAAGCTTATTTTTAAAAAGTTTTTTTTTATATAATTTTATTGTATGACTGCAGTTGTTGTTATGAGCATAGTTGTTGTAGTTGCCGTTCAATAGTAGCGCTGATCTTCTCAACTGGAAACTTCAAGATTATGAAATTATTTGCTTATGCACGCCTGTGAATCCTTAGTCCTTTACTGCAGCCAACAAAGGAAATGTGAGTGCATGTAAAGTTTAAGATCCTCAGACATAAATTTGCATAAAATTTTTTTTAAAGAAGTTTAATTTGAGTTATATGCATTTTGTTTTCAGTTACAGAACACTTTATAAGATAAGTCAATTGATTCATATAATCATGGTTAATTGGAATTATAGAGATAATTTGGATTTCAGTTTCTTTTTGAAATTTTTACAATTTAATTTTTAATCGTGCTAAGTTGTTACTTTTTTCACTGACGTTACTCTCATCTAGGATATAATTTAAAGTTGGAGTACTTTGGTATATAATTGAAGTACTTCTACAATACTTGCTGTTTAGTTTAGTGCATAGATACAATAGTATTTTTATATGCCTAAAGTAATTCAACTCAAAATCCTATTTGGCGATCATCTTTGAAAAGAAAAACCACTGAACATGCAAAGCTTCTCCCTCTCAGCGCAGCGAGCAATTTATGGGCATAAACTTTTCGAAAATGCTTTTTCTCTTAAAACAAATTTTTGCACTTCATCATAAATCAGTGAACGCAGTAGAACTATTTACGCACACATAAGCACTGCAGTAAAGTCCAGCGCTGTTATGGCCCGAAAAACGCTCTTGACCAACTTTTGGATGCAAAATAAATGCAATTTTCTTTTTTAATTTCAAGCTGTTGTTTATATTTTGCGATGTTGATGCTGACAAAAATAGTTAAAAGGTTTGTGGTGTGAAGGGGTGGAGGGGAGGGGGGTGGCAGCGCATGTGTTGCGGTTGAGTTGAGTTATCCAAAGTGAAGCAGATTGCAGCGCTACAAAATGAAACAGGAAACCGCAGTAAAGTCCAATGCCAGCAGCACAAAGAACGCAAAATGCCAAAATACATTCACACATACACACACATATATAAAAGTGGGAACCAGGCAACCGCAACAAAATAGAGCTTTTGCATACTTTTGTGCAAATATAAACATACATTTTTTGCTTTTTTGTTGTTGTTAGAACTAGATTTTCATAGCCATGCTGTTTCTTGCCTGCTGCCCCTTCAACCTAACCTAACAGCTCTCCACCGCACCTTTTATTAAATCTGTGCAAAATGCAGGGCCGCAATATTTGAAAATTTGTGAGTTATTTCATTTAAAATCAGTTTCATTAGACTCATTTCCACTGCTTCCGTTTGGAATCCATACAGAATCGGCTGCAATGAGAGCACCGCGGGACAGATATGGAAACTTATTGTTTACACGATATGATTTGGAAGTATATTTTGGGTTAGGAAAAAGATAAGCGGCATTGTTCTGTTTGCTTGACTCTAAAAAGTTATAACGTTAGCTGCATCTGGCAACTCTTTTTTTGCTTAACAGAAGGCAAATCAGCTGATTATTTGTAAAAAGTGTATTGAAGTTTCTGCGTCGATTATGAGAAAGGAAACGAGATGGCATAGGCGTGTGAAAAGATTTGTACTGTTTATGGTGAAGTTACTCTATACCAATCAACTGCCGGGAAATAGTTTACTAGTTTTTGTTCCGAAAATTTTTAAGTGAAAGATGCTCCTCGCTCTGGTGGACCCATCACCAAAAAAGTTGATGAAATTATGGATAAAGTTTAATAAGAGAGTTATGTGAGCAGTCGCGGCATCGCTAGAAAACTGCAGATCGAAAAATGTCTCGATTTCGTTTCACCAGCGAACAGCAGATGGAAATTCGGTCCACTACATTTTTTTCATTTTGTTCATGAGGCACTTAAGTTTTGAAGCATCTACCTGACATTCTAGCGCCAAATTACCATTTGTTCGGATCCCTCCCTCTTTTGCTGAGAGATAATTAGATAAACAAATTTTTCAAAGATAAAATCCAGGGGTTCTATTATAAAAGAATAATGATTCTAGCTGATAAATTACAAAAGTTAGTTGAAGAGAATGGACAATATGTGGATTAATAAGGTATTTTTTGAATGCAAGAAAAATATTCTTACTTACAAACGGTGGCTATATTTCATCAAACGAATATAATATTAAAAGTGTTGCTAGGATGTGGCTAAAAAAATTCAAACCGATTTGTTTAAAAACGGTGAATAGTTCAAGACTTAATCAGCTGGCAGCCCTGAAGAGAAGTGCAAATAGCTGAACACTAGTTGCAGCTAGTAAATACTAAGCACTATTCTTTAACGCGCACACTAAAACACATACACATACATATGTATAAACACGCACACACTTACATGTAGGCTCACACTAATCCCATTTCTGCTGCATACATGTGAGATTAATAATTGTGTTTGTTATTGCAACAAAGCACACACAAACACATGCACATGCATACATACACCTACAGGCACATATGTATGTACCTGCCAACAAATCCAGCCATACCGACAGGAGTTATGGCAAAAGCAGCTACAAAAAAGCAACAAAAGCGCATGCAAATAAAAAGACGCCAGCGAAAAAGTACAAATATTTAATAATATTAGTATTTTAGGCAACGTGTATGTAAACATGTGTGTGTGTGTGTATGTGGGGGTTTGAGGTTTGCTCGGTCGTTTTGAGCAAGGCAAGCAAGAGCCTTTAAGCAGCTTTGCCTTGCTTTTGACATGCGATAGTGGCTATATAAAAGCTTTAATCTGTTGCGCGGGTTGAGGCGGGTTACTTGAAGCGGAGGATTAGAGCAAGTTGGGTGCAAATGAACGACTCACATAAATTAATGAATAAGGCGAATTTGCGGCCTCTGTGTTAAGCGCACTAACTCAATCCTTTGTTTGACGGCTGTGTAGGGATAAAGGAATAAGAGGTCATAGTGCAGAAAATTTAATTAACTTTTTAAAATTTTAAATGTGCACTCTTACGAATCAAAATGTTAAAGCGGAAAATTTTTTAAATGAAAGTTAATAAAAGTACATAAAGAAGCTATTGAAAACCACTTTGAACAAAGTAGAGAGATATGAAGATCTACTATAAGCCAATTGCGTAGGAGAAACATTTGCTTATTTAACTTATAAACACGTTTCTTTAAAGAGATTTGAGTTAACTTAATTACGGAAAATCGATGATAAAATAAATTATTAAAAAAAATTTACTACGTTTTAGATTAAAGGCATATGATATGAAAAACAATGGGCGTATTCGAACAACAACGTAAATTTAGTGCGCAGAAGAAATAATTGTTTATTGCACTGATTAAAGCGAATACATCTGCGTATATAGCGTATTTTGATGCGTATATAGCGTATTTTTATAGCATGTCAGCGAACGTAAAGCAGCAAAATAGATTATTTCAAAATGCCATCTAAAAGAAAATTTATTAAAAACTCTATATAATCGAGCGTACCAGTATATGCTGACTAATTTATATTAAATTTAAATTTGTGATTCGCTGGTTATGGAAAGCAAATCTTTTTTTGTTATTGACATTATATAAAATTTACGTAATGAAAGGATTTTATGTCGTTGTGTGAATATCTCTTATGTGGATAAGATGTTTCCATTGGTGTTCGTATTTTTTCTCCTTGAGCATAATCAATCTTTATATTATATAAGCACTCGATAAGCTCATAGAGATGCCATATACCAAGAAACGTTTATTTCTTTAAAAATAAAAACTTAAATCATGCTTAATTTGTTCACTTTTCGTTCGAATTATAAAGTTTTGTCTATGAAAAATTATAAAACTTCATTAATGATATCGATAACCTGTTGGTATATTTCACATGCTGCTACAGAAAAAATTAGTATGTTCTGTCATTTCTGATAGTCGAAAAGAAGTCGATAGAAAAGTAACTCTGCTTTCTGTGATGAGCAGGAGAGAATCAAAAGAGAAACCATAAAGAAAACTACAATGAAGATAGATTTACAGTTTTTCCTATGAGCATTTCCCTTAGTGAATTTTCAGATTTCTTTTTCGTGCTCATTTTATAAGTGTTTTTCTAGGCAAACTTTCAACTATAAATTCAAAGGGTAGAAATATTTGTCTTGGCAAAAACCATTCTGAAAAATAGCATACTCTTTATGACATAAATCGATATAAACTGATTTTCGTATCAAATAGATACTTAATAAGAGACAATATGTTAAGTATTTCAGTACTTTTTAGGCGAATTTACCACTTGTGAGATAATTATGGTTGAGAAAAACGGTGCGCATTATGGAGTTTCGAAAATTCAGGTTAATGGAATTGCGCCACACCTTAAGAATGCATGTTGGAGTTGTGCGAATGTATGCAGGGCCCAGAGGAGGATAGACCAAGTTCAGCTATATATTTTATTTATTTATTGATTATTTTGTACAAAAAATATGCTTTCTCTTAATGCATAAAAAGGAAATATATTAATTATAGAGGGATGTGTGTATGCATAAATATATACAATCTTGTGTTCTTTAGTGATATAAATATTGATCAATTTCTTATACTAGGGAGGGCATTCCCGGCGCTTTCGCATTCACTTATAATAAAGACTTATACAGAGGTTAATATCAAAAATATTATGTTATGACATTTACAATTTCCGGCGCATTGTGTCATTTAAGGAGTGTCCTTAGAGGGATTCTAAAAAAAATTTTGGCCAACAACTGGCTCTCTTCCTTTACCTGAAAATAAAATGAAGTAGCAAATTTATAACCATTTATTATCGTACTCTATGCTTCTAACGCACCCTGCGTAGAGCTGACCCTGAGGTTCCAACTATCTTCTTGCGGTTCTTCTATCTTCCCTGCCTGGTATCCAGTGTGGTCAGACGCTTTGTTATTTCGCATCAATGAAATGTTAAAATTATTAGTCTTTGGTTCATATCGTGAATAATATTTATAACTTGTACATACCATCATTTTTGTTGTGTTTTTTTTTTTTGCAAATCAAAACCGCTTCAATCAAACCTATTATTATGATTATGCAACAAGCTATGCCAAGCAAAACAACTTCTGTCTTCTCGATCATGTTATTTGCCATAGAAATTCTCTCCAAGCAATCGTCACTGTAAGTGCCCATTGCTTTATACTGTTGTTTGCATATCTCGACATCGTTTAACACCTCTTCTCCATAAATAGCTTCCGACAAGCGCTGCAAACGCATATGCCGGCTCATTTCCTTATTCAGCGGATCGTTTACTTCGCAGGCCCCCAGTGTCACTTCTATTCCACGATTCGCTAAATGGTCCACCATCTGCGTTAGCGATTTCTCACAAGTCCAATAGTTTCTGCTCAAGTCTAGATATTGCAATTGCTGCTGATAACTGAAAGAATTCGGATCTATGGAATGCAGCTGGTTTATCGCCAAATCCACATTTTCCAGCAGTGGCAAAGAGCTGAAAGTTTCGAAATCAATCCATTTGATACTCGCTCGGCGCATGCACAGCTTGATTAATGACTTGCTTCTCAAAAAAGGCTTTCCTGTAATTGTCATTAAAAAGTTGTCATCCAAAATGAGCGTGTGTAAGTGTGCATTGCTTTCGATGAGGCCTTCATTCAGAACTTGTAGGTAATTGCGAGTTAAATCGACTACTTCTATAGACTCAAGCTTTTTAAAGGTATTCCCTTCGATGGTAGAAATGTAATTGTAAGACAAGTTCAAGAGCCGGATATAGGCAAATGATTGCTAGTGAAAAAGAGCAAACAAATTTAATTAATATAAAATTTATAAATGACATTAGGTATAAGATCATTGGATCATGCATAAAGATATTTAATGAAAATAAGAATAAAATGCCTAATATTAGAAATGTTCGATACTGTTGCACCCAGGTGAACTTGATTACGATCTGTTCGATTTTCTTGACTAGCACTTTTTAATGTTTTGTTCGATCGATTTGGCCGTCTCTCCTTTGTTTTTTAATCAAAATCTTACCCATCGATTTATTGAAGCCTTAGCTACAATAATTTTGAATTTAACATGTTAACGTTTTTCAACAAGAAGAATTCTGTGTCAGTGATATGCATCTTTTATTTATCGAAATTAAAATGGTTTAGAAATTCTAAAATTCCAAAAATTTTATGGAAAGTAGTTAAAACCATTCTTACCGGCATGCTCATGTTATTTAGTGGCCCCAGCCCGTTGTGACTCAAGTCTAAGTTTTCCACAGGTCTTGTCAAACTGACATTGGCATATTTAAGTCTTCTTGAGCTGCTCTTATGAAAACAAAGAAGGAAGAAAAGAAGAAAGAGGAAAGGAGTATTATAAAAAGTTTTACTTTTGAACGCTAAGCTGAAAGCCATTGCTGCAATAGGCTAAAATGTATTATTTATGTAGCTGAAAATTTAAATTATTTACAATGTAATAATAAAAATAATATTAATAATACTTTTGAATGCAGTAGCAGAATGAGGGTGTGTAAAAAGTTAGCGACATTTATTTGCGGTCGATTTTAGGGCAATCATACTATATTATTGTAATTAGACTTTAAAAATCTCATACATATTATGAAAAAATAACTGTACTTATGTGCATATTCGAACAACCGCCAAAAAAGTGGGCGATTCAAAATGTCTCAACGTAGTTTTTTTATTACACGCCTTTCTCGTTGTTCTCATCGCAAGTCACCGCACGATTTCCCAGCGTTTGTCACTGACTGACGTCGGCCAACTGTCTGCTCTTCCACTAAGCAAGAGCTTTTCTATGAGCCCTGCTCGTGGAGCGCGAGCGAGTGTTGATAATTTTGTGTTTTGTTTTGTTCTTTTGTTTGGAACAAGCACATGAAAGATAATGCGAGAAAACTATGTAGTTCCAAGACTTTCTCGCGGGCTTTTGCGCCAATTATAAACTTTTTTTGAAATAATAATCCAAAAAACAAATTTCCATTTCCAGGTTAATAGATGAACGTTCAAAGTCCGGAGGGTGTCACTAACTAAAATTGTTAGAAAATCATTAGCTTTTAAAGCAATAAGGTGGCCTAGAATTTTACACGAACTTTTTCAAGGACTCTTTAAATAAATGTTGTGACAACTTTGGTTCACCTTCTTCTGGTTGATTGAATGAATGAATTGAATGAATGATTTAGGAACATTTTTTAATATTCTTCGCTCATCCCACCGACAATCCATGTATTTTCCTTCGCATGCACACAAACTCCAGCATGCATTTTGTATTTCTTCACTTTTCGCGCAGACAAGAATTACAAGAAAAAGTAGTAACGATATTCGCAAAATAATTGCGTGTTGACTTTTTGTAGAGTATTTCATTTTGATTACGAATTGCTGAACAACTAAAAACCGAGTGGTAGTCTATCAGTAATGTTACGTTTTATTTATACATCGGTGTGTCTGGGTCACTTGAGCTTTTCTACCAATAAACGTAGATAATTTATTGATAAATCTAATTCTTCGTAATAATAATTTCAGTATAGAAAACAAGCAATGATAACGCCAGCAAAATGAATGAAGAATATTTGGTATTACCGCCTATTCACATTACACTACAACTGCACAGATAAAAGAAGCATAATGTTTCGTTTGATAATTTTACATATTATTTATGTTAGTATCGGTAAAAGTTTTTTAGCCAAATAAGAGGAACATAGTAATTCACGAAACTCATAGAACCTGTCAAACCTGGTGTTTTATATAAAAGTGAGAGTCTCTTAATTGACTAGTAGTCGATGTTTCGATCTACAAAAATTGAGTGCCAATAGTTTTTGAACACTCTAGTAAAAAATTATTGCAATGTCTAAGTAGGTACATTGCTAAAATATGACAATATCGCAAATGATTGTTTAACTTATAGGAATGTACGGAAATTCTTAAATCGATCCAAATTAGTCCTAAGATCATTATTATATACCTACTACCTCGCCTCATATTACTAGTTATGAAGATTTGCCATAATTTAGTTTACACTCATGTTATGTAGCGTTGGGGTTTCCTAGAAATAAGACTGTTATCACGTTCTTCTTCTTCTCTTATTATCTTGGAGTGGCATGAAGTCGATTACTTTAAATAGAAATTCGATGTTAGGTTTCTAAGATAGGGTTTCAGACTATTTTACTACCTGTTGGACTGTTTTAAGGCTAGAAATAGTTTTTTGTATTTATTTACTTCACTAAGCAGTACACAAAGAGATCTGACGAATATTCACACTCAAAATAGCAAGTATGATCATACGCATGATGTAAGATTTTCGCACTAGCATTCGTAAAAATGGGTCCATATATTAAAAAATATTTAAAGAGACATTTTTCAATTATTTTATATTACATCCATAGAATAAATTTTATTTTTTCATTGCCTAATAGCATTTTACTTTCTATTCTGAGTTCACATATACAGGGCGAAGAACTTAAAACATAATTTTGCTCTTCACTTTCTCACCCTTAGGGCCAGTTTCTCAGTGGATGTTTAAATCTAAATTGCGAATTGAGTTTAAATCTAGTTTAACTTTTCTTGAGTTTCACAGTGCATTTATTTAAATACGGAATAATGAATGGCAACTTCGAATATTTGACAATTAAACACAGCACAACTTGCCAAAAACATATGTTCAATTGTTCAATTATGGAGGCAGCGCGAGCTAAAAATTTTTCGTCGGCCGAAAGAAGTGAATTATTGGATATTCTTCAAAGAATCCACAGTTTATATTATTTATAATACTACGGGATCATTTATATGTGCTACACCATGCAGTTGTATGTTTAATTTGGCCGCTTATAAATTGCAATATTGTCGACGCAGCTTGCTTGCTCATCCGAAATCAGCTGTTTATTTGTTTTCGATTGCAACTCTGTGCCGTACTTAAATGCCCACAACCGGGCATTTAAATTGTATTTAACTTCCCACTGTGAAACTGAAATTCCCTATTTAAACTGCAATCAGAGTTTAAACATCCACTGTGAAACTGGCCCTTAGGGAGGGCTATCTTAAAATTTAAATGCGAATCTCAATGCTGAGTGCATTTAAAATGATATAACCTAATAGATGACGAAGCAGCTCATAAAATGAGGCTAGAATGTGCTCGTTTTATTTTAGCACAAGTATTCCATACTTAGAAACTTCTTCAATAGCCGAGTCTGAACGAGAGTGCGAAGCTTAATCAGGGCAACGTCGCGAATAAAGAAACAATTTATAATTATTTATCTTCTTAAGATTGAACTGGGTGTGTTAGAGATTTAAATCAAAATCGCTCGCATCAAACTACGAGCACTCTTTCTCTGAGCCACCGCGATACACTTTTTCCTGAAATGCATATTTAAAATTACCATCGAATTAATGGAGATTTCCCTAAAGTATTGTATTTTAAAAAATTGTCATATTAGTCGCCAGCAAGCTTGAATTTATAAATACTATTTTAATTAATGCTGACAGGCTGCAGATACAAGAACCAGAACAAGAAAGGCAATGCGCATGAGTTTAAGCTTGACTACATCCTAGAAAAAAGTAGATGAATTCATTAAGCTTTGCATAACAAAAGCACGCCAATATATACTTGAATATGATTCACTAACACGTGCATAGAAGTGCATATGTGAGGCATGCAGGAGACAAGTCAGGTGCAAGACCGCCCACATTTGAATGCACACATACACACACGCAAATAAATGCATGCATTAATGCACACATACATGCAGACAATACACACACACACATGCATCCATACATTCGTAAATACATGTACTGTATGCTATTGACATTATAAGATGATTACAAAATGATTTTCAATTTCGTGTCATATTTTTTTGAATAGAAAATTTACTTAGAATCTTCAAAATTTTTTTATTTGCTGTTAAGAATTATGGTAGCAATGAATTCAATATTTTTCATTATTAGCAGATTTTATCAAAATGTAGATGCAGAGTATTATGGAAATTGATATGATCAACGTAATCTGGGAGCCATCAGGCGAACATAAAAAACAGCAACAACATTCAAATTAGCCACATGCAACAAAGCACGTGCGGCAGCGCAAAGATTGTGCGCGCATAAATTGCACACTTATGCACTATTACACACACACCTACACACAAATATATATGCGCTCACATATACTGGCATATAAAAAATGCAAAAAAAAAACACAATTCGCTGCGCCATGGGCGTCATACGTAATGAAAACTCATGCTGAGGAGACCAACTACAACAACTATAATATTTACAACAACAACCAAAACAAGAAAAACTGCAACATTTTTCAACGAACGTGTTGATTTACATGCGACGATAAGTATTAACACGATCCCTAGCAATACGGGGCAAGGGATGCATGTATGTATGTGTGAGCAGGACACGCTGAGAAGAAGGGGCAGGTGGCGTTTAAGTGTGCGAGCGCGAGCAAGCGGTTTAATGTATGGCACCCACGCGGCAGTCAGACACACACACACACGAACACAAACTCACTCTAAAGTGAAATTAAAAAATTAGAGAAATTAGCTTAGAGATAAGATAAAAAATGGCGGGCAAAAATGGCGCGCAAAAATGGTAGCGCGGTGGAAATGCAGACCATGAAAGGGCGCGGGTGTGAGAGGCGCCACATAATGGCTGCCAGGTAAGTTGACAGCATGTCGCGCTGCTAAAAAACGCAACTAGTTTCCATGACAAAGTCGCCTGCCGCTGGCGTTCACGTGCTGAGTTATGCTCGCGCCGCGATAAGCGCCCGAAACGTGATCCTGTTGCTAATGTCGACGTGCCTGTGCTGGTTTGAGCGGGCAGAGGGAACAATTATTAAAATGTTTAGAATGTATTTTTTCTTTTTACAATTCGGAACATTTTGATTAGTATTAATTAAAGGCATGTATTATAAAGTGTTCTGAAAGTCCTTCAGCAGGGGCCGCAAAGCAAAATGGTTTAGTCCTTTAAGACTAAACTGCACTAATCTTCTCATGCTTTACATAATTTTAAAAAAAAATTTCAATCAACAACTTTTGGTTTCATTTTATTTATTTATTTATTTATTTATAGCCTAGAATTAATGAACAATTCATACAGACTTAAGGAAATAGTAAAACTTAAAATAGTTTCAAACAATTCAATATGTACTTATATAATAAGTCTTCTTAACAGGTCCTTAAATACATTTTTTGTAAGTGAAAAATCTAAAGAATTTGAGTATAAGTTTATTTCATTCAAGGCTCTCAAAATTGGAGCATTTTCCTACACTGTTATTAGGTTTTTACGTAGGAGTCATATGCTTTAGTTTCCTTTTTATTCACTGGTATCGGATGCTTACATACGTATGTATTGGTTTGAAGAAAAAGTAAGCGGCATTTCTTTAGTTAAAATATACAATCTATTTTGTATTCAACAAACCTCTTCTAGTAATCTTATAGTAATAAATCAATTTTGCCTTTTGAAATTGCTGCTCCTCCAATCTGAGCATTCCTTCCTTTTTATAATCGCTTCCCAACCCCTAAAAATAAAGTCCACATAGTTATATCTGCAAAGATTAATTCACAATCAATAGGCGGTTCGATATCTTTCGGTTGAACAGATTGCCCGCATCCCTTAGATGTGCCATTGAAATACTTTGCATAGCAAAGCAAACAAGGAAATATTTTGTATAAGAAAAATCAGTCAACGAAAAACAATTTCATATTTTCTGCCATTTTTTGGTCAGAACCAATTATTCCTTTATTGTACATAGAATTCCTGACTCTTTCGGTGATGGCGAGGTTCAAAATTTCCAGAACGAAAACGAGCAAACATATAAGTTTATAAACATTATTTGCGATATCATGTTGGAAACTTATTTCATTTGTATAAATGAACTTTTTTAAAAATTTTTAGTTTATGAGATGATAAACTTATACTCGTACTTATTATCAGGTTTACAAGGCTTAGATCTTAACATATGAAATGTGTGTGATAAAATAATTAAACTGCCATACACAGTCAAGCATACTTTTCCAAAGTACATGCACACACACACACACACACACACACATACAATTCTGCATAATATTTAAGCACCTTTCAAAACTTCAAAACTGTTGACGTTTATTAGAAAAGCATGCAAATGTCAAATGTTGGCGTCACACATGCCAACACAAACACACACACACAAGCACACACACGCATACAGCTAGTGACAACAATTGGCACACCTGCGCGGCAACAACAAAAGGCTTGACACTGTCGAGCTAGCCGCCAGACATACGCTAAATAGTGCAGCTGCAATAAACTGTAAATATTTGACATTTTAATAAAGCGCTTCAGCGTGGCATAACGCGGCTAATGTATGTACTTGCCACAGTGCAGGAGCAGCAGGAAAAAGTGCCACAAGCCAGTACAAGCGATAACTGTCACTTGGCATGCGGCGTGTGGACGCTGCCGCTGCCTGCTGTTGCCTGCCCATCTGCCTGCCATTTGTGGCATGTCAAGCTGCTAGTGCCGCTACGCTTTTTGTGGCATATGCCCGTTATGACTTGTGAGCATGCAAGTGGAGTGCCCAGGCGCTGCTCCAAACGACCTGCAACGGGGCGTATGCGCAACATTATGCCATTTCCGCCTTAGTTCATGCCAAGCGCTGAGAAATTGCTTCATTGCGCTGAACGTTAAATGGCAAGCGATAGCACCAACGCTGCTGCATAAAACTTAATGCTAAAGCAACAACAACAATAACACTGCGGCAGTGGCAGTTGGCAATTGGCTTGTCCTACGGCTAGCATTTGCATTAGAAAATATTACGAATTGCTCGCGCGACACACAAAACAAAAAGACGGAATATGTATTGGTGGTTCAACTGACGTGGCTAAATCATTTGCCCCTTTAATGTGACATCAGATAGTATAACAGAGCTGATTGGCCGAATGTATTACTTCCCCTTAGAATTTCTCCTGAAGACTTGCAGACTTTCTCTTGTCTACAAAACTCAACACTATGCAAAAGTTGTGTATTAAAGAATCAGAGTTGATCTGAGGCAAATAATACGGCTTAATCCGCTGAGCCAAAGAGCGGAGAGTGACGGACCCTAGGGAGTCCTGGCTAGAATCGGCCCATCACTATAGTTAAACCTTTGAACAGTTTGCATGATAAATAACGCGTATTAAAAAGTAATAGAGTTGAAAAGAGTTGGATTGAATAAAAAGTAAGGATCCAGTCTTCTAGGCCTATTGTGAAGTTGTTCCATGTATTAATATATTCATTTTCATAAACTTGTTGTAAAATGGTGCCTCCTCCTTCCACCTCAAGAAAAATTTAGCTAATCGCTTTCGATTTCGTCTTTTCTATTTTCAGCTGCTATCTTAGACGGCGTGAAGGCCTCCTACCCACAGTTCCGAGCAACGCGACGCTGTGAAATGTTGCATGGACTGCATCAGCGCGTAAGCATTTGTGGGCATGGCCATGCAGGCGCAAGCTCGCCGCACACACAACTGCCGCCCACGTCGAACGCCTAAGCAGCCACAGCAGCAGCGAAGCACGGAAGGGACACGCCACAGCAGCGCCGCGCCAAATGTGGAGTACGCAACGCAGCCTGTACAACAGCCTAATATGCCATGGCCCCAACCGGAGCAGCGCTCACCGCACAACATGTAAGCAGCACATGCCCACGCCAGCAGCCCACGACTGCAGACGCCACGCAACGCAGCGCCGCTAATTGTGCGCTACAGCGGAGCCTGAGCGCGCGGCGCTTGCACCTGAAGGCGCCGCCACTGTCGCCGACGAAGTCACTGCACCCGCCACAAGAGCGCGCCACGCCGCCGCCACACGCGCACCCCATCCCGCTGGTGCAGCTGCTGTGGCTGCTGTGCTGCCTCAGCCTCGCCCACAACTCCATGGCCGACTGCCCCAGTCTGTGCGAGTGCAAGTGGAAGAGCGGCAAGGAGTCGGTTCTGTGCCTTAACGCCAACCTCACACACATTCCCGCGCCGCTGGACGTCGGCACGCAGGTGCTCGACCTCACCGGCAACGACATCGCCGGCATACCGCACGACACCTTCGCCGCGGCCAATCTGATCAACCTGCAGAAGGTCTACCTGGCGCGCTGCCGGCTGCGCGCCATCGAGCGCTACGCCTTTCGCAGCCTCAGCAACCTCGTCGAGCTGGACCTGAGCTACAACCAGCTGTCGAGCGTGCCCGCACAGGCGCTCGACTGCGTACCGGAGCTGCGCGAGCTGAAGCTGAGCGGAAATCCCATCTACCGCGTGTCGGACGACGCGTTCGCGCGCGTGCCGCAGCTGGTGCGCCTGGAGCTGTCCGACTGCAAGCTGGCGGCCGTGGAGGTGCGCGCCTTCGCCGGCCTCGAGTCGAGCCTGGAGTGGCTCAAGCTGGACGGCAATCGGCTGAGCGAGGTGCGCTCGGGCACCATCACCTCGCTGAGCAACCTGCACGGCATCGAGCTGGCGCGCAACCAGTGGAACTGCTCGTGTGCCTTACGACCGCTGCGCGCCTGGATGCTGCGCGAGAACATACCGTGCGGCATACCGCCGCTGTGCCGGGCGCCCGCGCGCCTGGCGGGCCGCCCCTGGGACAAGATCGATCTGGACGACTTCGCGTGCGTGCCACAGATCATTGCCACCGACACGACGGCGCACGGCGTCGAAGGGCGCAACGTCACGATGAGCTGCTACGTGGAGGGCGTGCCGGAGCCGTCGGTGCGTTGGCTGGTCAAGAATCGCGTGATTGCGAATCTGAGTGCCGCGAGCGAGGCGGCCAGTCCGCGCATGGCCGCCGCCACGCAGGGCCGCAAGACGTACGTGGTGAACATGCTGCGCAACGCCTCCAACCTGACCATACTGACAGCGGACATGCAGGACGCGGGCATCTACACGTGCGCCGCCGAGAACAAGGCCGGCAAGGTGGAGGCGTCCGTGACGCTGGCCGTCTCGAAGCGGCCGCCCGACGCGCCGCTGGGCGTCAAGATCGTGCTGCTGTGCGTGCTGATTGCGCTGCTGTTCGTGGTGAGCTCCTCGTTCGGCGCCGTCTGCTTCTGCTCGCTGCGCCGCAAGCGCAAGATGCGTCTGTGGAACTCGGTGCCGCCGGCGCGCACGGATAGCTACGAGAAAATCGAGATGACGGTGCGTGGCTGCAGCGCCGACGGCGATGTGGGTGGCAATGCCAAGCCGGATCTGGGCGGCGGCAGCTCGGCGGGTGGCGGAAGCGGCAGCGGAGGCAGCGCGGGCGGCGGCGGCGGTGGTGGGCTCTTTCACAACGACGAGCACTGCTATCTGCGCACGGCGACCACGCCGCTCAACTGCGGCTCCGACGATGGCGGCGATACGGGCGTGGCCATTGTGAATCCGAGCGGCGGCAGTGCCAAGCGCAACGGCGACTACCGCAACATACCGACGCACTGTGACGACGACATGCTCAGCTACGAGGATAACGAGCACAGCAATTTTCACAGAAAATCCTCCATGTCAGTGGGCAGCAACGCAGCTGCAACAGCAGCGACGCCAGCGGGTGTTGCGCGTTGGAAAGGCGCCACTTTGCGCACGAGCCCGCAGGACATGAAGCAGCGCAAGGCGTGCGGCACGAACAACGTGGCGCAGTTGGATGAAACGGATTTGCACATACCACGGCTCATTGACCTGGGGTGAGTACACGTATTCAGGCACACGCTCACACACACAATCTCATGCGCATATGTCAGCTGTTGTTTAAAGCGCAGAAGTATTCAAGCTGCAAATTGCGTGTTTGAAAAGGAAATTTTTGTTTTGGGTTGAGTTTTAGGCCTGTTTGCAAAAGTGGATACATTCATCGAAAAGATTCTACATCTTAGATATAATATGAGCCGTGCCTGTCGAGGACTTCAAAATGGTGATTTGGAATCACATTACTACAACTGAATGTGTCATATTTCTTGGAACAGCTTTTAGAGTATCCACAGTAGGCTGTCCGGTCTTATGAGGCAGCTTTTTCTCGCTAGTGGATCATAAATTTTGATATTGTTCTCCATTTCCTTTTCCTCTGAAATATGTATATATAATATTAACTGAGCAGCGATATTCTTTCTATGCAAACCATTCATCTTAATTTAGCACAACGTTTGAGAAACGCTGCCGGCATAATGCGAAGCCAGGCAAGTGCTTACGCTGCTGTGGTTCGTTTCTCCAAGTGGCAATTGTCGCTGTGTTTCTTTTCATACTTTTTCACACTCTTCAGCTTGAGCCATTGTTGTTGCTTTCTGGTTGCTTTGTTGTTACGGTAAGCCGTATTATGGGCAACACTTGACACTCTCCTTGGCAACACACTCGCCGGCTCAGTCACTCGCTTGAGATGCTCGAGTGATAAACGCACGGAAATAACACGTGCTAATGATGTGCAAAATATGCTCTTCAAAATTCGCCCAACTCCAAACTGGCGGCCCAGCTACGCAGAGCTTGTTGTTGTTGCCTGCCCTCACGTACATTTGTTCCGGCTTTTGGGAGCGTGAGTGTGTGTGTGTGTGTGTGCTTACCACGTTTGTTAGTTGTGCGCTGCAGGCATTCTGCCAAATTGGTTGACTTGCTCTTCTAGCAGAGCGCTCGCCCTCATCCTCACCCTAACCCCACCTCACCTCACTCTCACCCTCGCCACGCCTTTTGCCCATTGCCCAAGCTTGTGTGTGTTTTTCGTTGTTCACGCCTGTTCTTGATGTGGTTTGTTGTGGCTGTTGGCCGTGTTCGCTTTCAAAGTTTCCAACAAAAGTTGCTCTGCCCCTTCGTCCCGACCCCTGCGTACGTGCATATTTCGTTAGCTTTATTCGGTTTGGTTTCGTTTAATTGAAAATGTAATTAGGAAACTCTGCAATTGTATAAACTTTTTCAGCTGTCTCACACTGTGCACTTTCATGTGAAAGACCGAAGCCAGCACGCTGCGCTTCATCATTAGGCTCACTATACTGAAGTTGGCCACAAGTTGCCACAAGCCGGTCGGTAATTTATATCATTTGGCACTTCGAGAATTTAAAAGGTTGAATGAGATTCTTGCAGAGTCTGCAGTTATGCTCGATTTTGACTGAAACGAGCATTACTGCTAAATTTCAAGCTGGCAACATTTTGTGTCGTATTGATTTTTTTTAAATGCTTAATCGTGCCAAAGTGTACTTATTTTGTAGGGCAACATAAAATAACAATTGCAAAAATAAATTTTATAATATCTAAAACAAGCTTTCCAACATCCGCTACCGTCAACAATCCAGAATTCTAGTAGGTCTTTATATTTTATATGCCACGATTGCAAAATTTTAAGTAAAAATATGAAACAACCTTTATTATTACCATTTATGCCCTATTTCACAGTTCTCATTTAATTTAAATGACAATCAAGACTCTAAAGAACCAATATTGAAATAATCTGATTCGATATTGAAATTAAAGAAATTAGTTTGAAACCGCAATGGTCCAGCATGTTGTTGAATCTGCAATATCTTTTGTAGATTTCCGCTTTAAGTTCGCCGCCTTTGATTTAAAGTCAGAAAAGTCGGACTTGTTATAAACAACTTCGATAAAATTTTAGTAGTAGTAGTAGAAATTGTAATCGAAATTGCCAAAAGCAAGCAATTCGTAGGAGGCATAAAGCCTCCATTTTGGAAGTTCCCAACTCTATAGATTTAACTTACTTTGCCCTTGAGTGAAACTCGGTTATTGAAGGGGGTTTGTCATGTTGATTAAGGTGGGCTGTGGCCTCTATTTTCATTAGCATATTACAAATTCTTAGGGCATGAATTCACTTAAAAAAATTCTGCTATAGTCCTCTATAGAATTTTAA
Source organism: Neria commutata (assembly GCA_963457695.1). Classification (NCBI taxonomy): domain Eukaryota; kingdom Metazoa; phylum Arthropoda; class Insecta; order Diptera; family Micropezidae; genus Neria; species Neria commutata. The sequence goes on from OY735246.1 coordinate 14,308,359, forward strand.
ATTGGAGTAGCGTCAACTTAAGGGGCTTACTAGATCGTATACCTTCTTGCAGATTGATATGAGGTTTAAGTTAAGTTGGCTGCCAAAGAAGATTCATGTAGACATACCAACTCTTCAAATAGAAATTAGTTACGTTTAGAAATTCAACTCTGATAAGCCTTTCTCTTTGCTTTCAGTTCGAATCCCGACTCTGCCTCGAGCTCAATCTCAAGCCAAGTGGATGCAGCCGCGCGCTTGGGTGGCTACTCGCATGTACCCACCTGGACGACTACGCCGATAGCGACAACGAAAATCAACTCGCCGCACAGCAAACATAACGGTGGAAGTGCGGCAGGCGCCAGCAACAAGGCCTACTACGGCGGCGATGACGTCAGCACCTCGGTATTCTGCAGCAACAACGACGTGGAAGCGGATCTCTTCGACAGCAACTATCCGGACCTGCTGGACATAGCCAAGTACGCCATGGCGCAGGCCACCAACTCAACGGCCAGCCAATACAATGCCGGCAGCAGCGCGGGCTTGGCGAACGGAGCGCTCTGCACGCTGCCGCGCAAGCTCAAGAACACCGGCAAGTACTTTAAGAACTCCTCTGACAGTCAATCGCCGCTGCTGGCGGACAACTCCAGCAAGTATGGCAGCAGCACCTCGGGTGACGCCGGCTTTCTGAATGATCTCGCACTCGGCAGACGCTTCTCTGCCGAGTCCAGTTACTCCAGCTACGCGGGCACCGCCAGCTACAGCGCGGGCCAGCGCTCGAACAGCTTTCTGAATCTGGTGCAGAGCTGCAACAAGGGCGGACTGGGTGTGAGCGGCGTGGCGGGCTTGGCGGCCGCAAATGGCGGGCTTGGTGTTGTGGCTGCTGCAGCAGCGAAACGCAATCCCAGCCTGCCCTCGTCGCCGGTGCATGAGCTGCATCAGCATCAGCGCTCATTCAGCTCGGCGGCGACGCCGCTGCTGGACTTCACCTCGTTGACCACACGCGCGGGCGTGTCCGCAGCGGCTGCGTTAGCTGCTGGCGCCAGTGGATTGCCATCGACGCTGCTTGCCACGCCCACCACTACCGCCAGCAATGTGACAGCGTATGACTATCATGCGGCGCAGCTGGAGCGTTTCCTCGAGGAGTACCGCAATCTGCAGGACCAGCTGTGCAAGATGAAGGAGACCTGCGAAACGATACGCAAGAAGGAGGCGCCACTGCGCGGCGTGGGCATGGGGCATGCGGCGCAGCTGGCCGATCCCGTGATGTTCAATGCGGCCATGGCGGTCGGCAGTCCCACGGCCCATCCCAAGACGACGATGCTGAAGAACAAGGCCATACTGCCGGGCCAGCCGCCCGATCCGCCGCCCTACTGGCTCCACCGCAACGCCATGCTGAAGCGGCTCAACGACTCACAGACCGACATTTTCAAAAGCTAATGAAGACGGCAATATGTATTACTAAATGTAGCCTAAGCGACTCCGTTTGAAGCCTAAGCATAAAGTTTCAAAATTCGCCGCAGAAGTTTTGAAGTTCAACACATCTTCTCATGAAATAGGGCAGTCGCACTCGGTGCTCGATTTCTGAATTGTTGTATGTAGAATATATGAGAATGGTCTAAAGGATGGATTACGTTTTTAAAAACTAGATTGTTATAGATTCGATTTTTTATAACTCGAACTTGAACTTGAACTGAACTCTACTCATGACCACTCACTGCAGATCTCTGATTCATAGAAGACCAATATCAAGCAGAAATATGCACACTTCAAATCCGTTATTCGAGTAGCCAGAGCTGCCGCTCAGACGACCCAAGCTGACATCCAGCTGACATCCAAAATAGAGCCTGTATTATAAAATATGCCATTTGCATCAAACTGTAAAATATATTAGTAGTTCCTTACATCTTTCTCTGAACTTTTCTTAAAAAAAAATCATAAAAAATTTGTCGAAATTTCCTTTTTCGCATTACACTCAAGCGAAAAGGCAAGTCAACTCTCAACAACTTCAATTACTAACAACTAAGAAGCTCGCATTTATGTACGTAGCTTAGTTCTAAGCCAACTTAACTGCATATTGTAATATATACATACATCTTTTCATTCACTCATTCATTCATGCTCACTCACTCTAACTACTCTATAGTGTAGTCTGATAATTAAAGGTGGAAAAAATTTAAATAATCTACTGACTTTGTAGAAAAACTTGTGTAATTTTTAGCCGACTCGCACGAGAACGATTTATTGTTATGCGTGACAGTGATTAGTTTTAAGCAATTCATAGTTAGACTATGCACTTGCATACACACATGTGCAACAAGCATCTGTGTGTGTGTGTATGTGTGAGCGTGCAAGAAAAAGAACAGCACATGAAAATCAAAAAGTTATGTCTACGACTAGTTTGTAAATGAAGTTGATTTAATCATTGATTAAATAATTGATTAACGAAAAATCTACTATTACACTATATATACATAATATATATAAATATATATATATTTTAGGGATGTAATAAGAAATTCAATGCGATGCAAAGGCGGAAAGTGAAATGCAAAATAAATTAGTTTAAAAATTTATGAATGTTGTCATAGTATTTTATTTAAATGTGGCTGATAATGCGGAATTTGAAAGGTAAGTTGAAGTAATCAAAAGAAAAAGAAAGGAACTAAAATCGTAACAGATTTGCGCTTTTAAATCAAAAGTTATCAAGCCAGCATTCGAATAAAATTCTGCAGAAACTTGGTATCTTTTAGAATATGAGAGTGTCTAGTGAACTTCGGCGTAGAGCTGACTGCCAGCTTTGAGGCAGCAGATCGATGCAAGGGTGAAACATTTCTTTGTAATGGCATCTAAAAAGTTTAGCTTTGCCTTATAGTACATAGCAGCAAACTAAATAAAAAGGTCTGTCTCTTATATGGGGCATAGATCTCGTAAACATCTTAATCCTAAAAAAAGATATTTTGTAGTATACATTTTGACTAATTTTTATGAGCTACTAACTTCAAATTCTTCACTTCCTTGCTGAAGTTAGGACATCAACTAGAAATTGCTCTACTATATGCCATAATTTACCTTCATTTCGTAAAATGGTTAAAGATGAAGAACTCCAACTGTCGATGGAAATGAACTTGACCCACATACATTTAACTAAACGCATTCCCTTCTTCCCTCCCCTACAACACCCACACATGCGTAAATGCATTTCACTGATTGCGTGTAACCTTCAGCGTAAACGACACTCACAGCACTGAAATGCTTAATTGTCGCCACATTTCATCATTTTCCATTAAATCTGAGCTTTTAGAGCTCGTCACATTCTAACCGCTCTCTAACCCCTTCCTCCTCGCGCATATGCTGCAAGTGCACTTGAGGAGCCTGCGAGCAGCTTCTACGCATAATGCATAACGCTTAAAATGAAACGGAAAGCGAAAGCAACTATTTTGCAATTGCCGTAAGAAAAATGCCAGAGAAGCATATTATGAAAAAAAATTATGCGATTTTTAAATACGTCAAAAAATATGGGCAAGGAAAATTTGTAAAAAAGTTAGATACTTTTTGTAAGCGATTTAAGCTGATTTTAATTGTTTGCTTTTTTACTTTCTTTGTGGTTAGTAAGATTTTGAAAAATTTCCTTCAATAGAAACTAAAGCATTGGCTTATAAATCTACCTTCGCTAGCTTTCGTCGGGTAACTACGATTTCAATAGGTTTTAATGGTATAACCTCTTTGCTTGGGAGCTAGCAAGGAAAGGATTTTCCATGTCCGCTGCCGCTGCTTATATACAACAGTGATTTTTCTTCTATCTTTGTTGTTTCTTGGTTTCGGTTCTTCTTTCAATTGAAGGGCTTTCCTTGTCCGTCTTACCCTAGAAAGTGGGTTGATATTTATCCTTGCCCGTCTGACCTTGGAAACTGTATTGACGTGTATACTGTATAATTTAATGTGATTGATTGTTGTAGTAAATTTTCACTCTATTATTTGTAGGAGCCTAATTGAAGTGTAAATTTAAGCCTTACAAAATTTTAAAAAATTTTCTATCACTTTTGATTTTAATGCCTTAATTTTTTGTATTAATTCTTAAGTTTTATTTTCCAACTCACATCATCTGGAATTACCTTATCTGCTATGTTCTTAAGAAAGTATGTAAGGATAAAGGACAAGAAAAAGAACTAAAGCGGCAATTGGCATTTTCTTATAGATATACTTATTGACTTTCGATTGCAAGTTATTGGCAACACTGTTACTAGCGGGTATATTTTCGGTAACCAACCTTGAGAGTGTCCTTTCCATACAATTCGAAGAGCGTAAAATGTTGCCCCATGGCATTGACAATGATGAGCCCTCCAGTAGTTGCCTCAGCAACTATTTTGCTTTTGTTGTTGAATGCAAAATGCTTGCCTGTACGATAGAGTGGAGAGCATAGGCAACGAAGGGAGGCAATATGGCGAACTGACAAGTGGCAACTCTGCGCAAGCTCAGCTCAATGTTGGAATACTTACTGCACGCGTTCGCTGCTTGCCCACGCCGTGAAGCCAAAATAGACCAACCAAAGTGCCTGCTGCCAGGCCGCCGCGGCAGCTGTCGCCGTAAATCAGCCGCAAATGAGGAAGCATGCAAAAATGAGACCACCCCAAGTAAGCAATTTTTTGCGCCAAAGTTGCTGCAGCAATGCTGCTTGCCACATTAAGTGGCATGTTGAAGAGCGAGGTTGCGGTTGCTGCTGGCAGCGTCACTTTGCCAGCTGCAAAAAATGCACTTTAAAACAACTGCCAACTCAACAACAGCAACAACAACAACGCAAACAAGAGCAACAAAAACAACAACAACACAAGCAGCGATAGCAGCAAGCGCCAAAATCCGACAGTAGCAAAATGCTGCCAAGTGATATAAAAGTGAAAAAGAGTATTTAAACCGCACACACACATACACATACACAAACAAATATACATAAACAGAGCATCTGCATCTGAAAAAATGGCCGCTCATTCACTGCAGGCTGCCTTGTATGCCATTTTGCCAACGACCTTGACGGCTGTCGGCATTTTGTTTCATTTTCAAAAATGTTGCTGCAATTTTGTTGTTGTGTTTGTGTGCATTTTTTTCTCTGTCTGTCTGTGTGTCTGTTTTGTGGCAGTAATCGTTGCAGCTGCTGTTGTTTCGTTATTCTGTCTGCACATTTCCGTTTGGCTCACAAAAAATTATTTGAGGCGCTTGCCATCATTTTGTTGTTGTTTTGATAATTGTTGCTGTTGCGCTTGCCTTTGGCTTGTTGCTGCCACTCGATGAATTTGCAACATTTCAATTGCACTCGGCAGCCAGAGGCGACTCTTGGTATAGGCGACGTCATTTGGTATACGCTGCTAATGCAAAATTGCAGTCGAATCCAAGCGCTTTCAATTATCCTTTTTCCCTGTTATTAGCTTAAATTCTCTTAACTGATCATAGCAGGCAGAATCTGCCTCAAAACGAAACTTCAAATTATATTAATCACTTATTATTTATTACTTACTTTACTTACTTATCTTACTTATCTTGAAATTTTGTTGTTTTATTTTCATAGTCAAAACCTTTCTAACGCCTCTACCTCGGCCAAGCATTCGAGCTGGTAACTATGCTATTTATATAAGGGAACATCTTTGGGGTACATTCGGAAATGACTTTTTTGGTATGAAGCAGCCATCGAACATATGTATTAGTAAAAATTTACCCAGAATTAGCATAAATATTCCACATAAAGTTTGCTATTTCCATCTAAACAGATGATAAAGATACATACAAGGGTTTTTATGTTTTTGCTAAATTTTTGTAAAGATAAAATTTTTTAAATAAAAAAATATAATAAAAATGTGTTTTTAAGCCAAAAAAGGGCTCTAAATAAGATTTTTTATCACTTTATTATACTTAAAAGTGTTAATGCCGAAAGTGCCCCACCAAATGCCGAACCTACCCCAACATGGTGCACATTCAGCGAATATGACTTGTTCTAATCATTATGAAAAAAAATGCAAACAGAACTTTTGAAAGCAACTTCGCAACTTAACATCTTACTACTCAATAATTAGGTATTGTAATAATCTAATCGATTTTTAAAAATGTTTATTATCTTTCAAAATATAGAGCTTCAATAAAAGTTGTCGCAGGTACTCCGGTCTCTCCTACACACAGTTTTATTTGCTGAGCGGCTAAAATGCGCAATAGACTTCCAAGCGTTATCGGCTTGCTACATGAGTAATGCCACTTTATCAATCATGCTGAAGTCGGTATGAATTTCGTGCATACCTTCCAGCCAGCCTGCTGTAGTGACGTAATGACAGTTCAGAATATCATACAATGACCAGCAAAAAAAACACGGCAAGATTTTCGCAAAAGATTTTGGTTCATTTCCATATAATAATGAATTGATAAAGTGCACATATTTTTTCTTTTAAGAATATTTTATTTCTTATATATTAGCCTGTAATTTAAGAAAAATTAATACTTAGTAATATTTGCCCTTACCTTTGTGACTTGCACTATTCTTCGAATTTAGCGAATATTCTCTTCATAGCTCCACCATCATTAAACTCTGTATCAATTTCGCGGGCTGGTTTCCGTTCAATAATTATTCAAAGCTTTTTTTTCACTATTCTTAAAGCATACTTTTGGTTTTTCTACCGCTCTTATTAACAAATTTTTCGCAGCAAATATTTGATGTTTGCATAATTTTTTGCAATTCGTGACACTGTTGATGAGCTGGTTTTCACAATTTCTGATATTTTTCTATATCTACATATATATTCCACTTATTAACTATGTTAAATTGTCTACTCTTCGGATTCGATAAATATCTTTTTTCTTTCCGTTTTCGTGCATAATATGAGGAATTTGAATTTGTTGCATCGCCCCATGATCACCTCCTCCTTACCATGAAGGCGGCTATAAGCCGCTAACGTTAAGCACTTTTTCAACCACTTGAATGAACTGCTCAGCCGTCAAAGACATTTCATTAGTAGAGCCAAACTTAGGAATCATTTCTTTAATTGCTCTTGCTGAGTATGTTATACGATTTCCCGACGCGTTTGAAACTTCAGTGTGATTTGTAAAGTTTACAGTATGTGTAGACGTTGGGATACTATTAACGACTGAAGTGTCATCAAGACAGTAGCTCATTATATTGGCACTTAACTTTCGATTTGAAGTACTTGCTTAAGTTCCTTCCTTTATAGACCGCCCATTATCTCGCATGATTCGCTTCAATTGCTCAAGTGTCAAATCAGATAATTACACGATTTTTCTTTTGTTTTGATCAAACATTCTAGCCAAATAAAATATGTGCCTCTCTGTTTGTTTGCCTTTTCACTTTCTTATTTTGCTAGTTGCTTTAGTTATATGACGTTTCACTTTTCGTTGACGTGCGTAATATGTTTACTGTTGCTATTTCCATTTGATCATGGGAATATCCACAGATACGGATTTCTGATCCCAAACTGAAAAATTACGTTTTTATTTTTAAAAGTATGTTAATTAATAGAAAATTGAATTTAGATAAAAAGCAAACTTCACAATTTAGAAGAAATTGAATATGTTATATTTGAGTCAGGCCTTCGAAATGCCGTTAGTTTTCGTTCGGTTGCAAACTCTGACTGCCTCGTTGTTTACCAAGAGTTGCCAGATTGTCTTTTACAAGCAAATTTTGTAAAAATTTGTCACTATGTTCCAAAAATATATAGATGCATTTTTAGATAACCATCTTACCCACTAAGGTCGCCTCAAGGTGGTGTGAATATAACGCTGCATAACTTAAGAAATCTAATTTTTTTCCAAGGAATTGGAATTGTCTTTTGTTGAAAAGGATTCGCTTCACGCTTTTTCGTCTAAACAAAATTTTCATTAGCAATTTGATTGGAATTAAAGTTAATTTCTATGCAATCAAAAGCCACATGAGTTGCCTCTAAGAGTTCCATTAAATTTTCCCGACACTTAAATTAGATACTGCGCTTTTTTTTAAGCAGATAAGTCAAATAAAGCCACTGAAGTGAAACCAAAAGAATTAGTAAAAGCTAATATTCATAAATACAATACTTACTCTTACCGCACTCCTTTAACCCTCGAGTTCCTCTTTTTAAAAAAAACACATCGTCGCAATAAGTCGCCATAAATTACAAGCGTCTGCTCTCAGCGCAAGCGTTCACGAACGGGTTGAGGGGGAAGCAGCATGCTAATGTGCGAAAAAAATACATAAATGCAAAAGAGTGAGTGAAAAACTTTTTGACGCAAAATAATCAAATAAAAATGGCGCACAAAACGCTCGCTTTGGACACACTTCCGTCTTTTGATGCCAGAACGGAAAGTCACACCCGCACTCTGGCGGAGTGGTGGGAGAGAAGTGGTGGCTGGCTGCAACGGCAATGGCAGTGGCGAAGGCCACTCGCGAAGCAAACAGCGCGCTTCGTATGACATTTGCATGCCTAATGAAGTGGCGCCCTCTGTAATTGTGGCTGTGTGGCTGCTTGGCTTCCCAGTTGGAAATTTGCCATGTCATGTCAGGCGTTATAGATGACACGTTATACTCATGTGCTGTAGATCGATGCTTATTATTTTTCACATGCATTTTTTTGAACGGCAGATCAATTAAACAAGATAAACAGATTTTGCTGAAGATGTAAGTTTTTGGGAAATAATATAAATGATTTTATTGCATGTTGGAAAGTTAAATGAACAACAACAAAATGTGAAGAAAATTGATAAGGAAGTTTGAAAATAAGATTTCTAATATAACAGCTCTCAACTAATTAGTTGTATTGTTTTTATAAACGTTTAAGCATATTACGTTTCGATTATGGATAAACGCATTTGTTATAAAGATTTTTGAAATATTTGTTATTTCTGCTGAACTGTTCAAATTTAATGACATACAAAAGAAATATTATAAATATAGAAATTTGGCTAAAATTAATTGAAAAGAAATATGTCAACCAAAATTGATTCCTTGCTGATTAATGGCTTTGCTCATGGCGTAAAACCAATTTAAAGGAAAAAAGTTAACGAAAATTGATTCTTAACTTTCTTCATGTCGTTTCATTAATGTCAGCATTTCCACATGGGTTTAGTGTGTGTGGGTGTGTGTGTGCTTTTCAGTGTGATGATAGTGGGCGCTGTTAGGGTAATAAATTTATAAAATTATGAGTTGACTTTCGTGGCAGCGTTGCTGCCGTCGGAATGCAGGGGTGACGTGGCGTAGCAGCAAAGGAAATAAATTAAAATAGGGACCGCAGAAAAAAAGAAAGAAAGAAAGTGTAAAATGCAAATGAGCGGTCACAAAAGGCAACTCGGAATTGGTGTCAGCCGCAGCCGCAACCCCTGCGCGATATCACATGAACACACCCACACGAACAGTTACACACACACATGCACACTCTCACTTTGATTGTCAAAGAACGAAAATACGAAAAATTATGTTGATTTGACACGAATGAACTACGCGCAAAACTGGGCGAAGCGGAAGTGTATGCAAGAGGGCGATTTTATATGAAGTTGACATAAGACAGCAGCCGTTCGACGTTTAGTCTCTTTGGCAAACTGATGACTTATCGCCCGGAGCGTGTTTATTTGAGTTTGGTTTATTACCTTGAATGCTCTGTGGGCGCTTCGCTGTTGATTTTATGTTCAGTGATAATTTTTGCTTGCTTATAAAGCTTAAAGAATTCGATTGGCATGGGGAAATGTGGGAATGTTAGTTGATTAGCTGCTCCTGTTGAAATTTTGAAAAAGCTTGACAAGTATTAACTACTTTAAGATTTGAATTTAAAATTGTTTTCTTAGTTTTCCTAGCTCAATATAAATCTTTCGTTTCAATGTCGCTAAGAGATAAAATCCATTGATGAATTACAAAATGTAGATTGAAATTGAAGGAAAGAAATCTAAAAAATGAAAAATTTTTTATTGAAATTGACAAAAGATAAATGAAAGTGTTAATGGCAAATTGAAAATTACTTGTTACTTTTCTAGGGTACCACGCATTACCACATCGCCACACTGCGCAGCATTGACATGCATATTGTATTAGGTCAGGGCACACACGCGATACGCGACACCGCTGTAACGTTAGCGCATGCGGATGCACTTGTCAATATTCGCTGTGCATGCTATTTGTTGCGCAGGTCAGTGATTGGCTATTGCCTTGGTACATATTCATTGCACACTGGAATAGGGCGGAGTATTGGAAATACTTGTTACGTAGATTTACTTTATAAGCCTCGGAGCTAACGAAATAAACTCAGATTTAAACTGAACACGCTTGGCATCACTGCCTTTGTTTCTTTTTATTTCTAAAACTGCGGCGCTTGCGCCATACTTATAAAGCGCGGCACGCTTAAATGCCAAACCGTACAGAACTGACTGACGTCAACAAAATTGATATACAGGGACATCACACTTTAATTGATCAGTGGCAACGCGTTACCGGGTTCGAAGCTTACGTACGGCTTCTCTGCTACGCGCGCGTCTTCCGCAGTTGGAAAAGCAAAGCGTCGTCAGTCTCTTGGCCAGGGCTTTCTTCAATGCCAGTTCTTTCCAACATGCCCTGCAGAAGCTGCATGTCACAATTATCTGAGCAGAAGAACTATTCCAAGTCTGCTTCGAGCTGCAGAAAGTAATGAGCAATCGGGTTTGTCAGCGTAAAGAAATTGGCGTTTAATTAACTGAGAATCTGAAAAATACCGTAAAACCGTGAAACCGTAACCAATTAATGTGGCAGCGCAAGCCGACGGGAGCTGACAGCAGCTGTCGAAGTGACGAAGAAGCAGCTGAATTGTCAGCTTTGCGTCAAGGGCAATTTACGCGTGGACCCTCCCGCACACACACACTCAGCAAAAAAATGGAACACCTCCACAGAAATTTTACGTTTTTTTGGTGACTGCATTGCTGTTGTTGTTGTTGATGCCAATGCCACTAACTCAAATGTCTCAGAAGAGCGGCAGAGGGAAGCAGTGTATGAAAAATGGCACAGCTCTGTGTAAACAAAAATGCTGACCCACTGAGACATGAACTTGCCATTCGACGTCTCTAATGATTCACTTTATCAACGCAGCCAACACACCCCCTTGTGCTCCTTCAACTAGCTCACCAGCTGCTGGCCAATAACAGTGCCAGTGTCGCCATGCAGTCTGTTCGCCTTAGTGCGCCCACCTGGCTGCCAGCTCAGACTGTGCCAACAACAACAACTCGGCCTATCAAAGTTACTTCACTTCATTTCGTGCCACTATTCGCCTGTCGACTCTCTCTGCTTGCCTTGCCCATAAGTATCTTACTCCGTCGGGCAGTGTTTAAGCCATTTGCCTATCAGTTTGTAGATCGCTGGGTGTGTAGTGTCGGTGAAACTTTATAAACCTAACGCGAATAATTCGTTCAAGTGGCTGCATACTCTTTTTCATCGAATCGATTACTAAAAAGTTTCTTTTTAACTAATATTCGATAACTGTATATTTTGAAACCTTTTCGAATAGTAATGCTGTTCGAGCATTTATAAATTGTTGACATTTTTTAATTAATTAAATCAAAATCATGCAAAATCCAAAAGTGCCATATTTTAAAGAAAAGCCAAATAGATATTTGAGAAATATATTTCGAAAATATTTCTTGCTAAGAATTATAGAAAGTTCATTTATGTATTAGTAAAAACGTAAACTCTTTTTTAACATTTAATTTAAGTTTTTTGAAATTGCATTTGTAATATTTCGCAAATGAATTTAGAGCCTTACAAAAAATACTCAGGGAATGTCCTCTATGTATACACGCTTGCTGGTTTTTAAAGGCATTTAAGTTAGTGGGTGCGTGTAAAGTGTAGTAGTGGTGGTGAATCTAAAATAAAATGTATGTACTGACGTGTACAAACTTCCGCAGTAAGTCTTTTCAACAAATGAAATGTACGAGCCAAGGACGACTTCTCTCTATAATGCATGGTTCATTGCAGTTTTGTCATAACGTGGCATCGATTTATCCCGCCCGCGAAGCGCATCAAAGTGACGATAGAAAAGGATTTTAGTTTACACTTTGCTTCGAAGAATCGATTGAGCTGCTGAACCTTTCGTTACTTATTAGCTTTATCACACGATATTGAATACGGCCCAGAAGCAACAGTAGACTTTTGAAGCTAATGTGCATATGTGCGAGTTGTTCTTCATTTTGGGTCCTCTGTAGCTGCTGTAAATAGTGCAGAGATCAGCGAGTGTAGCATATTTTTTACAACGCTTTAAAAAGCCCATGCATTTCCAATCTTATTTTGATAAACCGAATATATGCTCGTTCCAACGCAGTTCACATTTGATGGACAAGCTCAGAATTTCGATGGCTGTCAACTCTTTAATATCAGCACTGACAACGAAACGCGGACTGCGAGCAGCTATTATCACCTCAAGGCACAAGGAACTACTAATATACTTCGGAAAAGGCATTCGATTTGGAACTCTGAACTTAACAAGCGATAAACATGCATATATATTTCTATAGCAAAGTTTCACTATAAAGCGATAGCATTCATAAGATTTCTTTTTACCACTAATAAATACATTTCGTATCTACACTTTCTGATAACACTTCTTTTTGCTAAAGAAATTTATTATCTATTCTTCATTTTCTGAATTCAATTTGTATGAATTTTATTTTGTTATATGAGGTGACAATCCATTCGATATATTACCGAACAGTTACTTGGTCTTGTGTGTGCTTGTTCCATTTTAAGCACGGGATCTACATATTTATTCTATATAGCACTTTTAAACTGAGCTAGGTTGGCGCTAATAGCTTCATAGTATTTTTGACTTATAAACTCCAGCGTTCCAGATTCACATATAAAGGGTGTTATGCATGTTGTTATTAAAGTATTGTATTTTTTCCAAAGCTTCAGAAAAGTTTCTGTTATTTAAATTATTCCAAAGCCAGTTTCTTCAATCAGTTTAACCTTTTTTTGGCATAACGTTGTCACTTCCTCCACTATCTTCCACGACAATTATCTATTAATATGTATGCTTTAAGTTATACATTGCTGTACTCTTCGCTGAGCTGCGGTCCTTGACATTTTGAACTTGCCAGCTGATGCAGTCCTACATCCATATCAAATTTTAGTGCTTGCTTAGGGTTGTCCTTTCCACTGTTTCGTAAATTTTTAATGAATTATCAGCGCTTCCTTACAAGCATCTCTCTTTTTGCTATCTCTTGGCTTGGCTCAACTTTGCACAGCTTTACTTTCGTTTCACTTTTCTTTTACAGCTGGCTTCCATTTGGACAACAACTTTTGTGTTGGCCACGTTGACTCTGCTGGCTCTGTCGGTGATAGCAGCGAGCTTCCTTAAGGCAACTACTGCCATTTTGTTTAGATCTCTGCAAGGAAAAGTTTCCATGCGATGCTGCATCTTCGTCTAGTCCTTTCGCCTGCTGCTGCGTTCATGCCAGGTTGAGGTTTCACTCAAGGCTATAACTGTTTCGCTTGCGGTTGTGACTTCCAACAGCCGTTGTGGAAGCTCAGCTGCGAAAGTGCGCTGTAGTGGCTGAGCTCTTTCGCGCTAGTTAATCAAGCTTTGATTGCTGTTCGCTGGCGCGAAACAATTGAATTTCATTAATTTAAATTGTTTGCATAAGTTTTCGCCTTTGCGATTTGTTGTTGCTGTTATTGTAGTCTCTTCTCTGCCGTGTCTGTGAGTATTGAAATAATATAAGATTAATTGAAGCACTTCATAATATAAGATTAATTGAAGCACTTCATAAGGAAGGAAGTTATAGAATATTGTAATGATTGTCGTTAATTGCATTTCCATGAATCACTTTTAAATTGCATAACTATTTTAAGAATATTTCAATTATGTGCTAAGAGCTTTTCCTTCTAAAGATGGCGTCGATAAATGAAGACTTCCTATTTGGAGATTGAAGTGGTGAAAAGAAAATGCAAAAGTTTGAGCCAATAGTATTTAAATCACTCATTGTCATAGGACAAACAATTTCATGCCAAATTATGAGTTATTAGCGGAAGTGGTATCTCAACTAGAACAAGCATCTGCTGCTTTTTAAATGGTCCATAATGATCCATTACTAGGCTACGAACTGACGTAGCGCTTCGTTCCAGGCGCCCCTGCTAAGCGCGCGCCCTCTGCAGTTGGAAATGCCAAGCAGTGCCAATGCCTTCTCTACATGGTATTTCTATCAGAGTAGACCAATGATGAAATTTCTTCAAAACTCTCACCGAATTATGAAAATATGATAAGAAACTAGTGCAGAAATTAGATGCATATCCTTTTTTCGACTTTTTCCTCAATGCTTCCACTTTCTTCTCAGTATAATTTTCCATAAAAAAATTAAAACGAATTATGGCGTCTTTTTGTTGGCACTTCCATCTTAGAAGAATTTTCTATTAAAAAATTCAAATGAAATTCTATTTCTAATGACGCTAGGAAATATTTCTTGAAATTTATCACACTTCGAACAATTTTGGTGTATGCAATGCTTTCGTTCCAACCGAAATTGCCATTAGTCTTGAAAATTTTCGCTAGTCTATGTATATCTTCCGACACAATTACTCTTTATGTAGACTATATGCCTAAAACAAACACAATTCAAAAAAATATATAGATTATATGTAAATAATTTCAGAGTGCGGTTAAACTTGAGAAATGCGAATCTCAACACGAAAGCAAATTTTCAAGCACACACTCGTACGATGGGAATGACCCAAATACATGCACGTAGAAAGCGCGCACACACACATGCAGCTCACATCACTTGACTGCGTATTAATAACGGTACGCTTACGTCCTTGGCGAATAGTGCAAATTATGCGGTGGCATTCGGCGGCGTCCAAAGGTAAATAGACACACATACATATGTTCTCTTATATACTTGAGTATGGAATCTGCTCAAATAAAGGCGGCATATATACAGTGCCTTGCCATGTTATAAGGACCAAAAGGAATATAAAGCATTAGTACCAAAAAGTGATACGAACACACACTTACTGTGGACTGAGAGATTCCCGTTCTCTCACTTTTATTCAGAAGTGAAAATGTTCTCTCGATTTTATCAGGAACACACTGTTGCTCATATACAAAACCGTGCATTCCTATGAAATCGGGATTACTTCCTATCTGGCGTTAGCTCAGTGGACAAGTGCTTGCTCGCTGTTGGGGATGGCCTGGGTTCAATGCCAGTCTCATGCCATCTAATGAAAAAATATAATTTGTGTGAATTTTCAACCTGAAATTTTTTTATAAACTAAATCAATGATCACTTTAGACACACATAGTTTTTTTATGCAAACTGACTTCGAAATAATGAATGAAAAAAAAAGGTTTGAACTGCTTAAATAGTCCATGGCATGGCTGAATGCTGATGTATCTTAAGTGATACCAGCTGATGAGTCCATTTATGAGTGCAGGAAGTAGTGAACTGTTGGAATTCAGTGATTTTTAATGAAACTCAGTAGAGAGAGGATGCCCCAGCTTAGAAGACTTCTACAACCCGGTAAGACAAGCTTACTAAAAAGATTCGGCAAAGTTTAGAGATGTCGGCGGATTACATGTTTTTTGGCACAAAGTCACAGAATATGCTTATGTGTAGTTTTCTTGGCTTTCGGTGGTTCACTTCAACGAGATAAGAAAACAATGTCCTCAAACGAGCAGAGTAGAGATGAGCTATGGACGTTTCTCAGCTTGGTGCTAATATTTGGGCACACGACTGTAAACTACCACTCATACACATAAACAAAAATGTGTATGCATTTTTTTGACTGTATTTATGTAGTGGCGCGCTTGAGCGAGATTCTACAAAGAGGAGGCCTTCACATGAACATACCAATACACACACACAGAAGCGGCAAAGGCTGCTTTGGCATAACTGCGCGAACGTTTTCAAGTGCAACGCTGCAACGTGTTGGTAAATAAACAGATCAACGGACTTGCATCAGCCACACACATATGAGTATGAGTATGTGTGTGTGTGTGTGTGTTTAGCCGGCAGCTACGCCTTTGCACTCGCATTTTAATCCTGCTTGGCTCCTCCAACGCTTTGTTCTGTGTCAGCGTGAACTTTTCATTAAAAGCGCAAAAGGCTGTCGGGTCAGCAACTGCGCCACTCCGCAGCGGCGACTGCTTCTTTGATGCTGCTACGGCAGCCGGCAGCCAGCAGCAGCGCCACCCCGCATGTGAGCGCTTTCGCCAAAGCGGATTTTCGCTGCGGCAACTCGACGCTGCCAGCGAATATATTGCTTTGCCTTTTCGCTTTCCGCTTCGTGTTGCTGCTGGCTCTTTATTCCTTTGGCTGGCCGGCATGAGCCCGGCCTAGGCAGGGATAAAGTGCTTAGCGCCGCATGCCCGTAAGTGGCGTTTTCCTTTTACGCGCATAAAATCACGCCCCGCTCCGCCGTGGCACACGCTAAGCACCAGCTGCAGCCGATGTAATCAGCAGATTGCATGCTTTTTGGCAGCGACGTGCAGAGGCGAAAGCAAAAAGGCAGAAAGTACATAGCAAGGGAAGAATTATGTGCAGAAGATGTAGTGTACGCGTAGTGAATGGCAGAAGGTGTGTGGCCAAAGGCGGAAAGCAAAAGTATTTCTCACTCGAAAAGTGGCTACGGCGAAAGTTAAGCGGCGTGCTTAATTGCGCACAGGTGGCCAGCTTAAGCAGCCACTTGGGCAGGGCGACTTGCGCAGAAATGTGCCAGCGAGAAATTGTCGGCGGCTAAATTGGCGTGGCACTAGCAGAATGGATTATATTAAGTGGCGTCGCGACTGGAAAATTCAGTGACCTACGCTACCATTTCTACTCCTATTTTAACGCAATGAAACACTTTTCTTGTCTTTTCGAGGCAACGAAAATTGGCAGGCTTTACGCTGGAGCGTACTCAGCGTATAGAGTAGTCGCGGAGCAGATTAAACGCAATTCTCATATGAGCAGATAACTGAAATTTTAGCACATCCAAAAGGTATCCAATGATATTTAACCGTTTGTCTCGCTTTTTATGGAAAAAGAATTGTTGCTTTAATTTTTATGGACAAAAAAAGTATGTCGTGCATATCAAAATCAAGAAACGGTTGTGTTTTTATGAAGGTTAATACCCCAACAAAAGAACCTGTTTCTTAGAATATTGAAAAAAAAATTTTGAAACGATTTTAATTATTACAGTGACCGCTAATGATATGGGAAAAATTTTTTTCCGAATTTTGTTGACGTATTAGGAAACGTTATAATAATTTATTGCAGCGTCGATGTACTTACGTCTACGGGGTTACAGCAGCAAGTGAAAAACAAAACAATCACAAGAACTGGGCTCGCCGTCAGAGAAGCCGAACAGCGAGCACTTCGGGGACAGACATGCATACACAAAATTACGACAGAAGGCATCGGCTTAGCCAAGAGCCGTGGCGTAAACAGTCAAAGATCTCTTTGAACAATCAGGATACAGCTTTCGGCAATGTATTTTAATGTATTTTAATACACTGAAATATGTAAAAAAACAATTTATCTATTTTCCCATTAGAATTAGTTTCGTCCTTTGAAAAATATTAAAAAATTCCGAGTCATGTTTTTCGTAACAAAAGCTGTTATAGCTCAATTCGGCTACAAGTAGCAAAAAATATGTATAGGATATGAATTAGTTAGAATAAAATTGCCTTTAATTTGAGATATTAGTCATGGGAAAATAGTAGATAGTTCCGGAGATACGGTC
Source organism: Neria commutata (assembly GCA_963457695.1). Taxonomy (NCBI): domain Eukaryota; kingdom Metazoa; phylum Arthropoda; class Insecta; order Diptera; family Micropezidae; genus Neria; species Neria commutata. The sequence goes on from OY735246.1 coordinate 14,326,024, forward strand.
AAAAACGTCGGTAGTCAGCCAAAAAATCGCGTTTTTCAAACTTTGAGCGCCTTGCGGCACGGGTTAACATGCTCCAATCGTGCTCAAATTTTGGCTACCTTAAAATCTGCTAAGGCTCATCATTTTGTGGGGGTGCCGTCGACAAAATTCCAACATCGATTTTAGTGGATACAAAAGCTGTTGATAACAGAAAGGGTTTCACAAAATTTTGAATCCATTGAACACAGTTTTTAAAAAATCTGCAAAATTAATTCTTCTCAGAAACTTGCCGAACATTCGGTCTTCTTTTAATTACTCTTGTCATGCTGTTGCTTGCAAGTAGCAATAACAATCATCAATATTACCTGATCTTACGCAATTTCTTACAAATTTTTAGATTCTCGCAATTTAAATTTTAAAATGTGTAGTTTTTTGCAAAGAAATTTGCTCTTTCAGCCTAAAAGTATGCAATCATGCAGGAAAATGAAGAAATATGCCAACAAATTAAGGAATAAATTCACTTATTTCACATTAGCATGAGCCACAATTGCTTTGGATGTTTAAGAAGGTACTGAAAAACTGGCACACACTTCAAAACATTTCACAAAATTCTCTTAAAATAACCATATTCTTTTGCTATAATTATTATGTTATAGATAAAACGGATTTGCATTCGTTGTTTTTCCTACACACAATATATTTGTTGACCGAAAAACTATAAACTGATATGCAAATATTGAATTGCGACTTCCATGGTTATAGCCAGAAAAGCGCTGCGATTAGTCTTATAGGCTTTTTTTTCTTTCTAAAATTCGTGGAAGAGATATATTTTAATCACTGACATATATTCATGTTCTGAAATATATTGCCATGCATTTATTTATGTAATTTTGAACAAAAATATGTGTATGGATGTTTGATGTACAAGAAGTTTTGCATGTCAGTGTGTGCGTTTGCTCAGCTCCATTCTGCCCTTTCCCCTTCCTCTCTGCACTGCTAGCGCGACTTGCCTTGCCTTGCAAATCGTTTTAGCATGCAGCTTCCTTTCCCTTGGCCGCTTGCGCAATAAATTCCACTAGAAACTTATAACTGCACAAGCCGCAGTTAAGTGCTGCCACCGTTCACCATTGCCGTAGATGTGCATGTGTGTGTGTGTGCGCGCATTTCAGCCAGTAAACCAGTAAACCAATTCAACCGCAAGTGCATATAAAATCCAATTTGTTCGCTTGAAATGCATTCGAGTGTGTTGTTGTGCATTTAAATTGCATTTTATGAAATTGTAAACAATTTTGCAGTGATGTTAGAAACTGCAAGCACTTATACCTACGGACACACATATACACACACATACATTGCATACATTGATGGAAATATTGAATTCTTTTGCTTGAAATGTAAAGCTGCCGTTACGAGTTATGCAAAACTGTGTATGAGCTGTATTTCACTGCTGCTGTGCATGTATGTATGTAGGTGCGTACAAATGTGTGTGTGTGTGTGTCTGTGTGTGTGTGAAAGCACTTGAGGCGATTAATGGCCATCAGCGTGGGATTTATGCATGGGATTTTATGTAATTCGCCAGTGATGCAGTTTAAGCAATTCGAAGCAAATTATGCAAAATGAAGGGGAAATATAATAGCTAACGGTTGTAATGTAGAGAAAGGGAAAGAAAAAAGTAACGCCTGCTAAGCTCTGAAGGGGAAATGGGAAAGGTAAATTCTGTGAGAATTATTGTAATAGAAATTGCTTGCATCGCACTGCTTTTGACAAAGGCTGCCACTGCTTATGAGTAACCTCCATTTAACAATCGCTTGACGTATGCGTAGCCCTAATGGAATTTCTCAGCAAAAGAGCCATTGATCCTTTGTCTTTGAAACGCAAAATTAACAACTTTATAGCAACGCTTCCAGTTGAATCTACAAGCGGCATAATCAATGCACAAATTAAAGTGTTTGTGAAGATTTGCGAAACACTTTTAGAATGCTTTCAAAGCTGGCTTATAACATCTAGCCTCGTATAGACTCAGCAGAAGCACTCTTTAAAGTTTCATTAAACGAGCACTCACTTGATAGAGACTTTTCCATTAGGTACATAATAATTCTGTATTTTAATGCAAGCACATTCTTAAATCTTTTTTATGATCTGACAATGTCAAAACCTAAGTGACGGCTTTCATTTTTATCATAGTGAATTTTACGAACCAGCAACGTTTGGAAATGATGAAAACCAACTACCAAAATTCTGAGTCCGTGATGGCAATTTTAAGAGCACTTACTCCAATTTTCTGTTGTAATAATCCAATCACCGGACAGGTTGTAGGTGCTATAGTCGATAAGTTTGGAAGAACATTTTTACTAATAAATATTCCTTTGTCCAGTGAGACAAGGCACTGGTTGAACTGCTGAAAATGTCGCAGGCATAAGTGCTTCAGTACAAACTGAGCCGATTCAGTCAATTCCACGCCATTCATCAGTATTGTGAATTTAAAGCGAATTGAATTTTGTATTGTGAAAATGATATTCCTTTATTTAAAGTCACTAATAACTTAAATACGCACATAGGGCCTAAATCTGCTCAAATATCATTCGGCTCAACAAATCTACATTAGCATATTTTGATTGATTAGCGCTATAAAAAAAAATCTTCTCCAAAATAAAAGATTTCTGCAAGCCAAAATCGGAAATTGGAATTTGTTCAAATTTGGAAAATTTCGGAAAAAGAAAATTTATGCTGTGACTTTGGCAAATGCTGTTATTAAAAAAAAAATTATATATTCTGAACTGAAGAGCATTCAAGCACTTTAGCCTCTGTCCGGGAGCAGCGCATTTGTGGTCAGTCTGTTTGCTGCACATATCCTGCGGGATTAAAATAAAAGTTTCTACCTTCGACAGGAAGTTCAGTTGCTATTTCCACTTGCTTTTTACGCGTTTCTTTTTGCTGTCTGTCCTTTTTATTTTATTTTTGTGCTACTTGTATTGCTAGCAGCTTAGAAAAGTTGTTGTTTTTTCTTTGGCGTGGGTGCTTAATTTCTAAACAAATGCAACTGGGGAAGGTGTAAAGACAACAGTAAACAATGAAGTAACAAAAATAACGGCTATAAAGACAAGCAACAAGAACAACAACAACAATGAAACAACAGCCAAATGAAGAACTGCAAACAAGAAGAAGAAAAACAACAACCACAACAAGTAAACGAACAACAACAGCAAAGTGCGAAGGTGCCATTGTTGTTAAAATCAAGCTGATTGGTCCCCGAGGAGTAATGCCAACTTTTATATTTACGACTTGTAAGCATAGAAAATAATCAAGAACAAAGCAGAACATGAAAAGGAAGCAAAATTCTGACTTAAAGTCAGTCTGAACAAACACGGAGAAGGGAAAAGAAGGCATATACAATAGACGTGTGCTGGGAAGAAAATTTCCATTAAATTATAGTGTAGTGGAAGCTTATGGCAATGCACCGACGGAAGAGGAAATTTTGTCAACCCTCTCAATGGCAATGGCACCAAGAGGTGGGGTTAAGCAAAATAGCTAGAGCGTAACGTCATTATAAATTTTCACTTTTATAACTATGGAATTATGCTGGAAAATATCTAAACTACGTAAATATATGATATTAATTTTCGTTATGCATTCATACATGCATCAGTGATCAGTCGATGTCAAAATTTCGTAATATAAGCATACCAGAAAGGCAGCCCCAATAGTGAATACAATGGCCCTTCCAGTTATTAATTAATATCGACAAAAATACCCGCCCACATCGGGGATCGAACTCATAAACTCATGTACTTTCGGTTTCTGCGCCAGCGCCTTACTCGCTGCGCTATCACCACCCTTACTTCCTTGCGTTCTAAACTCTTATAAGAAGCCGTTCGCTGCCCCTGCCGCCGCGCTGTCAGCAGATTATATATAAGATTTTCTTTTTATGGTTCCAGTCTAGCCGAAGGCCTTAGCTGCCAGTGCTACTAATCTAGTTTTAAAAATTGTAATTGTATTACCTTTTTTAACCCTTTATATCACTGTGTGACATTACTGTAACAAACCAAATAATTCAAAGCATATTCCAATGTGTTTATTTTATTCCATTGTAAATCAATGTAACACAACAGTAACAAACCTCCCTATGGATTTTAAAGCAGTTCGTGTGTATGGGGTTACTTTATTAGTGTCAGATTTTATGTCAAGTTCATTTCGCGCCAATTTGCGACATTGCTCCGTGTGTGAAAATTGTAAAATACGAAAATAATAGAAAAAATACTCAAAGTGAATTTCTGTGTTATAATTACAGTAGGTAAGTTTATGAATTCGAGTATTTATTGTTAGGAATGCCTAATATTTAGTAAATTCATGAAATATTATTGAATTACTGTTTGTGACATTTCTGTAACATTGCGTAATAATGTTCCTTCAGTGTAGTACATTGACCTTTCTTTGGGTTTTTGACAGGATGACTTCTCGACGACTAAGAGAAGAAGAAATTGAGCAGTTTCTTTTCGATTATGAGGCTAGTGAAGATGGCTTTGATGATGACGACAGTATTGCGGATCCTGACTTTATTCCTGATGTAGAGCTGCCATTGGAAGATGAAGATGATGCAGAGATCCCGGGAGCAGATATTGATAATACTATTGAAGACTTAGAACAAAATGTTAGTATTTCCCAATGTGAAACCGCTAATGCAGCTTCCCCTAAGCCAGCACATTCAGTACGCCGCCAAGCTAGACCAAAGTTGAATGTACTCTGGAAAAAGAGGAATATCGATGTAAATGAGCAACAGCTTCGTTTTATGGGTGATGAAACGTTGCCAACAGAATTTTTAGACCTTGATACGCCGATACAGATTTTTCTTAAACTATTTCCTCATGAACTGATTCAAAATATCGTCAACCAAACCAACGTCTACATCGTTCAAAAAGATCCCAACATGGCTTTTCGCGTTACTGAGACAGATATGCAACAGTTCATTGGTCTGGTTTACATCATGTCCTTAGTTCACCTTCCAAGAGTAACAAAACATTGGAATGGTAATATAGGCACACCCCTAGTAAAGGATACAATGCCAGTGAACAAATTCGAAAAGATCCGTAGATTTATTCATTTCAATGACAATTCGAAAAGTGTTTCTCGCGATCATGCTGACCACGACCGATTATTCAAGATTCGACCAGTCGTGACAAAACTAAACGAAACCTTCAGGAATGTGTCCTTAGAAAAGTATCTTTGTGTAGATGAGCAAATTTGCTCCACAAAAGCCAGGCACAATCTCAAACGATACAATCCCAAAAAACCAAGTAAGTGGGGATACAAGATATATGTCCTGAGTGGCGTAAGCGGGTTTGCCTACAAGTTTGAACCTGAGACAGGAGCAGAAAACATTGTCGGATCCAATGAGCCGGACCTGGGAGCCGCTTCAAATGTTGTTGTCAGGCTTTCGCGCGAAATTCCACGCAACCAAAACTACCGACTTTACTTCGACAATTACTTTACGTCCTTGCCACTCCTCGAGCATCTGGCCAAACAGGGCATAATTAGTCTGGGAACTATCCGTCGAAATCGTATACCCGACTGTAAAATGCCCACAGAGAAAGACATTTTGAAGAGAGAACGCGGCTACTCTGTAGAATACGTGGGCAGCGTTGGAGGAATAAACCTATCAACAGTGGCATGGAAAGACAACAAAGTTGTAACCCTTGCATCAAGTTTTGTTGGTGAGTTGCCCAAGACACAAGTCAAAAGGTACGACAAATCCAAAAAAAAATATGTGACAATTGACCGACCAAACATCGTGGGTGAATATAACCGCCATATGGGTGGCGTCGATTTGATCGACAGTATCATGGGTAGATACAAAATAAAGCTGCGAAGTAAGAGATGGCAAGTACGCATGTTTTATCATTTTTTGGACCTGGTAATGTCTAATGCCTGGCTCTTATACAAAAGAGTGCGCAAAACAAAGAACATGCCAGGCACGCAACTGTCGTCAGCCGATTTTCGAGAGGAGGTTGCAACGGTATTGTGCAAATTGGGGACGAAAGCCAATTCAACACGGCAAAGCATTGAACCAAACATTCAAGCAAAAAAACGCAAGGGTCCAGCCCAATATATCCCTCCAGTGGCTGTGCGAAAAGATCAAGTTGGGCATTGGCCAATATGGTCCGAAAAGAGGATCCGCTGCAAGTATCCTAACTGTACTGGCGTATCCCAAACTGTTTGTGACAAGTGTGGCGTAGCATTATGCTATAATAAGCAAAACAATTGTTTTAAGGCATTTCATACATCGTAAAAGAACAGTTTAAGACAGTGTAACACTTCTGTCACACTCCCCTTTTTTTAAATTTTCTATCTTACTAATAAAAATATTTCAAAAATTAAAAATACGTGTATATTTTTTCGTTAAAACCTACCAGAAAACCAAGAATTTGAAAAGATTCACGTAGTTGAGTTATAAAGGGTTAAATAAATAATAATAATAATATAAGATTTTCGATTGAAATATTTAATAGCGCGCATTATTAGTTGCTTTAGCATAAAGAAGAAGGCATATAATTAGACAGAGAATGCAACTAAAAAGTTCATCTGAAGGTTAATGCGTAAGGGCCTGGGCTCAAGACCGGTATCAGACCATCAAACAAAAAGTTTAATAATTTGTTTACAAATTGTTTCTATGCGCGGCACCACTTCTCGCGATGAATTGGCAATTCTTCGAGAATATTCTATGCCATGAAAAGCTTCTAAACCTGTTCGGATTTGGTTAATGTAGGTCCAGTTAATTTCTGAAAAATATGACAAGCACACACAAATTAATGCGAGAAAGCTAGAGCTAAGCCCACATTGAGTGGCGTAAAACAATTATTATTATATAAATATAAAAGCTCAGTACGTATAAAAGCTCAGACCGTTAAGTACTTCTCTTTTAATCTACAAATTCAGCGCTCGCTGATTTTTTCCTTGGAAGAAAGCAACTTTATTCCGTTCAAAATGCCAAGCTTTCGTACATGGTATTTCAGAGAGCAGGCACCCAAGTTGAAGTTCCACCGCACACCCCTTGCATTATCATATCAGTATCGTCTTCGTCAAGCTCCTCAAAATTGTACATGTTAACTATTGTAATCAAGTAAATACGTAATTGGGACAACTTCGCGTACTTACACATACAGCTACACATTTATTCTGTAGCCGTATCCGAACGTAGAGCAAAGCATTATTCAGCTTTTAGAAGCTTTTCAAACATAGTTTGGAGAGTTGCTTCCGAGAGACGATACTGCGATACCGTGTACAAATTTCTTTTTTATTCGATGATAAGAGCATGAAATTTACCAATGACTGAGCACTTCTCAACTGAACAACGATGGCGCTATTATATTCTTAATTTTTTTTATAATAAGTTGCGTATTTCGGTGTTTTATTGAGAAGCTTATTTTAAAAATTCCAGGACATAATTTAGAAATTGTAGTTGTGGCTTTTGGCGTTAATATAGTAAAGACTTAAATTCTTGTCACATACAAAATGTACTAAATTCGTTGCGATTCGCTACTTCTAAAATAAATAGGTATTGAGAAAAGTACGAAGTGTGTTCCCGTATAGTCCAATATAAATTAACAAACGCGTCCGCTGTTATTTTTATTTCAGCCTGCTATGCAAGCCTTTTTATTTATTTCCCCTACTCTAAGTGGAGTAGAGGCAGCCGATTAGTTACAGAGTCGAATTAGAACTAAAACTATTCTACCCTACGCTTCACAAAATTCACTTGTTGGCGACCGTGTTGCTGCAGCTTGCGCTCGCCAGTATGCAGCTGATGTTGTTGTAGCCTGTTGTTGTTTTAGCTCGCGCTTGTAGTTGTTATTGTTGTAGCCTGTTGTTGTTATAGCTCGCGCTTGCCGGTGAGCATGTAGTTGTTATTGTTGTAGTCAGCGGTTGCCGGTAAATATGCAGTTATTGTTGTTGTCGGCGGCTAGCGTGTGAAAATGCTGACGCTGACAGTTCTCGCGCTTGTTGGTGGCTGTTAACTTGCGCGAGTGTTGTTGTTGTTGTCGCAGACGCATGGTCAGCGCCTTTCGAGACAGGATGCGCGTGTTAACTTCCCCCTCTCTTAAAAGCGGCCGTCCTCGGGCGTATCGTTAGCGTGAGCCGTGGGTGCAATGCCTGCATTCTCGATAATGGTGTTAATAGTTAGGCCACGCTGTTTTCGTTGCTGCCCGAATGGCAGTATTCAACAAAGCCTGCACAGCTGGAGGATCCATTTTGGTCGAAAGTATTACTATTTTATTTCTATTGTGTGTGGTCTTTTTGTTTAGTAGGTACAGCTTCATCATTGTAATGGTCTTCTGTATGGTAGTGGTATGCCGTCCCTCGATGGCAACGTCTAGGCGTGGCGTGCTAAGCCTTTTTTATTAACGCATATGTTTTTTACAAGCTCTTTGAAAAATTTTAGCTTTGCGTGTGCGTTTTTATTTTGCACAAGTGTCTTCACGAGTTTTTAAAAATTTAGCTTTGCGTGTGCGTTTTTTATTTTGCACAAATGTTTTCACAAGTTTTTCAAAGTTTAGCTTTGCGTGTGCGTTTTTTATTTTGCACAAATGTTTTCACAAGTTTTTCAAAATTTAGCTTTGCGTGTGCGTTTTTTATTTTGCACAAATGTTTTCACAAGTTTTTCAAAATTTAGCTTTGCGTGTGCGTTTTTTATTTTGCACAAGTGTTTTCACAAGTTCTTCAAAAAAAATTTCGCTTTGCGTGTTTCTCAACTAATTATCCCTTTATAAGGATCCGTTAGTAATAGTTTTTTTAAATAATTTTTTTGACACGTACAAATGTTTCACAGCGGATTATTGAATGCTCTACAGCGGATTGTTCCTTTATGAGAACTTGTTGATAGTAGTTTTTTAAATATTTTTTCACGAACGTATGTTATTATTTTTCTGCTGGTTCAGTCACGATTTACTGGTTATCCTTTATAAGGATTTGGATTTTCTCGTGCCCCACGCTTTTATTGTATGTCGATTAAAACTGTCTCTTCGTAATATTTTAATTAGCCTATCACTTTAAATAGCGATTTTTCTTCAGCTTCACAAAGTTCTTTAACGTACTAGGTACCAGCGAAATTTCTAATTCTTCTTAAAACAAATGTTCTGCTTCGGAAATGTTTTTATTTTATGCCCTCTTATCTTTTATAAAGATTTTTGGGGACTTACTAAATTTATTTCCGTGGATAGGAACTTCTGTGTCGACCGCACACTTTTTTTAAATGTTCGGCCTTGATTTCTTTCTTCGATTTTTTCGTTTGCGCAAATTTAGACACTTCCACTTGGTTGCCGCACTGGAATTTTTTCTCGAGCACTGACAGGTTTTAATAAGTTTGGCCGCGATTCGTATCCTTATAGAGGATTTATTATTTTCACGCGGCCTTTTCGTGGGTAGGGGCAATGCTTTCACTTTATGCCCTATTATCTTTTATAAAGATTTTTGGGGACTTACTAAAGGCAGCATTGCCCCACGTTGGGCGCCAATTAACAAACGCGTCCGCTGTTATTTTTATTTCAGCCTGCTATGCAAGCCTTTTTATTTATTTCCCCTACTCTAAGTGGAGTAGAGGCAGCCGATTAGTTACAGAGTCGAATTAGAACTAAAACTATTCTACCCTACGCTTCACAAAATTCACTTGTTGGCGACCGTGTTGCTGCAGCTTGCGCTCGCCAGTATGCAGCTGATGTTGTTGTAGCCTGTTGTTGTTTTAGCTCGCGCTTGTAGTTGTTATTGTTGTAGCCTGTTGTTGTTATAGCTCGCGCTTGCCGGTGAGCATGTAGTTGTTATTGTTGTAGTCAGCGGTTGCCGGTAAATATGCAGTTATTGTTGTTGTCGGCGGCTAGCGTGTGAAAATGCTGACGCTGACAGTTCTCGCGCTTGTTGGTGGCTGTTAACTTGCGCGAGTGTTGTTGTTGTTGTCGCAGACGCATGGTCAGCGCCTTTCGAGACAGGATGCGCGTGTTAACTTATACAGTTATTCAGGTATTTATAGACTCTGTTCATGCAAAAGCCTCTCAGCCACTGCCCAGCATTTAACTTACATTTTATTCGAAAAATATATTCATAAAGTTGCCCACAATTGTTGACTAATCTACTCCATAGGCGGAGCGCCGCGGCGCACAACGGGTCAGTTAAACTTTTCACTTTGCTAAAATCATTACTTCTAAATGAATAAAGATATTCGAGTAAGTTTTCAACTTACAGTTAGAAATACTATTGGAACAAATGGTATCTAATGAGTAGAGTGCAGATTCATATGCAAATGTATATATGTTTTTTCTGACACCTTTAGAATAAAATAAACATAATAACTGCGAATCAAGAAGTTTGGTTTAAAATGTAATTTACTCGTTTTTGCGGTTTATAATTATTAATAATTTAATTATTATGTTTATTTCAATTCAGTTTATTGTTGATAATTATATTAATATTTAACAAAAGATGTTTGCCGATTAGAAAAAATTAAGAGAAATTGTGTGCAGTCGCAGCAATCATCAGAAGAGAGAAACGGAAACAGAATAGAACCAAATGATAAAGAAGAAGATTTAAAGTAAAAAATTCAAGTGACAGCAAGTGGCAATGCTGCCAATTTTTTCAAACACACAGTAGATCATATTTATAATAAAGCGTTAATATTCAACACTCGTTTTTGCATATTTGCAGTGAAAATCATATTTTTTTATTATTTTGAGTTAAACGCTATTATTTGCATTATGCGTTGATTTTTTTGTAGCACAAGTAAGGATTGCAAAGTTTTTTAAATGGCAAAGAATTGAAAACTCTTCGAGAGAGTTGGTGCACAACAACGTATGATTATGAAGAGAAAATCTCTTTATTTAAATGGTAGAGGCAGTGACCCCTCGTATCTGAGTCCCTGCACATATCCACTGCTCCACTGCGGTGTCAATAATTTATTTTTGCCAATAAAGTGCGAATGCTATTAAATATTTCGCCCACAGGTGAAGGGCATTTGAAAGAAGCGATAAAACTAGCACCTTTCGTTCCAAAAACAGTACACAAGAATATAGTATATAAGTTCTTAGGAAATTCGGTGTGAATCAGATTAGAATTTTATACACTCTAAGTGACACTTTTCTCACCGTTAACCCTTTCGCTACATCTTTTAGCTGCGGCTTGCAAAAAGTCTGAATTTTTTGAGAATACCTATTATGGATCTCATTAACAAGAAACAATAACAATTTTGCCAAATTTTTATACCCTACACCTATGGCAATAGGGTATAATAACTTTGTGCCAAAATTGTAACGCATTAAAGCAGCCTTCCTAGGTATAGACATAAGTATATAGAAATGATCAGAAACACTTTCTCTTTTCATTTCCGGTTGTCCGTCTGTCCGTCTGTCCGTCTGTCCGTCCGTCTGTCTGTCTGTCTGCGTGTACGCAAAAAAAAAAGAAGGAGTTGCCCGATTTGGACCAAATTTGGTACACAGTGACAGTGAACTTCGGGTTAGGTAAAGTGTTAAAATTATTCAAATCGGTCGAAGGATACGCCCCCAATGGACCTATAAGTCCCTCTACCTCGGGTTTTTTGCGATCAAATTGCTGTAATTTGTCTAATTAATCATTGAAAAGAATAATACTTGGTATTCAAGTTAAGGGGGCGGTTATCTATGTCATACGAAAAAATGGGCGTGGTCCGCCCACTATATAGGCGGCAAACTTTTTCCGGTAAAATGGCTCCCAATTGACTAGTTACGAATATAAATGAATGAAATTCGGTTCCCAAGTTGATATATAGGTCTTAGATGCCATAGAAGAAAATGGGCGTGGTGCGCCCACTATATAGGCGATAAACGAAAAACCCTCTTAACTTCCATAATATATACACCAGAGCGTCTAGATTTGGTTACTTCGTTCCTGGTAAGAATATCTTTTAATTCTCCAAAAATGGGCATGGTCCGCCCACCATGGGGGCAGTAAAATAAATATACCGATAACATCTGTTGTACACCTGCCAGAGCATCAATATTTGGCATGTATAGTCCTATTAGGTATATCTTGTAGTCTGCCAAAAATGGGCGTGGTCCGCCCACTATGTGGGTTGTAAATCAAATGCACCCACAATTTCAGTGAATTATCACCCTACTTGGGAACATGGTGTAGGGTATTACTCTGTCGGTGAAACCCGACTGATACTTCCTTACTTGTTTTTTCCGATATTTTAGTGGAAGTTTGCAAATTCTGTTACCTCTAATTGTTCTCTTCGCCCAAATTCCATTCTTGCAACAGAATAATATAATAACAGTGAAAAAATAATTATCGAAAAATAAATGAGTTGTGCTCGAAATGGGAAAATTTTCCAACTTCCAACAAGCTAACTTTAAAAAATCGCTTCAGTTTATACAGACTTTTAAATCAAAATTTTTACACCAAACAATAAAGCAAATATATTTTTTATATTTGCATCAAAAATACACCAACAAGTTTTTGCAGCTGATTCATAAGTTAGAAATTAGAAAGTGCCTTTTTTTCCGAAAAATTCAATGTGAGTTTCCTAAAAAATAGTATATTTTCCATTGCTCAACTAAAACAACAACTTTAATTTTATATTACTCGTAAGACTTCTAAAAAATATTATAAGATTTAAAAAAATCGATTTTGTGAATCTGGGAGGCGTCAAGCGATTTATCTTTTTCGTATATACGGATACTTTTATTCGAAAAACACAAATTTTAATTTTAATAAAAACTTCATGTTTATTCAGGTAAGTCGACTGTTTTAGTCGCTGCTTGTCTTAAGACTTAATTACAATGGTTTATTATAACATCTTTATTTGTTCATCGATTGCCTACCAAGCACAATCAACGCAAGCGATGTCGACGCTGACGTTTGCGTTTGGGCAATGACTTATTGGCAATGAAGTTTTTACTACTGACTTTGTGCTTATGCAATGCATTTTTGTCAGTGAAGTCTTTTATTCAGATTTTGCGTTTTCTTTAAAGTATTAAATTTCTTCACGGCAAGAATGCTGTGGTCCTCAACGTCAACATTGTTCTTCGCATTTAATTAACTTAATATCGACCCTATTAACATATTAATATATTTTCTAATTATCTCTTGGAGATCCGGGGAGATTGGTTGCGTATACGGGAAATTATACGTAACTCGCGCATACAAAGTTGAATGTTGCTATATGGCAACAAAAATCGCGAAAGGGTTAAAAATGCCTGCCACTCAGCTCATTCAGTTCATTTTATCAGGTGCGATTAGAATCGCTTCCATATAACACCGTACCGAACTGACCCGATACTGCGGTCTAATCAGCCAACTCCAAATATTCCACATCGCATAAATAGCGTTTCTCTGCAAAGTTTCGCCACAGTTTAACTTGGACTTTTACTTCAAAATGAAATACTCAGCAAAAGGTCTTTACCAAAATTTGTTCGGAGGCGTGTTTTTTTTGTTATTGACGCTAGTTTTCTGTGTTAAAAGTGAAGAAATGCGAGATGTTTGTTCGACTGGCTGTGTCTGCAAAGCGAATTACATGGATTGCAGGTAAGTCTAATGAGGTATACCTACTGTTACAAATACACTCAATGAAAAGATAAGTAAGGCGAACATAAATTCGTTATTATAGTAAAAAGGGCGCAAATTTAAATTGAAGTTTTCATTCACATTTCTGATACTATTCTGCACAAACTGAAGGCCAACCCATTAGTAAAATTGGTTCGCCACTCCCATGAACAGATTTCAGTGATAATTACTTCTATTATAATATAAATAATGCAATGAATTCAATAAAAATTCAATATAAAAAAAAATATGTAAACAAATTAAATTTTATTATGATATAGTGATTTAATTTTTTTGAATAAGTTTCTCAGTTTTGCGATTTCAATATGAATTTTAGAAAATAAATCCGGGGCTCGGTGGATAAGTGTTCGATCGCTGATGCGTGGAGTCGCTTTTTCGTCGCTTTTTCTGTTTTTTATATGGTACGAGTTCGGATTCGATTAAGCGACTCCATACATTAGGGTACAGAGAGCAACAATTGAAGTTACAGTTATCGATAAAAATATAAGTTGAGCGTTAAATTTACAAGAAATCATATTGAAATTTGTATAGTTTGCTTTTCTAATTGCAAAGAACATATTTTTACTGGAATCGTTTTTTTCCAATAGCCCAACTTTGCCAGAGCACAACTAAAGGTATTTTTTCATCTTTGAATTTAGTTGACGGATCCGCATTTTGAAAACAAAATATAGATTAAAGTTGCTTTAGAAACGGATTACAGCATTTCCATTCCAGCTGAGTTAAACAGAAGATTGCAGCTAACGCGAATGTTACTTAGAAAACTAAATTATTTGAATATTTTTCATATTTTTTGATGAATGTCTTTGTATAGCCTAAAAATAGATCCGGCTTATTTTCTGCTCAGATTGATTTAAACATAATTTGTACTAAAACTAAAAATTCTTTTGATTCGTTTCCTTTTGCTTTCTTTTACATTTCATATGAGCAGATCGAACAGCCTTGAGTATCCAAATGTGACCTTGACAAGAGTAGCGCAGAACTTGGATTTGAGTTACAACGAGATGCGAACGTTGAATAACTTGAGCTTTCCAGTAAGAAAGATTTTATATTCGTAATATTATATTTTATATTTGCTCAATTAAATGAATTGAAATCAAGACAGAAAGTGATTCTAATCATTTCGATACACCAATGTCGATACCTAGGACGGCTCCTTTAATGATTTTCGCACAAATTTAATGTAGCCTATTACCAAAGGTGTAGGGTATAAATGCCAAAGTGAAAATGTTCAAACAGCTCAAAAGGATGAGGAAAAATTACCTTTTCCCTGAATATTACGCTTTACATTCAACTTGTATTTAATTCGTTTATCCTTTGACATAAAGGCACTATATTCTGTTGTTATAAGTAGTATTTGGCTGTTCAGCAGGCCTCAACTTTTATATATGAATTAAGTAGTCTCTCATCATAAATTTTATTGCTTAAAGTTTCTGCACTTTTTTTAGGACACATTTGCAACTCTCCGAAGTTTGAACTTGTCCAAAAATTACATTGAATCCATCGATGAGGGCGCCTTCTCCAAACTCATTAGTATACAAGTCATCGATTTGTCACACAATCGCATTCAAGACATAGAGGATAGTCTGATCAAGAGGAACGCCAATTTGGAGACGCTCATTTTGGATTTCAACGCCTTAATTATTAGACCGAATAAGTTAATTATCAGGCCAAATAATCCACTGCTATACAGCCAGTCTTTGAAGAAGCTGAGCATGCGGTTGTCGGGTATAACATGGCTTGATGCCACATCTTTCAGTGCATTGCCTTTGCTGGAGCAGCTGGACTTGTCACTAAATCGCCTGAGTATCATCGATTCGAACGCATTTAGTAGCCTTCCCGAACTGCAATGGCTGGACTTAAGTGAAAACATGTGGACTTGTGAAGCGTCGCTATCGCAGATGGTAGCCAAACTAACAAACCAGGGAGTAGACGTCAAACTGGAAGATTGTAACACCAACGATTCCCCGAAGAAGCAGACAAGCCTGCAAATACCCGTACAGCACTTGGCGGAAGCTGTTCTCAGAGAACAGATATTGCGCGATGCCGAAATGCAAAGCGAAGTGCTGTTTAATGGCTCCAAAATCGCCGAGATATGCGAACTGGATCATATGACACTGTGCATGGCCTACGAAAATTGCCTGGACAATTATTCGTTATTTAAGAAGATTGTGAAATACGAGCAGAGCAAACTATTTACGAAATCGAAATGCATAATATTTGCAGTGGGCGTGGCATTCGGCGCATTAGTCGGTTTGATTATGTTTGGCATTATTTCCACTTGCATTGACAAACGATATGGAAATTACAAATGTACGTTCAAATTACATATCTGTTTGATTGTAAATACCATTAACTATTTCATTTTAAATTTCAGATTTATCCCCTACATCCAGTGTGTCGGAAAGTGGACAAGCCATCACTCCTACGTCTGCCATTTCGAGTAAACCCCTTGTATAATTTATTAAAACGGCGCCACGGTGGCATAGTGGTCTAAGACTTAAACTTCTAGTGCTTGGTGTCAGCGTCAGCGGAGGACCTGGGTTCAACTCTCGGTCCGGTTACATCTAATAAAAAGAAAATTTGTTTTTAAATTGTTTCTTTGCGCGGCGCCAACAACCACAAAATAAACTGCTCGAAAAACACTATATTTTATGAAAGCTTTTTATTGCAGATAATATTACTTAAAACTGTTTGGCAAAATTTGCATTGGACGAAAAAATAGAAGCTCTCAAAATTTGCGAACAAAAAGCAAATGTCAAAACTGCTGCTGCACTAATAAAAGAATCTGCCTTTGACACCCGTTATCTTTTTAACCGTTGCTTTTCCAATTTGTTTTGTTTTTTTTTTTTATTTCATAAAATTTCAAAATTTTAAAATCATTTTATTTGGCAACTTTTTTTGTTTTGAATTAAACTCTGCTAGATTGGCGATGGTGAAACAGTTTGTTTAAAAAAATTCATCATTGTTAATTAGGTGTGCTTTTTTTCGAATGCCTTGCTGAATTGTGCTTAATGAATGAAAGAAATTTGCATACATTAATTGAAAGCACTAACAAATCTTACAATGCAGCTTCTGCCTAACAATAGCAGATCACCTTAACTGCTGTGGTCCTCGTTGTGTGCTTGTATAAGTTTGCTAAGAGTATACGATTTATAACGAATGATGCCAAGCTCAAAAATTACAAGCACTTTATATAAAATATATTGCAAAAGTCATTAGCTTAATTTATTTCATAGCAAAACCAGCTTTTGCTTGTGCATGTATGTATGTGTGCAAAAGTAACCACAATAGTTTTGCAATTTATATTCCAAAGTCACACACACACACACTTGAACTTTTGACACATGAATAAGCACATTTTCGCAATTCCGCATAAATTTATATGAACTAAGAGAACTGCATTTAAATTACACTTAACAATTTGAGCGGTCTGTGTGTGTGTGTGTGAGGGGGGAAGGGGTGCGCTTGTGTGCGTTGAACCGCAGCAGCACGTGCGACACAAAAAAGTCATTTGTTCAACTCACTTTTAAATACATACTTCCTCTTTCTACACGTTTTGCTGCCTCTACTTCCTTCTCTTTCTACTCTTTCCTCTGTTTATGCTGCTTAACCTTCTTTAAGCATCCCTTTTTCTTGGCAGCTATGCACGTTTCTTTCTATCTCTATCTCTCACCCCCAGCCACTTCCACTGAATAGAACCCTTGCTCTAACTGTCTTCTAAGCAGCTGTTCTTCTCTTACGGTATTCACAATGAACCAATAACGAAATGAGCCAATAAATGAATAATTAAATTATTTATTATTTTATTTTTAATTTATTACGAAAATTTAAATTTTAAAAACTTATTTTATGTAAAAACTTAGAAAAATAGTTTCACATAATATTGACTTATTTTTCAAGAACGTTTTTCGGTACTTTTAACATTGTTTGAGTGAATTTGTAATAGTAGTAACATGATTAAAAGTAACAAGTATTCAAAAATCAGCCGCCCCTGCATTATTTTCGATTCGGCGTAAATGACATCAGAATTATGCAATCTTTTGTATTCAATATAACGTTATGTCATGAAATAATTTTCGTTTTGTTACTACTTAATTCTGCTGATCCGTATAATAGTTTTGAACATACATTTTCATAAATTTTTCATATCATACAAACAAATGCTATGTAAAGTTTCTTGGTTTCTTCATTCTATATTAATAGGCAACAACTGAATTTTTTATTAAAAATACTTTCAATAAAACGACTTCCTTGAGCCAATGCATGCATGAATTTAGAAAAATATATTAAAAGGTCATTGAGCTTCAGAGGGGCGTTCAAAGTTTTCTCAGTATATTCGGGATATTTTACTAATGAAGTGAGTAATTAAATAATTTCATTAAATAATCACATTATCTGAGCGTATAAATAGTATATAATTTTACATATTTACATAAATTAGTTCTCTTCTAATTTTTGTTGAAAGAGGATCGTAATTACTGACGCGGCAATGTTGAAAAAAATCGAGCACCGCACTATTCAAAAACTTTTTTTGTACCGAGTATTTAATAGATAATTTGGAAATGTAATAAATGCGTTGAGGTTATGGGAAATTATGTTGCAAAATAAAAATAAATTAAATTAAATTTGCTATGCTTTTAATGCTGATACCGATGCTGATACATTGAACTTCCATCATACAGATGCATTGACTCGACTTGAGTTTAAAAAAATCGAATGTAGATCATTTGTTTGAACTATGCTGTACTTTTTATCGAATGCGCTAAATGTCTACATTGTTGTCTGTTTATATCGCTTTACAGCACTCCTCTTCTCTTCACTTTATAAAACAACTGCCAACTGCTTCTGCCCCTATTCATCTATACATTCATCCTACCCTTTTTCAATATATATATTAACTATTTCATTGCTAACTTTGCTTTGCATTTTGCTGTTTCTTTTTTCTAAAGCCCGGTACTCACTCACACACCCCTCCCTCCCCCTCCAACTTCACAGCAGAGCAACTTCTTCCAAAAGCTAGTGCAGCTCTCTGAAGTAGCAGCTGAAGCAGAAAAGTGCCTGCGGAAATGGCAAAAATAGCAGCGGCAGAAATTTCGCATAAAATATTCAAATCGAAAAGTTATCATTGCAATTTATCAAACAACTTACTTGAAGCTGTCAGAAATGTCAGAAATTACAGCATACCTATTTGCTTTGAGCTGCTGTGCTTGTAATGTGGGCTGCGAGAAATTGTGGTGGAGTAGCCTTGCTGCTGCTGGTCAGGCTGTGTAGAAGCCGCACTTCATCTTCATTTTACACGCACTTCTTTCGACACTTTGCCATGGTTGCACCCAACAATGCAATATCCTTTTAACGTGTTCATTTGGCTGGAAGTTGTTGTTGCTGTTGTTGCTGTAAAGCTGCTTTTGTCAGCAGCTCACAAATTCATTTATCACTCTGCTAGCATCCAGTGTGTGTATGCAGGTGTATCTCTCTGCCACTGCCACTGTCGCACTTCAACTATAATCCAGCCGCTCTACACAATTACTGCAGTTTATTTGTATTATTTACTTTGGTTACCTTTTGTTGAAAATATATTTTAGATCATGTTTTCGTTAGTTTTGTCTTCTTGTTTTAGCCGTCCAATAGTTGCCACTTCACTTCGGTAGCACACTTTGTTGTTTTTGTAAGCTGCTCAGCTCTTACCGACTAATGGATCTGGCTTTGTTTGTTGTTTGGAAGCATCAGCTGTTCTGTTGCTCGCTATCTGCAAGGCAAGATTAATTATTCGCTGCATTAAATCGTTTTTAATTACTTTAGTCGTAGGAGAATGCTTGGCGTAGTCTGGTGTCACTTGGCGTATGAGTGATATTTATAAATGATTGCACTCAAAAGGCAAATGGAATGATATCATATGCAAGGTACAACAACATACGATGTAAAGTATGTATGTATATAACTTAAAACTTCGAAGCTTTTCTTTCACATAAGCAAAAACACAGGGAATGGCCTCTATACATGCACGGCACTTGTTGGTTTGGAAAGGATAATAGGTAAGTGGGTGGGATGAAGTCCGCGAATAGTACAATGACGTGGGAAACCTTCTGCAGAATGACTATTTCACAACCGGGATGTACGACGTGGCAATCGAAAATAGTTTATTAATTGATTGGAATATCATGTATAAGTTTTTAGCTTTAGCATTGCGAAATACTATAAGGTGAGGTGAGGGATTAAGAAAGTGCAATTGGAAAAGACAGCTTTGACAGGTAAAATTGTAACAAATAAATGCAACTTAAACTTTAAAAAAAGACATATGCACGAGTGAAAATGCCAAAGGATTTTCTAAGGATAATGCGCCTAAAAATGTATACATTTCAATAAATAATGCCAGAAATGTTGTTAAATAAAAACTTCGAGTATGCTGCCAGTGCACACACACCAAAGCATCTCCCTAAAACAATATCAGCAAGCGTAGAATTCGTAGCAAGTGCATTCGTATGAGTTTCAAGTAAATTTGTACAACAACAATTGCAACAGCAGCAAGTGCAGATAAAATTGCCATGTGCAGAGCCTTAAACTTTTCCGGCTGCACATGCAATAAGCAACAAAAGCAGAAAACAAATTCCAGCAACTTTGCTAAGATCTGCTGCAAAACTCTCAGATAAATTGGAAAATTCTGCAATAGCAAAGATGCTTATATTGTATTAGTGCATGCTGGAGTATTATAGTTGCATATGTGTGTGAGCAAAAACTTGCAAATCAATTTCCTCTCACCTGTGTAAATTCAGAAATTTCTGATTTAGTTTTCTATTGCAATTGAGTGAAAGATAAAGATACAAAGGTACAATAACAGACCAACACATTCACATTCCATGCTATACAATCTGTATACGTTACATATCTGTATGTACACTCAAGTAAATTTGTTGGTAATAAAGAAGCATATTGAAATGCGCATAAAAAGCGTACGTTAAATTTTTGTCAAATCTCTAACTTTTTCTTAAACTTATTTCGTAATTATTCGAAAGTAATCTTTAAACTTTTGCCTAGAACTAGTAATGCCAATTTTTAAGGCTATTTCATTTGAGCATTTAACTGTGCCAATTGTTTTGCAATTTTATTAAATGGTTTGAAATAGATTTTGAAATAAAAGTGCTTTAAAGTTGTATGCTGATTTTCAATTCAGGCTTATTAGCTGCTTAACCAGCAACATTTTCGCGCTTCTTTTGTTAAAATCAAAACTCTTTCAATAAATCGAAAAATTAGTTTTATTTTGACGAAATGGCAAACGAAAAATGAGTTATTTCAAAAGTCGAATTCCATCGGAAAAAGTAAACTAGCGATTGGCAGAAAACATAAAATTTTATTAATATCGGGAGTCTCGTTTATTATGGTTCCGTTATGCATCGCCTTTACCTTATATAATAAATTGGATACCGCGACTTGTACAAAGAAGTCTTCCTCTAGCCTGGCGATATTCAAATCATATTCGTCTTGAATATATTCAGAAATATTCTGATAACATATTTTTTGTATTTTGAAGTTGAAATTTCTTTCGAAACGATGTCCAACAAATATTCGTACAACTTAACTTTTTTAAAAGTCAATCGAAGCGCATGATAAAAGAACTTTTGATAATACTTTTTTTTGCCGAAATGTTTGAGAAATCGCACAGATTTGTTGCAATACAGCACGAAATTCAGAGTCGACAAATATTGCCAGCGGAAATTTAAAAAGTGCACGCTTCAATTGCCCCACGCACAAATGCAAGGAGTATGTGTATGTGTGTGTGTGTGTCGTTACTTATTTATTTGAAAACTATCTAACGGCATTGGTTTGGTAAGTCTTCTGCGTTGTTGGCTGCCAACAACAGTTTCCAATCGATACAAAAAAGCGAAACGAAATTTATTGAAATTGCCAAATTGTTTCGCTTTTGTTGGCAGCGTCACACACACACACGTGTGCGCATGTGTGAGTACATGCATGTATGTGTGCATTTAGAGAATCTGCTGCAGAATTTTGGCTTACACTTTTGTGCACAGAGCAAAAATTGTTATTTTGCAACAACAGCAATAAACATTTCCTCAACTTGCAACATATGAAAATTCCATTTCTCTGTAATTGTGGCAATTTCCGAGCTGAACAGAGTGCAAAAGTGCTGCCCAGCGGCAGCAGCAGCAGCAGCAATAACAACAACAGCAGCATTAGCAGCAGCAGCAATATTTGCAGTTGCACCTCTTGAACAGCTCCGGCTTGTTAAAGTCCGAAGAGAGCAGCATAAGTTTAAATTGCAATTTTAAAATAACAACAATTAATTGTGTGTGTTTGTTTGTACGCATGTGTGTGTGTGTTTGATAGTGTGTAAGTGTTGGCAAACAGAAGCATAAATAGTGCATGAGCCACGTTGGAAAAGCGCCACCAAACTGGTCTAATGGAACCAGCCCGGAAGGTGATCGAAATGGCATCAAAAGAGAGGCGAAGAATAGACGATTAGAGTCTAATCATTGGATCATAAAATCTAATTATTGGACACGGACTCATTGAATAAGTGCTTGGTTGCAGATGCGAGAGGTTCGACATGCAGCCAGCTCATACCAGCTCAAAAAGAAACAATTTAATTTTCAAGTTGTTTGCTGGCCCTGTGCTATTTCTGACGAAGAATTGATACATCTTCGAGACCATGGAATAACTCTGTTCGATCCCATTCGAATACGTCAAAAGAAAATTTTTGTTAGGTTCCATTTAATTGCGCTTAAATAGTACAACAAGAAGACGTTAATGCAAGAAAACCTGGTAACAAGTGCTGTAAAGGGAATAATACATATATGCATAAATTTATATATGTTTTTAATCTACAAAACATAAGACCCGTCAATATATTATATGTATTTGGACGTTGTTAACCTCGTAAGAAAACACATGTTTCTTCATTGAAGGTTCAATCCAAAAATAAAGTAGATCTTCTCTTTATTTAACAAATAGGCAAAGAAGAACATTACAAAACGAAGTGTCTAAGAAATATACAAGTAAACGTGAAGCAGATGATTGTATGCATGGTTGCATTTGATGGTAAAATTCCTCAATTGAGCTGTTATTTTTGAAAGTGGAATAAGTCAATTTTTTACAAAAATGTAGATAATGGCAGTTATAGATAAAACTTTTTATGATCTTTCTATGGGTAAACAATTTATAGTAAAAAAAATGTTGATTCTAGTATTTGGGAGATGGAAGTTTTACCTCTTGATAGTATTGACACTGAGAGTGAAATGTGAACAATTGAATATCTCGCAATAACAGAACGTGGACTTATTCCACTTTCAAAAATAACAGCTCAATTAATGATTGTGGTGTCGCCACATGTATATAACATTTCATTTCATTTCTTCATGTGGTGGAAGTACGGTTTTTATTTAGAAAATATTTGTAAGGAATTTTAATGTCATGCATCACTTTTAAATTCCAGGAAATTGTAAATGCTGTTATTTATTTTGAACACAAAATTGTGCACTGATGGAATAAAGAAAATTCACATTATTACGTAGCTTTATAAGATAAAGGAATAATTTGTAATCCATATTTAAAAGGCACTCCTCAAATTTGCTGAATGTTAATAAGACAGATTGCAAATAAAACCCTATTACAAAAAAAAAAAAATTTAAAAGGAACTTTACTAGGTCTGTGTGCACATACTATAAGAGTATTATATAAGTAGATCATTCGGAGCAGTTTTTAGTAAATCAATTAGATCGATTCCATTGGCTCAATATAACTTTAAATTCAATTTGGTGCAGAAGATTTTAATTGACGCAATGCTTATTTTTTCTACAAGGCAGCTGCTTTGTTGATTCCACAGCTCTGACTCTTTGTCCAGTATTAAAGGACGGAAGTTGTGCTGGTCTTTTGTTGTTGCATTGTAGCCGTTGTCGTTGTTATTGTGGTTGTTGCCATTGTTGAGTTAGTGCGTCGGCCTGTTGGCACTGCCCTTGTGCCATTGTGAGTGCGCATATGTGTTGCGGTTACAAGTGTAGATTAAGATAAAGTGTGCTGCGAGTGCTCCTGCTGATGTCCTGCTGCGTGTGTCCAGTCGCTTACTGCTGCCAGTGTGAGAAGCGATTGCCGGGTGCAGTAGCAGTAGCAGCGGCTGCAAAAGAGTGCTGCTGGCTTGTGTGACATGATAAAATTGTTGTGAACACACAACACACACACTTACATTCATAACATATTGTGCAAGTGTGAAAGTGTGTGTGTGTATGTGTGTGTGCATGTTTAGCAGTTGTAGAACGTGCTTTAATGCTTGTTAACATTGCTTTTGAAATGTAAGTATTATAATCTTATTGCAGGCTTCATTGCATCAGCATTGATATTGTGCTTTGAAGTTTTATGAAAATTTATAAATTTATTGCTTCAATTAAGCAAATGACATTTGTTCAAGCTGTGCTGGAAATATGCAAACTAATGGCAACTTCAATTTTAATGCCAATTGAATGAGAAGTCTCATAAGTGACTCAACGAAAGGCAACAATTTCAATATAATTATTTCTAGTAGTATTGATTATGTTAGATTCCTTTATTCCGAAAGGTAAATTAAACTTTTGATTCATTGGAATCAAGCCAAAAGTTACCGAAATGAAAAGTAACACAATAAAAGTTTATATTATTTTATTTTAAAGCAACCTTTCTAAGTCGCGACTAAAACTGTACTAAATTTTAATCCAAAGTATGGATATCATAAATGTTCTAAAATTTCTCATTTCCGCCAAATGGCTGTAGGTAGATTGAGACATGATAGCAAAACGGCACTCACTGCTAATTGATAGTCAGAGTGACTAGCAACTTAAGCCAACAAACCCACCAAACTCACCAAACCAAAAAAGTTTCGCAATCAAAAACAATTCACAGTTTTGTAATTTAAAATTCAATTCCAGCAGATTCTCAAGCTCCAAGGGCACGTCGCGACGTGCACTAATCAAATCTCTCTTGTGCCGCTTGTCAGCATCCTTTATTCTTCTTCTTCTTCAGCCATCGCGCGTGATTTTTGAGAGCGGCAAAGTTTTGCACAGGCTCAAATGCACGTTGCATTATTGTCAAACAAGCTAAAGCCGCAATGATTAGCAGTCTTTGTGCGCCTAAATGCACACGCAAAGGCGCTCACTCACACACACACACACTGGCACACATGCGTCAACATTGCCGGAGGCGGTGGCACTTCAAAGTTGCGTCAACAGCGCGCAACTTCAACAATAAACATTATAATAAAATGCATCAAATGAAATTATGCACGTCGCCGACATCACTGCTGCTGTTGCTACTGTTGCTGTTGTTGTTGTTGCTTGTGGCATGCAGCTGCACGTGCGGCGTTGGCGGCGCGGTTGTAGAGGCGTCAGCGCGAACTTTTTCAATGGCGCAAAATGAGCTTCGAGTGCAGCGGAAAAGTCTGCCATGTGCAATGGCGTACTCTCATCTGTGTGTGTGTGTGAATTTGTGCCTTTGTGTGTGTGTAATTTCAAAACGTTTCAAATACACTCGAAAACAGACAGAAATTTGCATAATTCGCAGCTTGAAGTGCAGCTGCCTGCCAGTGAGTGGCACTGCCTCCTTTGGAATGACGGCGCGTGCTTGTCAACAGGCTGTAGCAGCTGCGCCTTTTGGGGTGATGGGCGCATATTACTGATAAGCCGCGCATGTCGAAAAGACAAGCGAGGCTAATAAGCTGCTTTCTTTCCATAATAAGAAGCCTAATGCCGGCGAATTTAAAGCAGATACTTCAGTTTAACTTAGAAAAAAAACTTTCTTTATTATATCATTATTTTTTTAAATTATCCGACTTTTTAGATTTATATCAATGGTTTCTTTTAACTCTTAAGCCTTCATAAGTTTGAGTATAAGATATTTTTCTGCAATTATAAGCAAAAATTACACTTGAAATAAAATTTGGCGTTTTAAATGTACTCAAGCCAAGCCACTTCGCGCTGCATCCTTTCCTGAGGGCAGTTGACAGGTAAGGCCAGGATTGACACCTTTTGAACAGATTTAGCTGTCAACTAGCTTGGGTGCATTGTTGACATTGGCGGTAGTTTAAAATATGACTTTTCGGTTTGATTTGGACAAAGTGACCCCGAAGACTAGAAAAGTTCATTCTGTGCCAACTGCAATTTACGCCTGTAAGTGAATAGAAAAGAAAAAGCCGAAAAGTTAACATCAAAATAAAGTTATCACCCACCTGATTCTGTGTTGTTTTTTTTTTCCTGAAAAATCCTTCTCGTAAACCCACTTCCGCAACCCAAAGCGACGACTACAAGTGCTGACCGGCAGCCCCACATAACCTCACTTGCGTGCTTACCATGGACCGCAGCAAAGGTTTTAGTATTTTCAAAATCGATAGATAAATCAAGGCCGCTTCTAAGGAATTTAAAGTCCATTTTAGTGGGCCATCTCTTGATTTCCTGCAAGTAAGCTTGTACATATTAAGTCAACGAGATAAGCGCGAATTTTGTAGATTTTAGTGAGTCAGTTTGGCAAAGCAATAACGCCATTGGAACTCTCTGAAGCTAACGGCACATTCTGTGTAAGTACTCTCAAGTTAGCGTACATATATATATATATGTATGTAGGAGTGTGTGTGTGTGTGGATTTGCTAGTCCGATTTGTATTCAAATCGATTTTCACTGCAATCGCAATCAACTCAAATATGAGCGAACGATGTCGATGGGCGATCGAATGGCAAAGGGGGGGAGGAGACGGTGTGGAAATTGCGCAGTGCATGCGTGTAGCGTTTACGATATGAGTAGTTTAGTATTAGGAATATGCATAGAAAGGCCTACGGAGTGCCTAAGTATTCTAAAAAGGAGTACGGGGGGATGATAGCATCTTGTACGTAAATCTGTTAGCAATTTGTCAGTTGAAGTTTGTTCGTCTGTCTGTCTGTCTATCTCTCTATCTTCTCTGTCTGTCTGTCTGTCTGTCTGTCTGTCTGTCTGTCTGTCTGTCTGTCTGTCTGTCTGTCTGTCTGTCTGTCTGTCTGTCTGCTGCATTGTCTGTTTCTTTGCCTCACATTATTGGCTGTAGTTATTTGAAATGCTGGGCAAACGATTTCGACTGCTGTGTATGCATAAGTATATGTGTGTGTGGGGGTGTATATGTGTGTGTGTGTTCGCTGGCTATCAAATGGGCACAAAAATGTTCGACATGATGGCAAACAAGCTGTGTACATACTCATATCACAAACAATTCAATTGGGAACAGTTAAATTTTGATGCGCTTTTGTGCAGGATGTACTCATACATGCATAAAAGCTTGCAGAAGCACACATACATATGCATGCGTGCACAGAACAAGGCAAAGATAACAGAAAGCCATTTCTTGAATATCAATTAAAATTTGCAAGCTGCATATTCTGAGATCAAAGGCGGGCGGTAAAGAGTCGGCCCGAAAATGTTGAAATGAACAATTTTAAAGCAAACTTCAAACAAAGCTCAGCTTAAATACATTAACCAGTTTTACAATAAGCTTTTTGCATTACTTAGCTGCAGGTGAAAAGATTTCAGAATGTCTTGAAAGTGCAATTTTAACTGAAATGTGAGATGAAAGCTGAATTGAAATGTATCTATTCAACGCAATTCGCTTTAATGCTGAACGAGTTTCATAGAAAAATGGTGAATGGATGTGTGTTAATTTGGATGAATTTTGGTGTTAATTGCTTGTTTTTAATAAATTTGAAATTATTCTTTACTTATGCTTTTGGCATTTTTATAAAATACTTGAATTTTTGCTGCTCAAATATAAAAATGAAATGACTTGCCTAAATATTATGCAATGAGGATGGGTTAAAAATCAAAGCAAACATAAAACAAGATAAATGCAAAAGAATATTATATTTTATGAAAATGAGAATCGGATTAAGAGGCGTTCAGTCACACAAAGAAGATATAAATTATGCAAATCCCAATTTAGACGTGACAAAGTGTTATTAAAACTATTCATTTCGTGCTTAATCTTAGGAAAACTTTCAGCGAAAGACTCTCTCGCAGTTCTCTGTGAGATTTCATATTAATTCGTCTGCTTTGCTCTGTGTGCTCTAGTATAAAAGTTCACTAATACCACTGCACTTCTTTGCTCACTTTTCACTTTTAATTATGCACATTTTTTGCATTAATATTTTTTAATATGCACAGAATGAAGATATGCATTGAATAATTAAGGACGAGCAGTGGATGTTAAAAAGTGGACGTACTTTCTAATAAGTACGCTTAAATGAAATATTACGGATATTGACAAAATTCGTCCAAATTATCGACGATGTCGATACATACTATATATAATTTTCTACCGAATGGATGTGGATTTTTATATAAAAGACGCTTTTTTGTAATACATTTAGGAAACGGAATCTGACTCAAAATTAAAAAGTGTTCTAGTATCAATGGAGCACAAATTGGAATAGAATCCCTGGCTTCCATCGAAAGTCATCTTCAATGGCAGAAAAGCTCAGACAAACCATGTCCATTTCAATTCTTTGTACGTACAATATCACAATACAGAACAGCTGTGAATAGAGTGCAATCAAATAGAAACAGAAGCCGTTAGTAGGAGGTAAGTAAGAAGGAAATTTGAAGCTGAGTCTCATATTAAACACTCCTGATTATCATATCTAATGTTATCATATGAAAGTTGTAGTACAACAGCATTCAAGTCGATTCTAAAGGTGCTTCTAAATTTGCTCTAACCAACGTACAAAGCCTTTTCATTGCAACACAAAATAATATTATTCAAAATACGACATTAAAATAAGCTAATAATGAATAATAATGCCTTGCGGTAAAACATAATGCACACAATTTTTCAACGACATAACATTTAAAATAGTTTTCGTAGCATCGCTTGCAGCTCCTCATTGAAATTCGATTAAGTTTTTCATTTGCATTATTGCCTTTCAATTTGCAATCGGTTTGTCTATACCTATGGCAGTTTATGCAGCTATGCAATATTTATGCAAAAGTATGAAAAGCATATTTGCATATTTATGCGTGGAAATGTGCATTATGCGGATTACGCTGCGTATGAGTGACTTCCGGTGGTGCACACTTAATGCATATTCCGCATACGCCACGTGCACTCGCGCAGTTAATCGTGTCAGCATTATTTTTGCGATTTCAATGCAATTCGAGCAACATGTGTGAGCGGCTACATATGCTACCTGCCAGCAACAATAAACCTGTCACAGCAGCGACACTTCCGTTTCCGTTCATTGTTGAATAATTGCCGCCGCCCTTCGGGGTTATGTGTCAAATGCTTTTATGCAAATTAATTATTAAATTTAAAGCACTTGGTGGCAGTCAAAAATGCTTCGATCAGTTGAAATATTATGGTGCTCACACACACACAGTCTCTCTCTCTCTCACTCTCTCTCTTTGTATCGCCTTAATCCTCTGCTTGCTGGCAAGTGCTTGTGTTGAGCTACTGAATAACCGCAAATGCTTTGGCACAATCTTAACGACATCAATAAATCAGGCCCGGCAATCGAATCGCAGCCACAATCACATGCACACTTACCAACACACGCACATGCACACGCACATGAACCGCAGCACACATTCAAGTGTAAGCCGTATGTAATCTTACAAATGGCTTAGAACTGCCAAGAGCAAAATCAATTGATTTCACAACCAAGCCAAATACTTACGAGCAACAAAAACAACAACAACAACAACAAACAGCAACAACAAACAACAACAAACCGCAGCAAGAACCAACCGAAGCTCAAATAACGACCAAGGCATCACAAAAATTTCCACAATCTTAAAGTTTAAATCAATGTGACATTTCTACGCACTCACATATACTTCTACACTCACATACACTTACACTTACACTTACATACATGTGCATAACAGCAGGCAAACAAATAATCGAACAAACGAGCGATCGAATGTAATGCGCAAATCACCAAGACAAACTCAAATTTGTGTTGTTATTGTTGTGATTGCTCTTGTTCTTTTATTGTGGCAAATTGTCACTGACAGCGACGTTGATATTCTTCTATGAGTTTGTGTGTATGTGTATTGTATGCTTCTACAGAGTGATGCTGTTCAATTCAAGTCAATAGATCGAACGTTTTCCAAAACGTTGCGTTAAATAAAAAGTCATTTTGAAAATGTCCTTCGGTGCTGCAATGCATCGTTTTTTGTACAACGTAAAAGAGCTCACAGATTTCAAAACAAGAAAAGGATAAAGAATTAATTTATCTAACAATATTTGTGCAAATCTTTTAATCTCATTGTTTTGAACAGAAAAATTCAGTCAATGCCCTTTTATTGACAGTAAGTTTGCATCGAAATTCTTACTAACATATTAATAAGTACATATATAAAATGGAAGTAATTCCGACTTAATCCTTTCAACAATTTTAATTGATCTGCCTTCAAATATAATTTTCAAAATAAAGAAAAAAAACTTCAGAAGATATATTGCTATAATTTGTATAAGCTATTGACATAATAAAATTATTTCTTTGATTTCATATACGAAATATAGTTCCCACCAAAAGTTTACTCTACTCTGCCTAACAAATAAAATAATATACACTCACTTGCATATTATTATAACTGTGTATTGGAAATAAAAGGCAAAAGTTTCATAAGCGAAAAAGAGCAAGAGAAAATTCGCCAGTTCATGCTGAAGTGAAAACGGCAAACACGAACAAGGACAGCCATAAACATTGTACTTAAGATAAGCATAAACGATTTAGTTACACTTGCACGCACACACTCACAAGCACACTCACGCACACACTCACAAGTGGACAGACCTGAATACAACGAAAATTCACAGCGCATTATGGCTGTAGTAGGTGCTTGAGTGCATGCGAGTGTGTGTGCGTTTGTGTTTGTGTGTGAATTTGCGAGTGCTTGTTTCGCCATTTACGTAATTTCGCAAGGAAAAAGGACACTGCTTAAGACTCTAGGGTACAATTATGCGAAGGGGTTTCACAATTACTGCCACAACGCACTTACCTACACAAACATGCACATGTACTTGCGCACATACATACATACATACCTCCATACTATGTTGCTATCTACTCTGTGTTGGCGTCTGTGCAAATTGTTTACCAATCTGCTTTAAAATCGGAATTTCAAATTATGCCCGAAAATTTATGCATACACTTAGGCAATTTACATTTACATTTATGTGCTTGCGCTTGTGTTGGTGTCCATTTTCATGTGGCTGTCTGTATGCATGTATGTATTCGTATATGTGAGTTTAGTAGCGCATGTTGCCTTAGCAAGCTCAAGTGCGTTGGCGTTTATGTTGTTGCAAAGGGTTTGCATGAGCAGCGTTGACTATGCCATACACACACACACACACACACATAAACATGGCTACTTTCTCAGCCACATAAATATAATACTACCTTATCGCTGCCATGGTATTTCTGTTATAGCAAGAGCGGCTTATGCGCATCCTTGTGCGTATGTATGCGTGTGTCTGTGGCGCTTGTGTTGTTGACTTGTAGCGGAATCCCTTTTATCGCTTTGTCCTTTGGCAAGTGTCTTGTTTTGATTTGCTGCAGTATTTTCTATTTCCACTTATGGGCATGTGTTGTTTTGTTATGGCTCTATTCCTTTGTTGTTGTTATTGTTGTTGTTGTTGTTGTTTTTGTGACTGTTGTTGTTTACTGCTTAACCAACATCCAACGTAAAATCCTCTAAACTGTAAACAGAAATAGCTTTGGCAATTCGTGCACATCGATTGTATTAAAAAGGACACAGTTGCCATTGACAGGATGTGCAAAGGACAGCAGCAATGCTGATAGGCAGGCTGTGCTGAAATTGAGACATTTGTTGTTTGCCGGCGGCATGAGTAACGCATATTTTATATATATGTATATATGCCACATATATGCATATATTAAATTTTGCCATTGCGTTATGATCTTATTGAATTTAAAGACATTTCAAATTTTAGTTGTTGGATTTTTTTAACTACAAACTTTTGCAGAGAACATTTGATTTAATGTTGATAAAATATTTGAATGATTTTTCATTAGAAGCTGGAATAAAATTTACAGATACATAAAACGAGATACTCGATTTACCTATGAGCTTAACCCTTAAATGCATGATTTATTCTGACCTCTTGAAAAAAATATATCTTGTAGACTTGTACATTCTAATGCAGGGAGACATAGAAAGAAATAAAAAATATATTATTTTTATACTATTTTATTAAAAACCTTATGTTGCAGATATAAGTTAGCAACAGCGTATAATAATAACTCCGCCTGCGTTCCCACGAAAATTGCTGACCGTATGTCTGCAGCAAACGTCTGTGGGAACGACGAAAGTCGCAGCAACAAGCTCCCACGAAAAGTGCTGACACCATGTCTACCGGCACAAGTGTCCAGCACAGTGACAACAACAACAGCAGGTGCAAGCGCGGCAACAACAACAGCAGGTGGAGCTAGCAGCAGACACATTATGTTAGGGTATAAATTAAGTTTAGTTGGTAATTCACTTCAGTTTTGAGCTGCAAGCAGACAAAAGCGCATCGCGCTCGAGAAAGTTATAAATAAATAAAAAGGCACATAGTGCCGATTGTCAAAAATCTAAAAGTTTAGTTTTTTTACATGCAGCGGATTTAGCAGCGCATAGCGCTTTAAAAAGGAAAACGCGATACAAAAAGGCGCATAGCACCACCGCGTAACTTATACAACATCAAGCATTTACTTACATTAATTACATATGGAACTCTTTGAAACAGTGTTTGGATTTAGTAAGGCAAAGGGTAAGATATGGGCATACTGTCTGTACTAACTACATAGTGTTGCAGATTTACAACATCAAAATAGAAGCAATTTGTACAAAATCCAAAATGCTATTGTCCTAACCAATTACTGTACCGGAAAGAAGATGAATTATTACAATAAAATAAAAAAAATGCACTTATTTACCTTCGAAAATCAACTACTGTCAATTCTCTTTCTAAGCGAATTATTTTTATGCGATTTCGAAGTTATGCGGTGTTTCCATACGAGTTTTATGCGATTTTTTTTTCATTATTTCGAAGTTATGCGGTTTTTTCCTTTGAATTTTGTATGGCAGAGGTGCCCTAGCGCAAAGCAACAACACTTTCTTAAGCTTTGTTGGTACACTTTTGCGACACTTATCTTCAACGCAAATTTTGTTGTTGTCTTGCGGATGGTTTCGATGGAAAAAGTGTGCAGCTGTGGAATGAGAAGCACTTGAAAAAATTTTTGCTTATTAAGTTTGAAATTTAAATTATGCCAACTTTGCAAAATGAAGAACCTATCTTCAGAAAAAAAGTGGAAAATTGATTTTTTTGACTGGGAAATTGATTTGGATCATTTATTGGAAGGATCATGAGAGATTTAAATGAATTTTGAGTTATTAAGTTGAGGTTTTCATAACATAAAACATACAATTCATTTGTTTTTATAGTGTACATATTGAACACAATTGGTTTTTCTTTTTATCATAACAAAGTTTGTATGTATTGGTGTTTTCTCTTCCAAAAGGAACTTTTGGGTAACAATGTTTTACAGAACAGGCAAATTGAAAATTTTTACTCCTTGTTCAAAAATTCTTAGGTATCCACATTTTTTCTGAGTCGACTTTTCTTTGCGACTTTTTGGTCTTAAGAGCTTTTAAAAAATTTTGGAACGTATCCCTATTTATGCAATGTAATTTATGTATATTTCTATGCGATTTTTTAGTTTTATGCGCTTTTTGAAAACAATGGAACACACCCCTATTTTTACCATACATTTAGTGTATTTTTTTATGCGATTTCCTTTTGTGCGGTTAGTTGTGGAACGCATCCACCGCATAAAAAGAGAATTGACAGTATTTACTCCAAAAACACTATTCCAATTGTCACCTGCTACAAATTTCCGACAGTCAATGCTTTGTGAATGTCAAGGTGGCATTTGACAGACGCGAAAGAAAAAAGGTGCTGCCACTCGATAAAAAATATTGTCCTGATAGTAGTAATTCTACAACAGTATGCGTTGCGCTCATAATAATGATTTGGTAGCCGTGTTAGTGGTATGTTGCAGTTTTACGTCAATATGCATTTAAGGAATGGAGCTAACTGATAAAAGATAAAATAAGAGGCTCAGCTAATATAATAAAAATTGTATTAGCATATACTTAAAAAAAGTTTGGGCTTCTGAAAGTTGGCTTAATTTTAAGCTTTCTTCTCGTGGCATTTTTTCAATTTTCTTAGCAGCTTACTCTTTGCCAAAATACTTTCTGCTTTCTTACAGTCTCGACTTTATCAAGTAATGTACTGCAGTTTTACATAATTTTATTACGATTCCAACATTTAGTTGCTATAAATTATTGTGATTCTTTCAAAATGCACAAATATTAAAGCAAAATATTTGGTTTAATAATTTCGTATGCTAAATCCGAGCATTTGTAATTGTTTGCAGTTGAAGAAATCCCAAACGAAAAAGAATGTATAATATAAAAGATTTTACGTGCTTACATGCAGCTCTTAATGCTACACATACACACACATATATTCATATATTCATGTACATGAATGCAATTTCACAATATGTAAAAGTCATGCAAGTACAGGAGTAAGCATGAAAACGTGAGAGCACGTGTGTGTGTGCGTATACACTCTACATATGGCCAAATGCATATCTGACATATGTATGTATGAGCAGCTGCATTTCCATTAATTTCCATACTGCATTGGAGTAGGTGCAGAGCTTTTGTTAGATATGGGCCGCCAACATGGGCCGG
This sequence comes from Neria commutata, assembly GCA_963457695.1. NCBI lineage: Eukaryota > Metazoa > Arthropoda > Insecta > Diptera > Micropezidae > Neria > Neria commutata. The sequence continues at coordinate 14,360,334 of OY735246.1, forward strand.
GGCCCTATGCACTCTCATTGCAAGAGCACCAAACGTTTGTATGAGAACGAGGGAAAAGGAAACTCTGTGTTCAATTTGCCTCAGAGAAGACGTTGATATAATTTCAATAGGCAAAAGCTCTACATACACTTTGACAGCAAGGCTAAGCTACTTGCGCTCAACTAATGCTAAATCCCTTCAAAATTGCTATGGGATTGCTTACAGCTGCTTATGGATCTGCCAAAATATAGCCCAGTACACCTCATTTAAATTCCATGGACCATACAGGCTTATCTGGGTTTTCAGGTCATACTGGTTTTACTTGAAATGAAATGGCAGATAAATTCGCTAGAAAAGGAGCATTCAAAATTTTGATCAAGCTGAAACCATTCAGCGGTCTGCTATTGATCTCCATTAGCTACAACCTAATTATATGACAAAAAAATAAGCTGTACATTACTGGATCGATAATAAATTGAAATATCCATAAATTTATGAAATTTCTTATATTTTGCCTTTTGGTGAAATATTTTCCTGAATGAAAAAAAGCTTCAGAATGATGCTCATAAAAAAATAGTTGTCTAGAGAACAGCACCAAAACCACTGTAGACGGCACTGTCATGTACATGTTCATGTGTGAGTGTGTACAGTGCAACTTACCGTTATGTTCACAGTGTTGGCAGTAGCAGTTAGCAGCACACAGGATGTGCGTTTGTACTTTGCAGGACGCAGTGCGTTGTCAGCGTTTAACATGAATATTCACTTGGCACGTGTAGCTTCGGTATGTTTGTTGTTTTACTAGCTATTGCATTTGTTGTTGCTTTTGTTAGTGTTTTGAGTAGTGCGGGAGTGCTTAGTTTGCATTGAATTGCAACAGAATGCCATGGCAGAAGTTGAAAGGATACGATTTGCTGCATCTGGGCGTGTGTTTAGCATTTGCATCTTAATCGCTTTGGCGTATTACACATACACACAAACAACACTCATACAACAATAAGCAAATGAGACACTTACACATATGCAGGCATGTCCTGCATACGCACAGGTACAACAAGATAGCTGGATAGATAAATGGACAAGCCCGACGGCAGACAGAGCAGTGGACAGACACATTGATGAAATGAACAGTTGCACGGATGGCGGTGCTAACAAAGAGAATAAGAGTTCAGGGGGAAAAATAAAGGCAGCAGAACATAGACGTACAGACCAACATCGAGAAGAAATGAACAAACAAACGTTGCCTTTTGCAAGAACTCAAATTTCGAAAATTGTCAATTTCTAAAGCGTTTTGCAATTCAAATGCGGCAAAGGCGTAGACACGACGGAAGTGGCAAACGATTGCGCTTAGACGGCAACAAGGAAGTGATCAGCAGATGAATATCCACATGGCAGATTGTTTACTCACTCTTCTGCCCGCGGCTTGCGGCGCAAACATATCACAATCATTGTAATTAGCCACAGTCTTCCTGATTACATGTGTATAATTGTGTGTGTGTTTACCGACGTATGTAGAGTATCTCAGAAAAATAAGCTAAATATTTTAGAAATATGCGCTACATTATGTTGGCAATTGTGTTTCAAAGAAATCAAAGTTATTTTGAAAAATAAGTTTCCCCTATAGGAATGTCCTTATAAAATTCAATTTAAAGTAAGATGAGACTTACAGTTATCTGATTTAGATAAAACTTTGGAAAACTAATTTATATACCTAATAGAAATGTTTTATTTGCTGAATCAGGAACAAAAAAATGTATTGAAAATCTTCATGAAAAATAGAGCATAAATGCATTGATTTCCGAATAATTTCCGATGAATTCAGCTCACTTCTGTGCATAATTGCATAAAGTAAAGTCCGTTAAAGTAAGCAAAGTGAGGGTAGACAGCTACCTGTGTGGCAGTAAGCAAATCGAATGAAATAAAAAATGTAATTGATAACAACAACAAGGCAGTCTGTCTCGGTCTCTTTCGCTGGCTGGGCTTACATTCAACATGCCTTCCAACAACATCATCGGCCACTTGTACACGTAAGGCCGTTCTCAGCTTCATATGCCACTTTTCAATCTGTGCAATTATTTTCTGTGTATATGTGTATGTGTTAGTGTGTGCGTGTGCATGCCAACAAGCACCGCACTGCAATTCATTACACTTTCATGCGAGTTTGCGCTATTCCAATGGCTTCTGTGCGATGTTTGTGATTTGTATGGCAATTTATTCGTGTGTGTGCGTATGTTTTTGTTTTTGTTTTGGAGAGGCAAGTGTTGCCGGCTATTTCGAATGCTCTTAGGTGTGGCAAAGGAAATCAAGCAATTTTGTGTGTACTGCCCCCAGGGCGTTTTCACTGCTAATAAATCTGTTAAATGAGGGGCGCAAATTGCTGTCTACGAACTTGTGCATGTAGTATGTGTAAGTGTATGTAAGTGTGTGCGTAAACGAATTTCGAAATTCATTAAATTTCAACTGACTGCCTGACAGACTTTCTGGGTAGGTAATTAGCCTGATTTAGGCGTCGTCTAACAATGTTAATTGAATTTCATTCAAAGGAAACATTGAAGCTCTCTATGTACTATATTCGTATGTGTGTATGTTGGCTGAGAGTGCGTAAGTATGTGTGTGTATGCAAGAATTTATGTGTGGTTGCTGGGCGCATGTGTGTGTGCAAGTTGTAATTAAAAGTGTTAATTGAAATTACTTTGAGAGTGTCAGTTTGAAGGCTAGTGATGACAGCAGCTGTTAGTCTAATCTCTCATTTTCAACAGAGAAATTTTAAATTAAGCATGTAAGTTTTAAGTATACATATTTTAAGAGTCCAAGATTTTAAAAATTTACTTTAGAATTTTTTAATGCTGCCGAATTGACAACTCTCAGCAAACAAAGTGTTATTGTTTATATCGTCTTTGGTATGAAAGAAAGAAATGGAGGAAAGAGCCACTAAATTTTTTACCAAAATATTGCCTGAATTTCGTATAAAGATAAAGCTAAAAAGGTACAAAAATTATCCTACCTCCCCTACTCCCCCCTTCCCAAATCACATTGGTTTCTCAAAGTTTAAATTTCCATAATTATGTGCTAGTGCCAATGGGCATTTTATAGTTATAGGAAAACAGGAGGCTGCAGCCTTCGTTAGTCTCATAGTAGCTCTCATACATTTGAGTGCACTCCTGCAAATATAAGGCCAGCTCTTATAAGACCACTCTTTCTCTATTTGTTTAATGCAATATAAATCTTCCGCTTAAACGTTATATAAGATCTATAGGAATTATTTGGTTCTAGTAACGAATCCTGACTGCGCAAGCCCGACTCGCACGACTTGACTGATTTTTTTACAAGATGAGGGTTAAGCAAAATACTGCCAAAATTTCACTCATAATTCAATTCTGGAATCATTTCACTCCCATTCTATTTGTTTAAAACTTTTTGTGAAAATCAAAGAGCCACCAAATTGAACTGCTCTGATTCGAAATCCTTAAAGAGGCAGAAGTGAGTCGATGCCGTGGAAACCTGAACTGCAGTTTCTTTTGAAGATTTCCGCACTATCAAAAAAATAGCATGTAGATATTTTCGAAGTTTATAGTTCAACGACTCTCAAAGTTAATTGTCAAAATGTAGAATGTGAAAAAAAGGTTTGACAATCAACTGGAATTTTTTGCACTTTTATCTGAATTTGTATTTAGTTACAAACTATGCATATAGAAACTAAATAAATGAAATCAAAAGAGTATTTTTGATCTAATTTAAATTCTATGAAAAATTTTGTAATACTTCAGATGGCGTAATCTATACACAATATGCATGAAGTGCACTGGGCAAAACTCAGCCAAAAGTGTTGTTGTTGTAAGTGTAAGTAATTATTAGGAAGTTAAAATCAGCATTTTCAGCTTGTAAGTGGTGCCTTAAGGAACAGTGCCTATTTGTTGTTGTGAGCTCAAACGTGTCAGTATGCGCGACTTCCGCGTATCCAAGCAGCCGCCAACGCTAAGCCGCTTACGGACTAAGCAAAGCATACAAATCGAATAATAAATGCGCATAATAAGGATAATCAGCATGCTAAGAATAGCGTTGTCAGCACAACAATTAAATTCGCCTGAGTTGCTTGACAATCAAATAGACTTAGATACAAACACACACACAGAGAGCTACACATTTCAAGGATAACGAGCTGAAATCTAGTTCAATTGCCTAAACTGTAAAGGTAGGAGAGCAGCTAGTGAAGAAGTAATAGAGAAAAAAACAACAACAACCAAAAAAAGATTAAGAAAAAATGCAAAAAAAAATTATAGTAGCAAGCATTGCTAACAACTTCAAGGATAACAATGTTCGACGTGTTCGCCAGGAGAGCTGCAAACGGACTGGCACAGCTCATGAATATAAATTGCGATTGGCGGCGACTAGTGTCACACGGTCTGTGAGTGAGATACAACGTTGCAATAAGAAGAAGAAGAAGAACAACAACAACAACAACAACATCAGCAGCAGGCACTGTCCTGGTCTTTGCGGGGCACCAGCAATTATAACGCAAAATAAACACTGAAAAAATATTTTATTTCATTCTCTTTTTTTTCCATATCGCACGCGCCTGCCATGCCCACTTCCACGCCCACGCCCTTTCACAACTTCCTACTCTACTTCTTTGCGTCACTTCCACTGCGGCAGTGCTTCAAGCATTTATATTTGCTTTTATTGCGTTGTGGCATGCTTTACATCTTCATACGCGTACCCATCTGCCCTCCCGATGCTCGTGCTCAACAGCAGCTCCAGTGTCGTGGTGTTGTTGTTGTTGTTGTTTCCATTGTGCTTATAGGCGCTTTATTAAAATGAAGGATTCTTTTGTCCCAAGGGATGTTTACTGCTACCGTCTGACCCGCACAGCAGCAGCAGCAGCAGTGGCAGAGAGAGATGCCAGCGGGGCAGCAAGGCTGGGTTTGGTTGCCTTGTTGTTGTTGTTGCTCATAAGGTGCTGTTGGTAGTGCTGGCGTTTATTGTGCCGCAGATTGCTGGAGTGCGGCGTGCTACTTTGATTTTTGTTGTTGTTGTTGTTGATGTTGGCTGCTTAAGCTGCAGGTGGCCCGCAGCAGGTTGCTCAGCATGCCACGCTGTGGCTTTGCTTTAACTGTGTATATATACATACGTATAAATAAATAGGTATATATGTATGTGTGTTACACACAGAAAAAGCACGTTTCTAGACGTTTTTATGCCTTATGAACTTTTATTGCTTTATTATTTACTTTTACTTCTTGAACTTTACATTTTTCCTTTGCTTTACTGCAGGCAAGAGTGGGTTAAGCAAACATTGATTTCTGGTTCTAGTGCCTCTTTTTAGATGCTTTGTGTTAAATTGACAAAATTGTTACTCCTCTATCAATTAAAAGAAATTTTCTATAGAAATACCAACAAAGATAACTTTTTTGAAATGCATATCAAAATATCGAAAAGTATTCCAAAATTATTTTTACCAAATTATGTGCTTTTGTGGTGCACTAACAATAATTGAAATAAATTCGCAAAATATTTTGATTTTCTTCGATGAATTATAAAATTTTTCATCTCTTATATAAAGATACTTTCTTCTGAATTAAACACGATTTTAGCACTTGTGTTTAAATTTTTATCAACTGCAAAAGAAACTGAAAAAATATGAATAGAAATATAACCGCAGCCCAACTCCAACCAATTTTCACAACCAATTTCCGTTTCAACTTCTGTTCATTGATTTTTTCGAATACTCGCTTCTGATTAAAATTCCAAAGTTTTAATTCTATAATAGCAATTCCATTTTCAATTCCAGTTGTAGTACTTTTCCTTGTTTAATTTTCAGTTATTGCCTCTTATGAAAAATTTCTAATCAAACACTCCTTTGGTATAAAAATTTCTAGTGTTTGTGATACGAGTTTTGGAAAGCTTTAAAAAAATAGATCAACTGAAACGGTTTAAGTGTCCTTTTCCGCTGCTATAGGCTCTTCGAGGCATATGAAAAAGGCATACATACATACATACATAATTGGTCAATACAACCCGTTACCGGGTTACTACCTGACCTACGGCCTCTCTCCAGGCGCCCCTGCTACGCGCGCGTCTTCTCCAATCGGAAATTCCAAGCTTCGCCAGTGCCTCCTCCACTTGGTCTTTCCATTGTAGGCATTACCTCCCTCGCCATCTTCGTCCTCTGACTGCCATTGTCTCGAATGCCTTCTTTGCTGGAGCTCCTTCGTCCATACGCACGACATGGCCCAGCCAGTGAAGCCGCTTGGTGAAAAAGTCATGTTGATTTTAAATCCTATTCCGTAAATAATATCTAAAGGGGATTACTAATACGTACCTGCGATACAATTGAGTGACTGCTAGGGAAGGGCGATAATAATGTCGACATTTTTAGATATCAATCGCTAAAAGCATTTAACTATCACGTATTAATAAAAAAGCACAACCCTATTACCTACTTATGATAGTACTAACCTACACCAATAACTTTTAATAGCTCGTATCTTCTAAAAGCTCTTGTCTAATATGGCGTTATATAATATAATCTCGAAAAGTTCACACAAAATCAACATGAACGATAACCACTGTGACTTCAATTAATGACATTTAATTGATTATGTTTCAAAAACAAATTTGTGACTGGGATTTCAAAACAGAAGAAGAAACAATTTGACAAGCGAAGACTAAAGTAAAATAAAAAAAGGGTAGTGATGAAAAGGATGGTATGTTCTCACAACAAAACAAGCACTGCCTCCTCATACACACTTGCATACAAGAGTTCGTACGTGTGTGTTTCTAGGGATCATTAATTTCAGCCTTGTTTATTGTTGTTTGTGCGACGACACGACAAGGCAACTCAACAGCCTCATAATGTCACAGCTACTTACATATGACGCGCCCAGAACAAAAACGACTCTTATAATTTCACAGAGCAAAAACGCTTCAAAAAATTACACACCGTACATGTGACACTAACACATATTTGCATGCATGCTCGGTTGCAGAGCTCGGAGCAAGCGTCGGTTTCGTCAGTATCGCTGCTGATGCCAAGCAGAACAGACCAAAGGTGGGTTCTGTTCTGCTTGTTCACATGTATGTTCCAACACGTGGCAAAAACCTGTTTTGGGAAATTGCTATGCTACCAACGAAAATTTCTTGATGCTTTGCCGTCTTGTCGAATTTTCGTTTTGCAGACTGTAAATTGACAAATGACAATTTCCTATTAGCCAAAAAAATATGTTTGCGTCCTTTTAAATTTTATCAAATTTATTTAAACGCAATATGTAAATTTTTTGGAAATTTCGCTTTATTTAATATTTGTTCATTTATTTTATTTGCGTTGATATATTTTGATAAATCACTTTTTTTTAGATTTTACAGATACTTTTCGTCAAATATTTTTTCAGATCACATTAAATATACATATAAATTAATTAAATTTTCGCAATATATGTATAGCCCTTTCATCTCCTAATTCTGCATCTAATTTGCCGCTGTCTTTCAGTCTGTAAGCAGCACACCCGGCAACAGCATTATTTGAGCTGTCCGTCCGTTTGCTTACATTTTTATACAAACTTGCCTGAGATCCTGCTTTGCTTTGTGTGCGAATTTCCCGCGAATTTTTTATCTGTTTGAAGGCATTCTATCTTTTGACTGCGGGCCGCTAGACTTGCGGGTGTTTCGGTTGTACCTACTCTTCGAGGGAATTTTCGGTTGCGCTTGCCTGCTCTCGCGACCGGTCGACCTCTTTTTTTGCTAGCCGGCAGGGTACAATTGGGAAAAATAAAAAGGATTGATTGTTTTACAAAACAGTTTAAAAATGAATTTGTGAAGATTTGTGCATGCACGCGACAAGTAAGGACCTACTTTGTTTTAATATGAAAACAGAAAATTTTTCGCATAATATCCATAGTTTTTTATTGCAAAACTTGAAATTACCCTTTTTATGTCCAACAACTTGTCAAATAAAACGCAGTTTTGAAATACATAATCGTCTTCTAAAGTTCCCTTTATTAGCTTAAAAAATATTGTTATGGAATTGTTTTTTTAATATCACATTTTTATTGAATAATAATAATGTAAGGATTTAGGTAATCTAAAAAGTGTCACACCAATGTCACAAATTTTATAAAAATTAAAGACTAGTGATTGAAAATGTATGAAAGTTCATAATTTTTAGTTTTTGCAATAACTTAGCTTTTTATAAAAAGGTTTTACTTAAGGAAAATAGATTTAAAAAATGAGCTAATGAATTTAGTATAAGACAATGCTTTATAAAAGCTCCATTATCATTAGCCTTTTTATTTTTCCCAATTGTACCCTGCCGGCTAGCAAAAAAAGAGGTCGACCGGTCGCGAGAGCAGGCAAGCGCAACCGAAAATTCCCTCGAAGAGTAGGTACAACCGAAACACCCGCAAGTCTAGCGGCCCGCAGTCAAAAGATAGAATGCCTTCAAACAGATAAAAAATTCGCGGGAAATTCGCACACAAAGCAAAGCAGGATCTCAGGCAAGTTTGTATAAAAATGTAAGCAAACGGACGGACAGCTCAAATAATGCTGTTGCCGGGTGTGCTGCTTACAGACTGAAAGACAGCGGCAAATTAGATGCAGAATTAGGAGATGAAAGGGCTATACATATATTGCGAAAATTTAATTAATTTATATGTATATTTAATGTGATCTGAAAAAATATTTGACGAAAAGTATCTGTAAAATCTAAAAAAAAGTGATTTATCAAAATATATCAACGCAAATAAAATAAATGAACAAATATTAAATAAAGCGAAATTTCCAAAAAATTTACATATTGCGTTTAAATAAATTTGATAAAATTTAAAAGGACGCAAACATATTTTTTTGGCTAATAGGAAATTGTCATTTGTCAATTTACAGTCTGCAAAACGAAAATTCGACAAGACGGCAAAGCATCAAGAAATTTTCGTTGGTAGCATAGCAATTTCCCAAAACCGGTTTTTGCCACGTGTTGGAACATACATGTGAACAAGCAGAACAGAACCCACCTTTGGTCTGTTCTGCTTGACATCAGCAGCGATACTGACGAAACCGACGCTTGCTCCGAGCTCTGCAACCGAGCATGCATGCAAATATGTGTTAGTGTCACATGTACGGTGTGTAATTTTTTGAAGCGTTTTTGCTCTGTGAAATTATAAGAGTCGTTTTTGTTCTGGGCGCGTCATATATGAATGAATGTAAGTATGCTTGTGTTTCTTTTGGTGTGTGTGTGTGCTATCATAATATTATAAGCACATTTTGATCGCTAACACTTGAGACGTGTTCGCAATGCAAATTGCTAGTGATTTTGTTAGGAAAAGGAGACTACATTTGTTCATATTTCAATAATTCCGCTCCCGTTTCGATCGAAGCAGTTGCCATAATTACAACGCTTAGTCTATATATTGAGTGTTAATTTTACAAATTCATGTCAGCAAGATTTTGCTGATAAGACTAACCTAAACTAATTCCCCCAAAAAAATTAAAGCTAGAACAATTTTCATGTTAAAATGTGAAGGAAAAACGGCTCAGTATAATATATAATATTGAAAAAAATGCTATAACTTTCTATAAGTATGTTATGCAATTACAATGTAAATCTGTTGCCAATTTCCACATTGCTAAGCACTTTTCAGCGTTACGCCGTAATCGCAATCAATTCCCTACAATCGCCTTCAATCCCCGGAATCCTGCTCAATTTCAATACTCTGCCGACAATTGCCTTTATCCTCTTCAATTCCGAATTTCCATGACTATTCCCAAACAATTCGCCGCTCTGCACGCTGAAATGTATGCCTTGGCAAAAAGCCTTATTTATGGTTTGTTTATTTGGCTTTTGGACTTAGTCTAAACTTTCTGCTCGGCGTTGAGTCGATACTTCCCTTCGGGGGGTTATTCGTAGCAGAAGAAGATGCAATAAATGCAAAGCAAAAAACTAGGAACTATTTCAATTTGCAAAGCATGCCCAAAAAAAGGGCACAAAGCCGATAAGCATGAGGCACTGGTATTCGACGTAAACATGTCATGGAAGCGTACACATGAGTGTAATAGCCTAGATTGAAAAATAAATTTAATATCCTCAGGCGCATAAATACACTAATAAAAGACTTGCTGTAGTATATGCTATACGTGCACATTGTCTCATAGCAGAAATTATAAATAGGACCAGCTCTCTGGGTTCTGTCGTATTGTAAACCTAACTCTTCTGAAAGCTGCTTAAAATGTATAATTTTTAGAGCATTTTATAAACAGTATATTTTTAAAACATTTCAGATAACAAGTATGCGAAATTTTACTTTTTGCAAAATTTTTATTCTTGGAAATTAGTTAGGAAACAATAAAACCGTTTCAAGCGGTAATGTCAACCGTTTCAACCGCTTCAAACGGTTTTTGCAAATATATGCCTTGAACAGGGTAGGAAATCCCCGTACTTTCCTACTGATTAGGGTACATTTTTATTTTTTGGGTACGCGTTTTATTGCCCCAGAGTACGTTTTATTTTTTGTGTACGCTTTTTATTTCTCAGGGTACGTTGAGATATCAACACTGTGGGGCGAATTCGAGGAGGCAACGAATCTTGTAAAATGAGCATGCGAACAACGAGACATAAGCAGCTAGTGAGGAATACGAAGTGGCGGGTACGAAAATTTTTTGGTACCTTCGTACTCGATTTCCCATACAAAACTCCATAGAAAATATGATACAAGAGTACGAAAACTTTGGTACCCGTACTGTTATTGTTTACATTTCAGATGAGTCAAATATCATTTTTATATGAAAATGAACGATTTTTGTGCAACTTGAAATGCATTTGCATTTAGATGAATAAAACTAATAAAACTGCATAAAGTGTTGCAGATGTCAACTTCTGCCCTTGCATTTCCATCAGATTAAAACCAAAAAGAATTTCAAAGTTAAATTTTTATTGATAAAAATATTAAATACACATATCTTTAGTTATGCATTTATAGTGACCACATTTGACATTAAAAATAAGCAGAAAACTGTGCATGACATTACTTAAATAACAAATTATATGCGCTTGAAAAAATTTCGCCAAAAAGAGCACAACTTTGCGTTAATATTTACTGCATATTGCAGAATTTTCACATAAAATAAAAGGCACACACATAAAATATAGGTATATAACTTCACTTCCCCGGAATTTCATCGCATGACACTTTCGGATTGTTTAATTATTTGGAAACGTACCATTTCGTACCAGATAGAAAAATTTTAGCTGCGCGCGGCACGAGATTTTGTTCTACGACTGCATGAAACATTAGTTGTTTCTGTTTAGCATATGAATAGTCATGCCTCCAAACATCTTATCTCTTTTTCTCTCACGTGAACATGGTATCCATTTACATTTTTGACAAATTCCAGCTTCTGGAAGGGCTGCAATACAAGGTATTGGCAGCAAAGAAGAATAAAAGTGCAGGGTTGTAAAAAACCTGTGCTAGTAACTTAAACATGAATAATGGGCAGAAAATTGTGTTATTAATAAATTAAATAAATTAGATCATTGAAAGTGTTTTAATTTTGAGCTAGTTTCGTGTATGTTATAAGAAGTAAGGGAAATTTTTTTGTTTTGCTCACCGAAGGACCGGTAAGAGGTTTTTATGCTCAGGGAACTTTTTTTTTTTTTGCTCATCAAACCGAAGTGGAAGACGAACTCATCCGTATCGTAAACAAAGTTTTATTCTCAAGGTACGAAATTTATGGAAAAGGTACGTTTTTTTTAAAAATGGGGTACGTTTTTATTTTGACCAAGTCCAACTCTGGCCTGGAATCATATGTATTGATACTAGTGACAAGCACATTTGACAACACATTCAGTGAATAAATTTATTCCGATACTTTTTTTCGTTTCAGGACTGCTCTTATTTGGAGTCCTTTTAAAATTACTCAAATAAGTCGAACTACGCGGATCCAAACAAAATATAATTTGCTCATTCTCTAGGGAAATTCCATCTTGTTAACATCTTTTAGCTTTTAGTACGTTAAATTTATTAAAATCAACTTAATAAGTAATTATTTCTTTGATATATCTTTGACCAAGGACACATTGAAGACATTATTGTATTCTAGCTTATAGTAACTATATAGTTTTTGTAATTATAGTTGTATATGTCACTTGCACGCTTTCCTTATTATTAGTTCTAAGTTCTACACTTTTAGTCTGTAAGGATTTCTTAAATATGTATATCAATAGACTGAATAAAGATCAACAAGCAAGAAACTCAGCATCTTATATACAACATTTTTTAGATACATAAACCGTAACAATTCTCTTCTGTTTGGAAATTTGTGAAGGACCAACAGGATCTATGCGCGGCCTTTTTAGGCAGTCAGCTTAACCTAAACTAACCGTAAGAATTCCGTAGCTGAATAGTATAGATGACAGAAATGAATTAAGGCAAGCGCAGTGAGCAACAATCAATAATTCATTTTCTACCGCACGCAATTAATCGCATTTCCGTCACTCAATACAAATGCAAATTACAATACAGCACTGAACGTATTACACCGAATTCACGCACACACATTGACGTTTGCTGGTAAGTCGACGTCGACGCTAATTGACAGCCATTGTCAGTTGGCTTGCATACGAGAATGTATGCAATGCATGAATGTCAAACTGACAGAAGTTGTTGTATATTGGTGCAATATACAAATTCATATTTTCATTCTTCTGCATCTGTGAGCTGTATTTATGTATGTGTGTGTGTCTCATGTAAATGCCAATAGATGCGCTCGACTGTACGCCTGTATCCTTTGAGCAAGCAAATCCCCTGTCAAAACTAGTTGAAGATGACGCAAATTTGATTGGAAGCATTTAAACTGTTGTCACTGTCACTCCTGCACACTCACAACATTGTCAGCTGTCACTGCTGCCCGACACATTGACAGTTGGTTGGCGCCTTTGATAGCAGCAGAGCTTTTATGTCATAATATCATATGCCACAACTATTGGGAAAATTATAAAAAAATTGGAAATTAATATATAAGGTATTGTAAAAGGAAATCAATTATTTTACCAAATAGATGGCTTTGGTAATCTGTATCCTTCATTGTATAAGTGCAAACGGGTCTTGCTGAATGGCGTTAGAAAGGTAAATTTCCACTGAGACAGTTTTCTGATTGCATAACTCAGTGTATTTTGAACTTTCCTTATTGTTTTTTATTTTTTGCATACGATAGAATTGGAATAGTTAGAGGATCTTGCTGTTACTCAGTAAAAATCCTCAAGCAACTTAACTGTGAAGCTCATCTTAGCTAGATTTTCTATGTAATAGATTAAGTCGCTCGAGCTCTGTGGAAATTGAGAGCAAGTGACGTAATATATGTAAATAACACACTCAACAAAGGCCTACAATCAATCTCAGAGTGGAGTCGAGCGAATAGGGTCAGTTTTTATTTGCCGAGCATACGTCTATGCATGTGGGCTTGCTTTTCCAATTGCAGCAACTTCAACCCCCCTCGCTACACACCCCTGCAAGAGCAGGTACTCAATGTGGTTGCACGCGTGCTACGTCTTCAGAGAGGTATGTGCGTGCTTAAGCATATATTTTGGATTTGTGTGTGTGCAGGGGCGCTCCGTCAGACCAATACGAAATTTAGGGATTAAAACGCCGTTCCAAATTATGACATGAAAAATATTCAGGAGTTCAGGAAGAGGAATGGAACGGAATGGCAGTTAACATCGAGAGTAAAATTTTGTGACTGGGCAGATGCCAACTCTTAATCGTGATTTTTTAAAGAATATTGAGGAATCGTTAGTCATACACCATTTTCAGATATTTTAAAGATATTTCATTTTCTGGTGCTTGATTTCTTATATAGGCAACTAATGACAACTTACAGACAATGGTATCAGTATTTTAAGCGAAGTTTGAGAAGCTTTTATATTCTTTCGTAGAATTTTGTATGATTTCAAGAAACATAGTGGCTCTGTTCTCAGCGCGCCTATATACGGCTGCTGTAATCATGACCTGAAAAAATCGGGACTCACACATAGAAACCTATCTATTCTTCCCTACACTCGCGTCAGTTGTGAAGAGTATGAAATTTTTTTCTGGGAATATATAAATCGTAAATCGATCATTTAAATAGTCCTTTTACTTTACGAAGCAATTTTTAAAATATATAATTTTAATAAATGTTTTATGTACGGCATGTTGCTCACTTTTTTGAATAGGTTAAAGCTTCTATTGTCACTTGCCAATATTTAATATAAAACAAGTAAGAAAGTATCAGTCGGGTTTCACCGACAGAGTAATACCCTACACCATGTTCCCAAGTGGGGTGATAATTCACTGAAATTGTGGGTGCATTTGATTTACAACCTACATAGTGGGCGGACCACGCCCATTTTTGGCAGACTACAAGATATACCCAATAGGACTATACATGCCAAATATTGATGCTCTGGCGGGTGTACAACAGATGTCAACGGCATATTTATTTTACTGCCCCCATGGTGGGCGGACCACGCCCATTTCTGGAGAATTAAAAGATATTCCTACCAGGAACGAAGTAACCAAATCTGGACTCTCTTGTGTATATATTATGGAAGTTAAGAAGATTTTTTGTTTATCGCCTATATAGTGGGGGGACCACGCCCATTTTCTTGTATGGCATCTAAGACCTATATATCAACTTGGGAACCGAATTTCATTCATTTATATTCGTAACTAGTCAATTGGGAAGCATTTTACCGAAAAAATTTTGCCGGCTATATAGTGGGCGGATCACGCCCATTTTTTCCTGAGATATAGAAGACCTACCTCTTAACTTGAATACCAAGTATTAATCTTTTCCATGAGTAATTACACAAATTATAGCCATTTTACCGAAAAAAATCCGAGGTAGTGGGACTTACAGACCCGTTGTGGGCGTGTCCTTCGGGTAATTTGAATAATTTTAACACTTTACCTAACCCGAGGTTCACTGTAACTTTATACCAAATTTGGTCCAAATCGAACAACTCCTTCTTTCTTTTTTTTGCATACACGCAGACAGACAGACAGACAGACAGACAGACAGACAGACGGACAGACGGACAGACGGACAACCGGAAATGAAAAGAGAAAGTGTTTCTGATCATTTCTATATACTTATGTCTATACCTAGGACGGCTCCTTTAATGCGTTACAATTTTGGCACAAAGTTATTATACCCTATTACCATAGGTGTAGGGTATAAAAATATGCGATGTAGGTACATACTCAAAAAAACTCGAACAAAAAGGTGAATTAAATAAAGTTTGGCACTCTTTCATATACATATGCATGAGAGAATAAGTAGATAAAGAAACATTTTTGTATTATATAATTTAACATTTTTCCAACTAAATTTTCAATTGAGAACAGCGGCGCACTTTCTTCACCCTTCCGTATGCGCTCTTGCTCCATAATACTTGCTCAGGCACTTTCGCTACATTCGCTCTTATAATGTTAATCAATGTCAATAGCAGCGGAGCACATGTATGTGTGTGTGTGTGTGCATTGTCTTCATGTGTATGCATTAATGCATACATGCATTTGCGTATGTGTGTGTGCATTCAAGTGTGCGCGCTCCTGCACCTGACTTGTCTCCTGCATGCCTCACATATGCCCTTCTATGCACATACATATGTATGTACATATGTGTGCATGTATTTGCTGTGTTCGTATGTGTTAATGAATCATATTCAAGTGTGTATTGGCATGCCTTTGTTACGCAAAGCTTAATGAATTCATCTTCTTATTTCTAGGTTGTAATCAAGCTTGAACTCATGCGCATTGCTTTTGTTGTTCTGCTTCTTGTATCTGCAGCCTGTCAGCATTAATTAAAACGGTATTTATAAATTCCAGCTTGCTGATGGCCAATATGATAATATTTTACAATACTTTAGGGAAATCTCCATTAATTCGATGGTCATTTTAAATATGCATTTCAGGACAAAGTGTATCCCGCCACACGATGGCTCAGTGAAAGAGTGCTCGTAGTTTGATGTGAGCGGTTCCGATATAAATCTTTAACACACCTAATTAAATCTTAAGAAGAAAAATTGTTGAAAATTTAGTACTAAAAGCAACCCTGCAACCCACATGTTTACAACTCTGTTTTACTTGTATTTCCTTTTGTGCTATCTTTGTGTTTAACTTTGAATAAAACCGTCAAACTGTTCAGACGCAAAAATTAAGACTGTGTGTTTTAAATCCGAAAAGTTCAACAAAAATAATTTAAAATTGTTTCTTTATTCGCGACAAATTAGCAACTCTCCGAGAGCATTCGTTGCCTTGATTAAGCTTCTCACTCCAGTTCGGACTCGGCTTTGAAGAAGTTTCTAAGTATTGAATGCTTGTGCTAAAATAAAACGAGCACATTCTTGCCTCATTTTATGAGCTGCTTCGTCATCTATTAGGTTAAATCATTTTAAATGCTTTCAGTATTGAGATTCACTTTTAAATTTTAAGATAGCCCTCCCTAGGGGTGAGAAAGGGTAGCGCAAATTAAGTCCTTAGCCCTGTATATGTGAACTCGGAATAGAAAGTAAAATGTTATTAATGAAAAAATAAAATTAATTTTATGAATAAAATAATTGAAAAATGTCTCTTTAAATATTTTTTAATATATGGACCCATTTTTACGACTGCTAGTGCGAAAGTCTTACATCATGCCTATAATCATACTTGCTATTGTGAGTGTAAATATTCGTCAGATCTCTTTGTTTACTGCTTAGTGAAGTAAATAAATAAAAAAACTATTTCTAGCCTTAAAACAGTCCAACAGGCAGTAAAATAATCTGAAACCCTATCTTAGAAACCTAACATCGAATTTCTATTTAACAGTAATCGACTTCATGCCACCCCAAGATAATAAAAGAAGAAGAAGAACGTGATAACGGTCTTATTTCTAGGAAACCACCCAACGCTACAGGAACATGAGTGTCAACTTAATTATGGCAAATCTTTATTACTAGCAATATGAGGCGAGGTAGTATATAATAATGATCTATAGTCTAATTTGGATCGATTTAAGCCTTTCCATCCATTCATCAGTTAAACAATCTTCAATGACATTGTCATATTTTAGCAACAAATAAAGACATTGCAATAAAATTTGACTAGAGTGTTAAAAAACTATTGGCACTCAATTTTTGTAGATCGAAACATCGACTGCTAGTCAATTAAGAGACTCTCACTTTTTATATTAAACACCAATTTTCGACAGCTTCTATGAGTTTTGTGCATTACTATGTTCCTCTTATTTGGTTTAAAAACTCTTACCGATACTAACATTAATGATATGTAAAATTATTAAACGAAAAATTTGGCTTTTTTTTATCTGTGCAAGTGTAGTGTAATGTGAAAAGTCGGTATTACCGAATATTCCTTGTCATTCTTGATAAAGAATGTTGGTGTTATCATGCTGATTTTAGTCGTTTTTGAAATCGTTTATACTAAGAATTACATTTATCAATAAATTATCTACAATAGCGTTTATTCGTGGAAAACATACGTTCGTAAGCTCAAGTGACCAAAACACACCGATGTTATAAATATATCTTAAAATTGTGAAAACTAGCAGTCAGTTTTTGGCTTTTCAGCAATCGAGACTAAAATGAAACAAGTAAATATTTTGGAAGGAGCTTTATTATTAGTTCTTGTAATTCTGGTCTACACCAAAAGTGAAGAAATGCAAAATACATGCTGGAATTTGTGTGCGTGCGAAGGAAAATACATGGATTGCCGGTGAGATGAGCGAAGAATATTAAAAAATGTTACTGAATCATTCATTCAATTCATTCATACAATCAACCAGAAGCAGGTGAACCAAAGTTGTCACAGCATTCCTTTCAAGAGTCCTTGAAAAAGTTCGTGTAAAATTCTAGGCCGCCTTGTTACTTTAATAAAATTATATTAAAAAAAACTTTTTAAAAATAAGCTTTAATTTATTTAATGTACTAAAAAGTAGAAAATAAATGGTTTTTAAGTCACCTGTATCTTACTATCCATAAAAGCTTGGGGCGCTCATGTGTTCAATATTTGTCAACCAGTTACCACAATATTTTATTTAAATAATTTTTTTGCAAATAGATTCTAGTAATGAACGATATTTTGAATATGGATATTGAGCGCACAAGCTCAGTAGAAGGATATGGATATGTAGTAAGTTCCTACCGAGTTTCATTGATGTGTGATGTGTAGTTCTAAAAGTTATACACAAATCTGGAGTTGATAAAAAAGTTCCACGCCCCTTATCCTACGCCCATAAAATTTATTGATTCATGTATTGGGCTCTAGGTTAGGCATGTATGCAAAGTTTCAGATCTCTAAGTAGTCGGGAAGTGGGTGAAAAATTGATTACTAGATTTGACGACATACCGCTGACAGAAAGTGAAGTTAATATAAAGCTTATAATAAAAGCTAACAATTTTCTTACAATTTTAGTTAGTGACACCTTCCGGACTTTGATCGTTCATCTATTAACCAGGAAATAGAAATTTGTTTTTTTGATTATTATTTGAAAAAAGTTTATAATTGGCGCAAAAGCCCGCGAAAGAATCTTGGGACTAGTTTTCTCGCATTATCTTTCATGTGCTTGTTCCAAACAAAAGAACAAAACAAAACAAGAAATTATCAACACTCGCTCGCGCTCCACGAGCAGGGCTCATAGAAAAGCTCTTGCTTAGTGGAAGAGCAGACAGTTGGCCGACGTTAGTCAGTGACAAACGCTGGGAAGTCGTGCGGTGACTTGCGACGAGAACAACGAGAAAGGCTTGTATAAAACAACTACGTTCAGATATTTTGAATCGCCCACTTTTTTGGCGGTTGTTCGAATATGCACATAAGTAAAGTTATATTTTCTTAATATGTATGAGATTTTTAAAGTCTATTTAATATAGTATGATTGGAAATAAATCTTGCTTTTTTAAACACCCTCATCCTGCTTTAAAATTATTATTATTTTTATTATTACATAGTAAATAATTAAAATTTTTCGCTACATAAATAAGCACCTATTGCAGCAATGGCCTTCAGCTTAGCATTCAAAAATACAACTTTTTATAATACTTACTCATTTCCTCTTTCTTCCTTTTATCCTTCTCTGTTTTCTTAAGAGTAGCTCAAGAAGCCTGAAATATGCCAATGTCAGTTTGAGAATCCAAGTGGAGAATTTAGACTTGAGTTACAACGAGCTGGGACCGCTGAATAACATGAGCTTTCCGGTAAGAATGGTTTTAACTACTTTGGATAAATAATTTGGGATCATAGAACTTCCAAAGCATTTTAATTTCAATAAATAAAAGATTCATATCACTGACACAGAATTTTTCTTGTTGAAAAACGTTAACATCTAATATATAAAAACTAGTTTTTGAAAGGCGCCCGTGTAAATGGAACGGCTATTGGACAAGGGGCGTGGCACCGCCCATACATCAGAATTTTTGATATCGAATATCTTTTGGCCTGAATGTCGGGCAGCATTGAAATTCCGTATGCAGGCTCCTCTTGGATGCTTCGTCTTACTGGTAAAATTTTAGGGCGTAGGGCAAGCGGCGTGACACTTTTCACGCAACTACACATTTGGGTATTACTTTAGAACTATGCATCATACATCAATGAAACTCGGTAGAAACTTTAATTTTGGCCTTCCAGCAAAGGAGTAATCTACATACACAGATAGTTCTGTAAGGACCTACATTTATGACTTCCCCGATTTAAACAAAACTTCACAAACAAATAGAAAAGACCTAAGCAAGGTCACTCAATATATCTCTTACCTTAAAACCACCCTGACAAAACAAACTTTACCATACCACTAAAAATAATGTGGCTTTTAATAACATTTTTAAATTACAATTTAGGTGTTATTCCCCGTATGATGTGGCACTCGGGTAACGCCGGGTAAATCAGCTAGTCTTAAATACAAAATTATTGCAGTTAAGGGTTCGATAAATCGATCGGTAAGATTTTGATTAGAAAACAAAGGAGAGTCAGCCAAATTGATCTCAAAATAGTACTCAGTGCTATTCAACAAAATCGAACAGATCGCAATCAAGTTCACCTGGCTGCAACAGTTTTAATCTTATTTCCATTAATTAATATTACGCATGATCCAATGATTTAATACCTAATGTCATTTATAAATTTTACATTAATTAAATTTGTCTGCTCTTCTTTCACTAGAAATCATTTGCCTATATCCGACTCTTGAACTTGTCTAATAATGACATTTCTACCATCGAAGGGAATACCTTAGAAAAGCTTTACTCAATAGAAGTACTCGATTTAACTCACAATTACCTAAAATTTCTGAATGAAGGCCTCATAGAGAGTAATGGGTACTTAGACACACTCATTCTGGATGACAACTTTTTAATGACAATTGTAGGAAAGCCTTTGTTGAGAAGCGAATCATTAAAGAAGCTGAGCATGCGCGGGGTGAACCTCACATGGATTGACGCCGCATCTTTCAGTTCTTTGCCATTGCTGGAAAATGTGGATTTGGCGATAAACCAGCTGTATACCATCGATCCGAATTCTTTCAGTTATCAGCAGCAATTGCAATATCTAGACTTGAGCAGAAACTATTGGACTTGTGAGAGTTCGCTTATGCAGATGGTGGACAATTTAGCGAATCGTGGAATAGAAGTGACACTGGGGGCCTGCGAAGTGAACGATCCGCTGAATAAGGAAATAAGCCGGCAAATGCGTTTGCAGCGCTTGTCGGAAGCTATCTATGGAAAAGACGTCTTCATCGATGTCGAGATATGCAAACAACAGTATAAGGCAATTGACACTTACAATGACGATTGTTTGGAGAGAATTTCTATGGCAAATAACAAGATCGAGAAGATAGAAGCAGTTTTGCTTGGGATAATCATAATCATAATAATAACTTTGATTGTAGCGGTTTTGATTTGCATTCGAATACAAATTAAAAGAGAATATTATAAATATGACGGTATGTACATGTTATAAATATTATTCACGATATGAACCAAAGGCTAATTGTGTAGCCATTTCAGTGGTGCGAGCTAACAAATGGATTGACCACACTGGATACCAGGTAGAGAAGATAGAAGAGCCGCTAGTAGTAGATAGTTGGAACTGAAGGGTCAGCTCTACGCAGGGTGAGTTAGAAGCATAGAGTAGGATAATAAATGGTTATAAATTTGCTACTTCATTTTATTTTCAGGTAGGAGAAGAAAGGCCAGTTGTTGGCCCAAACTTTTTTGGAGTCCCTCTAACGGAACTTCTTGACTGGCGCATTGCGGCAAAAAATCTCAGTTATATCATAATATTGTATTTTGTATATTAACCAATGCATTTATCGATGTGAGAATCATCGATATTCCGCTTTCGGAAACGAGACCATCAGGAGCATTTTCATCTCTGTGACTTTGTTAGCAAACAGAACTCCTGTATCTTGAGATATAGGAAAACCCGCTGCCGAAAAAATTTATTTTATTTTGTTTTTAAACAGAAACTTGTGTTCGATGAATTCATAAGATAAAGAACTCGATGGGGACATGCCCCCCAAGTAGAAGTTAGAAGTTAAAGATATAAAATATTTTTTGACTCGGTTGACTCACCGGCCACTTGCGTCACAAATTTTTATGATCTGTCCCTCATTGAAAGCAAACTCATTTCAAATTATTCAAACTTGCATTACTTACACACACACAGACATGCACGCGCAGACACTCTTACATTACATTCATTCAAACGTGAGTTAAGTAGTGTAAATAACAGAATTTCAAGCACTGCAAAAACAACAACTTATGTACAAATTATAAGCACTGCCAAGAAAATTTAAAATGATGTAAGTAAGAAAATGGAAAATTCACAAAATCTGAACTATCACAAATTATGATGCACACTAGCACACACACACTAGCACTAATGTGCACATATACGAATGCTCAAAGACTTTTTAATTAGTGTTGCAATAAAATGCACACACACACATACATACACCGGCAATCAAAGTAAAAGCATAGAAATTGTCTGTGAGCACCCGCACAATATCCTTGCATCATATTTCAACACTGACAATGCCACAGTTTGTGGTTATGTATGTGTATGTGAGTGTGTATTGCCTGTCGTGTTTGTGCACACATACGAGTATATGTTTGTTTGTGTCTATGTGTATTTTTGAGATAAAGTCGTTTGTTTTGAAATGCTTTAGTAATTATTGCTATAAAACATACTAACACACACACACACAAGCTAAGGCAAGCACGCACGCACACTTACACACACAAGACAAGGCACTTAAAGCTCTGCCTGCGTCTTCGACACGACTCGAAGCAACTCAACTCCAGCCAATGTAAAGTCAAGTGCTGCCACAGCAGGCAAGATGGCAAGAGGGCAGGAAGGGCGCAAACAGGCGCTCAGCCTCAACAAATTGTAGCGCTTGGAGTGGAGTAGGGTGCTTTGCGGCGTCTACTAGAGTGCTGATGGAAGAGCACTTGCGTCGAGCGAGGAAGGCATTAACAGGAAAATTATAAACCCATGCAGCAACAAACGAGGCGTGCGCAAGTGAGTTGCAAGTGCCCTCGGAGACTCCTGCCAAGGAAGTGGGCTAGGCTCGCATGTCTCCGCTCAGACAGGAAGTGTACCTACGTCTGTAGTTATGGCAAGAATTAATTGAAAATTAAAATAGAAATAGAAACAGCGCAGAGAATACAACCCTCATTCCGCAGTCAGGCTAAATACAATTTTTGCACTTGAGCGACTTGACATTTGCATGAAAGAGTCCTTGAAGTTGTTTAAAATTTATGGCGACATGAAAGCGTTTTCAACTATTTTGGCCTGCTGGAAGTGTAAATAAAATAAATGAAAATTCAAGCAGCTGCAATGAGAGGCAAAGAGAACTTTAAGTATAAACCTTGAAGCAAATAAAGGTAAATGATGACTTATTTATTAAGAAGCTATGAATAAAGATTGAAAAAAGTTAAAACGAAGAAACGAAAGCAGAAAAAAATTATTATTTTGAACGTAAGAAATTAAATGCAGATAAATGAACAGAACAGAACTGAAAAGAGAGAAAAAATTAGGAAAGACAAGAATATCTATGAAAACTAAAAAAGGTAAGAAACGAAAAGAAAGCAAAGGAACAGCAACAATTTAAAAGGCGTAAAACAAACTTTTGCAAGATATAAGAAAGAAGTTTTTGAAATAATAAAGGATGCATATTTAGATGCCAAAATAACCAAAAATTACGATACAATGTAAAGAAATAAGCAAGATTCGAAAACTTATAGTGCATTAAGGGAGTTCGAACTGGTATGGAATTCATAGGCCTATTTACATATATTCAGACAACTTCGAAATCTCTAAACACGCTCAGATTACCAAATAAAATTATATAAAAAAAACTTTTTAAAAATAAGCTTTAATTTATTTAATGTACTAAAAAGTAGAAAATAAATTGTTTCCAAGTCACCTGTATCTTACTATTAATAAAAGCTTGGGGCGCTCATGTGTTCAATATTTATCAAACAGTTACCACAATATTTTATTTAAATTATGTTTTGCAAATAGATTCTAGTAATGAAAGATATTTTGAATATGGATATTGAGCGCACAAGCTCAGTAGAAGGATATGGATATGTAGTAAGTTCCTACCGAGTTTCATTGATGTGTGATGTGCAGTTCTAAAAGTTATACACAAATCTGGAGTTGATAAAAAAGTTCCACGCCCCTTATCCTACGCCCATAAAATTTATTGATTCATGTATTGGGCTCATGTTTAGGCATGTATGCAAAGTTTCAGATCTCTAAGTAGTCGGGAAGTGGGTGAAAAATTGATTACTAGATTTGATGACATACCACTGACTGACATACCGCGCAAAGTGAAGTTAATAGAAAGCTTATAAAAACGTGTCTTTTTTAAATTTCTACAATTTCTTGCTTCAATTCTACATCGCTCAAATTCCACGCTGAACTTTTTATTTATAAATTTAAATAATTCCCACGCTTAGTTTCCATTTAAGAGAAAAAGACACTAGCGCACACACACGCACACGATGACACTTAATTAAACTTTCTTCACAGTCACTGCACAAAATGATAATATGCATAGATGAAGACTCCCACTAACTACGCCCACTACCACCTTGCCACCCACACTCCTGCAGCTAATTTAGAAAATTTTCAAAATCTTCAGCAAAGGATTTCGTTTTTGAAACTTACGTTTGCAATCACAGTGCAAAAGCTGGCGCGCTCAATATCATGGCAGCCATGCCAACGGATGCGCGGATTTATGCAAATGAGTGGCAAGGACACCCAGCCACGAAAGCCAGTCAGCCAACAACAACAACAATAGCAACAACAAAAATCCGTGAGTTGTCTAGTGGCTGAAAATTTCGAAAATACTACAGCGTGCCAGTGGTGGATAGTGCGGTAGCAAGAGGCCAAGTGAGTGAGGGGACTCGATAAAATAGACAAGGATTTTCAGTGTCTTTGACTTGTTTAATCCTTCGCACTTGCGAACGGCAACAATAACAATGACTCTAGCTACTGACACTAGTACTGCCCAACAAGCCAAACGATATCGAAATACAATCGTTAGCAGGTGCTAACCGTCAAGAATGTTGGCGGGAAGAGAGAGACTAACTATCCGGGTAGACAAATTAAGCCTACGGAGAGCTTTAGATTTTTTTGCAGAGAAAAGCGCCCAGCGGGATCAGCAATTTTTCGTATAAAAAGCCGAAGTTTCATTGGAAAGTACTTATTTGTAAGTAATTAGAGAGTAGTTAAATTTTTCCGTGCTAACAGCTGTTGTTATCGTAACCTCACTTTTGACCATTTCAGCCCAGCCGTTTCCAACTTCTCTGTGGCTTTCCATTTGTTGTTAGAATTCTCAACCCTTCCAGCCTTCCGCACTTCAGCATAGTCCCAGGTCAGCCGAAAAGGTTTCAGTCAAGAACATTTTTTTTATCAACAGCATTTTCAATTTCTTTTACCTGTTTAAAGATATGCCTTTTGTCAAAAAGTAACAATATCGAAAAATTATTCTAAATATTCTCCATCGAAAAATTGCTTATGGGGTAAAGTAAATGGAGACTGGTGCGTTCGTGCGCTTGCTTGTTTTGCTTGTCTCTGTGTGTGTGTGGGTGTGAGGGATATCTCAGTTTCGCATGCATTGTGCGGAATCTATTAAGCGGAAATTTATTTTAGCAAAAAGTTAAGCCATAAAATTGTGTTGGTGTGAATGTGACTGTCGTAGCTGCTGTCGTCGTTGCCAATGCCAATGGCTGTGATATTGGCAGTGTGTATGTATTATATGCGAGTGCCTATGTATGAGTGGATATGCGCTTCAAAAATTATAATAACAAATACACAGACTACAACAACAACACCAACTAAAGCTGTCTCAACTAGCACAAGTTGAAGGTGTTTGTGTGTATGTGTGTGAGCATGCCGTGATCCTTTTATTGCAAGGATTTATGCCACACAAAATACACGCACACACACTCAAATGCACGTACACAGCAGCAAAACATTCGGGATTTCGATTTAATGAACCCGAAATTTGCTCTGGATTTTAAGTTTGAAATTTCGCGCGTTTGATATTTTATATGCTCTTTCGTTGTGCGCATAAAAGTTGTGTTGGTGTTAGTGCATGGCATGAATATGTGTGCTAAAGAGCGTGAAGCTGGAGCTGTAAAATGCTGTGCAGTGACGACGGCTTTTTGGTATACACTTGCGGCTATACTTTAGGCATGCATCTATGAGGGCAATAATAAAATTATTGCGGATATAAAATTTGCTTGCCTGTTCTTATATATGAAAAAAGCATAAATATTTATATATATACACTCAATGTCATACTGTAAATCCCAAGTTGACCGTTGAAAATGTTCCGCCGAAAGTAATGGCTTAGGGTGCGGATCGAAGTTCGTTTGGAACATTTTGACCTTTTTACGAACATTTTGCTGGCATGTCCTTTGGGAATATTTATTCTTTATTAAGAAAACAAGCTGAACATAAAGACTTTTCTTTCTAAGTCGAACTTTAACTTGCAACAACAACAGCACATGTACAATAAGCAGTCAAAGCTTTTATATTTAATTAAAATAAATGCACTAACATGCTAAAATATGTTTTAAAATGTGTAACTAAACACTCGATTGTGCTTTTAAACGTTTCTCAAAGGACAATAAACTAAGCGTGTTGTTTTTGTTTCACAAGCTCGATATGTCTACGACTAAGTTAGTTCATAAACTAATGAAAGCAGCGATACTTACTTGCTTAAAATGCTTGTCGTAGAAAGCGCCCTTAAGGCGTCTGGGCTACTATTTTTGCATTTAAAAAAATATTAAATTTGTATTTGATATATGTATGTATCTAGCTTTAACAAAATTATGTGTAACAACAGCAATTTTCAAGCCTGCTGCATATGCGTGTGTTAGTGCGCTCATTGCATAAATATGAAAGCAGACTCGGAGTGTGAGTTTGTGTGTGTTAATTTCACATTTACAGATTTGAAAATGCCAAAAATGTTCTCATTAGGACACTCGTGAAACATGTGTCTGCACTCAGAAGCGAGCAAGCAGGCGCACAAGCGCGCCAACGCTTTTGTTCAAAGCCACTGGGAGCGTATTTAAAATACCAATTTCAAATGTGGCCATGTGTGTGTCTAAATATGTGACGTGTTTGTGTGTGTGTATGTTTTTGTATAGAGTCCTAGCAGGAAAAAGTCATGCTTATGCTACACTGACGCTTTTGAGTTGGAAATTAATTTCTAGCTGGCTTGCAATGTGAAGCGAAGAGAAAAGGCCTGTTTAACTAAGCTACGTCATCAGATTTCGTAAAGGAATTTTGCACAAATGAGCAGGTGAAATGTGCAGCTATACAGCGAATATGTTTTGCAAAAGCAAGAATATAATATTTCATAATTAAATAAAAAATAATAAAAATATATACTGAAGTATAGGCCACTCTCAGATGTTGCCCAGTAGCCAATTTAAAAAGCAATGTCTGAGCATTTCTGAATTTTATAAGTGGAAATTATGAATCACAAATATAAGTGAACATCCGATGTTATCGCAAATAATGCTTTTGAGAGTGCTTTGCATTTACGAGTTTAAATATTTTTGGCATTTGTAAATGCGGATATAAAGGCTTGCCAGTATTTTTCCATTGACAGCGATTGCTCTTGTCAAACGAAATATATACTATGTATAGCCGGATTGCTGGAAGCATATTTATTATTTGATTTGTGCAGATCGTTAGTATCTACATATAGTGTTCTATGTATATTTGTCGAAAATTCAAAACAGCACTGAATTTGGAATAGTTGCACTTTTGATCACCATTCATTGCAAGGACTATCGATTTGACCAACTACGTTTCTTGCCACCATCGAAAATTCTCAGCTTTGCAAAAAGCTTTGGAAGATTTCAGCAAAAGAAATTTAGACAATAGAGAAATGCTTGTATTCGTGCTGATGAATTCTCTAATTGCGACACGAAAGAAAAAAAGCACTATTGCATGTCCTGCAGGATTCATGCATTCATAGTTGAATCAGCTGAACTCGCGCTGCTGGGGCTGTTGAGTGCAACATGCTATTCTTGCTGCAGCCTGATGCTTCTTGTTAGTGTGGCGGTTAGTGTTTTGCGGCGCTGTTGTGTCGATGTTGCTGATGATGGCACTGTTGCTGGCTGGTGTCGGTTGCTGGTAGTGTTAGGGCTGCCGACACTCCTGCCATTATGTTAAATTAAAGAGGTAATTTTGGTGTTGCGCTTATTACGCTCATTTAGTCATCAGCAGCAGCAGCAGCAACACACTCACTCACACACGCATGCACAGCCGAAAAGGATTATGTTGGCATACATGTAAGTAGTATATGATGGCGAATAGGCCCAGCCTCGACAGACAACAACAACAACAACAACATCATCATCATTCCGACATCATTTTTCACTTTCAAGCGACGCCGTGGCAGTCAGCAAGAATTCATTTTTAATGATCCTGGCTGCCTGACTGACTGCCTCATATGCCTGTGGCGCACATGTCTTCATATGTGTGTGTGTGCATGTGAGTATATGCGTAGTAAGTATAGAAACGTCGCATGTGCGTGTAAGCGGAAGCAGTTTTGCGTCACATCAAAAATGTTTGCTCTAAATTGCATTTCCGGCCGCAGCCACAAGTGCTGCTGTTTTGTGTGCTTGTGTATGTGTGTGTGTGTGTCTGAGATGGTGTAGCAGAGCGCTGGGATTGATGGCAGCTAAAGTGCCCCACAGCTGTCATAATTAGAGCAATTATAAATGCTATACGCCTACACATGCCCGCGCGCTTATATGTAGCTGTATGTGTGTGTGTGTGCGCGCTTCTGTGCATGTGTGTCAGTGTTACAAAATTTTGCTTTTTTCGACTGTTAGTTTTGCTCATTAATATTTTCACATTTCACACCTGCCACTCCTGACACTCCACCTACAGCCTTTTGGTATTGTATATTTTCCAAGTGCTGCTGGCTGGAGTGACAGTTGCTTTTGTTGTAGAGTTTTTGCATTAGCATTAGCCATGTAAACATATATTTCCGTTTCCAGTATATCACAAAGTGCACTTTACACTACTCACGAAATTTGTGTTTTCTTTGCTACTATTTGTGATATTTAGTGCTGCTAATTGTAACAAATATTTACAGAAACATTCAAACATTTACTTTTGGGAAATTCAAAAATATCTCCTAGATATTTGCTGCTCTTTTTTGTTGACGTATGCATCCTTGCTGGCTATACCAAGGAAAAATTGCAGTTATATAATCAAAAAACTAAATTAATTCAACAGATTTCTCAATCCAAAGCAATAGTTAAAACTGTTAAATTGAAAGCCACTTCGCTATCAATTTATATCTAACAGTGGCAACTGGGCGCCACAGTGGCTCAGTGGATATGTGCTTGGTCTCTGCTGCGAGATATCACAGGTTCGAAACCCAGCAGACTGATATAACATTTTAAAAGATACCGAATTTATTTTCACACTGTTTCTTAGCATGCAGCGCCATCTCTGTCGAAGTGTTGGCAATTCTGCGAGAGCATCTCTTGCCATGCTAATAAAGCTTCTTAATTCCGCTCGGATATGGCTTAAAATAAATTTTTAGGTCCCATTAGTTTTTGCTAAAACAGTACAAGCAATGCTGCAATATATAACATGCTGATGTTATGAAGTTAGATCTGGCTGAAATAGTTCTACAGTTGCTGTTGTTGTTGTTAATATATATGGAGCTATAATGTACATAGATTTGTATTAAGAAATATAAGCAGAATAGTTGAAGAGCAGCTACTGAAATGATATATGCTGAAACTTTGATGTTTTTCTGTTTACAACAATATCTATTATAATGATTTGTATTTTGAAAGGCATATCACATTACACTGTATATATGTATATTTGTTCACGCCACCGTTATAGTAGTACATAGTATATTTAATGACTGTCATTACAAACGACAAATGATGCAATCAACGTGAACATTTGTTCTAATTGAAAAAAGTGCATAGTCTTTACCATTAACCTTTAAAACCTTTACGCATTATGCCAAATTATTCGTACTGCCGCAATAACAATAAAGCCAGCCTTACGCATTACACGCGTAATTGGTAGCAGCCAACATAAAAGAGCCACTTTCGCATTGATTTCACTTGTAATTGGGAATGACATAAATTCTGCGATTCAATCATGCGTGAAAAATATTAATAAACAAATTAAAATGTTATTGATTTCCATGCTATCATAATCCTGCCGCGTTGAAATTCGTTACCCTACATGCGGGTCATTGTAGCATATTGCGTAACTGTTAGGACGTGCTGGCAAATAATTAATTCGATAATAGTGAATGTTTCCAATGGAAATCAGATTCATTGTGACAGGTCTAACCGCAGAGAATTTCAATAAAATAATTGCCTATTTTTAATTTCTTGACCTAAATAGATTTTCAATGGCTTCTCGGTCGGTAAATTTTTTACTATTAGGAGTTCTGAAGAGACCGAAACAAATTCGGGCTATAAGGTGGATGTATTAAAACTTACC
Organism: Neria commutata; assembly: GCA_963457695.1. NCBI lineage: Eukaryota > Metazoa > Arthropoda > Insecta > Diptera > Micropezidae > Neria > Neria commutata. The sequence goes on from OY735246.1 coordinate 14,390,342, forward strand.
AACCAAGATTTTCTTCCATAAAGGCGAAAAGTGAAAGCCAGGTGGCCGAAGTGTGAATAGTGTTTAAGGTCCTGATACTGATTCTTTAATTGGAAATTTTGGTTTCGTCGATTCTATTTCGGTAAGTTTAAATGTTGATAAAACAATAGAAATCGTCAAGTCCAAACGTCATGTAAGCACCGTTTCGATTGCCCAGGAGAACCGAAATGGAATCATTCTAACTATACCAAATAAAGCCTTCAATTTCATGCAAAAATAATGGATTTCTTTTCACTATACCTTATATTACAACATGCTATATAAAATTTTTGTGGTTTGCCATTTGAATTAAATGAATTATGCCATGTTAGATTTGCCTACTGTCGAAAATAGTATCATGTCGTAATACTACAACTGGAATTACTACGAAGCTCAGAATACAACAAATCTCTGAATAAATCTCATTTGTTGGCATGCCAAAAAAGTTGCTTGAGCTGCAAACTGATCAGCGGAATTAATTGCGCAACATAAAAGCTGCAGTATTCCGGCGAAGTAGCGAACAAACAAAAAATTAAATGTGCGCATAAAAATCGAATTTATAGCATTTACATAAACTGATAAATATTTAATACGTGTGTGTGTGTTTGAGTAAAAACTCACTCACTCACTCATACTCATGCCCGCTTGTTGGAATGCCCGTTTTTAATTGTTTGCCATGCAAGCTACCATACAAAATTCCGCCATAGCTGCTGCCCATCTGCACCCTCACCCCCTCACCGACTTTACGGCAGCACTGCCCTGCCTCAACTTGAATGTTGTTAATGTTGCGCTTGATTTATGCAACAACAAAAGCCGTGCTGGCCATGATGCAGCACCGCAACAAATGAATCACTTACGAGTAGAAGCGACTCCCAAACGAATGAGCCTCGCCATTGTTTACACAAGCCTCCAGCAGAGTATGTCCTTCTCACTCACACTCAGGCAGTGATTGTTCATTCGAGCTGTAAAATAATCATTTTAAGTGGCACTCATTGCCGCTATGAAAATGAATAAGTGGGAGTGGCGGCGGCGGCAAACATTGTAATTGTTGTTATTATTGCTTGTTGGTTAGTGTTGTTGTAAATCATAAAAATTTCATGCATCGTATATCATACGCATAAAAGGCATGCAGTGAAATGGCGCTTAAGGGAAGAAGAGAGGAAAGGAGAGCTGTTTGAAGAGTGTTCGAAAGCATGTGCAGCTGGGAGAGTGTGCTTATGGCCAGCTGAAGTTGAAAAGTATTTAATAAAAAAAAGAGCATATTTAATAAAAAATACCGTGCAAATAGTAATCAGTGTGTGCGTTCGAGTATGATCTTTAGCAGTGTTGCCACACAAATACTCACTTCATGATGATACTCAAAACATACAACCCAAAATTGTATGCTATAATTTTCCAAATTGATGTTTAAGATGCAAAAAATATATTCAAACTAGTAATAACTCCCGATTATCGGGTGTGCCCATAGCTAAATTAAATTTAGAAAAAAATTTACTTAATATTGTTGCCAAAGTTTTCCAAATCTATTCAGCGGGTTTTATCTCGAAAGGAAATAAATCAATACAAAACTTTCGAAATTAAAAACTCTAATATTTTAGAGCATTTAAACAAAATAAACAATCAAACAATCTTCGAAAATTCATGGTGAAACTTTCAAAATGGTGTATCATTCAATATTCTGCAATTCTTAAACCGTCTAGAAAAGCCCATTCTTAGAATAATTGCATGTCTATCAAATAATACATAGACCTCGTAAACTTTAAAATGATATATAATTTATCATGCAACTCTCTCTAGATCGTCTGAACTAAGCGCCGGTTTTCAAATAAATAATAGATTCCGTATTTTCCTGATAAAATGAGAGAATGATTTTTACTTTTATCTAATTATTGGTTTTACTATTTGACTCTGATAGCCACAACTTAATTACTAACTTATATATATTGGCAAGTCTCGGCCTCACGTCTCAGCTCTCTCCAAGCGCCCCTGCTTTGCGCGCGCTTGCTCCAGCAGTCCCTGCTTCCAAGCTTCATCTATTTGGTGCTTCGTCCGGAAATTCGCTTTCGCTCTACTCGGTTTCTTCCACTTGGTGCATTCTTCGGAAATTCGATCTGCCTCTTCTGCATCGCACCTCAACCCTCACATTGAATACCTACTTCGCTGGGACATTGCCGTTCATGTCGTCTTGTAGTTCGTGGTTCATTATAATACAACAATCGTCGCCAATGCGAATTGTGCCATAGATCTTAAGATGGATTCTTCACTTTAATATCCCAAGAGCTACTTCATCGGCTGACAAGTGGCAACTCTGCTACAAAAACAACAACAACAAAACCTCAAGGATTGCCATGCTTGCATGTACTACGCGCCTCTGAGCAACGAACTGACCAAGTTGCTGTTCATTTTATTTCCTTGTGTTCTAGTGTTATGTATGCGTATATCGAAGTGTGTGTGTATGTGTGTGTACTGCTCTCGTGTGTATCGTAAATCGATGTAAATTTAAGTGTTTTACAATGCAGCAAAGTTAAGTGCGCATAAAAATAATCCCATTACTTGCCGCCGTTCCCGTGTGCGCCGCTTATTTCCGGCAGTTTTCATTTTAATAAAGACGGATTAAGTAGCCTGCAAGCGGAAGTACGCAGGCCTGTGTGTGTGTATGCCAGCGCATAACTGTACAATACAGTCGACGTGTATTAATGGATTTTTAATTGCCTGAGATTTCGCAGCCGCCGCTGAGCTTTTATGCGTGTGCATACGAGCTTGTACTTATGCAAGTGTGTGTGTGTATGTGTGCATGCTGTTGCGCAAAGGCTTAAAGCACAACAATTCCTCTTATTTTTCAGTAATTGAGCTATCACAAGGAAATACAAAAAAAAAGTTTTTTTTAAATGATCTACTTCCAAGTAAATGATGGCAAGCTGGAGAGAAGGGATGCTTTTTCACTGTGGTTTCCAAGGCCTAAAATCTCTTCCAGCCACAAGTTTGAAAATATGGCTACAAAATTTGAAAGGAGACTGTCATCGTGACGTACTAAGAATTTCAAACACACTTCCTAGTTCAGGTTAGGTTAGGTAATACTGGTAGGCCCAATGGCATCAAATTTATTCTACAGGGAAAATCTGCGGACAGTCTGTGGAGAATCCGCGGAATGGGCTTAACAATCCGACGTTCATTTCTAAATTGCTTTTCAAAATAAGAAATTGCCCTCGGCATGATACTATTTTACACTATTAGATTACAGTAATATATATTACCTCATCATTTCTCATGCAATCCATAAATTTTCCATTGAATATTTGATTGATGTTTTGCATTTAGCACTCTCAGGCTAAAACCAGGAATTAAATTTTTTAAAGAAATTAATAAATCAATTAGAAAAATTTTTGCATTTGTGATGTGAATCGGGAGAAAGAATGTATCGAAATATCGAGTGAATTTTTTGTTGCGGAAATCGAAATAGTCCACAGTAGACAGTATTTTAATCGAAGTAAGACAAATCAAAGCTAGGTATTTGCAAATCTTAAAACTTGCAAGTGGAAGAGTTTGCTTTTGAGCCTCTGCAGATTTTAGCTGAAAATAGTATCTTTTTCAGCAAAACTTATATTTGATACAGATGCAACACTCTGTTATTCCATTAAAGGTAGTTATATTTAAAGAGTGCCATATTTTTTAACCAAATATAAGAAAAATTTAAGACATCTATTATAGTATTGAGTTTTTTCCTATAATACCGAAAGCCAACTTGCAAGAAAGTCAAAAAGAAATCTTTTGCTCGATTTGCACATATTCGTCAGCAATAAATTGCTAAAATCTTATTCACAACAAGCCGCCCGCACACACACTTTCTCATGAGCATCTCATGTGCAGCAGGAGCAGCGGTAGTAGCAGCTCCAGCGGCCACGCCACTTCGAAATTGCTCATCCAATACGGTTTTTATGGTCGACGTTTTTAGAATTTATTGCTTTCGTGGTAGACATTTTCTTAGCATGCAACGAACACATTCGCACAGCATAAATTTAGCGCACACACACTCTCACACACATGCCTATGCGCACTTGCATGTTGAATGCAATAAAATATTGCATTAGCGTCCAATACAAGCGAAATGCGCATACGCAGAGCATACTTTTAGGCGCCATATTGCCACTGCTGCTTGTGTGGGGCAACCTTTTGACCATTGCTGGCTTGCCACATAGGCCAGACTGCACACCAGGGTCGCCTATAGTTGCATGCGTGCCTTGGCGCCAAACTATCCGGGAGGGGGGGAGTCACTAATATGCTAAATAATAAACAAGAAATTATGCATTAAATTAGTATGGTTTTTTATTTCCTATAATTATAAGGTAAAGTTGGAAAAGGTTACTAATTTCAAATGATATTGATTTCTTACTCTGATTTTTTTGTATTTCGACATTTTTTTAATTTAAATAAGTTGATTTTTTTGAAACTCTTCGCCTTCGAAACGGACCTTGCTGATGCGTAAGCGCCCTGGAACCGCGCACATTTGTTACCAACTCCGCAAATCAGAACTGCTGCCGCTGCCTGTTTCCTTGTTACGCCCCCATCGCACATTTCCGTTCTCCAAATGCCTCGCTGTATGCAACACAGCACTGCCTGCCGTCTTCAGTTCCCGGCCGCCGCCATTGCCTCGAGCCGGCCGAAACAAAGCAAAAGACAATTCGCACATGTCGAAATATGGAAATTAAATTTATGGCTGGGCACTCGCTGTCAAAAGTGAAAATTGAGTGCCTACTTTCGGGCACTGGATTTGCGCCGAACGTATGCGTGCATGCAGATATGTGTGTGTGTGTGAGTGCATGTGTTTGCGTGTGTGTGTGTGTGTGTGTGTGTGCTGGCGAGCACGAGTGCACTTTGTTTTATTTTGTGGTTGCTGCCTTGTAAATTGAAAATAAGACATTAGCATTTGACATAAATCTTGCTGTGAGCTTGTTGGCGAGCATAATTCGAAATTTACGTGCTGCCATTGGTGTGAGTGTGTGTGGCTCATAGCCGGAATACGAATATTTCAGCCACATAAAATCTGTAGAACAGGCAACAGCGGCAAGCAGAGGCTCAAAATATATGCTCAAGTTGTTCATTCTCTTTCAAACTGTTTCAACGAATAAAACAACAACAACAATCAATTGAAGTAGCTGACCGAAGACCCACGATAATAACTGTTAACGTTTTTACAAACCCACGAAAATATTATAAATTTTTTTATATTTAGATCTTCAGTTTAGTCAGTTTTGCTGCGCAATTTTAGCAATATTTAGTTATTGAAAAGTTTGTTTGTAGAAAAAAGTTACTTTGGCATATATTTTAATTGCAAAAGGGAAGCAGAAATCGTTATTTGTGATGCCTGCTTGAAATTTTTGTTAGCAAAACATATAAAAAGTTGCGTTTCAACTTTTTGACTGACTTTTGAGTTGGTGATAAAATTTATTCTGACATTTTTTATTGATCTGCTGCCAAATATAACAAACCTTTCATACGACAGTCGGATAATCGGAACATGCCTTCATTTCTATTCAAGCATGTACTACGATAGAGTTCACTTCACAGTGTACAACAACAACAACAGCATTATGCACGATATAAACGTCTTACCTCCATTGAAAGTTTAAAAAAATATTTCCAAAAATATTTCATAACGTTTGACAGTGCAAATAATCTGACGCCATGGAAACCGAACATCAGGTCAAATTTCAGATTTCTACCTTGGAAAAAAAATATATATTTATATATACAACCTATGGGCACAAAGATACCCAATAGGAACTCTTGTTGCTTTTATTTCCCTTCAGTGGAAATGGAACCCTATCAAAAGAGGAAAGATTTTCAGAAGAACTGTTAACTAACAAGAATGTTCTTTCAAAGAGAAGAAGCTTCTAATACCGTTTGAATGCGGCTATTGAATATATTGAAACTTTCATTAGTTCGTGCTCAAATATAAGCCACACAAATTATTGCTGCATATTTTCTTTGCTTTTCCCCAAATTTTATGACGTCATAATGACAACAATCTGCCATTGCTTATGCATTTGTCAGCGACATGCACACATGTATATACATACATATGTATGATTGTATCTAGCAATTATCTACGCATTTGAAGTGATTTCGCAAATGACATTTGGCAAAATTGCGCAAATATTTTATTCGATACGAGATTAAAAAAACGCCAGAACCCTATCAAATAAATGAAAGAAAAATCAAATGATCTCAAGTGCTTCAGTTTGAGTCTCGAAAATTAATCACAAAGAAATAATAATAACATATGTAGTTAACTATAAAATATGGCATAAATACTCGCACACACACACACAAATATAAATTGTTTAGTGTAAACAATACATGTATTAATTGCATGTGCCGCATATATACATACATATGTACATGTAAAGCTAAATTCTAATCGGACACTTGTACATGACATTTATCTTATCGATGTCCTTTTTGCTCAGGCCCGAGCGTTGTCCTATGACAGCTTGCGGATCCAGTGGCTTGATAGTGTCCTCTCCGTTCTGCGAGAATGCATTCGGACCATAGTGCAGGCAGCTTTTGTAGTCATAGCCCACGCCCAAATCGGTCACCATGGACGCGCTGTACTTCTTGAAATTGAACTCCTTGCCCGGTTCTATGTTGTCGTACAGCACCTGAATGTAGTCATCACGATCGGGTGCGCTCTGCTCGTGATAGAAACCCAGCGCATGCATGAGCTCGTGCGTGATGCTGCCCGAGCGGAAACAGCCCACACCGATGGCGTGCGTTTCCAGATTCATTTCCTGCACGCGCGCCTGATAGCCCACGGCAGTGTAGCAGCCGCCCGTGTTGGATGTTATGGCAACATAATGTGGCTGTGCGGAGCCTGCTTCGCGGAATTTCACGCAGGTTTTCGATTCGATAGCTTGTATGCCCTGCAATATTGCCGATTTGTGCTGAGCATCTATGAGATAGCATTCATTTAATAAAGTGAAAAGAAATCTTAGTTCAGCCTATATCGGGAATCCTTATTATCACTAACACCCTCACTGAAACTCACCGAAATTTCCAACCACTTTGTAATACACCACACGGTCTGGCCAACGTTTCGTTTCATCCACCAGACCATTGCGCGCTTTTGCAGGATTCTGCATAAGATACTTTTGCTCGGCTGTCAGGATCATATCACCGTCTTCCATGCCGGCCGCGTGTTCGGCATCATATTCAACGCTTGTGGGCGGCACAGGCACACCCCATGCCAGCTCCCTCAAGCACAAGCAAAATAAAAGGCATATGCACACAAAGTCGCTTTGACTTGTCGCCATTTCGACGTGAATTTTTTACTGAATCTGAACTCTCTCGGATTTATTGTCATGCACACACTTCCAACGACTGTGGTGAGTTGGCAAAGCCAACTAATTTTTAAATAATTTCTCGCATTTCATGGCATATTCCTTAGCAGGCACAGATAAGATAGAGCATAGCTGAAGTCAACTCACTTGAACATCGTTAAAAGTTATTAACAAGCCTGTTCACATATCTCTTGGCGTAGTAATGAGTTCGACAATTGCCTCTATCACTACAAGCCATCTTTTCGGCGATTGAAAGTTGATTCACAGCATGTCTTAAAATACTTTAAGAGAGTAATGTTGAATGCGTAGCAGATCCCTTTAGGCGCCAATTTGGCACTGATTGTGTGATAGTTCATTAAGATTTCAAAACTTTAAGCAATGTTCAAATGATTCATAGAGGAGTGTACTAACAAAAGTTCGCTATGATGGCTACAAAAGAAAATTACAAAAATATTTTGAATTTCATTACTTAAATCATCATCATTTTCTATTTTATAATTTCCATTAATTTGTATACATTTTTGAAGCCGCTAGATACACTTTTTGAAAAAGCTCTCAAAATCGGATTTTTAGCATCTTCTGAGCTTCATACCATCGACTGTTACTTTTTTTCTGTATTGTATTTATAAAACCAAGCTTTATCAGTTGTTAAAATTTTATTCAAGGTGCTTAGTCCTCCTTATTCAAATTTTGAAAGAAAAGATTGAGTAAAACGCTGCTCTTTATGAGCTTTGTGCTGATTTCTTTGTGTATCCCAGATGATTGCCTAATTTTCGTGATGTAGCCATCAAGCCCAATTCATCAGCAATCATTTACTGGGACAATCTTGTTTATTCATCAATTTTGGACTTGATCAGAACGATGCTTACATTATCAGTCAACAAGTTTACAGAAAGTGTTAATGAACAAATTTTTATTTGCGCACCTTGAAGATTGCATAGATTTGAATTCGGACTTATAAAAATCGGTTTGATCAAACATTTTCCTGTTGTTAAGGAAAAACTGCTCAAGCGCTTAAGCTATGAAATCAAATGTGCCTGGAGAACTTTTAAGAAGGCATAAAGCTTTGGCAAATGCAAAATATAAAAGAAAAGTGAGCATGTAATATTTTGCTTTATAGCGGGAGAAACTACTTGGATTTTTTTTTGACAAGACCCAGAAGTCCATTCAGGCAGATAGAATCAGCATATTTCATGCTCAGAATATCAGAGGCCAGCAGACGATGTCGGATTCTCAAGGAGGTTCTCTTCTTTTACGCAGCTGCCTCGGATATGTTTTTTCTGAATGAAGCAGAGTTTGCTTTTCTGTTTCCGAAAAATTTAGTTTTTGCATTGTTCCATTTAAGCGTTCCTATTGTTCTAATTCCCCTTGACTAAAATACATGTCAGCTGATTGCTTTGTTGCAGAAAAGTGCTGCCACTGCTCTTCGATTTTAGTTCAACTAAAATTTCCAAAATTAACTTATAAAAGTAGTGCACAATAAATAGTTGTAAAAATTAAGATCATTCTGTGTTTAAAATTATTTAAAGAATATAAAATTTCAAATCAAAGGCAAAATGAAAAGTGTGCCTTTTTTGTGCACGAAGCTATGAGGCAACACTGAACAAAAGGCAGACAAGCAAAAGACTGGCATCCGAAATGCGTTTACGTTTAAGAGTGAATGGCCAAATTTCTACGTTTACGAAATGTTATAAAAGATACCATACGTCTGGAGTAACTGAGCGAAAAATGCAAATTTTCGTGTTTGTCAGAATTTTTCCAAATTTTTTGCCCACTCTACTGCTCTTAATTTCTTTCTACTTTCATATTTGTTTTTGTCTATTTTACTGACAAAACTCGCATTAGCATCGCCCTGCCAGAGACACGCTCATGATGTGAATCTACATTGAGCAAAAGGTATATACATATGTATGTATGTATAAGATTTTTCCAAAGTAGCTGAAGATAATTTCAAATATTTATGAATATTTTCTTTCCACTTACGCATATTGAACTTTTATTGAAAAACTTGCAATCTCTTCTTCTTTCTACTTACAAAAATTGGAAATTTTACTTTTCATTCCTTTTCCATTGCATTCATTGAGCTAATGAAGCTATCATTTCAGTTGTAATAATAAATTCATTGAATCAATGGAAACACCCAAAGCAAATTGTTTTATTAATTTGGTCAACATTTTTTGTTCAATGTGCAAAAATTAGAAGTAAACAAGGCCTTTTGAACTTTGCACCACGCACACACTCACACTACTTCATATTTATTAATAATCGTTCGTATTGGTCAGCATGTGCGAGCGAGTGAATTCTACACGTTCACAGGACAGCGATACATAATATTGAGCTTGTTGATGTCGCTCTTGCTCATGCTGCGACGCTGGCCCATAACGCCGGAGGCCTGCTCATCGTGCAGCGGCACAATGGTCATCTCGCCGTTGGCCGAGAACGCGTAGGCCGAGTAGTGCAGCACGCTGCCGTAGTCGTACTCCTCGTCGAAGCCGTCCACCACGTCCTCCTCGTACTTGTCGAAGTTGTGCTCGCTGCCCTGCTGTATGTTCTCCTCGACAATGCGCACGTAGTCGTCGCGGTTCGAGGCGCTCTGCATGTGATAGAAGCCCAGCGTGTGCAGGAACTCGTGCACGACCGTGCCCAGCCGGAAGCAGCCCGAGTCGAGCGGATACAGCTGCAGATTGTAGGAGCGCACGCTATTGCGCCAGCCCACGCTGGAGTAGCAGCCGCCCGAGAGACCGGTAATGTTGACGTAGTACTGCTGATCCGCAGCAGCCTCGCGGAAGCGTATGCAGGACACCTCTTCGATCATGCGCATGCCGCGCAATATGTGATTGCGATGTGACTCATCTGGCAAGCAGAATATTTTTTATATTATTACAGCGCAAAAGACAAACGTCACTCAGCGCTGCAGCCTACCGAACTCCGTGAAGAAGCTGTAATAGACGATGTTGTTCGGCCAGCGGTAGGCTTCGTTCCGGATGCCATTGCGCATGCTGTCCAGCACGATGTCGCCCTCGAAGTAGCCCGCCGTCAGCTCGGGATCCATCGGCTGCTCCAGCGGCGCACACAGCCCAGCGCCCACCAGCGCCAAAACAACAACAAAAGCACAAACGATCCGCATGCTGAGCACTAACGCCACCGACAAGTTCTACAATCACACTATGAGGCAGTCAAAAGTTCCGAACAATTTTAAATAACTTCTGCGTCTTATCATTAACTGCGCTGCCATAAAAAAATACCCATACGCTGCTGAAGCTAATGGTCAACTTTAATGGTCTTTGAGACAAAGAATACGCGCAGAAAACATTTATGAGACGCGAATTTCCAATTGCCAAAACGATTGTGAGCTTATTGAACTGAAATCAGCCAAAGTGATCGACAATATAATTTATATGATAATTTCACTATGATAAGATACGTAAGACCATGTGCTAATAACACTTTTTGCAAATAAAGTATTGCTATTAATTCAAATTGCTACTGTTTCGTTTTACTTGAGATAAGATTCAAGATAATCCAATAACACCGTGTTCACACTGTGCATCAAATGGTCATTGTAGTTTTGCTTTTCCCTTGTAAAAGATACAGTGTTCGAGCGTATCTTGTTCTATTGGCCGAAGCCGAAATGAGCTAATCCAAATTGGCCGAACATCTTGGGTATATGATTTTTGTTGATAATTACTCGCTTTGCACGATAACTGAAATTTTTATGAAGCACAGCCTTAAACTGTAGACAGTCCAATCAAATGTCAACTTTGGAAGATTCAAATTTTTATAAAATAACATACAATTCAGTTGATTTTTGTAATAAAATAGATACAAATTAATTGCATGAATATACGGAAAATAACCATGGAACAAACATATGGCACAACAACAAATTAAATGATAAATGCTAGATTCAATGGATTGTGCTGACATCTTCCGAACTCTTTTTCTAGTTTTTTTGTTAATTTCCACATATTTCTGTGTATAATATACACTTTTAATTATTAAACCCTTTGTCATCTACTTTATATTACACAACTCTTTAAATACTAGTAAACTCAGCATGTACATGTCTCTATAAATACGGCCATGACCATATGGCCATGATGTGCTCTGCCTGAACTGATGATGCGAATGGCTCCAACACATGCACACTCAGATAATACAATTGGAGGCGACTTTTCATTATGAAACGTTCATTCCTTTACACTTCCGCTATTTATCTTGCTTGCCTTTAGTTTGGCTGCCAGCCTGCTCCCCGGTGTGCTTGCATTCCTTCCCTTGTATGCCTAATTTATGCAAAGTGGAAACGGATTTTCTACAATTTAGTTGGCAACTCTCAATGGGCTGTGCGGCTGCGCTGAAGGCCCTCAGCGAAGCGTTTGTGGCGACATAGTGAGCAGACGCCGCTGTATGCTTCTCTAGAGCAGATATGGCGTGTGTTCTTCTACTGGAAACACTGAAAAACGGAAGTGAGCTGGGTGAGTTCAACTGAGGCTGCCGCTGATGCAGAGAGTTAAACATGAATTAACTGCAATCCTTTTTCCGACAAACAATTAAACGGTCACTCAGTTTAGTTTGTCATTTCACTGAATTAAAGCTGAATGACCATCATTTGCGTCGTACGCTTGGGCTTTGGCCACAAAATCAACTGGAAGTCAAAATCAACTGGAAGTACCGCAATATTCTGTTCAGTGATGAGGGTAATTTTTCGCTCTATGGGCTTGTGAGTAAGCAAAATTGCCGCATTTGGAGTGAAGAGAATCGCGCTCATTTGAGCACACATGAAAAGCCAAATCAACGCCAAAACGTTATGAGCGGTTGAGTAGTTCTTGTGTCCCCTCCGATGTTTTAAGATAACGCCCACAATTCGATTTGCCGAAGCGTATAAAATAAGCCGAAGTACAACCAGAAACATTTTCTTTGAGAATTTTAAACGTGAACCAAGAAACCACACCAGACCTAACTGCTTAGGGCAGTTGAGATTGAACCATCAAACAAAGAAGTTTGAATTTTAGTTTCATTAAATATTCACATTATCTGAGGGTACAAATATAAAAGCTCATATATAAAGGCTAATTAATTATCTTGTAATCTACAAATTCAGCGCTCGCTGATTATTTTCTTGGAAGAAAGCAACTTTATTCCGTTCAAAATGCCAAGCTTTCGTACATGATATTTCAGAGAGCAGAGACCCAGGTTAAATTCCCATCGCACACCCCTTGCAATATCATATCAGTATCGTCTTCGTCAAGCTCCACAAAATTGTACATGATTACTTTCGTAATCAAATAAATAAATAATTGGCACAATTTCGCGTATTTACACATACATCTACACTTTTATAGCCGTATCGAACGCTAAGCTTTTTGAAGCTTTTCAAACATGGCTCGGAGAGTTGCTCATGAGGGACGATACCGTGTACAAAGAAACCAAGTTTCTTTTTTATTCGATGATATGAGTGTGATTTATATCAACGACCATGAACTTTTCCACTGAAATAAGGCGCTATTATTTTCTGAATTATTATAATAAACTGCGTAATTCGGCCACTTCAGTTTTATAGAAAAGCTTATTTTTATAAGCTTTATATTATGTTCACTTTCTGTCCGCGGTATGTCGTCAAATCTAGTAATCAATTTTTCACCCACTTCCCTACTACTTAGAGATCTGAAACTTTGCATACATGCCTAAACACGAGCACGGTACATGAATCAATGCGCTCAAACCTATATTCACACTTATCTTTCATTACTAGAATCTATTAAAAGGAACCCTGGCAACTCCAGAACCAGGCAAGCTGACAAGTCGAGCAATGGGTAATCTGGCAACACGACACCAACGAACGGGGAGTTGAACGATTGCAGCCGACGAGAACACAGCGCATGTTCCAACGTCCTGACACAACGTGAATTTATTCTTTGTTATCAAACTACATTTTTGTGCGAATAATTTAAATCTCTATTAATTAAAATAATCGTTTCGAAAATCCTAAAGGTCTAACCTTTTAGCTTCAGAAGTGGGATCGGAAATCCCCGTGCGCGTACGTGTGAGCTTGTACAACACCTAAAAATTTGTGCAAGAATGGGCAAATTAAACGATATTACGAAAAGCAATCTTTACGAAAACTCCAAAAATGCGTTGTCTCATGTCGAGCAAAGAAGTTCGCGAAAGTGCAGTGAAATTGCTTAAAATACGCAAAAGCAGCATAACGTGGTACAGTTTGCCATGTTGCGAAATACTTCTAGAAAGTTCTAGAAGCGTGCGTTAAATTTCAAACTCAACGTCTTAAACAATTCAACGATGCCAAAGCGTCTCTAATGTGAGCGACAGAGACAAAACGATACGAAACGTACCCAAAACGATAACTGGGTAAACGAAACAGCGAACGTTGTGAAAACTCCTAATGTGAGCGACAGAGACAAAACGGTACGAAACGTACCCTAGACGATAACTGGGTAAACGAAACAGCGAACGACTATTGTGAATGATATTGCACAAACTGATATTGCACAAACAACGACAGGAAGAAACGAAAAAAACAAGAAACTAGCAAAACGAGAAAGTGGAAACGTAAACAAACGATAGGTACGGACTTTTTTTTGTAAGAATACGCGATCAAAACAAAAGTAAAATGGTGAAATTAACAGATTTGAAACTCGATCAACTAAAGAAAGTTGCGCAAGATAACAAGCTGGCTTCAACGGGCAATAAAGCCGACTTGGTAAAGCGTTTATTCGAAGCCTTAAATAGTGATGAAGTACCTGAAATCGAAATTGAAGTGCCGATGCAACAGCAAGTGAATAAGCTACGGGATATGCTCCAAAGTGTGTTAACAACACTGCAGTCGCTACCACAAGCGACCGTGCAGGAAACGGCTAGCAGAACGGCAACGTCACCAAATACGGCAAGCGTTACAAATGTTACTGAAAGTTCAAACGCGTTGGTAAATCGTACTACATATTCAGTAAGGGAAATTTCAGAAACGCTCCCTGAGTTCGACCCGACTAACGAAATGTCTTTAACAGCTGAACAGTTTGTCGCGCGCGTAGTAGATGCAAAAAGTGCTTACAAATGGGACGAAAAATGCTTAATGTTAGCAGTTTATAGTCGCCTTCGCGGTGCTGCACGGTTGTGGGTCGATGCTACGCAAATATGTTATTCTGATTGGAAAGAATTTTCGGTAGATTTATTAACTGAGTTTGGACGCGAATACGACGAGGCTGAGATACACGCAAAATTAACTAAAACAACGCGACGGTCAAATGAATCAGTGCTCGATTATTGTTTTCGCATGTGTGCGCAAGCTCGCCGGTATAAAGTGAGCGAACAAGCAATAATAAAATACACGCGTAACGGGTTAATGCACAAAGATCTGCAAGTAGCAACTTCAGCTATGCGTTTTGCATCAATGAAAGAAATGCGTGAGTGCTTCGACGAATATATCAGAAATTCTCCGTTAATACGTGCTCCTCGAAATGAGTATGTAAACAAAGTGAATGAAAGTGCGGTGCAAGCACCGCAACAAAAATATACGCCAAACACAAATACAAAATTTGCTGTGAAATGTTACAATTGCAATGAAAATGGGCACATGGCAAGACAGTGTCCTAAGCCACAGCGCAGACATCGTTGTACCGACTGCGGAAAGGTGCACCAGAAAAACCAAGCAGAAAATTGTGGCAAAAGCGCGAACGTGAAAAGGGCCGAAGTAATGAAAACGCGCGATGTGTGTGAAAAGAATATGCGTATAAACGACATGCAATTAAAAGCATACATTGACACTGGTAGTGAATGTAACATGATACGCAGCTCTGTCGCGAACCTGCTAAGCAGTGCAAAAAGTACATGCTGCGTGAAAATTAAAGGAATTTGCGGTGGACTACGAAGTGCAAGCGAGAAAGTTTCGGTGCAAGTGGAGCTTGATCAGGTAAAGTTCAAACTTGATCTGTATATTGTCGATGATGATTTGTTACCAACCGACGTTTTGTTGGGGCAAGAAATACTGCACAATCAAGATATCAGAGTATTCTTCGAAAATGCTGAGTTCCACTTTGCACAAATTTCGTTTGATTCACATTTGATACATAATCACGACGAGTCGTCAGGATACCTACTAAGAACGAGTGACATTAGCTGCGACATTAATGACGACAACGCACGCGTTACTCTAATGACGTTATTAAACGAACATCGAAACGTATTTGCTAAGGGTCTTGACGAAATAGGAAAAACAGACCTCGTCGAAATGCAAATAGAAGTAGACTCAACTGACCCAATTACGCAACGTCCATACCGGGTACCTGAGCCAAAAAAGGTGATTGTATCCGATATGATCGCCGAGCTGTTAGCCAACGATATAGTCACGGAATCGACGTCCGAGTATGCTAGTCCCATCGTACTAGTTAAGAAAAAAAAATGGTCAAGAACGCATGTGTGTAGATTACAGGCGCCTAAATGCACACACCAAGAAAGAAGTATACCCGACTCCACACATTGACGAAAGTATTCAGGAAGCGATTCAGTACAAGTACTTCACGACGCTTGATTTAAATAGTGGGTACTATCAAATCCCTATTCAGCCGCAGAGTCGAAAGTTTACTGCTTTCGTAACCACAGAAGGGCTTTACGAATTTAAACGCATGCCACTTGGGCTGAAAAACGCGCCTGCTGTTTTCCAGAGGCTTATGTCAAAACTGAAAGCAAAGACAAAAAAGGGAGACATGATTCACTACATGGACGATATCTTGATAGGAAGCAACACTATTCCTGAAATGTTTTCCAAATTAAAACGCGTACTCACGGTGATTGGTGAATGCAAACTGACGTTAAACATAACGAAATGCGAATTTATGAAAAGAACTATAGAGTTTCTAGGGCATACCTTGTCACGCGGAGGTGTAAGCCCAGGTACCGTCAAAACGTCTGCTGTGCAGAATTTTCGCACACCAACAAATTTAACAGAACTTCGCCAGTTTTTAGGGCTGACAGGATATTTTCGCAAATTTGTTCCTGCCTACGCTATAGTTTCTGAACCACTACGAAGACTTTTGCATAAGGACCAACCTTTTCAATGGACAGCAGACCAAGGTAAAGCATTCGACAATCTCAAGGCTGCTCTTGTTAGTCAGCCGGTTATGACAGCGTACCGAATGGAAGCTATACACGAAATACATACTGACGCCAGCGCGATAGGTATAGCAGCAGTTCTCATGCAGCAAGACGATAATGTATGGAAACCTGTTGCGTATTTTAGTCGCTCAACAACTGAAACGGAGTGTAAATACCATAGTTATGAGCTCGAAACCATGGCAGTGGTAGAGGCATTAGAAAGGTTTAGGTATTATGTAGCTGGAAAGAATGTCAAAGTTGTCACCGATTGTAGCGCCATTAAAACAACAATGCAGAAGAAGGAACTCATTCCGCGGATTGCAAGATGGTGGCTACGCATACAGGAGTTTGACATAAATATTGAGCATCGTTCGGGAATACGTATGCCACACGTAGATGCACTTAGTCGTAATCCGTACGAACCTCCAAAAGAAAAAGAAACAGCATGTATGCGAATTGATAAAGTAGAGCTGGAAGAGGGTGATTGGATTTTTAGTATGCAGTTACAGGACGATAAGACAAAGGAAATTGTTGAAAAACTACTGGCAAAAGATAAAAAAACGACAGAAGAATTCTCATTGCAGGATGGAAGATTGTGTCGGAAAGGGAAATGGGTAGTACCAAGAGCGTTAAGGTGGAAAATCGTGTACGAATGCCACGATAATATAGGTCACGTCGGACTAGAAAATACGCTCGAACGAATAAATCGAGTGTTCTGGTTTCCCCGAATGAGAAATTATGTGAAGGGATATCTAAAGGCTTGCATAGAATGTGCATACAACAAATATCCCGGGGGAAAGCGAGAAGGTGAATATCATTTTGATGATATCGATCCCGTACCATTTAAAACAGTTCATCTGGACCATTTGGGACCGTTTCCACGAACATCCAAGCGCAACGAACATATCCTGGTGATGGTGGATGCCTTTACAAAATTTACAATTGTACGAGCCGTCAAAAGCACAGCAACGAAACACGTACTGACAGTATTGCAGGAAGTCAGCAGCTATGTAGGAATGCCGGAACGAATAATCACTGATCGCGGCACAGCTTTTACATCGAGGGAATTTCAGCGTTATTGCAAGGACCATTCAGTAAAACATATTTTAAACGCCGTACGCACTCCTCGCGCCAACGCACACGCAGAACGCACGAACCGGACGTTACTTTCCATGCTCCTACCAACAAGTACCAATGACAAACGCTGGGACAATGACCTACACAGCATACAGTGGGCCATTAATACAATGAAAAATAAAACGACCGGTCAAACACCACAACAATTACTGTTCAACTTTAAACCACGCGACATTTTAGCAAATAAACTAATACTTGCTCTACAAGACGATAACGATAACAACGAACCAAATGTGACGCAGCTACGTGAAGATGCAGCGAAACGTATCAACGAAGAACGAGCCAAAGCTAAGCAGCGGTATGACAGAGGTCATGCTAAACCAACGATTTACAATGTCGGAGATTTAGTTCTTGCCGAAAATGAACCTGTTAGTACGGGAACATCACGAAAATTGGAACCACGTTTTAAAGGTCCATTCCTCGTCACCAAAGTATTGGGGAAAGACCGATACGTCATCGAAGACATTCCGGGTTCCCGACGTAAGCAGCGACACTATACATCAGTATTTGCTTCCGACAAAATGAAGCCATACTGTACTCTGCCAACGTACGACGACGACAGCGACGAATCTGAGGAAGACAATGAAGCAGACGACGACGACCATCGATACGAGGACGTATCCAACTGTCAGGAACGGCCGACTAAAAGGAACCCTGGCAACTCCAGAACCAGGCAAGCTGACAAGTCGAGCAATGGGTAATCTGGCAACACGACACCAACGAACGGGGAGTTGAACGATTGCAGCCGACGAGAACACAGCGCATGTTCCAACGTCCTGACACAACGTGAATTTATTCTTTGTTATCAAACTACATTTTTGTGCGAATAATTTAAATCTCTATTAATTAAAATAATCGTTTCGAAAATCCTAAAGGTCTAACCTTTTACTATTTACAAAAAATAAATTAAATAAAATATTGTATCAATTGGTTGACAAATTTTGAACAATTTGGAAACAATGTATTTTCTAAAATAAATAGTTATTGAGTACGAAGTGTGTTCCCGTATAGTCCTATATAGCACCTTACTTCTTTCAAACCAATTTTTCCTTTTTGGTAAATTTTGTGCCGCTTAAACCAACAATCATGTGATACCCCCTATACATGCAATGCACTTGTTGGTTTAGAAAGTATCATCGGTTAGTGGGTGGGGGAAAGTGGAGTATGGGAGGTGGACGTTTGCCTTGAATTCACGAATATTGCAATGACGTAGGAAAACTTCCGCAAACTGGACAAGGTTGTATCAATGGGCGAAATTATTATCTTTCTTTGTGTAACTAAATAGCGATATTAATACTTTTGACGATCTGTAAGATTAGCTTAATTTTGGAGTACTGTCTCTAAGGCGCCTCATCCGGATAGGCTTGTTATGACAGTTCTCCAAGTATTTACAGACTCTGTTCATGCAAAAACCTCTCAGCCACTGCCCAGCTGCATTGAACTTAAATTTGATTCGAAAAATATATTCATAAAATTGCCTTAACACTGAGACCATTTAAAATAACTATTTCCTAAGAGTGATGACAGTCGGAATACTATATATACATACATAGCTGGTCATAACAACCCGTTACCGGGTTACGACCTGCCGTATGGCCTCTCTCCAGGCGCCCCTGCATTGCGCACGCCTCCAGGTGCATATCCGTAAATCGTGGTCCTCAGTACGTTTGCGGTGGTCGTTAACAGTTTTAGGGGCCATATCCGAGGCTTTTCGGTTTTTCATTGGGGATTAGTTAATGTGGCTGGATCCCAAATCCTGCGCACATCCTCAAGTTTTTCTACATAGTCTAGAGGAGACTACGCTGCACACATTAGCGGATGTCAAGCGGCTACCCAGTAGGCGCCGCGTGGAGGCTGTGTGTCAACTTGGAAATGGAGTAACAAGGATCGCTCTGGCTAACCCCAATCGGAAAGCAATCAGAAACTTTACCCTGCACTTCAAAACCCATGCCATGGCAGTCAGAATACTATACACGTTGAAAAAATGAGTTTTTAATAGCGACTTTCAAACAGTCGGTTAAGTCAAACCTTTAAAATGCAACTATATTGAAAAAATTTAATAAAATACAACTCTTAATTGTAAATTATGGAAGACCATTTTTCGTCAGATTGTTCTATTAGTATTCGGTTAAACAAAAATATTAAGCAATGTCGCAAATGTGACACTAAAAGAATTGTCGTTGTTCAGCTTTGGCTTTTTGTACCCAATTTTTCGGTCGATAACCAACCATTATACGATTGTTTCCATGATATATATATTTATACGAGCACTCAAATGCAACTCTGTTGCATCATACGCAGAAGCCAATTGTTGTTGTGTTGTTATTCTGTTCAGACATATTTACGTAGAAGCCAATTGAACAGCCTTGTTATCATCCCCACAATTGTTGACTAATCTACTCCATAGGCGGAGCGCCGCGGCGCACAACGGGTCAGTTAAAGTTTTCACTTTGCTAAAATCATTACTTCTAAACGAATAAAGATATTGGAGTAAGTTTTCAACTTACAGTTAGAAATACTATTGGAACAAATGGTATCTAATGAGTAGGGTACGGATTCTTATGCAAATGTATATATGTATGTTTTTTTCTGACACCTTTAGATCAAAATAAAAATAATAACTGCGAATCAAGAAATTTGCTCTAAAATGTAATTTACTCGTTTTTCCGGTTTATAAATACTAATAATTTATTTATTATGTTTATTTCAATTCAGTTTATTGTTGATAACTATATTAATATTTAACAAAAAATGTTTGCCGATTAGAAAAAATTGAAAGAAATAGTGTGCAGTCGCAGCAATCATCAGAACAAGAAGGAAATAGAAACAGGATAGAACCAAATGATAAAGAAGAAGATTTAAAGTAAAAGATTCAAGTGACAGCAAGTGGCAATGCTGCCAATTATTTCAAATACACAGTAGATGATATTTATAATAAAGCGTTAATATTCAACACTCGTTTTTGCATATTTGCAGTAAAAATCATATTTTTTTATTATTTTTTTTTATTTTTTTTTTTCATTATGTGTTCATTCCATTTTAGCACAAGTAAACATAATCTATAAAATTATATTTTTGCCGTATATTATCAGGATTGTGAAGTTTTTTTAAATGGCAAAGAATTGAAAACTCTTCGAGAGATTTGGTGCACAACAACGTACGATTATGAAGAGAAAATCTCTTCATTTAAATGGTAGAGGCAGTGACCCCTCGTATCTGAGTCCCTGCACATATCCACTGCTCCACTGCGGTGTCAATAATTTATTTTTGCTAATAAACTGCGAGTGATATCAAATATTCTATCAGTGATAACAGGTGTAGTTCTTAGGAAATTCGGTGCGAGTTCAGATTAGATACTAATTTTAAAAATGTGTCGAACTGATAAAAGGCTGTTAGAAAAGCTAATTTTACTGTGGGCGGGAATGTCACCCAACTCCAAATATTCCACATCGCATAAATAGCGTTGCTCTTCAAAGTTTCGTCACAGTTTAACTCGGACGTTCACTTTAAAATGGAATACTCGGCAAAAAGTCTTTACCAACATTTGTTTGGAGGCGTGTTTCTTTTTTTATTGATGCTAGTTTTCTGTGTCAAAAGTGAAGAAATGCGAGATATATGTTCGAGTGGCTGTGTGTGCAAAGCGAATTACATGGATTGCAGGTTAGACTAATGAAGCAAGCTGTGACAAATAAACTCAAAGAAATAAGTTAATAACGCGAACATAAATTCGTTATTATTATAACACTGTCGCAAATTTCAATTGAAATTTTAATTCACATTTCTGACACTATTCTCCACAAACTGAAGGCCAACTGATAGTGCCAATTACTTCTATGTATTATAATATAAATAATACAATGAATTCAATAAAAATTCAATATTAAATTCATATTTAAATTTTATTATGATTTTGTGATGTAATTTTTTTGAATCAGTTTTTCAGTTTTGCGATTTCAATCTGAGTTTTAGCAAATAAATTCGTGCCTCGGTGGAAAAGTGTTCGGTCGCTGAGCGTGGAGTTGCTTCTCCGTCGCTTTTTCTGTTTTTTATATGGTACGAGTTCGGATTCGATTTAGCAACTCCATGCATTAGGGTGCCAGCAACAAGAGAAGTTACAGTAATCGATAAAAATATAAGTTGAACGTTCAATTTACAACAAATCATATTGAAATTTGTGTAATTTGCTTTTCTAATTGCAAAGAACATATTTTTACTGCAATCTTTTTTTTCCCAATAGCCCAACTTTGCTAGAGGAAAACTAAAGGCATTTTTTCATCTTTGAATTTAGTTGACGGATCCGCATTTTGAAAACAAAATATAAATTGAAGTTGCGTTAGAAACGGATTACAGCATTACCATATCAGCTGAGTTAAACAGAAGATTGCAGCTAAAGCGAATGTTACTTAAAAAACTAAATTACTTAAATATGTATAATTAGATTATGAATATCTTTGTATAGCCCAAAAAAAGATTTTGCTTATTATCTACTCACATTGATTTAAACATAATTTGTACTAAAACTAAAAATTCTTTTATTTCGTTTCCTTTTGCTTTCTTTTTTATTTTCGATGAGCAGATGGAACAGCCTTAAATATCCAAATGTGACCTTGACAAGAGAAGTGCTGAACTTGGATTTAAGTAACAACGATATGCGAGCGCTGAAAACCCTGAGCTTTCCAGTAAGAAGGATTTTATATCCATAAAATTATAATTTATATTTGCTCAATCAAATGGATCGAAATCAAGACAGAAAGTGTTTCTAATCATTTCGATACACCAATGTCGATAACTAGAACGGCTCCTTCAATGATTTTCGCGCAAAGTTTATGTAGCCTATTACCAAAAGTGTAGGATATAAAAATAAAGTAGAAAGTTTTCAAACAACTCAAAAGGACAAGGAAAAATTACCTTTTCCCTGAATAATACGTTATTCTTTCAAATTATTTGTTTTAATTTGATATACTTTGACAAGTAGGCACTATATTCTATTGTTATAGTATTTGGCTGTTCAGCAGGCCTCAAGTTTTATATATGAATTAAGTAGTCTCTCATAATAAATTTTATTGCTTAAAGTTTCTGCACTTTTTTTTAGGACACATTTGCAACTCTCCGAAGTTTGAACTTGTCCAAAAATTATATTGATACCATCCAAGCGGACACCTTCGCCATACTCTTCAGCATACATGTCATCGATTTATCACATAATCGCATTGCAAATATTGACGATCGGCTGATTCAGGACAATGCCAATTTGAGCATGCTCAATCTCAATGGAAATTTCATAAGGACAATGTCAGATAAACCGCTGCTTCGTAGCCTGTCTTTGAGGAAGCTGAGCATGCGCCGGGCGGGTATAACATGGATTGATGCCACAACTTTCAGCGCATTGCCTTTGCTGGAGCAGCTGGACTTGGCAATAAATCGGTTGAGTACCATCGATCCAAACTCCTTTAGTTTTCTTTCCCAACTTCAATCGCTGGACTTAAATGAAAACATGTGGACTTGTGAAACGGCGCCATCGGAGATGGTAGCCAAACTTACAAAGCAGGGAGTAGATGTCAAACTGCGCGCTTGTAGTGCGAACAAGTCGCCGATCGAAAATATAAAGCCGAACGCTTTAGACGCGAAATTCACCGAGATATGCGAACAGGATCATATGACATTGTGCATGGCCTACGCAAATTGTCTGGACAATTATTCGACATTTAAGAAGATTGTAAAATACGAGCAGAGCAAACTATTTACGAAATCGAAATGCATAATATTTGCAGTAGGCGTGGCATTCGGCGCATTAGTCGGTTTGGTAATGTTTGGCATTATTTCCACTTGCATTGATAAACGCTATGGAAATTACAAAAGTACGTTCAAATTACATACATATTTGTTTGACTGTTGATGCGACTAACTAATCAATTTTACATTTCAGCTTTATCCCCCACATCCAGTGTGTCGGAAAGTGAACACGCGTCTGCCATTTCGAGTAAACCCCTTGTATAATTTATTAAAGCGGCGCCGCGGTAGCTCAGTGGTCTACAACTTAAACTTCTAGTGCTTGGTCGCTGACGCGGAGGACCTGGGTTCAACTCTCGGTCCGGTAACATCTAATAAAAAGAAAATTTGTTTTCAAATTTTTTCTTTGCGCGGCGCCACTTCTCGGCGGGTCGAACTTGCCACGCCTGACAACCTGAGCTAGCCGTGGAACTTATCGGTGATGCCATACCTGGTGTCTAAGCGCAATGGGTATCCGAGGGCCCAACACCGGCGAGTCATTGTGAATGACCCGCGACTGCAACCCTGCTAGGCACGGCCGCCAACATCTCGCGAAACTAACTTCACTTCTTGGTGAAAAGCAAAACGTGTCGGACTGCCTTAGCTGCCAGCAACTTTCATTTGAACTTGCTTCTATAACTTTCAATTCAATAAACTCTGTAAATCAGTTTTTGATTAATTCATCCATTTTTCAATTGTTGACACTGTGTGCTCGTGCGCGTTCTAGTGCTAAATAAATCCACAAAACAAATAAGGACATTTCTTTCCTTTAAATGTGGAAATGTGCTTGGTGCATGAAATAGTAGACCACGGATGGCGTGCACCAAAGTGAAAACCCCCAGACTTGCCTCGGCAAGTATTCATGGTCCTTCGAAGCTAAAAGTGAGCCAGCCCCATCCAAGGGGAAAATAGTGTAAAACTTCGCTAAAAAACATAAATGCGCAAGTGAAATGGCGAAATTTCCTGTGACGTGAATGAAGCACGCTTTTTCTGCAAGCTAAAAAACTTGCATTTTAAACAAAAAACGTACAAAATTCTCGCGAATTCACACATTCTCTTGTAGCACAGAAATAAATAATCTAACAAATAGAAATTTACGCTACTGTTGCTTGCGTTTTATATAAATAAAAACGTATGAAATCCTCGTGAAGTGCAGAAATTTCCTTGTTGCACAAAAGCTACCAAATTAGTAAAATTTAAATCTACGCTATATGTATTTACGAAAATTAAGTTGCGGAATCAATTAAGCTGCAATTAAAGTTTGCAGCACAGCTCCAGCAGCAGCAACCCTCAGCAATTCCAGGAGCAGCAGCAGCCGATTCAGCAACAACCCTTAGCAGTTCCAGCTACAATAAGAAGGCCAGCCAAGAAGTCACCGAGGAAAACAAGTGGATAAGTAATACCCATAACTCAAGAAAAAGCTGTAAGTACAGTCGCTACAGCAATTTACTATTCAAAATATCCACGATCAGTTCGGAAAAGTGAGCACTTACGCAACAATTCTCCCGTTTCATATATATGCATGTACTCGACAACGGTTATTTCGGCGCGAGAAGTTTAAGCGTCAATTTACCCTCCCGTTATTCAAAATTTCAATATATGTATGGTCCCACTTTCTGGCCAGAAAAATTGTCACGCGATAAAGCTCCGTTATATCGGTAGATATCAAATGGCCAGCGCTAACCGTTTTACATACATATATATATTCACACATATTTACTTCTAATATATTTACCCCTCAAATATACAATCACCCATATAAAATATTCGCAAAACATTATTTGCATATTTATCATATCATATATGTATGTACATAGATCTCTCAGTTTATATATTGATTATACCGTACGGAATAAACCACGCTTTCACAGTACGTACAGCCACAAAATCGCATGCAATAAATTGTATGGTGAAAATTGCGCAATTTTAAATTATTAAATCAAATAAAAATTATTGAAATTTTTTTTTTCTACGCAACTCTGCATGAAATAAATTTAACACTTGCGATTTTTCTCGAAACTCTTTCAAACGCTATTCCTAGCGTGCCATTCTAAAGGAAAATTATTTCTATTTTTTTTTTCTTTTTTTTACGCAAATTATCAAATAATTTTCTCTCTCAACTCTTTCGAACGCTACTCCCAGCGTGAAATAAATTTTAATTTTAATATTTTTCTCGAATTTTATTTGCTCGCTACTCCCAGTGTGTCATTCTCAAGGAAAATTTATTTTTTATTCCATTCGCTACTCCCAGCGTCGAATAAAATTTCTCCATTCTCAAAGGAATTTATTTTATTTCATACGCGTGAAATAAATTCTCAATAAATCTATTTTCTCTCATACACTACTCCCTGCGTGAAATAAAACTTTACACATTCGTAAAATTTAATTCTCTCTTCTCACGCTACTCCCAGCGTCTAAAATCTTATTTCTCACATTCCCACCTAAAATAAAAGTTCAAAATGTCTCGTATCTCAGAGGCGGCAAACAAGGCGCTCCCAGAAGCCTCCACTCCAAATTATTTCGCTACCAGAAACTTCGACGGAGATCTTGCTAATTGGGCTTCTTTTCGTGACATGTTCACGGAAAACCACATTAAAAATCCCAAACTATCCCCCGCTCATAAGCTCTACCACCTCCGGTGGAGTACCCAAGGTAGAGCCAGAGCAATCGTGAATCTATACCCGCTCAGTAATGGAAACTTTGCTCTCGCATGGGAAGCCCTTAGAGCGCACTGTGAAAACAAGCAAACCGAGACCGGAACCTGGAAAATTCCTGCTATTTCCAAAATTAGTAGTGAGGCGATGCCTAAAGCCTCCACTACTAGAGAAAATTCACTCCAGAATTTCTCCACTCAAAACTGGGACCCCAACCCAGTTTGTGTCTGTTCGTCAGAAACCCCTAAGACAAGCAGACACGGGGGCATAGAATCTCCAAATTCAATTCGCCCTAAACCCCAACCAAATTCACCTCCGAATTTGGTCCCAAATGTAGCAGGAAAAACCCCAAATCTTTCCAGTGCCAACTTGTGCAGTATTGTTGCCCCGGCAGGATGGCTATCGCCAAAATGGGCTACGTTTCCACGGTGGGTCAACCCCGAACCCAACCAATCAAATGGAACAATGTCCAGCGCCTCCTGCACGGTCTCGCGCTCATATGTGCCCCGTTCCAGGCAAAAAAGTGGAAACCACCTTGCATCGCCAAACCGGCCGACTGCCAACATAATCTCTTCGAGCTCAAACGCCACGCTTCCAAGTGCTGCGTCCCCGTCAGCCGGTGCGGCTTCAGTCTCCATCAATTCTATCGCCATGCCCCTGAGCTTAACTTCTTCCTCTTCGACTGCCTTTTCCACGGCCATCAACCCATCATCCCCGACAACCGCTGTTACCAATGGGACAACGTCGGGCGCAGGTGTTGCCACAGCCGCTCGGCTTCGGCCTTTGCTTCTGGCCTGCATAACGCCTCCTCCGGCATCAGTTCAACTTCTCAGTCCGGCACTGCAGACAGCACTGCAACAGCACCAAGTAACGGTGACCGCTGTCATCAGTCGTCCTCCAATTTACGCCGAAAACGGGATGCCTGTAATCACGAGCAGTGGTGCAGTATAGGTTCGTCAACGTCTGTAACATCAGCCTCTGCCTGCTCTTCTTCCTCACCTTCCATTTTGGCTGCCAACTCCAGCATGCAGAATGCCAGCATGGCAACGTCCCCTTCCTGCACTGCTCCGTCAATTGTCTGCACTACTCCGTCGTTATCGTCGACATCCCACTCCACATCGGCCACTGTACACGCGCCCACAACCAGGCCGATCGTGAAATCCTGCGAATTGCCGCCTTCGACAGGGGAATTTCCAAGCTCCATACTCTCAACGACCACTTACAAACTAATTGACACAACTCTAACATATCCCTATACATCCACAATCCCACTGTTTTGCCTTCGTTTCTCTTCCTCCGAGCCAAAATCCAGTCTAATAATGCGGTTTTTATATTCACAGGTTGTATCAACGACGGATGAAGCATTCCCAATAATGCCAGAGTGCGTTAAAACTGTGCCGTGGTTTCCTTGCTCTAGCAGCAGCGCAACAAGTAGCAGCAGTACGTGCCCGTGGCTGCGGCGCAAGCCGCCCGATGCGATCGCACGATGTCGGAAGATTCCACTCGCCTGGGTGGTGCAAAACGTTCGGGCTAGCGCACCATTTCGTGTTGCACATATTGCGCGGACGCGCACAACGACCAGTCGTGCTGAGCAATCAGGCTCGATGCGGAGCCCCCCACAGCAACATCAACTACCCCGCCAGGCAAGACCCGCCGCCAACCACCGTGTCGCTGTAAGGCCCAGGCGGTCGCCGTCTAACCCGTCCAGTCGCCCAGCGGCCCCGTCCGGCAGGCCCCACCCTCGAAATCCGCGGACCGCGAGCACGTCGGCTACTGTAAGATACTACTTACGTGCTGCGACGATTGCAGGAGGCAGTGACTATTAATTTTGCAGTACTGCAAGGCGCCCAGGATGTCTAAGCGCAATGGGTATCCGAGGGCCCAACACCGGCGAGTCATTGTGAATGACCCGCGACTGCAACCCTGCTAGGCACGGCCGCCAACATCTCGCGAAACTAACTTCACTTCTTGGTGAAAAGCAAAACGTGTCGGACTGCCTTAGCTGCCATTTCTTTCATTTGAACTTGCTTCTATAACTTTCAATTCAATAAACTCTGTAAATCAGTTTTTGATTAATTCATCCATTTTCCAATTGTTGACACTGTGTGCTCGTGCGCGTTCTAGTGCTAAATAAATCCACAAAACCAATAAGGACATTTCTTTCCTTTAAATGTGGAAATGTGCTTGGTGCATGAAATAGTAGACCACGGATGGCGTGCACCAAAGTGAAAACCCCCAGACTTGCCTCGGCAAGTATTCACCTGGAAAGCCACCAAACAACGGCTAAAGGAGATTGCTACAAAAATGGCTACAAGGAGAAATTTTCGTTTTATACTACTTTTTTAGTTTTAATTTTTAATTTAATACTTGATGTCATCCAATAGTTTTTCTGTGCGAATCTTGTTGATGCTTGTTAAGTTTTTCCAGCAGGTCATTCAGAGTAGCATTTCCGAAAATAACAAACTGTTAAGGTTCTGTTATGATTATGGTATATTTGAGATGGATCGACAGTAGATAAGCAATTATTTGAACAGAAAATAAACCATTACAAATTTTTTGTAAATTGTTTATTCGGCAGTCTTTTGAATTTGCTCGCCCAGTGGCCACGTTTGCGCCCAGCACTTGTACATAATATTCAACTTGGCTATATCGGCGGGACTCATGGCGATGCGCTGTCCAATGGGAATGTCCTCATTCAGCATCGGCACGATCGTCTTCTCACCATTCCGCGAAAAGGCTGTCGCACTGTAGTGCATGACGCTGTAATAGTCGTAAGGTATGCCAAAGTCGGTGACCACACTCGCAGTATACTTGCGGAAGTTGCGTAGCTTGCTCGGCTTGATATTCTGCTCCACGATGCGCACGTACTTGTCACGATCCGGCGCCGACTGCTGATGATAGAAGCCGAGCGTGTGCAGCAGCTCGTGTACGATGGTGCCGAACTTGAAGCAGCCACTGTTCAGCGGGTCCATGCGCAAGTTCATTGTCTGCTGTTGGCCCTGGTAGCCGACCTTGCTGTGGCAGCCGGAACTTCGGCCCACAATATATATGTAGGCGTCGATGTCGTCGGGCACCGGATAGAAACGTATGCACGAGACATTCTCGATGGCGCGCATAGCGCCCAGAATGTACAGCGTGTGATACATGTCTGTGCGTGGATTAATTGGCTGTGATTACTGGCATGAAGGAACCAACAGAAAACTCAAGCAACACTCACCAAACTGCTCGTCGATCTCATAGTAAACCACATTGTAGGGCCAACGTTTAGTCTCCTTGATCAGTCCGTTGCGCGTCAGCTCGAGCTCCATGTCACCCTCGAAGAAATCGCCCATCAATTCAGGATCCTCTTCTGATTCCCAGTCCAGCAGCTTGTCTGTCGCTGCTGCCATCTGCTGTAGTTCCAGCAATTGTTTAGCTTCATGGTCCATTGGCGCCGTCAGTACTGAGACCAAGAGACAGCCGATGCTCACCGGCAGCAGCAGCTTCCTCATTTTCATGTGCGACTATTTAATGTTGAATTTCAAATTCTAAAAAAGAAGTTATCCCACTAACACAGCAGCTAGCTGTATTTATATGTTCGTACGGCCCAAGATCCATCACAGCAGAGAGGCAATGTATTTGTTGTACTAGTACCGTCTACTATCTATAATCTTTATAACGGCAACTAGAGAATCTAATAAAAGGGCCAAATAGCATTGTCAGTGTTGCCAGATTGAGTTAGTGTGGTGTAACGAAATACTCAAGCATTTTTTCGAAAGTATAACTCGATCACTTACACACAGAGATTTAAATAGCAATGCTGATTATTATGACAACTGAAATAAGTTACCTTCAAATTTAATCGATTAATTAAGTTGTAAACAAGTCTATTGTGGGTTTTCGAATAAACGCCATGAGCGTTGGACCCGCCTGTGCAAATACATGCGAAGTTGTTTTTGGCTTTGAAAAAAACTACTAGCAGATGTGGGCGATTGTGTGTTCTTTTATCAAAATTTTGTTAAAAAAAATTATTCTAGAAGTATCATGGTTCATTTCAAATATTTGATCACCTAATGCTGCTTTTTCTCAATATTTTGATTTTGTTCACAGTGTCAATTACTATTCACACATTCTTTGGATGATTTGAAAATATTTTCTCTGGCAACACTGGCCAACACGAAAAGAGGGATATGTTTGCTTATTACGAGTTTGTATGTTATTATGCTCATTAAATAAATATATACCGTTCTCATCTACATATGTTCATCCGAAGGTCTGTCTGAAGCTTTTATCTTATCAAACGCGGCATTTGCATAACTTTTTTTGAAATTCTTCTTTTTTCTTTATGCCAAGTACCTAGCTTAAAAATCTATGCGTAGCATATAAGATGAAATTTATATATTTTTGGAGCTGGATTACATTCATTTCGATATTTATAACACTGCCCGACATCAAATTTCTTTCATAATTAGTGGAGAGGGGGGTACCTTCGTCTCTTTTTTTTTTGGAGGCCTATATTTCAGAAGGTAATCAATATATGTATTTAATAAAATTATATAAAAAAAAAACTTTTTAA
The DNA here is from genome assembly GCA_963457695.1 of Neria commutata. Classification (NCBI taxonomy): domain Eukaryota; kingdom Metazoa; phylum Arthropoda; class Insecta; order Diptera; family Micropezidae; genus Neria; species Neria commutata. The sequence continues at coordinate 14,420,917 of OY735246.1, forward strand.
AAATAAGCTTTAATGTACTAAAAAGTAGAAAATAAGTTGTTTCCAAGTCACCTGTATCTTACTATTAATAAAAGCTTGGGGGCGCTCATGTGTTCAATATTTGTCAAACAGTTACCACAATATTTTATTTAAATAATTTTTTGCAAATAGATTCTAGTAATGAAAGATATTTTGAATATGGATATTGAGCGCACAAGCTTTTATTAATAGTAAGATACAGGTGACTTGGAAACAACTTATTTTCTACTTTTTAGTACATTAAAGCTTATTTTTAAAAAGTTTTTTTTTTTATATAATTTTATTTTCTACTTTTTAGTCTTCCATAAATTCAATTTTAGAGCTCTGAAATTTTTCGCAAAAAGAATTTTAAACTTGCAGAGCAGTACACAACATTTAGGGTATTCACAGTGTTTCCTATCGTCATATGTCATATCCTCAATTTAACAAATAATACGTGGCATATTTGTGACGCGGTGAGTTGTTGCTATTTTGCCAGCAGGGCGCGGCAAGTAAGTTCCTATCGTTTTTCATTCATGTGTGGTGTACCTATAATTATAAACTGAAGCCCAAGTGTGTAGTTGCTTGAAAAGTGCCACGCCCCTTGTCCTACGCCCATAAAATTTTACCAGTGGGACGACACATCCAAGAGGCGACTGCATACGAAATTTCAATGCTGCACGACCTTTAGTTCCAAAGCTAATCGAGATCAAAAATTTTGTTTGTATGGGGGGTTGCCACGCCCCCTTATCCAGTGCTCGCCTTATTTTCTCAGTAGAAGGATATGGATATGTAGTAAGTTCCTACCGAGTTTCATTGATGTGTGATGTGTAGTTCTAAAGTTATACACGAATCTGGAGTTGATAAAAAAGTGCCACGCCCCTTATCCTACGCCCATAAAATTTTACCAGTGGGACGACACATCCAAGAGGCGACTGCATATGAAATTTCAATGCTGCACGACCTTAAGTTCCAAAGCTAATCGAGATCAAAATTTTGTTTGTATGGGGGTGCCACGCCCCCTTATCCTACGCCCATAAAATTTTACCAGTGGGACGACACATCCAAGAGGCGATTGCATACGAAATTTCAATGCTGCACGACCTTTAGTTCCAAAGCTAATCGAGATCAAAAATTTTGTTTGTATGGGGGGTGCCACGCCCCCTTATCCAGTGCCCCCTTATTTTCTCAGTAGAAGGATATGGATATGTAGTAAGTTCCTACCGAGTTTCATTGATGTGTGATGTGTAGTTCTAAAGTTATACACAAAACTAGAGTTGATAAAAAAGTGCCACGCCCCTTATCCTACGCCCATAAAATTTATTGATTCATGCATTGTCATGGTGGTTACGCATGTTTGCAAAGTTTCAGATCTCTAAGTAGTCGGGAAGTGGGTGAAAAATTGATTACTAGATTCCACTACATACCGGATGTGAAGTTAATATAAAGCTTATAAAAACCGATTATTTATTTGATTATTTAACAATAAAATGTTATACTAAAATTTCTTTGAAAAGTTCCGTTTGTAATATTTTTTTCATGATTAGTAAAAAAAAGTCATTTCTCATATTATCAAAAAAAAATCATAAAATTAGATTTAGAATAAAGTTCTTATTTTAAAAACAAACTAATTTTCAATCAATAAAAATTCTTATTTTAAGAACAAAGCTACAACTAGCTTATCTACTTTACGTCAATGGTTTGGCATTTTTTCAAAATTATTTTATTCTAAACCAATCAGATGAACAATATCCACAGCAACAGCAACAACTTTCTGGTATTTAGACAGCTTACAAACATTTGCCACACAGTCAGCGCTACTTTACAGCAGCATAGCAACAATTGCTCGCTGAAGGCGTTGAAATGTTACAAACAACAACAACAAGAATAACAACAGCAACAACAACAAACATGCTGTCCAAAATAAACAGTGAAGCTGTCCCCTGGGCGCTTTTCGCACTCAATGTGGCAATGTGGTGGCAAGCAGCGCTGCCGCTGAACGCCAAGGCTCTGTCTGCTCTGTTCTTTTCTGTCTGCTCTGTCCTGCTCAGGTATCCTGCCCCGTACAACCGCCACTCAGACTGTGCACAAATTGAATTCGTAAATTGGCAATTACAGCAATTCTCGTGAAGTGCAGCCGATAAGAAGGCAGCGCACGCCGGAGACCAATTGCAGCGAATTAAAATTCAATAAATGCGGCAATTAATAAAAATTGGCTCATACGAGCCCACAAATGAAATTTTAAATTTGCTGCGAAGGAGCGCTCGATTATTATGTCAGGATTAAATGGAGAGATGAGAGCGAATTATCATCAATAGAAAGTTGTTCAAATTCAGCTTCTTCCTTAATGATAGCGATATTTATTTCGTTTCACAAATTGATTATTTATGCTCGTATGCAAATGAAAATAATTCTGATTCTAGTTTCTTTCGATTTTTGAGCGATGGTTAATGGCCGAGGGAGACTGAAGAAGAAGCCTTTGCTAAAATTTAAACCAGAAACTGGACTGCCGTGAGAGAACTGGTACTTTAGACGAAGATCTGCAACAGCTTGTGATGCCATATTACTGTGGTCACAAACCATCGGCAGAATTAAGACGAAATTTAGTTATTAATCGCATCGTGTTTAGCGTGTGTTATTCAATATGGTATCAAATATCAATTTTTGTATGTCTTTTAAGATGGCAGTTATCCCTCAAATCCTAATAGGTTTTATACATATATACTTCAGTGACAATTTGAAGCTTTGCACTTCTGAAAAATTTGAAACATAGACAGGCGTTTATGACTTGTGAAAACAGATAAGTAAGTAAGTAGGTAAATATTTTTAATACCCAAGGTTTTGTTTGGGTTCATTGCCTTTTATTACATAATTTTTGTAAAGATTGTTAAACGAAAACCTGAATAGTTGTTGCGCATATTTCACTGTTAATTCAAATAAGATGCATGTCGTCCTTGCATGCCTTATCGAAGAAATATATTTCATATATTTTCATGTTGAATTCGATTATTTATTTATTTATTTGATGTACACTGTAACGCTATTCGTAAGCCGGACTGTATTTTTTCTAGCAATATTTATACTATTCAGTAGTTTCTGTGGCTCATTTTCATGTTGTTGACATATGAAATTCAGTTTTCATTCATAAAACTAATACAACTGATGATATACATATATATACTCACGATATATCTGCTTACGTGTATACTATTACTAACAACCTTGCGAGCAGTTCAAGCACCCCACAAAGTTACAAGCGTATGTTTATTGTTTTACAGCGTTCTAATATATACACAATCATAGTCATGTCTTTATACAAAAACAATTACACGCATAATTCCCTTAAGTGTAAGCAGTGTAATTAAATCTTACGTCACACAACAGAGGTAAGTTCTATGTGTAGAACAAATACTAAAAGTTCATAGTAAAAGTTCGAGGTGACTAAAATCTTATCTTTCATAAAATATAGTAAAAATATCGTAAGCAGCAAAAATAGTTGATATATCATATGAGCATACATATGAGCATACGAATATACGTATACACGTGGAACCGCGCATGTCGAAAACGCTTGGAAATGAGCATAATTTGAATTTAATTTTACATAAAATATAAATGATGTATTTTGATTATTATTATTTTTATAATGTGAATACACTTTGAGCACTTATGACTGGCGAGGGGACCAACTCCAATGCAGTGGTTGTGTGTGTTAAATTGTGAAAATTTTTATTTGTTTACATTTTTTACAAAAGAAGTGTTTCAGTGTCTCTTTCTTTAAGCTTCCTCTCACTTCCTTCCCTTTAGGAGGGTTTTTATTAAAATATTATTCCCAATAGTCTTCTTGAATTAACCTTTTGACTAAAGCAACGAGAGCCGTGTTGTTGAATTATTGCTTGATGTTGCTATTGTTGTTGTAATCGTTGTGTTAATAGCTACATATATAACTTGATTTACAAGCAAGTGTATTATTCTGTGTGCGTATATACGCTATTATCTACATATGTATGTGTGTTGGTCAAACAATGGTGCATGTTAATATGTGACAGTGTAAAAAAAATCTGCGTTTTTATACAAGCATTACAAAAACTCAAGCGAAAACAACAGCTCTTTTTTGCTATTTGTTGATTGAAATTAATTGATTTCTCTTTGTAATTTAAATTTTTAATTAAAACTCAATCAACATGCATTTTCGTAGCATTTATCATCTATAAACTGTTATGCTGATCATGTTAATGATTAATTGTGGCACTTGACATTGCTATTATGTTAAAAGATACTTTTTAAAAAAAGCTTAATAACCATTGAAGGGATTGCTTTAAATTTAAAAAAATTGTTCTTGAGAATCGTCAAGCAACTGCACCAGAAGCGAAGAATATATCTCGTATCTACATATATAAAAGCGAAGCAATCGAAATGCCATTACATTTATGAGACTTGAAAAGCGGCAAGTCAGCTCTTTAAGAGAACTGTAAGCGGATGAGACATTCGGAGCTGTGTCTCCTTCGCCAAAAAAATAGTGCGAGTGAACCAAACAAAGGGCTGATATAGCTGAAATTTTCATTTGACAATTAGTATCTCTTGCTAGTGTTCGACAAAAATTCGGTCAATTTTGCACAAATCCGTTTTGGGTTCGGCTCGAATTAACTTTTATAATATGGCTGAAGTTCGAAACAGCCCCGGTCAGAAAAATCAGGTTCGGTCGAGTTCTATCTTGGTTTATTCGTACACTTCTGCTCATCTCTACATACATACATATATCGAAAGCATCACAGCTGTTCTTTCTATGGAAACATCTACACTATTTCAGCGAAAGTGGATTAATAAAGTGATTTATGGCCTGATCTGACAAATCGACTGTGTACAGTTTTTATTTCTAACGTTTAAACATCAGCATTCTACAATATGAATGGCAGATTCGAATTTCCAAAAAATGCACATTTATTTTATCTATGCTTCAGCAACACAACTCACAATATTTAATGGAGAGGGGACCATTTTAAAAAGTTATTGTTAAATATCTCATAAAATATGCATCGGATAAAATCAAGATCAAATCTCGAAGATGATACAAATTCAAATCCTGGAAGTGAAAAGGGCGCTACTTTATATTGTTATATACTAATACCATTCCTTATTGCATATTCGAAATGCTCAGAAAAAGTTATACTAATTTCGTTTACGCTTAACCCGCTCCCCCCTCAGTTCCATTCTTCATATGTATTTTGACTTGACTGAGTAGGCGAAGCGGCAGTATTTCTTGATTCCATCGGTATCTGCAACTTTGAAAACTACAATTTGTATTACATTTACAATTTCAGAGTGTTCCAGAAAAGGGTTTACTTATGCCAATTTCATTTCGCCCTGGGCTCTCATTTTCTCATTGCACAAAACCGCTCGAGAGTAAATTAGCAATTCTCACACGAATCAATTCAATTACTTTTTGTTATGATAAGCGTGAACGCTTCAAAAACACTAAGGAGCAACATTTGGAACATGGCATAAGGCGCACATATGTACATACGTGCACATGCCACACGCACTCGCACACATACGCACACATGTCACACACAAGCCAAAATAGCTTCAGTAGTAATTGAATTGATCAACACGACAGAGAAAACTTAGCAAAATTGCTAAAAAAAAAAGAAAAGGGACAAAATAAAACAAAAACAAAAGCACTGCTACAAAGAAGAAGAAGAGGAAGCATGCAAAGCTATAGAAATGGAAAGCGTTCAAGTGGCAGCAGCAGCGGCAAAGCCAGAAGAGCACTTAGCAATTTCCTTCGGCTTCGTCGTTGAGAGTGATTTGCGAAATGACTGTTTGAGTGTGTGTGTGTGTGTGTGTTGACATTATGTGCGTGTTGCCGCATGCGTGTGCGTATGTGTATGACCTTCCGAGTGTGTGTGTGTGTGTGTGTGCGTTTGGAGTGTCTTTTTGACACCGATGCCTAACGGTGACAATCTGTGTCAGTGTCACGTACGGAACATTTTTGTCTTCGACGTTGTTGTTTTTGTGAAGTTGTTGTTCCACTTTGATTTCTCTGCTTGAGTGTGGCACGAAGCGTGGCTTGCCCCCGTTCCCTTCTTTTTTGTCAATTTTTATTTGCATTCCAATCTAGCTTCAGCCTGCTGACTGCATTAGCTTTCTGTGCTCAAATACAAGTATCTCTTTCTTTACACTTTCTTCCTCTCTCCTCTATCAATCGCAAACGTGTGGTTGCTTCTCGGTTGCTGCAGGTTGCGTATACGCCAGCGCTTACCGCTGAGCAATTTGACGCTTGATTGATGCGTAGCCAAGCCTCAATTTGGCTCATGCTGAGGAATGGCAGCAACTTCGATTACACTCAATTTTTCAAGCCTTTACTTGAAAACATTTTTGGAATATATCAAAGCAATTGGTTTGAATGCACTCTCTACCCCTTCTACGTATACTCTTTATATCTTATTTGCTGCTACTCCGAACATATTTGAATGTTTTCATGCAAAACAAATAGAACAAAATACAAGCAAAGTTAGCCAAATTTCGGAAACATATACAATTTAATGTTCCATTCCATTTATCTTCACCGAGGGCATTTGCATACACTGATTACTTGCTAAATTTTTTACCCTTCTCTCATTTGGCACGTGTAATTGTTAAGGGTTTTTTCGCTCACTCCGCCCACCTGCCAAAGTTCATACTTAAAATTTTTTATCTTCTATTGCTTTCTCTCTTAAATCTTTGAGATTTTCTTGAACTGAACGCGCGTATCATTCGTCCTTCCGACTTGAACTTCAATTTATCGCTGAATGTGCATATGTTTGTAAGTTCAATGCAATTGGCCTTTCCTTATAAAATGTTGGTCTTTTTTTAAATCAAATTAACAACAACAGTATCGACATTTCATAGTCTAAAATATCTTTTATAAACAAGACTCCTTGTAATTAACGCCAACTAACAAGCGACTGCAAACCTAAAAGAAGGCAACGTGTATTGTAATTCGGCATGGTATATTGATATCTTTCCAAAAGATTTTAAATAATGCGAATTTAATAACTCTTCCCTGAATCCTTTCAACGCGAGCTCCATGCACCTCTTTGTTGTTTGGTTGCATATTTCAATTTGTATACAAAATTTACATATTCTACATGGATTGTAGAGCTTGCTAATTGCAGAAAATGTTGGTTTGTCAGTGAGAAATATATAGATCTTTGTGTGGGGCAAACAGTATCTTTATATCGTGTTCAACCTTAATTTCTTAAAGAGTACATACTTCTTGTCATGATAAAGCCTCTTTAAGCTCACGAAATTAATAACTTATAAGTAGTGTCCGACCGAAACCGACTTTTTGGGCCGAAACCGAAACCGAATATTCGGCTTTTTTCTAATATTCGGCCGAAACCGAAACCGAAACTGAGCTCTAAATGAAAACGAAATTGAAATAGTACATTTAATTTTTTATTGCAAGTACAAACGAAAACAGAACATATTAAATGTATATTAAAATTCATTAATTCAAGTAAAAAACAATAAATTTATAATTAAGTAACATTTTTATATAAATATATACATATATAGTATATAAGAGATCAATTTTTGAAAATCACATTGTTAGTTGCGTTTAATTTTTTTTTTTTTAAATAACGGGGTAAGGACTTTTTATTAAACCCAAAAAAACTCTTCGTTCATTTACCCTTCTTAATATGTATTTAATATTCAAAGTTAAATAACTTTATATTATAATTTAAAAATAAAAGCTTGTCGACATTTTCCCCGTGTAAATTAGATCGTCTGTCGCAGTATATTTGTCCTGCTGCACTAAAAAGTTGCTCACTTGCAACACTTGTAGGAGGAGCTGACAGATATCGTATTGAAAGTTTTTTTAAAAAAGAATAAGAGCTGCGGTGCCAATACTCATAAATATTACAAATGTCAGTACAGGGATGCACAATTCATTCAATTTGAATTTTTGGGGTAATATTGGGGTATTATTTATCGGTTTCGGTTTCGGCCAAGGTTTCGGCCAATTTTATCGCCGAAACCGAAACTCGGCCGAACCCTCGATATTCGGCCGAAACCGAAACCGAATATTCGGTCGGACACTACTTATAAGCTATAATTAACAGCTCTACTTAAGTTCAGTAAGAGCTTTATTTTAGTTGTTGTTTAAAGCTTTAAAATCCTTTATAAATCAAAATTTCTAGACCTTAACTGCTACTAAAATTTATTAAGAATCTTTAAGAATTTGTTTGAAACTTTAAAATCTGCAAGTAACAAAAAAGTATCTTTACTAAGCAGAATTAATAGCTGCCAAAAGTTGAGCCTGCTGAAGCACACATAAAAATGCGACCAACTTCAGCTTCTTAACACTTCGTCTAGCCAAGATTTCTTTCAACAAAATAAGGTATAAGCGATGGCGAACATTTTTATATTAAAAGAAATCAGTGAGTGAGCCCAACAGCTTCCTTTGGCGATGACACTAGCAAACAGAAGATTTATGAGTTGCCTCTGCTTTGAAAGATTGTGCGGTTTAGTCTATATTTGAGTAGCGTGCTGGCGGCGTGGACAGGTGGTCGTCGCTCTGCTCAACATCTAGATAGGAAGGGCGACAGGCGCTTGCAAAGCAAACCAGCAACCGAGTCAATAAGTCAGTAGACGATGGAACGGGAACGGGAACAGGGACGAAACGAACAGAAGGGCTGGCAGCAGCGACAGTGACAACGCAGTGATATTGCTGTGGCGCACTGTAAGGATGCGTTTATACGCCGAAAGCCAATCGCAAATACACATCCATATTATGCTGCGTAACAGATGGCAGGAGGAGAGCAGCAGAAGCGTTGAATGTTTGCGCTCGACTGGAATTGATTTTTTGTCCCCAACTGTGACTGTATTGACTGCTATGCTACGTGAAAGTCCTTGCCTGCCGCAAGCAGAGCGTGACTAGCTGCTGCCGCGGTATAAGCGGAAAAATCAATTGATTTTGTAGAAAAGTGCAGAGAGTTTACAAACTTTGACAGGAAAATTAAAAAATGTGTTTTGCGTTGGCAAGTGAAAAGTTATGCATACAACTCGCTTCCATTTTCGACATTGAGGGGGTTGTTGTATACATATTTTTCTGAGTGGCACAGTTTGCAGCTTAAGTTACGTGCGATTTGGCATTAACGAACCTGGCATCCTTTTCGCCATTAGAGATGGAACACATACATTTGTATGTGCACAGTCATTCGACGGAACGCTGGGCGTTTACAACTGAAAATCCCACTTAAGTAGCTCGTGCTTCTTAAGCGAATAATTTCAACTAGTAGAAACTCCGGGTTATCTGTTGTTTCCTATGATAGATTTTAAGAAGATAATATTCTTTCAAACTTGAATATTTTGTGAAAAATTTTTTTTACCAAGAATAGTTCAATTTACTATACAAAGAAAAGTATAAATTCATAGAAATTAAAAATTGTTTTAGTTGTGTTGTTGGACTTCAAGTCACGGCAGATCCTGCCGAAATTTAAAGTTTAAACTTGTATGAGTAAAATCCTTGTTCCATGCCTTTGATCTTTTTTGATCAAATAGAGAAATGTTTCCTCACCAATGCGAAACTTGAAGCAGTCAGAGACGGCTGCGGTCGATAATGCAGTGCATTTCATACTAACATTGCTCGAAGAGGACTTAAATGCCTTGGTAATCTGAAATGGCATGACTTAAGCGCTGATCAGTCACCGCGTATCGTATTTAATCGGAGCGCAGACAAAACCTACCCTACCCGAGCTCATACATGCGTTCGCTCATTGCGTATTTAATCGGTGCGTAACGCAGAAATTATAATCCAAATTGGTTTTTCTCACACGTTTACGTCTGCTCTGATGCTCAGAGAGGATGAGAGAATGACATTGCATTGTACTAAAAACAGTGCTGCCACTGCTCTTCGATTTAAATTTAGAACTAAAACCGGATTATTATTGCTATAATAAATTCTTAAAAGTAGACCACAATAAATATATCTAAAAATTTAGATAATCCTGTGTCATAGATTTTATAAAAAATTTAAAATTTAACCTCAAAAGCAAAATGAACAGCGTGCTTACTTTGTGCACGAAACTATATGGCAGCACGAAAGCAATAACCAAGACAGAAACCTGCAAAAGAGCCACAGCTGCGATACGATTTTCACTGAACGGCCCGAATTTTGCCGTTGCGATTAATTCCGCTCACAAAAGATACGCGGTGACTGATCAGCGCTTAAGAAGTGAGTGGTATGTAAGCAAAAATATATTCCCTTAAAGCTCTAAATAATAGCTCTTTCCCGCTTCCCAACAACAGAGGAACACTCATACAAATTAACACTCAATTGCTTAGCTCATTGCACAGTCAATAATTTCACTCCGAATGGAGCAGCCTTACGAGCCTGCATGTGGACAAGCTGCGTAATTACCCGGCTTACCTGTAATATACATTGGTCATCTGTCAGTTGTGTGTTTGTATGTTTGTATTTGTGCTTTGGCATGATGTACCTTCCAATGCACTGCATGAGAAGTATTTCGCATGTATGTGTGCGTATGCAGCCGCTTCCATGCCTACAGCTAGTTGTCTGGTATTTCCTGGCACGAGCCATAAACCGCCTGCTCCAGCAGCTCTTCCTCATCCCATTAGCACTGCCGATAACTGCTTTGCTGCTGAACGACGACCATTTCCAAATCTATTATTTTGTCAAATCGACCATGGCAATTTTTATTCCCATCAGCAGCTGGCGAAGGGTTGACACATGCACATACACATGCACACTCAATTCAGCGCAGCAGGATGTGCTATACACCCCGATGGCGTGCGCCGCACAGCGTTGCTTTTGTTTGTGCTCCCAGTTGGAAATCTTTGCAAGGCATTCTGCATTACCGCAGCCAAAGTGGGATTTTAAATCCACTTCCCGCTGCCAACATATTGTAATGTGTTGTAGATATTGAAATGTCATATGTCTTCTGGATTAGGTTGTCCCCTTAGCTTCCGCTTTCAAATTATTTTTTCTTTCTTCTTAGCTTTCAACTCCCCTCGTTATCTTTGTCTTCTACTTTCTTCTTCGCTGTCTCGTTCCCGGTTTTTTTTTCTTTTATTTTTTGCTTTCATTCTCTTATTCCTTTTCATTTTCTTTCTCCATATATTTTCATACTCTTCTCATTTCATCTATTCTTATCCCTTTTACCTCTTTCTTTCCTCCCATCCTTACCTTCTCAGCTCTTCTTTTCTATTCTTTTTTCTCTTCATTACTACGTTCTTTTCCTTCTGAATTCCTCTTTTTTTGCTTTTCTTTTTGCATTTTACTTTCCTTTTATTTCTCGTTATTTCTTCTCTTTTGCCATCGACTTTTCTTAAGTACATTCAACACATTTTCTCACACATTACGCGCCCATTTACCAAGTCGCCACAAATCTCCGTGAGTGCCCGCACTGCGCCGCTCGGACTGGCCAATTCCATTTAGGCCATAAGTCATGCGGCGCTGTTGACATCCGTGCACATGTTGTGCGCCGTGTGTGTGGGACTTAGCTGCGTGCTAACCACTTCAAAACCGGACAAATTCAATAACGTCGCTCCCTACACGCGCGCTGCGCTGTGTTGCAAGGACACAGAATCTAACAGAGTGTAGCAGCAGGAGCAAAAAATCCCTGTCGTCAAAACACCGCCGCACGAAGTCGTCTGACGGCACACGAGCAGGGATTTGGATTTATGCGTTTAGTTTATAAATAAACGGGCAACGAAAGAGGCAATGAAGAGAAGGATGACAGAAGAAGCAAGAGCGCGAACAAAATGAATCGAAAAGAAAGCACAGCGGCAGATGGACAGATGCCAGAACAGCAGCCAGGGCTGCTATTCTGCGAGTTTTTGATAGTCTTAACTAAATTTTGTAAAGCACTATTTTAACGAACTATTATAATCATATATTTTTTCCTATATTTTTGAAAAATTTTTATATTTACAATTAAGTTAAGTACATAGCTTTTCTTACCTAACACGATTGTAATTCCAGTTTGGTTTATGTTTTCAGTCACTGAAGTAGTTCAAAGGTATACAACTTCCATTACAATCGATTCCAATTCTGATTGAAAGTGAAATTTCGAACATGATCGTATATTATTTTGATCAAGTTAATATGCTGAAGTTACAAGAATTAAACATAGTTCAATTATTTTATTAATAATTATATATTCTTTAAACAATTTTGAAAATAATTTGAACTAATTTTACCAGCATATTTCTTTCCCACTCACCGGCACAGCTATACTTACTAAACAAGAAGAAGAAGAAGAAGCCCTGCCAGCAGCATTATGATAGCAGTATTAAGCGCCACGCCCATCAGCGGAGGCAGCACGGTCTCAAGCAAGGGCCAGAGCATGTTTGCCCTCTGCTCACGTTGGGAGCATGAGCTACTGTGTGCCACATGCACATGTGTGAGTGAGTGTGCCGGCATTGTGAATGGCAGGCGGCTAAAACGCACGTTTTGGGAACACCCAACCAAACGAATGAACAAGATGTGCAGCGAAATTTTGTACCTTGCCGGAAGCAGAATGTCGTTAATATTATTTTTTGATAAATTGCACAACATTTTTGAAATATGAGCGCAGCATTTTAGGCGCCAACACAAGCGCAGGGTAAAAGTGTAAAAATGTGCGCTACAAAATCAAAACGGAAATCAAATTAAAACACTTTTAAAGTGTTTGGGGGCAATGAAGCAAGATTGGCTAGCCTCTTTTCTGCCTACTACAGCCTCAAAATTACACATTACACACACACACACACACGAAAAAGGCCTATAAGTATGCTACTATTTTTACTTTTTCGTCTTTGCACTCGCTGAGTAAGCCTTTTATTATGGAAATTCCATTCAAGCATGCAATAAATCCTAAAAGTAGGCAACGAATAGCAGCTCTGCTGCGCTGCAGTCGCTTCATTTAAAATTCATAAGTGATTTGCATTTTATTTCATGTGTGTTTGTGTGCGGTATGCACTTGCTAGCGAGCATTCGCACCAACACAATGAAATACTGCGAATCACTTTGCATTTAAGCGGACGCTTAAAGATGACATATGCGTGTGTGTGTGTGTTTGTGTGTGTGTGACAAGTGTTCCATTAGCATTGCACCAGCTGCTCGCGTAAGTGAAATTGTGCATAACATTTGAAAAATTACACGTGCTCATGTTGTATATGTATGTATGTATGTGTGGTGTAAGTCTGTAGTGTTCCAATATTCGCGCAGCTTTCAAATTACTTAAGGCTCGATTTGCGCGATCAAAAAATTATTCAAATTTTCTTTCTTCTAGTTGCATTTTTTAAAATTTCTTTAAGCACGATTTTCTTTCCTTTTATTTTATATTTTAGCAGCATCATCAGCGGAGTCTTTCCTATTTTTTTGTTTCTTGTTTATATGAAGAAATTATCTAAATTTTTGTGAGTTGAAGTGAAATCTAAAATTTTTATAAAAATCCAATTCGAGAACAACAAAAGTGCAGAAAAATTAAGGTTTTCTGAATACTTTCTAATACATTTTTAAGCACTTACTTACTTTTTTATATGTCCTTGTTATCTAAGCTTTTTTCAAATCTTTTAATTTTTAAAAATTTAAGTTTCTTGCGTTAAATTAAGAGCAAGGAAAAAATAATGTTGGAATTGCCCGAAATAACGTTATGAAGCGTGTCAGCTCGGCTGTCACGTTAAACCAAAAGTTACCCTCCCTATTCAAGCAAATGAGTCCACTTTTGATGATTGATAAGCTGTACATAAACTGTGTTAATTTATTTATTCCTGATAAAGAATGTTCGAATGAAAATAGAAGCGAGTCCAAAATATATGTACCTAAAATAATATGTAATGAATTTAAATGAATTCTGCAATATCAATCAATCAATCAATCGATTTACTTTTATAAATCCTTTTCAATATAGGTATTTAAGAGATTGTCGCTTTCAAGAAAGAATTTCGTGGAATATTTTAATGTTAATCTCAGTATAAATATGTAGAACAGAATGATCTTTAGCATATAGTTTGTTAAAAGATGTATTTAAAAAATGCACCTTCTCTGTAGAAGGTTATGATATATAATGTTTTCTTATATCGTTTCTATGTATGTATGTGCATATACAATAATAATAAAAAATATCACAATATGTTACTCTTGCATGGCTTCCGCTTGATGAGCGCCATCTTGTCCATCATTCAATGTGAATAACACCTTACGCACCTTATACGTACCCTTGTAGCCATTGCGGCGTTTAGCAATTTGATCCCTTATAAATCGACGAGTGGCCATTACGAACCAACTGCCGAAAATGGCGAAAGCCATTCCCGATGCAAATGCGATGCATTTCGCTAGAGTAAATATTTTGCTTTCTTGCTGGCACATCTCGCTTTGTGATTCAGAAATGCCTAATCCATCCTCTGCGTCGGTAGATATCAGCTTTATCTTGCGCTTCTCAGCTGAATCGTTGATACCACAAGCGTGCAGTCTGACATCTACTCCCCGCTTTGTTAGTTTGGCTACCATCTGCGATAGCGACGCTTCACAGCTCCACTCGTTTTCACTTAAGTCCAGCCATTGCAGTTGGAGAAGGCTACTAAATGCGTTCGAATCGATGCTACTCAGGCGGTTTAGTGACAAGTCCAGCTGCTCCAGCAACGGCAATGCGCTGAAGTACTCCACGGCGATTGCCACTATACCCACCCGACGCATGTTGAGTTCTTTCAAAGACTCGCTGCGTAGCAGCGGTTTTTCCTGGTTAATGATTAAACAGTTGTCATCCAGAATGAGCGTGGACAAATTGGTGTTGCCCTCGATGAGGCTTTCATTAATTTGTTGTATGCGATTGTGTGATAAATCGATGACTTGTACGCTGAAGAGTATGGCGAAGGCGCCCTCATCGATGGTCTCAATATAATTGTTGGACAAGTTCAATGTTCGAAGCGTTGCAAATGTGTCCTATAAGAAAAGTGCAGAAACTTTAGGTAATCAAATTTTTTATGCGAGACTAATTCATATATAAAAATTGAGGCCTGCTTAAAAGCCAAATAGTATATTAACAGAATATAGTGCCTACTTGTCAAAGGATATCAAATTAAAGACAATTTGAAAAAATAACGTAATATTTAGGGAAAAGGCAATTTTTTCCTCATCCTTTTGAGCTGTTTGAATACCTTCACCTTCGGTTTTATATACTACATCTTTGGTAATAAGCTATAATAACTTTGTGCGAAAATTATCAAAGGCGCCGTCGTAGGTATAGACATACATACGTAAGTATGTAGAAATGAGCAGAAACACTTTCTGTCTTGATTTCCGTCCCTTTGTCCGTCTATGGCTGCAGTAGATTCAGAAACAGTTATCCAATTTTAACCAAATTTACAAGTACAAATTAAGTGTAGATAATCATTATCTTACTAAAATAACTAAAATTTTCCTAATTACTCATTCAAAAGAATAATATTTGTTATTCAATTTAAGGCATCGGTCCTCGATGACGAATTCAGCAAATATCAAGTATAATATTATGGATATTAACTCTTTAATTATTAAGTATATAAACTCTTTCTTACTGGAAAGCTCAAGTTATTCAGCGCTCGCATCTCGTTGTTGCTCAAATCCAAGTTCTGCACTTCTCTTGGCAACGTCACATTTGGATAGTCCAGGCTGTTCAATCTGCTCATAGAAAATGTAAAAAATGTGAAAAGAAACGATAGAGGAAAATTACTTTAGTAATAATATTAATAATAATTTTTTGGTGCCTAGCTTTCTCACGTTAACTTGTGTGTGCTCGTTATATTTTTCACAAACTAACGGGACCTACATTAAAAGAATTCGAATGGGTTGAGAAGCTTTCCATGCCAAAGAATATTCTCGGAGAATTGCCAATTCATTGCGAGAAGAAACAATTTGAAAAATTATTCATTTTAGTAGATGATTTGAGGCCGGTCTTAACCTAGGCCCTCCCGCATTAGCTAACAAGCACTTGTCCACGGAGCCACCGCGGCTCATTACCAATTTTTATACCCTACACCTATGGTAATAGGGTATAATAACTTTGTGCCAAAATTGTAACGCATTAAAGGAGCCTTCCTAGGTATAGACATAAGTATATAGAAATGATCAGAAACACTTTCTCTTTTCATTTCCGGTTGTCCGTCTGTCCGTCTGTCCGTCTGTCCGTCTGTCCGTCTGCGTGTATGCAAAAAAAAGAAAGAAGGAGTTGTCCGATTTGGACCAAATTTGGTAAACAGTTACAGTGAACCTCGGGTTAGGTAAAGTGTTAAAATTAGTCAAATCGGTTAAAGCACACGCCCACAATGGGCCTGTAAGTCCCACTACCTCGGGTTTTTTTCGGTAAAATGGCTATAATTTGTGTAATTACTCATGGAAAAGATTAATACTTGGTATTCAAGTTAAGAGGTAGGTCTTCTATATCTCAGGAAAAAATGGGCGTGATCCGCCCACTATATAGCCGGCAAAATTTTTTCGGTAAAATGGTTACCAATTGACTAGTTACGAATATAAATGAATGAAATTCGGTTCCCAAGTTGATATATAGGTCTTAGATGCCATACAAGAAAATGGGCGTGGTCCGCCCACTATATAGGCGATAAACAAAAAATCTTCTTAACTTCCATAATATATACACCAGAGAGTCCAGATTTGGTTACTTCGTTCCTGGTAGGAATATCTTTTAATTCTCCAGAAATGGGCGTGGTCCGCCCACCATGGGGGCAGTAAAATAAATATGCCGATAACATCTGTTGTACACTCGCCAGAGCATCAATATTTGGCATGTATAGTCCTATTAGGTATATCTTGTAGTCTGCCAAAAATGGGCGTGGTCTGCCCACTATGTAGGTTGTAAATCAAATGCACCCACAATTTCAGTGAATTATCACCCCACTTGGGAACATGGTGTAGGGTATTACTCTGTCGGTGAAACCCGACTGATACTTCCTTACTTGTTTAAAAATCAATTTAAGTTGAAAATAAGCAGGATCTATTTCTGGCTATGCAAAGACATTCATAATTGAATTTTTTATATTATGTATGAATGGCTCAATACACTTTTGTCATATGCACAGATTAATGCATTTATATAGCATTTGTCTTGATGACTTTTTTCACTTTTTTATAACTTTTTGTAGTTCCATCTAATTAAAGATCAATGCTCGAAGTTGGTTCTCGCGGCGATGCTTTTGATTTTGATTTTATTTTTTGTGCAATAATGAACTCACCGACAAACCATGTTGGTTGCTTCATGCACACAGGTAATCCAGCATTTATTCGATAGTTCTTCACCTTTCACGAAGATAATTACTCGTAGTTTTAAAAACCAAAACAGCGCGCCCAAAAAAATAATTTTCTTCATTTTAATAACGTGCCACAAGAAGCGACGGATGCAAACTGTGCAGAAGCATCGTAGGCTCTCGATACTAGTACACGATGTATCGATGTAGTTACAGGCTGAGTTAACAAATTCCACTGTACTTTTTGCGCTGGAAATTATGCATAAATGAATTATGAGCTCTCATGGCATAAAGCCTTCGTCTTCTTTGAGCAAAAAATTCGCAGATGGTATTTAGTCAACGACCCTGTATAAAAGGCAATATCAGTAACGCAAATTTTTATCGAAATTCGTGGAAATGTGTATGATTGTGTAAAATTAGGGGCACACGAAAGTGTGTAAAGAAGAAATTCATGTTTACATACGCGTTCCCCCTACAGCGCGACGATGAGTTTGAGATTAGTGCTCCGGCAATATCAAAATATGACAACGCCATCGATTATTTGTTAAGAAAGAGCAAATTAAAATTTACATTTTATCAAGTATGCATAAATGTAAATGAAAATAATTTACTCAAACCAAACGAATCTTGAGTGTGGTGTGAATTTTTGCAAAATATTTATTGCAAGTTTCTTGCATCTTGTAACTAAAATTAACTTGTTTTCTCAATTACTATTTTATTACTCACAACAATTCTTTTGGTATCCAAAAATTGTAAACCTTTTTATTTATGACAATGCATATATTTCGCTTTCAATATGCTTGAGCTACGAACTATTTCGACCGCATATAATAAGCAACTTTCTATACCCTAAAACTTTATACCCCACAATAGAGTATATAAACTCTTTTGCGAAAATTGTAGTGTATTTAAAGAGCCAGCCTAGCTATAGACTAAATTATATAGAAATGATCAAAACCACGTTTGTATTGATTTCAGATTGTCCGTCCGCCAGTCTGATCTCCTATAGCGCAGTAGAGAAATAACCAGTCATTTGATTTGAACCAAATTTGGTATGGGGTGAAAAATTCAATTAGTTCAAGCGATATTATCTAGCTTATTTTGAAGGACACGCCCAGAATGAGCCACAAAAAGTCCATCTACCTAGAAATTTTATCATGAAATAGCTTATATTTGATCAATTAAATATGTAGGTCCCATTATCTTGTTGTAAACTAGAAGAAGCACACACAAATGAATGCGAAAATGCTAGGGCTAAGCCTCGGTTACCACAGACTGTTAAACCGACTAGATATATATTACAGCCTATCACAGAGTTCTCAATTTCGCGAGCAGTTCTCTGTAAAGGACAATGTTTTTCTAATTCTTAGTAAATTTCCTTATTTTAGAATATTTATAGGCTCATTATTCCTTACTAACATAGCGAAATTCTATTTGTCTAAAAAAGTTTGAGCATCAACTTTTGTATGGAAATTCGAGCTTAATTTTTCTAAAATGTTTCAAAGTTATGCAACTCAACTTGCGATTAATTGAATCAAAAAAATTTTTTTCAAAGTACCAACATACAAAATCTTTGTAAAAATCTGACCTGTCAGCTCTATTACTGTATTGTTATATGGTAAGCTTTATGCAATGCTATACAAGCATACGTTCCATGACAAAGCTTTAAGAACTAGATAATTTATCTAAGAATATTGCCATATAAGCTCAAATTTGCGGTAGAAAGAAAAAGCACAGCTTTTGCTTTAAAAGCATTAATTCTTTGAAGCTTTTCCACAATTTTCATTCATTTACACTTTTTAAAACCTCACAAGCACGCAAACTTTGTATGCACGCATGTATAGGTTGAAAAGCTAAATAACGGTTATAAATATGAAATGATAATCTTTCTATACAACGGTAACTTTCCTCATAGTCCCTTGAGATATGCAACTTTTCGTGGTGACAAGCTCATCACGCTCCAAGCAGCTTTTGAACCTTACATACGCTCACAAAATGCGCTTTCATAATTTCGAAAGCGCTTTTATCGCAGAAGCAGGCAACAATACTAGCAGAGATTTGCTACTTACATTTATGTGTGTGTGTGTGCATGCAACCCTTAATCCTTGAAAACTTTTATGCATGTAAAAGTATTAGAAATTGTTAACAGTGCCAAAAGCTTCTGAGGCAGTTCAGCGATTAATATGCAAAGAGAATGAGAATGCTTCAGAGAGAGAGAGAGAAAACATGTGTTCTAATGAAAGAGTGTGAAAAGCTCCTTCTCTGATTGTGAGGCGAAAATGTATCTGAACTGTCAAAACATGTCAAAGTAACTGTAATGTCAAAGTGTTAAAAAAAAGTGTTGCCTTCTTTAGTGAAAATAGTGTTACCTTTGTAAGGGAATTTACTACAAAACTGTTTTTCCTTCAAAACAGAAGCTTTGTCAGGTATCAATTTAGAAAAAGGAATACAGTATATACAGTTCTTTATCATAACAGTAATAAAGCTAGGATATAATACCATGCAATTGCAATTTTAACACATTCACAAATTTTTATACATATGTATATATACATGACATGACAGAAGAGATTAATATAGAGGACTATGAGTAAAGCCTCGAAAGCCAGTCTCTGCGAAATGTTAAGCTGCCAAAGTCTATGTCTGAAGGCCATAGCAAGCATCCCTGCTGAGACGTTCTTATGTCACTCTTTGTAATAAGTTAATTTAATTCCGCGGTAGCTTAGAAATCGAAAGCAAAAAGTTCTTAAAATTTTTCAAGTTACGTCTTGAATAATCGCATGCACAGAGTTTCTGCATGGCAGTTCAGACCAAGTTAAGTCAAATTATGGTTAAGTCATATCTAACTGAATTCTTAGATATTTAAGTTTATTTGCTTTGCGTGAAAGTATAGTTCGAATATAACAATGGTATGAAGAGCTTCCTCTATTAGACTTCATTTTTTTTTTAGAAGGACTGCAATGATTAAAATTTACTTTTTTGAATGAATGGCTGCATTGCTTCAACGTACAAATAAATAATATTCGAAATTAATTTATTACTTTGTCAAATTAAAATCCTACGTAAATCTCGTACCAGCTTCCATTCTACAGACATCTACTACGCTTTCATGCCAGCACATCCTTCAAGCAAAGTTCATCAGGGACGAAGGCATGCAAAAGTGCTTTCGACCACTCAAAAAAGCCATAGTACATGCGAAAGAACGAAAATCGATTTCGAAGCGCACAGCGGCGGCGCTCTCTCTCTTTCGCACATTGAAGGCAGGAAAAATGGGCTTTTGATAGGACTCGCTGCTGCTGTATTAACTAAAACGCGAATGAACATCGACCGTGGACGTTGATAGAAAATTCTGCGCTGCGCTGAAGGTGAATCCCAAAAAAATTTTATTGTGTGTGTGTGAAGAAAAAATTGCTAACTTACTGCTGCTATTACTCAAATAAGAATAATTTAATGCAAAGGCTGCAATAAAAGGCCAAACGAGTTTCATTTAAAATTGCGCTGAATTTCACATTCGAAGAAAAAGCAGAAAAATCGAATTGCATAGCGAAGTGAAAAATCGAATTGTGGCAAGGAGTGAGTGGCGAACACGAAGTTGAACATTTTTATGTATCGAAATTTGTGGGGCAATCACAGCGGAATATATAAGTTGAAAAGGTGGGCCGCAGAAACGCTCGACGCTTTTGTGGGCAACATGCAGACATTTTTTGGAAATTTTGCATTTTCTTTAAACTTAATGCACAATTTTGCATAATTTCAACACGAACGAAGAAAATTTATGCAGTGAAAAAGCGCAGCGCAAGCAAAAATATACTTTATTGATTTTTCCGCTGCGATTGCCACAGTTTGATAAGCAAAACTTGTCAAAAGAGAAAAGAGTTAATGCTGTTGTTGATTAGCAAAGCGCTTTGCATAAAAAACAAGTTTTCGATTTTATCAAAACTTGCTTTTTTTATGTTTTAGTTCAACGACAAAAGTTGAAGCTCAAAGTAGTGCGAAGCGACAGAAAAATTATATGGCAAGGCTGCGTTATTTAACAAAATAGCACAAATTAATAAAGGCTCAATGCTCTGCAAATAAACGTTTAAAAAAATCAAGCTTAAAAAACCTAGCAGAAAAACAGGCAAGCAAAAAACGCTTCTTTATAAGCGCCTGCTGAAAATTTTATAAGAAAATCTCTATTCTGAATTCCGTTTCGACGTCGTTTTCTTTGCTGAAAAATCTATTTGTCGTAACATTTCGTACAAGCAGCAATACATACATAAACACACACACATACACATACAAATATAAAATCAGTGAACAGAGCAATGAAAAAATACGCTCTCTAACACATCTCAGCATACACACACATACTAATAAAATAAATCACACTCACACGCTGCTGCGCTTAGCTTAGCTACGCTCGTTCTCTGAGCAACTTTCATGCTCTCTCTCATACAAATTCTCATACACATCCTTTTGGCACTTCTCTTTGCCTTAACATTTCACATCGACGTTGACGTCGTCGTTGACGTCTTCCTCGCATACATACACACGCTCGCTAACGCATACATGCGCATGCAAAACTAAGCTCACCAACAGCAGCAGCTAAATCGCCTCCCACACCAATATCTCTAGCCCGTCTTTTGCCAACAGCACCAACAACAACAACAATACTCGGCGCAACGCGAATTCATTTGTATGCGTGCCAATTGTATCGATTATATGATGTTGTTGTGCCTCGAGTGATATCGTCGTACGAAAAGTTTCTACTATACAAATACAAAAACAAAAGCAGAAGCAAGTAGAACACGCCAACAACAACAGCAGCAACAACAACAGCAACAATAACAAACAAACGAAGCAGTTGCTGTAAATTGAATCACGGCTATTGAATTGCGAAGACCACACAATTTGCACAACAACAACTTCCACAAAAAGCAACGAACACCGCTGTCAAAAAGTTCCAAAACAAACAACAACAACAACAACACAATCGAACCACGTCAGCCGGAAGCAGGCGTAAATCGTGTTTGCTGAATTATATTAATCATCGCTATTGTTTAATTAAAGGTAAGCACAAAAGCTAAGCACTGCCCACAACAATGTTGCAGGGGTAAGAGCGGAGAAGAAGGGAAACGCAATTTTTTTTAAATATGTACAAAATATATGCTTTATATAAATATACATACATATATATTCTGCATCTTGATCGAACCTTCTGCCAGATTTTTCGTCTAATTGGCAGCTTCATGAAAGACCCCGAAATAAATTGCTGGGCGATATTGACTTTGATTTAGTCAGAAAAATGGACGCCAAGTAGTAACCGTTCTAAAAGGTCGTCAACGTTTTTATAATCCTTGCAATGCTTAATCCGCTAGGCAATAAACTTTTTTGACTTTTTAATACCTTTCTTAACGCAGAGTAGAATAATTTTTATTGTTTCAGGTGCGAACAGAGGAATATTGCCTAATGGCGCCATGCTCATTTACTTTAAGTTGCTTTCCATACGAGGCTACAGATTACACTGACTACGTGGTCCTTCTGTGCTAAAATCGCATCTTGCGAAAAAGACGTAGTATATTTTGAACTTTTAAAACAGTTTCTCTCTTTTCACACAAGATTGAATTATAAAATTTTATATAAATTTATATGTAAAAATCTGCTTTCTTAACTAGCTGTAATCCTTTAAAGGCACCATAATGTCGTATGCGTTGAACAATATACTAGTGGAATAGTTCCATCTAAACCGTTCACTTTTTTTTATTATTGTTAGTTCCTACTTCGGTTATTCTTGAAGGAAATAACTTCTTTGGTAGCTGTTAAAAGTCGCACACAAAAAGTTGTAAACAATCGAGAAATTTGAATAGAATGTAATGTAAATAGTAATTTCTTTCCGCTGACCAACAATTTTCGTTTAAAAATTCCAAAAGCAAGATCCTAAGTATTAAAATGAATCAAGGACTCTTAAATAGTAGTGTTTGTACTTTTCATATTAGTTGATATAATTAAGTTTAATTGTTTTAAAAGACCTCAACCGAAAAAGTCTCATCCGATCATTCGGAAAAATTTCATTTATTCATTGATAGTGGACTCGTTCATCCTCTGTCGCCCAATGATTTTTGCAACGTGCAAGATCTTGGACAGCTGCACTTACTCTGAGTACTTACCTGAGCTCACTGATTGAGAACAGATTTGTCTATGTGTGAAAGTCTGTTAAACGCTAGAGCCGAGCAATCTTTTGAAAAGCGAACGATCATCTAGTCATTCTGCTGACATCACATGTGGCTGAATTCATGCCACCTATGCTGTGGAGGAATCCATTTAGTGGAATGAGCCATAAAAATCCTTTATACGGTTTCTTTATTCGGCACACACGCTCGGAACGTAACAGTAGCATATATTAGTATTTTTCTCGATATTTTTCAAAATCCATACCAAATTTTAATTCGATGATGTTACAAATTACTATCAATACTTTTTATGTTATACCGTGCACACTTGTTCATCGACAGTAAGCCATATAATAGCTACTTAAGCTATGCAAACCATTTTTTTAATATATGAATTAGATCAATTGTGCAAAGCACACTTTTACCGAGATTACGTTCTTTTTGGGATCTTTGTCAAGATGAAGCAGAAATATTCGACAACACTTTTTTGGATCACTTAATTTTTTTAATGAACTCAATAACACTCTTCAACACAGAAAATAATAATGAGGTTCTGTCTTTTGATGCTTGCAAAGGATCAAGAATTTCGTCTAAATATTTTTTGTGTTTTAAAGTTTTCATATTTTGCTCAAAAGGCGCTGAAATAAACTACATAAAGAAACTAAGAGGTGAAGATATACATGGGAACGAAATTTGTTATTCCAGACCCATGGAAAAAATTTACGCAGAGTTTTTTAGTTGCCATTTAAATTCTTAAATGTCATTTTAAACCTTAAATGTAATTTCTAAAGTGCTTTTTATGACACTTCAAACGATGAAATAGCGGCAAAAAATGTTCCATAATTGCTTGGGCTAAGGCCATAAAATGTCTATTGGCAAGTGTTAGCCAATAAAAATGAGTGTGGCCTTCATCATCTCTGCTCTTATCAATATCAATATATATGTATGCGCCTACAAATTTTCCATACTACAGAGACAAAATGTACTAATGCTTAATCTAATTGAGTATGATACACGCTTACACTGGCGTGGCACACACACATACACACAAAACTGCTAAGCAGTCAGCAGTGGAATATTTCCAAAATTCGTTAAATCTATTGAATCCTTGCAAACAACACACACACGCATTGGAAACGTGTACGCCAAATTAAGAGTCAACCAAGCATGCTTAAGATAAGCCCACACAAGCACGTAGACACACATATTAAGAGACACAGACACATCAACAGAGCTCATGCCACGAAATTAATACAGAAAAGCGAATTTATTAGCACTGCCCTCTGTGGCTATGCTATATAAATAAAAGCGAAATTTAACCCATTAAGCGAGGTTTACATTGCAATAAAATATTGCATTGTAGGAAAGGAAGGCAGGGAGGCAGGCTGAGGCAAAACAGTGTTCTCACACACACAAACACACACAAACACACACACATAGAGCTATGCGCTATGCTACAAATCAATGACACACATTCAATTCAACTACAGCTCACGCACACTCTTACACACACATACACACACAGCATGTGCGCTGCGGCTCTTCGTGTGAAAAGCGAGGAAAAAGCATAATGATGTGGAAAATTAGTTTTTGCCTTTTTTAACAACCTTTTCGTCTTCGAAGCTCAGAAGCGCTGCCCACCTATACTTACACAGAATTATGAAAGAGACATAGAGAGAGAGATAGTTATGAGAGTTTTGGCGCGAAAGAGCGTATCCTTTCTCAATCTCAACAGCTTTTCGCTGGCTTGCGACTCGCGAGTTCGAAAATGTGCCTTCACGCTCTGCCCTTTTTTCCATTTACTAGTACACGCTCTCTCTCTCTCTGCTCTTCAGCTGCCGCTACATAAGTCTATTTTGTCCCTTTTGATGATGGTTTGAGCTTTTGCAGACACATCCTTTTCGTATGCTATCCTTTTTTTCAACAACTACGAAACACTTCAGGCAGGGTTAATCATTGTACGCAATTGTTTATTGCAGATACTTTTACTTGGTTTCCCCTGCATTTGCATAAATATTTTTTACTTTCTTTTGCTGGTCATTTGTAAGCAGCTTTTATATAAAAATAATTCAAGCATTATTTTACACTTTTCTTTGTCTGCCAATTAAAACAGCTATTCCTTCAACCGCCTCAAAACTGTACATGTCCTTTGCGTTTGTGGTTTTTAACCACAACAGACGCACACACGCACATTAACAAGCTTTAATTGTGCATGTAGTTCTTCAATGGCTGCAGCATGATTTCAAAAAATATTGCACGCAAAATGAGCAATATGAGCGCTCCATTGGTCGTTACTATGTGTGTGTGTGTGTGTGTGTGTGAGCTCATAAAAAATAGTCAAATGACTGCTATACGGAGTCAGCTTCGAGTATGACGTAAATGGGTATTGCTCTTCGTGGACATGTTCTGTGGCTGCTGCTGGCAAAAATCTCAGTTCCTTCTTGGCAAATGCCGCATTTGGGTGCTTCGTGGCAAGAATGCTGGCTGAATGGCGTTTGCGTTCATAGTTTACAGCTTCAACTCTCTTACATGTTTATACCCTACACCTATGGTAATAGGGTATAATAACTTTGTGCCAAAATTGTAACGCATTAAAGGAGCCTTCCTAGGTATAGACATAAGTATATGGAAATGCTTAGAATCACTTTCTCTATTGATTTCCGGTTGTCCGTCTGTCCGTCTGTCCGTCTGTCTGTCTGTCTGTCTGTCTGTCTGTCTGTCCGTCTGCGTGTTCGGGAAAAATAGAAAGAAGGAGTTGTCCGATTTGAACCAAATTTGGTACACAGTCGCAGTAAACCTCGAGTTAGGTAAAGTGTTAAAATTAGTTAAATCGGTCGAAGGACACGCCTACAATGGGCCTGTAAGTCCCACTACCTCGGGTTTTTTCGATTAAATTGCTATAAATTGTCTAATTACTCATTCAAAAGAATAATACTTGGTATTTATGGTTAGGTGTGGAGCCTCTGCAAAATACCAAAAAATGGGCGTGGTCCGCCCACTCTATAGGCGGCAACAATTTTCCGGTAAAATTGCTCCCAATTGACTAGTTACGAATATAAATGAATGAAATTCGGTTCCCAAGTTGATGTATAGGTCTTAGATGCCATACAAGAAAATGGGTGTGGTCCGCCCACTATATAGGCGATAAACGAAAAATCATCTTAACTTCCATAATATATACACCAGAGCGTCCAGAATTGGTTACTTCGTTCCTGGTAGGAATATCTTTTAATTCTACAGAAATGGGCGTGGTCCGCCCACCATGGGGGCAGTAAAATAAATATGCCGATAACATCTGTTGTACATCTGTCAGAGCATCAATATTTGGCATGTATAGTCCTATTAGGTATATGTTGTAGTCTGCCAAAAATGGGCGTGGTCCGCCAACTCTGTAGTTTGTAAATCAAATGTACCCACAATTTCAGTGAAATCACACCACTTGGGAATTTGGTGTAGGGTATTACTCTGTCGGTGAAACCCGACTGATACTTCCTTACTTGTTTATAGCTATTTTTAGTCTGACGTTTCTCTATGATTTTATAGACAAAAATAAACGCTTAGTATTTGCAAGTGCCTACCACAAGCTTGAAAAAGCTGGAGCTAATATAGTCTTTTCGTTATTTTTATTGTAGTAATTTTATATTCGCCTTTGCTGTGCATAAATAAACAAGAATTTACGTATTTTTAGTCAGCCATTATTAATAGTATTCAGCTTTTCTTTCAATTAAAATAACAAGATTTTAAAGAGGGCATCCCCTGAGTGTTGGCTAAAATTACAAAAAGTCTTCAACAAATAATACACGTAGTTGTATTTAAAATCTTTTGCAATATACTGATATTTCTATAATTTCCGGAACGCTAAATTCGAGTAATCGATTAATCATATAAAAATAGTGCTTGTAAATAACATCAAGAATAGAAGAAACTATATGTTATCATAAGTATGATGCTTGAGGTATGCGCTACAAACTGTCTTCTCATGAAAAGTCGAGTCTGTAAGTTCTGATAAAAGAGCTTTTGATTGCAGGCAAAGTATTCGTATTCTAATAAAATCTTTAGTGTAACTTCAAATTTAGGCGCTCATAATTTACAAGCATCCATAAAAATTCCAGCAGCCTTAAAATTTTTGATGACTTTTAGTTTAAAAAGTATGGGCATTTTGTATGAGTACCTTTTCTCTCTTTGTCTTATAACTTTGATATTATTCGATGCCTGCTTCATGTTTTACTGCCCCTGCACAGCACCCGCCTTGCCTCCTGCGCAGCCTCAGATCAGCACTGACAGACACAAAAAAGCCAGCAACGTGACCGGACTTTAAAATGAGCTGATTCATTAAATGTATCCTCTTTTCTTCGTTCTCCTTCAGCTTGCGCTGAATTGATACTCTTATAGCTTTGCTCTATATTTGCATTATTATTTGCAGAAATGCATGCTCATAAGCATCAGCACACACACACACACACACACACACACACATACACTTTCATTGCCTGTCATTGCAAATATCTTCTGTTTATTATTATAATTGCTGCTTGACGCTTTGAATTTCAAAGTTCAAAATTTCGCATATTCGCAAATTTAGCTGCCAATTTTTTGCCCTGCACTGGCAATATACATACATATGCATATTTGTGTGTGTGCCTTTGTGCCATAATATATCATGACCCACTCCGACATGCTGCAAAGAGCCTTGCTCAACTTGGCTTCAAGTGCGTTTCATTATTCCTTCGAATATTTCAGCTGCTTCTTTTTGCTTTTTTTTTGCCGCAGCGGCTTGGCATTTGGCGGCGAATTGTTTGCGAAAAAATTATGCGTAAATATACAGATACATTTTGTGAAATTACATGTTGTTGCTGCTGTCGAATACAAAATGTTGCTCATTTGCTTGCACGTTTGCCAGTCCTATATTGCAGATGCCTTAGGGGATGTGTGTGTGTGTTTGTGTGTATGAAATATAACAGCACTTATGCGTGTAAGTGCTCATTTTGGTGTTTGCAAATGAATACAGCATGAAAAATATACCAAATATGCAAATATATCAAGTCGAATACGAACTTATTTAAATTAAATATGCATGTATTTGCATTCAATATGCGCGTGTGCCAAACAAATATGAAAGTATTCGATTCAAATACCAGAACATTTTGGCTTTTAGTTAATAAACATGAAGAAAAAAGCAACAATTGAGGTTTAAACAACTGCCAGAATATCGCAAGTATTCAATGCTTTTAATATCGACATCTTGAAAGCAGCTGCCTTTTGCTATGAAAAGTAAAATCTCCAGTTTCGAAAATTTGTATATGAACTTCCGAATCAGTTCTTCATTTATCATTATTCAAATATGTATTTGCATCAAAAATGAGAGTATTTGAATAGAGAAGATATTCTTTGAACTAAATACGAGCTTATTGTAAACGTATCTAAATTTTGCATAGGAATTCAAAATGAATGTTGTTAATTACAGCGTAATGTTGTTTATTTGTATCAGACTTTTAAAAAAAATATGAATTCGATTGGAATAAAAATGTACGCATTTAAACTAAAAATCAAGACACTAAACATGAATTGAATTGAATATCAAATCAAATTAAATCAAGGCATATTTGCATCAAATGTGTATGCATTTGCATAGTGAAGAAAGAAATTTTGCAAAAAAAATTAATATAATTGAATCAATAATGCGCATATTTTCATCAGTAAATTCACATTAATTTGCTAAAATTCCTGCCAAATTATATACGCATATTTCGTAATCGCCCATAAACTATTTGCCTTTAAAATGCCTGCTGCTTTTCACACTTTTTTCATTTATGCCAAAGTTCATTCGGTGAATTGTCCTTCCAAGTGCTTGCGGTAATTGCAAATTGCTCTGGCAGGTCTTCTGTTCCCCTCCTTCTGACAATTTCGTCCTGGTTGCTGGCCAACAACTTCGCTAGAGCTGCCGTCCTGCACATCAAATCACAGAGCAAGACCAAGTTTTTCACAATTTGATTTATGACATTCCACCCCTCGCTCATGGGCACAATTTGAGCTCACACAGAGACACACATACACAAGCACACAGTCCTTAACTACATAGCATAAACACCAAAATTCGTTCTGACACTTGGGCTGTCATTTATTATTTTGGTGAGGAACGAACGCAGTTGGCGGCACCCCCCCCCCCCTCCCCCCCCAATGCTCCTGTTAGCAGCGGGGTAAAATACAATAATTGCTTGTTTTATTTTTTGTTTGCTTTGAGTGTGTGTGTGTGTGCTTGTGTGGGAGTGATTGAGTGATGTTGAAATTCCTTTGGGCCTGCATTTCACATTTCAAGCGTAGAAATGTCAACAGGTGAACGAATGAACACACATACACACATACCACACACAAACATGTTCAAGCAATTAAGTTGCTCCAAGTTCTGAGAAGGTCACATTCAAAATTAGACACTGATATTTAACATCATTAGCATATGAGTGAGTGTGCGTGTATAAATTAGCCAATACTCTGTAAAAGCCACACACAGTCAGATGCAACTCTGGCTTCATTCATACACTCTCCTCCATTAGTGCCTTTGGTTTATCTGCAAACATTCTTGCAATTCCTTTGTGTATATTTCCGACAATTAGTGTACATATATTTATTTCATAAAGGCGGTCTGCATACGAAGTAATTAATTTTTGTAATTTGATTTGATTAAAGTTGCAATTTATTGAATTTCTGAATGCAGCAAAATGAATTTTTGTGCAATTAT
Source organism: Neria commutata (assembly GCA_963457695.1). Taxonomy (NCBI): domain Eukaryota; kingdom Metazoa; phylum Arthropoda; class Insecta; order Diptera; family Micropezidae; genus Neria; species Neria commutata. The sequence continues at coordinate 14,451,034 of OY735246.1, forward strand.
TTTTTTCATAGGCTTACAATTAAATGAATATTAACATTGATGCAAGTTTTATACATATTCGGGCATCAATTTCCAACATGAAAGATATGTATGTAGTTACTTTTTATGTCTGCGTGTCTAGTTCAACTTTTTAAACTTATCAGAGCAAATAAATCTTACAAATTTAGAAAATTCACTTCCCTTGCCATTCCCGCAGTCAGTCCAATAATTCTGGCAATTCCATAATTTTTCGTTATTACTAAAATCAATTCTATTTGAGTGAGTCCTTTCAATAGTCAAATAAATTTCAGACAGCTATTTTACATATTGATGGCATAATTTGTTTGGTTTATTATGAGAATTGATATAAATAAATTTCAACAAAATTATATGATTTAGAATCTTCAAGCCAAAAGGTTTGTGCTATTCCTTCAAGGCCAAAAATCCAACAATCCAAGTCCAATCCAACACTAAAAATTTGACGAGATTTAGAAATTGGCAAATATTTGCCTTTCCTATTCAATTTTAAAAAGAAAATTATGCTTGTTTGTGCAGGCTTTTTCATGCTTTTTCAATATCACATACAAAATTCAATAGACCGGGGGTACATTTTGCGGGTGCGCCTGTCTATCCGCTTGGAGCAAACTGTCTGCAGTGCCTTTCCGTTTGGTTTGTTTTTTCCTTTTGTTGCGGGTGTTTTTATCTTATCGCAGCAAATTAAATTTCTGTATCTAAATGTCAACAAATTGTGGCTATTTTTATGTCATTCTGCTTGCAATGCGCTTAAATGTGTGTATTTCAAAACTGCGTAGAAAACATGTCGACGAGCGAAATTCTATGAAATTGCGTCAAATATGGCACGTAATTGGAGCCGCTGCGTTGTGTCGGGTGGCCAAGGCGAATTCCTAGAAGCAACAGCAATACTAGAAAATGGCCAAACCCGAGGGAGCAAACTGAAATAATGCAGTAGGCGATGAAAGGGTATGCAAAGGATAAGAGAAGAAGAAAAACTGGCCACTACACAATACCGTGACAGCAATTCGTCCTTGAGTTGTTTTAATTTTTCTGTTTACCATAGTTATTTATAACTTCCTTACAATGAAAGCAGCTGCTGGCCAGCTCAAATACAAACTCTTAATTTAATTTTCAATAATGCGTTTTTGACAATTGAAATAAAAGATGTTATCCACCTTTGTGTTCAGGCACTTGATTAGTGACGTGAAATACTTTTTAAAGCAACAAAACTGTATTCCAAAAAATAGTTTGATTATAGGTGGAGCATAATTTGATAAAATCCAAAGAGTAGTTGCTAGCCTTTGCAATAGTTATTTGCCTCAGAGTATCTTACCCACTAATGTCGAAAAGGTTAATATGGTTATATAATATGTATATATGCTATTATATGCTCTGATTTCGATTTTGAGCGAAATTCTACATCGAATTTCAGTTATATGAGACTCGATTTTAATCGGGTTATTTCTCTTGTTCCAAAAAAAAAGGCTTCTTCTTAAATCATGCCATTTTATCGAAGGAGTTGAATGTAATTTTTGAATGTTATTATGAGCACTTAAAGCTTTACATAAAATGTATATCAAGTTATTAACCATTGGTTATGAAAGATAAATATTTTTGTTAAAGTCCAATGATGAAAAATATACTAGTTTTAACTGACTCTCCCAAGTATGAAATGAATAAATTTTCATTACCTAAGCTAAATGTTATTCAGAAATTTAATGTTTTAACATAGGAATATTGACAGCTTACATCTCAAAGCTGAGGTCCAAGTAATACTTTACCTTTGCTTGGCCGAAATACAAATCGATGTAAGCCAGCGATTTGACCAACTAAAGCTCTGCGCTCTTAATGACCTCGATTAGTTCAATTTCGCATAAAAAGTTTATTTTATATGACATAAAATAAAAACGCAAAAATTACACTGCCACGCTGGCTTTTGGCACTGGTTACCTGCTTTCCATTCTCTATGCCTTCATCTCTGCCTTCACAGAGCAAAATGTAGTCCTTTTTCTTGGCGTTAAGGCGCTTATTTCAGTTTTAATTTCGCTGGCTCGGCGCATAAAAACTCAAAATACGGCTCGGAGGCCAACGCAAAAAGGTAGCGCCTTTGCTAGTGCCAGCATTTTGCCAGCACTCAGTCTCTACCAACCCCCCCCCCCCCCCCCCCCCGCTGTTACCCCTGCTTCTCCAAAGAAAAGCCCATATTGCTTTATAAATTTCACAGCGCAGAAAACAGCAGGCGCGCAGTGGCAGCGAGGTAGCAGAGGAAATCATATTTCCAACGTAGACAAGTGGTCTCCAATGCAAGGCGAGGTTGACTGGTACCAACGCAAGCACGCACACAGACACAATTACACGCACGCAAGCAAGCACGCAAGCAAAAGCCGTTATTTTTTTGCTTACAAATAAGAAGTATATAATGTGCTATATATATAAGTCGCCTACATGTGTGTTTGTATGTATTTGACACACATGACATGCTGTCATATGACTAGCATATACATATATATATGTATATATGTGTGTGCGTGCATATAATGCGTAGTGTTTGTGTGGCTCTCTGCAGAATGTGCAAGTGTTTGAGTTGGAAAAACTTAGTGTGTGTGTGTGTGTATTTTCGTGACGTTCTTGTAAATACACTTGAGTGTGTGTGTGTGTGTGGCGATATTTTCGCTGGCAAGCAAAATAACAAACTCTAAAATGAAAAAAAAGGAAAGCCCAACTTGGCAAATGCTCTTCGTAGCAGCAGTGTTTGCTGGCTTAAAGGTTCTTTTCTTGCGTTCCAGTCACAATTTATTGCAATTTCAATTGGAAATTCTTTACACATTATTCATTATTCACAGCAAAAATTTTCAATTGTTATAAAATATTGATTAGGTATTTTTGTGACTCTTAACAGAATTGGCCTTAGGTTAATTACCATGTCAGCATAGATCACAGTTCTATGAAATCAATCGCATCATTTTTGGTTCTTAGAACTATTTTCGCGAAGGTAGCTATTTAAACATACTATATCTAACCTAATGACGAAAACTGGATAATTTTTGATTGGAAATGGCTTAATTGCTCTTCAAAATATTCTTCAGGAAAGTAATACACTTATTTTATGCCTTTTAACCATTTGTCAAAACATTTTTTTCCCCCTTCTGCTTGAGACACCTTCAAAACTAGGTTTCTAAATGCATCAACGGTTTCTTGGGCGCACGCAAATCGTTTAATTTTCTTCAAAAATATTTCTTTTGTATGTACATTTATACATGTATTAACACACACACACGGGCTTTTTAGCGCAGTATGTATTTGAGGCAGAACAAAAAGGTTCGCTCACACTGGCTGCTCAACTCAGGCGCTTCGTTGTGTTGCCTCTGTCAACATTCTTTGTGGCTATAAATTTTGCCAAGAAATTAATTTTATAACAATAACAATTTGGACAAATGCACCTGCAAAGCATATAAAAGGCAATTGAAAACAAACATTTAAGCTGAAGGTAGAGAGCGTGTATAAAAGCAATGAATTGCCTTAATTTAAAATAATAATGATGTCAATAAATAACTTAACAGGCCTGCAGGATTTTACACAATTGCGAAATTCAAGGCGTATACGTAATAAATAAATGAGATCAAATGTTACTCATACGCTATGCATGCCAAACATGCCGTCACATTCTGCAAACAATTCTTTTCCACATTTTCCTCTCGCATATATTGCAAATTTTTGCAATTTCTTAAAATAATCAAAAATATATATTTGCCAATTTTTTTTCTATACAGTTACATTATTTAAGAAAATGGGCGCGCCTTGAAGACATACAAGCGCAACGAAATTAATTATCGATTTGTGCCAAATTGATGCGATGTACGCGCTCATGCCACTATGAATTGCACAAAACTAATGAGGAAATGACGTGACAAAGCGACACGATTCAATTACATACAACGCAAAAGAATGCCAACGATCAGGGCTGAAAATTGTGTTTCCGTGAGAATGCTTTCGAGTCGAATCATTCGCAAATTATTGTGCACTACAGAGAACCACTTTTTTGTACAACTTTATGTGTCAAACTAAGAAAACCGAACAAAACTTATATTTCCTTAAACCCAACCAAACGAAATTTTACCAAAATTATTATTGTAATGAATTATTTACTTTATTGAACGCACGCACAGATCCTAAGTGAAAATTATATTATCTTTTTAAAGTTTCGATTAAATGTTTGAAGGGTTCAGCCTCTGAAGCAACAGTTTTCTATTACATAGATGATTCATATAATACTACTCGCAATATTATATGCAGAACACTGCTCAAATTCACTCTAAAATATGAACTCATAAAAATTAAAAAGACAATATATTTATTATTGAACCGAATCTATGATGGAAGCGACTGGATTCATTAATCAAAAGCCTGTGATTCCAGTTAAAGGCTTCCTGAGCAGAACTACAAAGCGAATATTCTGATAAAGAAGCTATTGAACCGAACAAATAGAAGGGACCTTCAAATAAATCGGTTCTTAAAAGAGAACCAGGCTGAATATATCAAAAGACCGATTTTTAAAATGGAGCAGTTAAAGAAAGCTTTCAATGAAACGAGTTTTGCAACGCAATAGCGTCGAACCGTGACATAGCACTTTTTTTAAATACTTTTGCAACCCTGCGAACACGAACACTGACAATAGTGACAATAAACACAAGACACTGTGATGAATCGAATTGAAAGGCATCGCAACGCTTCACATCAATTTGGCTGGACAAGAGCTTCACAGCAATCAAGCAGCAGCCGACAAATACCGTTAATATAAGCGAGTTAGCGCAACTCAATTAACTGCTTGCCACATGCCATACGCCACATGGCGTTGCGCATGAAGGCGCAAACTACACACACACAGACACACTTAGACACGCGCCTGTGTGCCAGAAAAGTATTTCTGTCCTGCAAAGTTGAACAAAGGCGTCTTACGAGTTACGCTGAAAAAGCAGAAAACTTCCTAATTTTTTAGTTTATTTTTGCCCGCATTGCCCAAAATCCTGTTTCCATGTTCTCAGTGATCTGGAGCGGAAAGCATGAACGAACCAACAGCCGACAGCAACAACAATTCTTGTGTTTCTAAGCAAGCAAAAAATGTGCGCTATAAATGACAAAATTTATGCGGAAATTCGCTGTCGTTGCAAATTCTATTAAGGACATTCTGCGTAGGTGGCGCTTATTGTTAGAGAAGTCCTTGATATGAGATACTTTGAATCCTGTTGCTGTTGGCAGTTCAAAAAGGAATATTCTAAGACGGCAGCAATTTTTAAGTCGCTGCAAAATAAGCAAGTTTTTAGTTGTTTTCACTTTTAACCGTAGATCGAGCTTTAAAAAAACTTCATAATTCTAGCTATGTATCATTTTTGATACATAGGTACTAAAGTCATTCGCCGTTCGATTGTGGCCTGTGCTCGTTGTGTTCGCTCGCTCTCTATCGTACTTTCGCATTTTTTTTCACTCATTCGCTTTAACCGTATTGAAGAAAAAAAATAAAAAATTCCGAAACGTGGTGTGGAAATTTATGATGAAGACACAATGTCTTCATCAAAGAATCGGAAAACTGTGAAATTACCACCTAAAGTAGACTCTGCCAGACGCAATTTCTGGGCTCCTTTGCAAATGCTGTCTGACGATGAATCAGATATGGATGCTAGTGATTCAATAACGAATACTAAAGACAAAAAATATATTATATCACCTATTAAAGTTCTAACGCAATCTAGTGCTAGTGTACTAAAGCTTATTGATGATAAAAAACTTACAAACTATGCTGTGAAAAAGATTTCGCTAGGAATTAAAATCATTTGCGAAACAATTGAAACATTTAATTCAATCATAGTGATTCTAAAAGAGAATAACTGTCAATTTTTTTATCATGATCAAAAACACGATCGCCCTTTCAAAGTTGTGCTCCACGGTCTTGATGGCAAGTCAGACGATGACGTCAAAAACGAACTCATTTCGCTCGGTTTTAAGTGCAGAGAAGTTAAAGTTGTTACAAAAACCTACAACAACTATACTGACACTATATACATAGTGAGCTTTGATAACAGGTCTGTTAAATTGCATGATCTCCGTACAACTGTTAAATCGCTCTTTCGAACAATCGTTAGGTGGGAGTATCAAAGAAAACTTAAAAATAAGCCCGTGCAGTGCCGTAATTGTCAAATGTACGGACACGGTGAGAAGAACTGTCATGTGAGAGCCAACTGCTCTAACTGTTCTGGAAGGCACAGAACATCTGATTGCCATACACCAGATAAAATTCGATGTGCAAATTGTAAAGGTGATCACAAATCGACTGATGCTTCATGTCCAAATCGCGATGCTTACTTAAAAATAAGAGAAAACATCAGTATGAGAAACAATCGGAGCTCTGTAAAACTAGGCCGCTCGCAGCATCACTCTTATAACAATTCAGCATTCCCTGCTTTACCTGTTCGTAGCATCGTTCAAGGCAGTGAGAGAACAAATCAGCCCCCTAGTATGTCGTGGTCGCGCCAATTGAGTAACGAGGAACAGCCAAAGAAAAACTTGTTTTCCGAGAAAGAGATCACTCAGCTGACTCTAGATATTGTTTCGAAATTAAAACTGTGTAAATCTAAGGAAGATCAATTTAATGTTATCGCACAATTAGCTATTAAATACTTATATGAAAATTGTTATTAATGTCTCTTTCATCTTTAAAAGTTATTATGTGGAACTGTAGAAGTGTCCGAAATAAAATTTCTGAATTTTTTGATTTTCTTATGACTAACAAAATTGATATTTGTTTGCTCTCAGAAACTTGGCTCAACAGTAACATAAAATTCTCTCATTCAGAATATCACTGTGTACGAAATGATCGCGAAGATCGAAATGGGGGTGGCGTTGCCATACTTATTCGAAAATCAATCCATTTCACCATAATTCCCAAACTGTCGACTAACGCAATTGAAAACATTGGTATTGAATTATTTCTAAAAGATTGTACTAAAATTAAGTTTTATAGTGTTTACTTTCCCGGAGGCTCAAGATCAAATGAGCTATGCAATAAATTTAAATCCGATTTAAGAAAGCTATGTAATTCAAGCACAAAATTTATAGTTTGTGGCGATCTCAACAGTAGACATAGGAATTGGGGATGTCTAAGGGCTAATGCATGGGGTAATATACTGCACGAACTAACAACTTTTTCTCCAATAACGATTTCTTACACACAAACTCCAACGTATATACCGGCTGCTGCTAGATCAAATCCGTCTAACTTAGACTTAATTATATCTAACATTCCAGAATTTATATCGCAACCTATTGCATTAAATGCTCTAAGCTCAGACCATCTGCCGGTTAAATTTAAGGTTGCCATTGAGGTTCCATTTTTTACGTCTTTAAAATGTGACTATAAAAACGCTGATTGGAAGTTATACAAATCAAGGTTAAAGCAAGTATTTAGAAATGTACTGACTAACTTAGATTCCATCAACAGTAAATCCCAAGTCGATGCGAATGTAGAATTTCTAACAAGCAAAATTTTAGATGCAGCCAGACTTTCTGTACCCAAGACTACAATTAAAAAATTTCATATGAAGTTACCTGGGAACATTTTAAATCTAATAAAAATCAGGAACTATTTTCGGCGTCAGTGGGGAAAGTATAGAGTACAATCGGATTATGACATAATGAAGAGATATAGTTTATTGATACAGTTTGAAATTTCGGAACTAAGAAATAAAGCTTGGTCTGAAAGATTAAGATCACTTGAAAAAAGATCCAAACCCTTCTGGAACATAACCAAAATTCTGAAAAATAAATTCCATGGCATTCCTGCTATTACGTCGGGAAGCGATATTTTATTGACAAATGAATGCAAAGTAAAGGCTTTTGCTGACAATTTTATGGATTATCATAAGGTGTCAGAAAGTCTTGGACTACCAGCTCATATTGAAACCGTTAATTCTACTTTATCATACTTTAATGCAATTCAAATTGAGACACCTGAGTCATATTATGTCGCTGATGAAGACATTATCTTAATCATCCATGAATTGCACTCAAGAAAAGCTTCAGGTCTTGATGAAGTTAAAAATATTATGTTAAAATATCTTCCGAAGTGCGTGATTCGCTATCTGACATTCCTAATTAATTCTTGCTTGAAAATTCAATACTTTCCAGACATTTGGAAAACAGCTAAGGTTATTCCGATTCATAAAATAGGAAAACCGAAAAATATGACCACGAGTTATCGACCAATTAGTCTTCTAAGCAGTCTTAGCAAAGTGCTCGAAAAAGTTTTGAAAGACAAAATTTGGAATTTTTTAGATGCGAAGGAAATTATACCTGACGAGCAATTTGGCTTCCGCAAATTTCATAGTACAACACACCAAGTTAAGAGATTATGTAATCACGTAAAGAAAAATTTTCAATGTAAAAAATCAACTGCTCTTGTCCTGCTAGACATCGAAAAAGCCTTCGATTCAGTGTGGCATAATGGACTTATATTTAAGTTAATCGACTACTGCTTTCCTTTGCATTTAACTAAAATAATAAAAAACTTTTTGACAGGTCGTCATTTCTGTGTTCAAATTGCTGATGCGTACTCTGACTTAAACGAAATCCCCGCAGGTGTACCTCAAGGGTCAGTTTTGGGACCCTTGTTGTATTTAATTTATTGCTCTGATATCCCCAAAGTTGCTAACTGCAGCTACTCTTTTTATGCAGATGACATTGGTATATTTTGTTCACATGAATTCGGTCAACAATCAGTAATTGAGCTGCAATGTGCTTTGAAAATTATCACAGATTATTTCCATAGATGGAAAATAAAATCTAATGCTGACAAGACTCAAGCCCTCTTTTTCACACGAAAAAGAAGTACTTGTTACTATCCCAGCACAAATCTAAACATTAATGGTTGCGAAGTCTTTTGGTCCAACAAAGTTAAATTTCTGGGAATATTACTCGACCCGAAATTACTTTTTAGAGATCATATACAATATACTGTTAAGAAGTTTGACATAGCAATTAAGTTGTTATACCCACTAATTAATAGGAAATCAAAACTTAGTCATGATAACAAAATAATTATTGCTAAAGTAATATTTCAATCCATAGTTCTTTACGGATGTCCGGTTTGGGGTTGCTGTGCCAAAACGCATATAAAAAAGCTACAAATTCGCCAAAACAAGCTCCTTAAAATGATGTTAAACTTGCCTTGGTTTTTTTCTACAGAAAAATTACATAAGGACAATAAAATAAGTCTATTATCTGATCGAATTCAAAAAATTAGTGAGAAATTTGTACGCCTCTGTGATTGTTCTCTAAATACTTTAATTTCTAGTTTAAATGTAACTGAGTAGGTAGTATTATATGTTTTGTTATAGTATTAAACTATACAAATCACTCTAATTATAAATAAAGGTTTTTTACTTATAGTTTTTCCTTTAAGCCCATTTCTTGTATATTTACACATAAAAAAAAATTGTCACTAATTTCCCCATATCATAATACTTTAGAAGTAAGGTTATTTAAGTAACTAAGTCTCTGTAAATTGTGCGATAGCTATAAGTTTTTATAACGTTTTCACTATAAATAAAATTATTCTATTCTAGGTACTAAAGTTCATAAAAATAATTTAAATTTTAAGTAATTTTGATTAAAACTTGTATTATTATGTTTTGTTAACATATTTAAGTGGTATTTATGCAGTTTATGCAAATAGTTTGGGTATATTTGCCTATACAACATGAGTTTTTACAAAGAGAGTAGAATGAGGTCGTCCACTTATTTCTATTTTCTCCAGAACAGAAGCATTGGTGACACCTTGTACGGTTCTTTTGGGCGATTTATCGATTTTTGGTGTTTTTTATGGACCAGCCTCATTATTACCAGGATCATCGATAATATGGGTTGAGAGTTTCGAAATCAATGCCACTGTCAAATCGTTTCTTGGACTTTTTTTTCCGTTTTTCTGTATAAGGCGATGCCAATGAAATTGCCAGTTCATGCAGGAAATGTTTACGTTTTGTGTGCTTTTGGGTCTGCTTCAAATTTGGATCGATTTTATTGTATATAATATAGACATTCAAAGCAGAAATATCTATTATGTTAGAAAATAACGCCATAATCCACCTATTATTTTTGCGTTTGCAACTGGAGCAACTCCGCCATTTTTTGTCAACTGTATCAACACCTCCTTGTGTTGAATTATAAAAAGAAATTATTTTGGTATTATTATTTTTCCAATCGTTCGCAGTATTAGGGGTATGATGCATTGTACTCATGACAATTGTACATTTATATTTGTGGCTTATATACGAAACCAGAGTAGTATCAAGAGTAAATGCAAAGGTTGATTCATATCGCGGAATTATCTTACATTCCAATAACTTCAGCGATCTCTTATTTTTGAGCATGGTTCCAACCATTGTTCTCTTGCAATCATTTTTGTCCAAGACTATGTGATGAAAAAAGTTGTCCATGGTGACATTATGCCCTCTGAAACCGTCAACCAAATCTAGAACAACTCGTTCTCCTTCATTCCGTTCAGATAAACCCTTTCCCAAATATGGCTGTATTTTCCACATGTAGCATGTACGAATCAACAAGTAGCCAGAACTTCAAACCATACCTCTCTGGTTCCTATGGAATGTACTGGCGAAACTTACAACGACCATGAAATCCCAATAATTGTTCATCCACAGTAACTGAATCATTAGGATTGTAAAATATGGGGAGGCGTTCAGCCCACATTTCCCAGAAGATTCTTACAGGAGGGAATTGGTCATCACTGCTTTGGGCACGTCGCTTGAGTAGATCATCAAACCGAACTACTTTATGAACAAATAAAAGTGTTTTTTCAGACATGATTGATCGTTCAATAACGTGCACTGCAGCATAGAAATACTTAAAATGCCATATGTATCAAAAATGATACATAGCAGGAATTATGAAGTTTTTAAATTTTTCATGGCCTACTTGCAAGAAATTTTTAAAATATGGATGAAAGCAAAGGCTATAACAAAATAAACAAAGTCACAAAGAATGGGGTATGCATCTATTTTTAGAAAAAAGTTACGGCAAATCAAAAATCGAAATGTATCATTTTTGATACAAAGCTCGATCTACGGTTAAGACTAACTTCAGAAGATGCCATAGAAATCGGCTTGGCAATGGCTTTTGTAAAAAGTCAAACTTGAGTTCAACTTTAAAGCCATATGTGGGCAGAGCACAATCATTTCTCGCCAAAATTTTAAAAATTCATGACATGGTATTCTATTAAAGGTCAACATTGCTTGCAAAAAACTAAGCCGGAGAATTCTCTTTTGTACATGCATTCACGAATATGCCTTAAAGCGTCAGCATATTTTGTAGCAGCCTACTTTTAGGCGTTTGATATTGGCATGTCGAAGTTGAGCAGCTTCCTTTTGATGGAAGTCTGAAGAAGTGACAAAACAGAGCACAAAGCAATTTTGTCTTATCGTATTATCTACAACCCACACAAGTTGACGCACAATTATTGTGGCTTGCTCAGCCTATGCTTCGTACACAAGTACAGTTCGGTGCATAACTAAAGCAATTTTTTCCCTGAATTTAGTCTATTTACTACTATTTTAAATTGTATGTTAAATGTGTCAGAATACATTTTAGCAGCACAGTTAAGAGTATATAAAGATAGAATGCAGATTCAAGTTGTTTAATAGAGAAGAGGAATTATTAATAGAAGAGATTTTTACTTAAAAAAATTTAAACTATGTACTAGACACTGGCAGTTTTATTTAAGGCTTACCATAAGAGTATGTAATATTTGCTCATGGATGCAAGCTTATGTAGGACGAAAGGACTTTCCCTGTGAAGCTCTGTGCCCTTCTTTCAAGAAATGTTCAAAGTTCATTTTAAAAAGCACTTGCAAGTTGATTAAGAGCTAATTTTACATACTTGAGAAAAGTTGCAGTCGTTGTGCACAACACTGTACATTCGCTCAACACATTGCCAGCAACAACAAATACCAGCATCTCTGCATCTCCTATATCGAGAAGCCTTATGAGTCAGCAGCTGTGCTCTTGCCCTAGCGAAATGAGTGTAGCTTAAGTGTTACTTTCTTTATATGTAGAGTACTTCTTCGTGGCAGAGCCCTCAAGTTGCACTTAAGCTGTCTGCTGGCAGTCAGCAGTCGGCACAGTGGGCTTCTTTTAATGTCGCTTACTCCAGCTCCCGCTAAGTGTCTGTCGTTTGCCACTGTCATTCGTTCAAACGTTCGTGCACGGAGCAGAGCAGACGCAAATAAGTCAATAGTGTGAGTGTGAGTGCAGATAGTGTAGTATCTATTCATCCAGCAGATACGTTGTGGCATACACTTGTAGGCGCCTCGCAGATTATTGCCCACTTCTGTGGGCGGCACTGACATTCACTTTATTTTAATTAATTCGCCAGGCATGAGCACAAGTGCAAGTAATCGTATTAATTTAGTTGCCATTCTGAGAGTGACCTGCACAGCGAGCGGTTGGCAACTTGTGAGCTTGTCGAAAAGTACGCCTGCCTGTTGCGCCTTAATTCAGCTCTCTTTCAATAAAACTGTACAAGTTGTTTACTGGTTTTAACCTTTAAAAGTAGCGCATATTTGGGCGTGGTTAGCTGGGTGTTTTTTTTTTAAGAATTATATTCCTAAACGGGCTAATGCAACACTGTTCGAAGCCAAGATGTACGGAGAGATTTATGAGACCATACTCAGAGCTTCGGGAGTCTGATTCTAACAATAGCTATTGAATAATATTATTAGCAGCCGTTTGCAAGATAATCTGAATTAATATTCTCTACAATCCACATTCGACTCCGACAGCCTCAGCAATCTCTGAGCAATCGGAAATTTTTTTTTCTAAAACATCTTTCTTTATATCTTCACAATTATATTGAATTTAATAACTCCTACATAGAAACCGTGAAGGCTTATGCTAGAACTTTTTCCGTATTTCTCAATGCTTCTATTATATTTATTAAAAATTATTCAGATCGAATAGGGATCATTCAGAGGTTTTTGTCTATTGCTCATGCATGGAGTCCCGCCTGAGTTCTGAATTTTAAATAATTTTGACTGAAATCGAAATTACGTTCAATATTAGTTCTAATATTTACATGCATATAAAACAAAGCATAAGATATCAAAAAAATTTTCTCAGTATGCATGCAGATTATAGACTAAAAACGCTCCCAATCTAATTTACATTGATAAAGGAATAGAGAAATGCGGTCATTGAAATTCCGAGTTATGCATGCTTATAGATAGATTGCGGGCGGGTCCTTCAACCGATTTGGCCAACTATGCAGCTTAAACTTAATAAAATTTCATTATCTATTAAATGTTATCGAAATCGAACAACTGACTCTTTCTCACATACGGCCACAGACAGACGAACAACCAGAATTAAGCCAAAAAGTGATGCTAATCATTCACATATATATGCTTCTATCCTAACTTGGCTGCTTTAAGGCGTCAAAATTTGAAGACAAAGTTAAATTTAAAAATCCTTTTTTATTTTAATTAAATGTGCCAAATCCTTCTCACTCACTTCCTACCAAGTGTGGTTGCTTTTTTTTGCTTAAGATGAGATTTTCAACACTGAAGACGTTGTGCCAAATTTTTAAGGTCAGGTTACAGTAAGCCATTTGAGCTAATGCATCCGATGTGCGAGTGACACAGAACCATAAAACTGCATTAGAATGCAATTTGTGAAAATTTATTGCAATTTGTAGCAATTTCTGTTTCGATCGAGCCATACAATTGAAAGCACTCAAGCAAATTATTTTATAGAGCGGCATATTAAAGGCGCCAGTGATGCGCAATTCGCTTGGTGTATAGACGCACACATAAGATTTCCCTTCACACACACACATACACACACTTGAACTGTTTTTGCCAATGCGACAATGACTTGCAGCACTGCTTCCTTCAACTGCTCGCAAATTCAAAAAATAAGGGAAGAAGCTTCTGGCAAGATTTCAAAGGCGCTGTAAATCTGTTTACTCCAAAGTGTTCAACGCTTCACCCCTTCGTCGGTCGCTTTCATACCGCAAGTGATTGCCTTTGACTGCTTCTAGGAAACATTTCCACTTCACTTTCTTTTAACGAAACATCTTCCGCATCCTTTTGTTTGTGCTGTTGCTGGCGCGCCTTGCCAGTGTTGCCTTTATGTGCGCTTATATTAAGCGTCTAAAAATAGCTGCCACTGCTGCTCCGGCTGGCAGTGTAATAAAAATCTGCTGGCATTCTTGGCACGCGCGAGAGAGCTTGACTTGAAGGTCAGCTGGTGCATTAATTAAAATTGCTTTATTTTAATATAGCAACATTTTCTAAAAAATTTCAAAATTTACATGCACGAGCTGCTTGTAATGAGGCATGCCACACGGAGAGTGTTGTTGTTCCTGCGATGTGCTGAGGCACAAATTTACGCATGAACTATTTTTGGGTTACGTCGGTTAGTTGACTACTCAAATGCGAAGCTACGAAAGGTAAGAGCTTTGAGTAAGTACTCAAATCGAAATTTAATGTCAGATTCCAGACTCTTTGATACTTTTTTGCCCAAAACCGGCCGGGTTGCCAGTTTGGCAATTGCAGTACCGTGGCCCGTGATATGTAGTGGAACCGTGGAGGCGCGGAAAAGGAAAGAAAAGAAACGTCAAAGAATAAGAAAGCACATAGATTGTTCATACACAATTGAATTGAATACAATTTATTGCTCTTAATGAATAATTAATCGAATCAGACTTAGCTCAGTTTTAAACATCACTGCAAATTTGAGATATATTTCACTTTTTGTTCAAATATATCTTTTTACTCAATGCCAAAAGATAGGGAAATCATCTTAATAACATATAAACGACAAACAAAAGTCACTTTAAAACTTCTCGCATTAAGTGTGATAAAATAGATTTAATATTTTTAACAATTGAAAATACGCTTTCTATCAAACAAACTTTATAAGTTACACACCCCATTTTCATAAACCGCAAACAGGCTTATTTTAAATAAGTGAAAATTTTTAAATATCAATAAGACTTGCAAATAGATTACAAGTAAACAAGTTTTTGATTCAAAATAAACCTTCAAATTATATGACTAACTCTTTCAGTCAATTTTACGCAGTTATAAATACTGAAATACCAATTGTACAATATTTATGCCTTTGAGAGTCAAAATTTCATAGATCCTTGGTGTAGCAAATGACATTATTAATATATTTTCATTCATTCTCTACATATCTTCTATCTTCTACAACGCACATTAATCAGCGCTGCTGTGGAACTTGTCTAAAATTGGCACGTTCTTTCTTAGATTACTCTAATCTGTCAGTCTGTCTGTCTGTCTGTCAACAACGTTTCTGCTGTTACAAATTTTCAACATTTCCAACACGTCTCTCAACTTTAATGGCATATTGCAAATGTAAGCCATCAAAAATGGCACAAAGTGAAATTATTGTAATATGCCAAGCCACGCCCGAACGAAAATGCCATGAAAAGCCACAAAAAGCAAAAACAAAACATGGCCTACATTTCTGCGCCAATGCACGATTTAAAAAACAAAAAGTAGGAATAAGCAGCAGCAAAAAATATGCAAAATAGGTAAAAGTGCATAGAAGAAGAGATAATAAATTGTATGCAATGTTTCAATGAGAGTGAAAGAAAGACAAGAAAAAGAATATTTTGCAATTTTAGCTTTGACTGTTACTAAGCAAGAAGAGGCACATTGAAAGCAGCAACATCAGCAACAGCATCACTAACCACAACAACAACAACCATAAAAATGCAAAAACAACTAACAGAGGAGAACTACAAAATAGGTCAAGCCTACTTTTAGGCGTATTTTTAAATAGCTACTCACTCGTTCTTGCCTTGCTTTTTTTGTCATATTCCTGCTCAAATTTAAACTGTCCAAAGCCTGATAAGGGTAGGCAATTATTTATTAAAAACGACACACACACACACACGCTTGTTTTCGCCACAGGCACACTCACACAATTTATAAGGAAGTTTCATTTTGCACTACGCCTAGCAGCATGCTTCTCATCTTTTCATCTAATTATTATGGCTCAGCTTGCTGACTTTCTGCGTTGCTTCGCTGCTAACGTCATTTGAAATGGCAGCACTGCCATAACGGCTTATATGCCTTCCACCACACTCTGCCCGCTTCAGCGCTTCACCCACACTTCGCATACTTTTATACTGCACACTTTCTGTCGTATTTCAGCGCGCTTGCGGGGAAATGTTTACGCTTTTCTACTTTTCTAGCTTGAAAAGTTATTGCAAATTCTTGCATATGCTTACAAATAAGCAGCTCCTCTTCGTCTGCGCCCCCTCTCGCAAACTCGCCTTCTGTATTCAACAGACGGCTGTATTCACACCACGCTTTAGTTTTGACGTCATTGGCCACTCGCTTGAAGGGTGCTCTTAAACGCGCACGAGTTGGCGAACAATTGAACTCTCTTTACTCCTGCTCTTCCGCTTTTAATTCATTCCTATTTTATTTGTTTGTATAAATTGTTGCGGTTTGCTTTTTTCTAGGTGAAGGTCCCCCAGCTGCTTTCAAGCCACACTATTTTGCATGTGTGCATGTGAGAGTGTGCTTGAGTGCGTGTGTGCGTGCATGCCTGTTGACGTAATTTAATTTACTTCGTGAAGTGTTCTTTATAGAATGACTGAAATGAATGCTACATTCAGCTCAGTCCGTTGCTCACTCATGAGTGCACACGAACGCGCCGAAACCGGAAGTGACTAGTGCTCATTCACTGGGCAAGCCGCAAAATACAATATGGCTGCTTTTGTGGGCTCTTGAAAGGAATGCTCATGTATGGGTGCGACAAAGTGTAGCTTCAATATCTGTCAGAGAGTATAGATGTGCTGTCCCAGTCTGCAAAATGCTTGAAATTACCCCTTTGCGACCCAGCATACACAATTGTGCGATGTAACTTTTGACTTAAAATAATTCTCTAATGCAAAATTTAAATTTTTATCGAAAAATTCGGGGCTATGCCCCAATATATTTGCCATTTTTGTGTGCAAAAAAAAAATTGCAAAGCGACTTTCGTTATAATTTGACATTCTGTAGAATCAACAGCAACAAATTTCTATGGGCCTCAAAGGGTTACGGGTGGAACTAAGGCGAAACAACTTTGGTTTTTTTTATCGTATTGAAGAGTTAGAAAACCACATTTTCAATAAAGAAACGAAAAATTGCCAGTTCATTGCGAGAGACACATTTTTTCGCAAATTTGTTGCTGAAAAAGCGTGCATAAGTTCTTCTCATTAGATTAAATTAGATTGTATTTGAAGTAGGGATCTAGTTTCCTAGCCAACGCAGCCTAAAAGGCTCTTCTCATATGTTTTACGATATGCAGCCGTCATGCGATTGAGTTCAGCGTTTTTGCGTATTAGATCTATTCTCATGTATTAGCCGCTCAATTGTCAAATTCTCGCAATGATTTTCAAGCTCGCTTTTAAATGTTGAATCATAGCAAAAATATTTTTTTCCCACAGCTTTACTCCGAAATCCTTTATATAAAATAGCAAGCTAGTATGCTTTTTACAATGAGCCAATATTCCGAATCGTTTCGAACAAAAATGCTAAAGTTCTTTATCGAAAATAACGTCAATTTGATACAATCAACGCTTGAAGCTTCAAATTGAACTTCAGTTAAAATTTTCGATTTATTTAATTCATTGATGATAGGCAATCAACTTACAACAACAACTGCTGTCGATATTTTTGAACAATATTAGGGCTTATTCGCAGTTCAATTTTTAACATTTACATATATTTGTTTATAACTTATGTATTTTGGTAGTAAAAAATGCAACATTGTCTGCTTTCGAAATCGAACAGACAGTTTTTCGAACTCTTGCCTGCAAGAGGCAGCATTTTAAGCATCGGCGTTTAAAGTAATAAAAAAATATTCAAAAATTCAGTGCACCACTTTTAATTTGCGTACACAGGGCATGTGCCATTTCTTCTTCAATATGCTGATAAGAATTATTTAACGTCATGCTGACGTCACTGTGATTTTATCAAAACAGCTTTGAAAAAGGTAAGCAAGAGAACGCTCAGTGTAATGTCTCAATGAATGGTGGTGTTCTATAAAATCGATTTTTTTCTTTTTGCTGATTGCATAAATTTTTGGAAATGTTTATTTACGCTTATAAACATTTGCATGCTTAAATCATTCATCAAAAGCCAGCAGAGGGGAATATTCTGGCAGTGTTAATGTAAGCAATGTTGTACCTGCAGCTCTGTGCTATGTAGCTGATACAGGGGGATGATGGGTGTTTGAAGACCCCTCAGCAAAAATTTTTACATATTAAGAAGTCCTAAACCAACGACAAAAACAACTGAAATCATTAAAAGCGCTTAGAGTATAGTTCACTGCTTCTATCGATCTTTATATATATATGATTATCGCCTCTTCAGTTTATTTTCGCTCTTATCTTTTGCCTGCGCTTCTGTAGGTAGGTTGTTCTATCTTCATGTTTGTTTGTACCTAAGCTCCCTCCCTTGTTTACCACTCTAGATTTTCAGTCTCATGCTATTTGATGCCTATTCCATGGCTTCTCTGTCTGCCACTCTGTCGTTCCATCAACTGGATTGACTCAATCAGCAACGCTGCAGCCAGGAAGGTTTTTGGCAGATGAAGACTGCTCGAGATTGTTTTGCTGTCTTGCAAATTGACTGCATATTCTACACTTTTGCTCTTGTTTTTGGGCAAAGATAATTTCATGAATTTTTCGGCTTTTCTTTAAAGCCCGCCACGTAATTTTTTTTACTCTACTGCCGTTTCTACTTACTCTACTGCTTATTTTACCATTTTCCTTTCCTCCTCAACCACGTTAAAAAATATTGAGAGTTTCTATCAAAAATTGCTTGTCGCCAGATTTTAAGAAGTTTTCCCTAATCCTAGTAGTGCTGTTATTCACAAGCGAATAAAGTGAAAGCGGATTTAGATCAAGATTTAATGTAGTGTGCAACCAATTACTCGACTTCTTTTGCGTATCGGCAACGGAAGAGATAATACAACAGTCATCGTCATGGTTGAGAAAAAAGGCTATCGGCATGCCAGTAGATAATTTTATGTGCTTCCATTACAAAAACAAAAATTGTTGGATAAAATAACATAAATGCACATAAAAATATGATTGTCAATCTAATCTGGCAGTGCCATCATTGCCATAAAACAACAACAAACTTCATCTTGACACCCCCACTTTCTGCCTTCTGCATTTTATTTTTATACATAAAAGTTCATGCCACCCATTTGCACGTGCCACAAATGACATCTCTGCCGCACGCCTCCAAAACGACGGCAATTATTTGCTATTTGTGAAGCTTTGTTTTTTGTTATTGTATGCGGAATTGCGACAAATGAGCGCTTAATGAACGCTCATTATGGCAGACAATGGCAAGGTGAAACTAATTTACGCTGCCATAACGGCAAATTGTTTGCTTGGGCTGGCAGTGGATTTGCTTTTGTGTGCGTGCAAAATTTTACAGCAACAAAATTTTTGCGCAAATTAATCAAAAAGCGTCCTTTGATGATTTTTCGAATAAGTCAACTCAAAATTGATTTTGTATACCAGAAGAGTTTAACTAAATTTAGAAGCTTCCCTCTTCTTCTTGATTGGTTAATAATATAGAAAATAAAGCAAACAAACAATGGATACGGCAGCCATGCAACGCCCTCTAGCGCAGAACTTTGAGAAAGACACCGAGAAGCAAACATGAAGTCGTTGCAACATCAAAAATTTATCAATAATTCTGTGCGTGTAAAAAGCAACTTTCTTCAAAACAAGCACAATAAAAAAAATAACAACAACAACAGAAAGCAAACAAAGCCAAAAAGCAAATGTGTAAGGAAATGGCAATGCCGAAAAGTATGCTACAGCTTATGAATTTTGCTTAAATATATAAAAATGTGTGCATGTGTTTGTGTATGCCACACACATGTGCGCACAAATGTATGTCCATTTGTATGTATATCTTTTGTAAAGAAATTTTGCGGTTGAGCTGCTTTAAGCATAATTTGCAGCTCAGCGCTTCCGGTGGCATTTTAAGGTTTCTCCCTTTGCCATTTCGAAAGCAAGTGAACACTTTAAATTTAATCATAATTATAATTTTGCTTATTTTCATTTCAATTATAACATTTTTCTTTGATCATTTTAAGCAAAAAAATTAATTTCCTATTGACCTTTTGTGCATGACGGTTAGCTTAGTTTAGATGGTAAATTTAGAAGGAAGCTGTGAATACCCTAACTGCAACTCAATTGCTATTATTTTGCCCACGAAAATTAAAAGATCAAAGGCAACTCATGCGCTTTGAAGTGCGACTCTCTTTCGATAAAAATGTATGCCTTAAATGCTTTTTAAAATTATTCAATTAATTTCTTATGCCATTCATTCTACACCGTTCATTGATAGAGTTCCCTTGCCACTTTTGCACTTTCCCCTCCCACACTGCTTTACTTTCCAAATTGCTTTTCCATGTGCGCGTCAACTGAGTGCCACTTCGCTTTTTTATAACTTTACGACAATCGAGTTTGAGGAAACAACAACAGTACAAACTTGCTTAAATGCATAATTATAAATTAGTTGCGCGCGCTTCCAGTAGACCTGCTTCTACCTAGTTGCTGCCACCTGCAAACACAGGCACGTAGGCAAGTTATTTCTTTGCAGGGGTAAGCTATGAAAAAATTATGTAAATTTCAACACAATTAAAAGTTCTGTTATGCAGCCACACATTTAAAAAAATTTATTTAACTCAAAGTGTTTTTCATCGTTGGGTGGGTCCCCAAACTACGTGCGCTGGAACGCTCTTCAGGTAGCTACTAGTAGTAGTCAAGAAACTTTGTCCACGTAAGCGCAAAACTTTCACTTGTAAGTTTTTATTGAGTTCTCTCTCAAGTTATGTTGGCGAGCTATTTGCCATAATTGAGAAACTTTCAAGTGCTTCTTCCTTCTGTTTCGTGAAAGTGTGCTAAACGTTTATGAATATGCTAAATTTTAAGTGCACTGTAACTAATTCACAGACGCATACACTCAGCGAAATTTATTCAATTTGATTGTTGCCTTTGAAATTAATCCAGTCTACTCCGCTTCTCTTCCACTTGCAGTAACACAAAATGCCTCCAAACACGAAAGCGGACGAGCCACAGCCCGCCGAACCGGCGCCCGAGCTGGAAGTGGCCGATCAGAAGGTTGAAGAATCCACACATCACTCCACGTTTCGTGAGAACGAGCGTCAGCTATCCGAGGCCGAGAGTCAAAAGATACAAATAGAAACGACCACTGTAGCACAGAAATTCACCACAGAAGTTGAGGGTGAGTAACGGTTTTGGCGCGCCATAAATTAAGTTTATATCGAAACACACGCTCCCATTCAACAGAGGAAGCCACAACCACCGCCACGCCAGTGATTAAGAAAATCGAACATGTTGGTGAAGTGGTCACCGAGGTGATTGCCGAAAAGACCGGCCTGCCCACATGGGGCGTGGTCGCCATTATCATACTCGTTTTCCTGGTCGTCTTCGGCATAATATTCTTCTGCGTGCGCAGATTCTTAAAGAAGCGAAGGACCAAAGATGGTAAGGGTAAGAAGGGTGTCGATATGAAATCGGTTCAGTTATTGGGATCGGCGTACAAGGAGAAAGTAAGTATCTACGGACCCATCAAATCGTAGTAGTTATTGGGTTCTGGTATGTCATAGGTTCAGCCTGATATGGAGGAACTCACCGAGAATGCCGAGGAAGGTGATGAGGAGGACAAGCAAAGTGAACAGAAGCTAGGCCGGCTAAACTTCAAGGTGAGTCCTTCGTGTATGTTGCCGCTATGAGCTGCAAAGAGAGGCCAGCACAATAAATGTATGTGTGTGAGCCCACTAATACACACCACTACTACACTGAAATGGCGACGTCAATTTTATTGTTCTTGTTGTGCGAAGGTCAGCTTGGAAGACTTACAGTGCCAAAGGCCATGATGTAAAATGATAGCAGTACTTACTTGTAATTTTTTATATTACGCATTCATTAAAGCGCATATTCATTATTTTAATTCTGTGAAATTAATCAAATTACATAAATTTATTATAAACTTTGGTTTTCAAGTTATGACTTTTCGATAGGCAGTTAGTAAATCTCTTTTTTTTTGCGTATGGCCAAATATTAGAGGAATTCACGTAGTGGAGAAATTGTTTTGGCAAAAGTGTAAAAAAGCAAATTTCCGCTAAACTACAACAAAGGCAAATTGTTAGCTCTTTATGATTTTTGTTATTGTTCCATGCAAATCTGTTCTTTTTGCACTTTTGCCACAGCACTTGCACTACTTTGTGAATATCGCTTTTTATAAATCGCATAAATAACTAAAATGGTTTATGCCAATTTTTAAAAATCGGTCAGATGACAACAAAAAAGTGATTTCAAAGAAACTTACAGCCAAAGGTCCTAAAGGGAGCTATAGTTCGATCAAAATAATTCGTTTCTATGCTTCAAATAATTATTATTAATAAAGAAAGATAAATAAATCTCAAATTGTTTGCTATTCTGACAAAACGTCACAAAGAAGTCACTACACAATATTTTGATACTTTTTGTAATGAAACAGAGTAACATTGAATGGCAACAAAAAATGTGAATGCAACAACATAATTGGCCTTTAAATGTTGGCAATACCAAATGAAATCTGCATGCCATGTATTTCATGCAAGTTCCCATGACGACAGCAAATCGCCATTTTTTCCACAATCACACACATTCACAACTCTTCAAATACCCACTTCTTTCAGGCACATTTATGAGTTACTCAACAACTAATAAAAATCTTATTTTCTTACAAACGCTGCAAACGGAACGCATTTCTACTCTGCTGCTGATCTACTTTTTATATTTCGCTCTCTCTCTCTTCAACTGCTTCTCTTGCTCTGTGCAATTTTCTCGCTCTCTCTCTCCCTCCCTCCCTCTCTCCCTCTCTCTTTCTTTTGTGCCACAGCTGGAATATGACTTCAATTCCAACAGTTTAGCTGTCACTGTCATACAAGCGGAGGAATTGCCAGCGCTCGACATGGGCGGCACCTCAGATCCCTACGTTAAGGTTTATCTATTGCCAGATAAGAAAAAGAAATTCGAAACCAAAGTGCATCGCAAAACTCTGAGTCCTGTCTTCAATGAAACGTTTACGTTCAAGGTAAGCTAATGGTAGAATTACGCCAGAAGTATCGTAAGGTAGCGTATCAGCTGACATGACCTGCCATAACCAAATACAATGCAAGCTATTACTCAAAACGTAGCGTAATGTAGAAAATTTGCATCAATTTCTTTCTATTTCTAAGTCAAAAAAGCGTGTCGGCTGTTGGCTGTGATGAGAAGAATGTTGGCACTTTAATCATATAAACTGCGAATGTTGCCACTCTATTCATATAAAATGCGTAAATGGAAAAAGCTTCGCAGTTTTAGACAAAGTTTTCAAAATGAAAATTTTTATTAATAAAATTTATTTCGTGCAATCAGTCGAAATAAATAAATAAATAATGGAAATAAAGCTATGTTTATGCACGAAACTTGATGGCAACACTTTACAGTAAAACACACTTTACACTGTACACTTTACACTTTACAGCAAAAACATTAGCAAGCAAAGCACGATACGTTCACGAATACCTTTGTTTACGTACCGTTACGATACGTCTGCACTAACTAGACCATAATTGCATTTACATATATGCTTTATATGAAGGCGCTCTTACACTCTGCCTCACTCTCTTTTTCCATATGCAGAGTTTACCCTATGCCGATGCCATGAATAAGACGCTCGTATTTGCCATATTCGATTTCGATCGCTTCTCCAAGCACGATCAAATCGGCGAAGTCAAAGTGCCGCTCTGCACCATCGACTTGGCGCAAACCATCGAGGAATGGCGGGATCTGGTCAGCGTCGAAGGTGAAGGTGGTCAGGTATGTAGACGTACAAACAAAAATTTTATTAAACTTTACACATTTTTTGTTTGCTGAGTAGACAACAACAACAAAAAAAGTGTTGCCAAAGCGTTCGTTAGGGCTTATGATTTTAAGCAATGTTGTTAACTGCTGACTTTTTCAAGCGCGAAGCCATTAAAAAAGTGTGAACTCATGCATATTATACCAGAAGAGAAAACTACTATATTCCTAACACTATGTTGTGATAATTGTGTTGTGTGTGTATTAGCAACTAAACTGTCAACTGTAAACTGTAAACAATAACAAGCCTTTAAAAAGAACAAACCTCTAACTTAAAACCCCTAACAACCAAAGCATACTTTCGAAAAAAGATATCAACAAGTGCCCATGTGTTGTTGCCAAAAATCCCACACACCCAGTTCAAAAGATAATGCAAACAATATTCTAATTTGCTACCAAATTATACCAAACTACTAAAATACTTACTACTCAACAATATTGACATTTTCATTTGATTTTTGATTCAACATTTTTCATTTTACTATCCTTTACTAACGAAAATGACATTTAAAAGTCTTGCTGCTGGCACCCAAAGCAGCAACAACTTTTAAATTTTATACATTCAATGCTAACTCGAACTTCAAAAATACACCACATTAAATGAAATTCTTAATTTTTCTTTTCAAAACTTTTCCCCCTACCAAAAATACCAAAAAATACCAAATACTCTTTGATTTCAAACTCTTGTAGAAGGTAATTACATTTACAATTAAAAACTTCAACTAAAGTCCAAAAATTCAGCAAATTTCTTGCAATTTCACTTTCGTTTTTGTTTTGTTCGTTTTGAAACTATTCTCTTTCTTGCGTACTTTCTTACTATTTCGCAGCATTTTGTATTTCGTTTATTGCCACTACAGTTAGATTACTACTGCATTTTCTCGCATCACTAATATTGTAGTTAAATATTTGTACGTTTTGTAATTGTACAGTTTATATGCTAAGGCAAGTGTAATCTTTTGATTGAGAGTATTTTATTTGATTTGTGAAAAAAAACGCAATTGCACAAATGTTTACACTACAATATTATTTTGTTGAGAAAATTATGAGACGACGATTCGGATTTCTATTCCTTCAATGATTATTTCTTCGTTGATTTTGATTATGAGTTGATTTTATACTTCGTTTTTATGTTAGTTTACTTTATTTTGACGGCAGCAATTGTCATATGAAATATGCTCAAAAAGCTTGAAGCGAGGGCAGATAAGGGAACATACAGAAACGAGTACAGTGGTGGAAGAAACAATAGAACTATTTTGCATATTTGGAAATTGTGTTCATAAATTATTGAGCTGAACTACGCTGTTGGCATAATAAAGAATATTCGTACGATTACAACTCTATTGATCTGCTCCGGAAATTAGGGTCTATATGCATTATAAGGAAGCTTTTTTCTCAAAAATTTATTCCAAAAGAGTTTGCTAAAAAGATTGACAACTCAAATTGCCACTTCGGTGCAAACTCTTTTCATCCAATGTGAACCTAGAGAAGAAGTTACGGAAGATTATACCGAAGAACGCTTATAAAAGTGTTTCGATTGGTTCATGTGCTGGCGTAATCATACTAGTTCGGAGAAGACCTTTTTGGCAAACCATAAGAAAAACGGCAGCAAGTTTAAATTGTGTCAATATGAGTGTTGAATAAGGCCATTCTGGGAAATTTAGATAGGAATGATAACTTTAAGACTATTGCAGGAATTTTGCATTGCTATCTAAAGATATCAATATACTAATTCAAACGAGCTTGAATCTTGTGTCCTATAAAGAATCCGTATCTTATTCTATAGCTCTAGCTCTTTACGAAACTAATGAATTAGCGAAAGAGTTCGTTAAAAGTCTAAGCAAAGAAGCTGATAAACGGAAGATCATCGAAACAACCAAACCGTTTGAGTGAGCGTGCACATTTCAGCTGTACACTGCTGCCAACATATGTTTATATTTCTTTTTTACCCAAAATTTTATTTCTTATAAAAAATATGAAATCAAAATTTTATGACATTTTTTTTAACGAAATTTGATCTGACATGAGTAATCTAATCCCACTGCACTTTTCTTCAGTTCAGCAAAAAAAATCAGTTTTTCTCTTTCTTTTCTCAAGAACTTCTCTTGGCTCAACGCGTTTATTTGTAGCATTTTGCACCCCCAAAAATTTTGCATTTGACACTGAAATAGTTTTTTGAAAGCATTTTTTCTTCTTCTTTCTACTACTAAATACAATTTAAGTACTATTGACTTACAAGCCCCTGCAAAACACCAACAATTTTGAATTTTTATTTGTATCTTACTTTTACTTAAATGCACTTTTGTTAAACAGTTTTTCAAACTAAAGACTCTTGTAAATTATAACAACAAATTGGCAACCCTACTCCATTCAAAGACACACACACACACATGTACAGACAACTCTACTACTAATGCCTAGCAAACTAAACAACCTTTGAAAAAACCGTCTGACATACTTTTGCCCACACAACTTTTTTCTAATAACCGCTGCCTTACACAGCAACACCCACCCACACACACACACAAACACACTCACACATTTACATAGCAATTACTTTTAGAACGCCTCAGCTTAAAGCCTGTGAATGAGTTTTCCCACAACCAAAATTATACTAACAAATTTCAATACGTTCTTTTAACATATTCAAAGCATTTTAACAACAACAAAATATGTGACAAAATAATTTGTTATTTTTCAAATTCGAAAATTTAGCTTAGCAAGACAAAATTTGAAACGCATTGAAATGAATTCATTGTCAGTACTTTCTTTCTTTTGGAAAAAAAAACGCAATTTCTACAAATATTTTGCATGCTTTGCTTACAAGAAAACAACAAAACAAATGAAAAAGAAAACTACAACAATTTTCAAATTTACTTTTAAAAAAATCTACATAGTATTGCAAAATTAGTTCAGCATACGTTTTTTATTTCAAACTTTATGTAATCATATATACTTATAACTACTAATACATTAATCGAATATATATATTTGATACTTGATAATAATTATTAATATTATTTTCTTGCAAAATTGCCAATTGATTTCGTACAACAAAAATTGCAGCAAATAAAATTTTAATCTTCTCTTCATTCTACTTTTTTCTCTTATATTATTTTTGAAACGTTTGTTACGTTGGTCTCGCTCAAAACCAAACCAAATCAAATCAAATCGTATCGAATCGAACTGAATCGTCCAAAAAATCCAAATGAACCAAAAATCATTTCAAAAATCAATCCAAAATCGTAATTTCACCAAAAACAAAACTTTATAACCCGTCTCTCACTCGCTCTCTCAACTATCAACGTTCGCTTGCAAATCCGTTAACGTAAACGTATTCGAAACGTATGAAATTGCACGTAAGTACAACAACAAATCGTATTCCAAGTGAATTTCATATACAAAATTTCTGTTTGTTTGTTCGTTTGTGTTTTATCATTTTTCATGTTTTGTGGCAATTGGCTTATGCTATATATAAACTATATATTATATATGGCAAATTGTTGTTGCAATACTTCAATATGTAATACTTATAAATGTGCTAATTGGTGTGATTTTCAAAATAAAACTAAAAAATTGCAAATATTTTGCATATTTTTATTTGTTGTTATATCAAAATCGAAGTAAAAATAACTGTTTTCGTTGTTATGTCAATTGGAGTTGAATTAACGCGTAATTAATTGACATATAGCCTTATTAATTGAATATTATTATATATATGTGATTTTTAAACAAATGTTGTAATGGCTTCTTTGCTTTACTCCGAATTGTGTTTTGATTTTCATTTTGTGGTGGAAGGTGAAATGGAAAATTGTTTTTGAAGGAAAAGCAGATCATTTTTGAATAAAGATAAAGAACCCTTTTACAGCATCTGAATACAATATAGAACCCAGCAAGGCAAAGGATATCAAAACAATCGAAACGATATTCAATAGATTAGTGAGAAGTTTTCTCGAGATAAGATATCTTTGCTGACTAGAGACATACAGCAGGGTAAAAGATATCAAGGCAAATCGTAACCATACCGCATGGATCGGAGATAAGTTTTCTCAAGAAAGATATCCTTGTTGACTAAGGGCATTCAGCAGAGCAATGACATCAAGACAATCGAACGGATATCGCTGAGATCGGTGATAAGTATTTTTAAGAAAGACATCCTTGATGTCTAAAGATAACTCAGCAGAGCAAAAGATATCAAGGCAAATCGTAACGATATCGCATGGATCGATGATAAGATTTCTTGCGAAAGCGCCAACTACTAAGAACTCGGTTAAGGGACCTAAGGAATAAGCGCATATGTAGAAACCTTTGCTAATCTGCGATATCGTGCAAACAAATTTTCGAAATTGAAATGAAAATTTTCCATCACATCCTTCTTTCCTTCGTGCTATTATGTTTACTTTGCTATTAATTTGAGATACTGTAATGTTAAAAGGAGCTTCGATACGAAACGTTTCCAAACAAATACCCAAAATTTATATTCTATACATAACAAAACTGAAACATACTAAGCAAAAAGCTTTATTTTTTTATTTTTCACTTTGATTTTTAAACATTCACAAAAAAACATAAAGAATTTAATTTAAAAAATATCAAAATGTTTAAAAGACAGGCAGTCAGTTTAGGTAAGTTTTACAAACTTTTCCAACTATCATATATTTTTCTCGCTAGTATATAGTTACGAATTTGCTGAAACTATACATATATCTATTTTATCGTATATATACACTTGATGCTTTTTTATACGGTTGATTGTTACTAAAGTGAAGCGTGCCTACGAAATTTTTACTTTCTTTCAATTTTTGCTCCGTATTTACATACGAAGTTGCATATTGAGAAGAAATTACACATATGTATATGTAAAGTCCTGCAAAAAATTTGAACTTTAGTATAAAATTGTCCTTATTGGGTACAAAACTTCGAAAAGTTGCATATATGTATGTATAAAGCCTTGTAAAATAGTATCAAGTGTCTATCAAGAAAGAAGAAAACAAATTCTTGGCTTAGGTACTCAAAAAGCCAATCAAAAATTTTCAAAAATTGGCCACGATTCAACCGAGGTTTGATTTGCTGCAATATCCTTTTATCCAAAAATATTCAACGTATAGACTGTGCATCTATGTTTCTTTCTCTCTCTCTCTCTCTCTCTCTCTCTTGTAGAGCGGGTCTCAATAATTCGCCTGAATAATGACAAAGTCGGGAGAGCGGATCTTAATAAAATTTCTTCCAATTTACACAGATAAATATTTATGTGGAAAGTTTACTTTCATTTCTTTGAGCATACGATTACACATGGAAAAGATTTTTTATAAAATGCCGCCTCATTTTAATTGCTGTAGTTGTTAGAAATTCACAAAAGAAAACCATCGAGAGCGTGAGTCTTCCGTTTTACGTCTCTTATCTACGAACTTAACTTTCTTAAAGGAAAGCATTTTTGAAAAAATTGTATTGCTTCCAGATGCGCATTCTTCATGTTGTAAACTCTTTGCTTTTATGCTACGAGTATTCGCAATTCTCAAAATTTTGAACGCCTGTTTACAAAACCAAGCAAATTTGTGTGTTTTCTTCTTAATAAATTTCATGCTTTTATATAGTAAAATTATGAATCGAGAGCGTGAGTCTTCCGTTTTACGTCTCTTATCTACGAACTTAACTTTCTTAAAGGAAAACATTTTTGAAAAAATTGTATTGCTTCCAGATGCGCATTCTTCATGTTGTAAACTCTTTGCTTTTATGCTACGAGTATTCGCAATTCTCAAAATTTTGAATGCCTGTTTACAAAACCAAGCAAATTTGTGTGTTTTCTTCTTAATAAATTTCATGCTTTTATATAGTAAAATTATGAACACTCGAAATAAAATTGGTTTCGAATAATTTTTGCATTTATTCTGCCTAAACAAAAAACCGTTACAATTTTAGCTGAATTTTGTAGAATTTGTACAAAACGAAATCATATGCCTTTATAATTGAAAAAATATGTTATCTTACTTTCTTTCTTTGAGTGTTGCTTACTTTGCATTCTAGTAAAAACGAATAACGAAAATTTCCCTGCTCCCTCCGACTTGTTCTGCTCATTTTTACAATTCAGTTATTACATAAATTTAAACATTTGCCATACTTTTTGCTAGTAGAAAACCATACACTGTAAAAAAAACCGAAGTATGTTGATTCGATTTTTCGCCAAAAATTCATTAGCAAAATTACAACAACAAAAATATGATATGATATAAAATAACATTATTATGTGTACCTTGAAAACCCCAAAATTTTGTATTTTGTGCAGTTGCTAAGTTTTGAGCTGGGTGTAAAAGAAGAAGAGTTGAAAAAAGTTTTAACTAAACTTTTCAAGCGTGAACGCCAAACGTAAGTTGGTTCAATTGTGAGTTGCGTAAGCCACAGAGTTGCATACACAAAACTACTACTTTTTCTGAAACTTTAACTACTCTTTTAAATTTAGTTACTTTTTTTTATTTTCGTTGCTAAACAAAATCGAAGCTCTGAGACGTGCAGTTAAAATGTGTTTGACGTATTGATTGTGTTTTTCTTTGAGCAAAACTATATATACATATATATATACATATATATTGTATAATTATATAATACGCATTTGTTGTATAGCAAACTGTAATTTGCCTTCGTATGTATCTTGTGTTCTTTGGTTTCCTTTGTTCCTCTTATGTGTATGTGTTTCGTGGTTTCAGTTGATTTGAGCTAAGCGCCCAGGACCACGATCATTGGTCTTCGGTATCTCGTTCCGAGTTTCAGCCGAAATCGCACGAAAACAGCATAAATACATAGTTAATAAATCAGCTTTAGCATTGTAAACTTTAAGAATGTTGGTAAAATGTTGAAGCGTTGCACAGTGGTTCGTTTCATTGACGAAAGTGAAATTCGTTATGTCAAAAGCAGATGTAATTTATATATCTTTAAAAATAATTCTCCAAAAATCTTGATGTACCAAAATCTACAGCACTATTTTGGCGATACATTCACAATTTATTGCTACTCAAATAGTTACTTTTTCATAGGGAAAAATGTAAATAGATACAAAGCTATAAATTGTGACTTGTATGACTCTCGTCAGCATAGCTCGACAGAATAGGGCTGTTTGTATGAAAGTCAAGAACTGCTGAAAGTCGACTAAGGGTCTATGAACCTTGTTCAGTTATAAATATATGTATGTGAAAAAGTTTTCATCAGTAAGCCAACGAAAGCTTCATTAATCGGCTTTATGAAAGGAATTTTGATCTTAAAATTTTTGTGGAAATAAAGAAGTTGAAAATTTCTAAAATCACATAAGTTGATTTCAGTTGTTACAAAAACTATTTCATTTGCACTTACCTGATATTTAATAATGATTAATTAAACTTTGATTTAAGTGCTTGATTGAAGCCCTTTTTTATCTAACTTTCTCTATAGAATTATCTATAAAAATGCCATGTTCATTGACTATGCAAAAATATAAAAGGAAATAAAATTTTGTGCGATCGTTATATGACATCGAATCACTGTGCGCTGCTCTGAAATGAGCGCCTATTGGCTAATGTCAATAGAGAAGACATAGTTGCAAAACTCGCTCGGTCAATTGCCGACATTTTAATTAAAGTTTTCTACTTCGGTATACTAACTGTAAATGCTGCTTAGCTTCGCCTTCAATGCTCAACGTTGTTGCTGTATAAGAAAGCCGCCTTTAATATCAAAAGATTGCCGACAGTCTAAACTGAATACAGATAATGCATATTTAATCAATGTGTATGCACGCATACAAAAGTCTCTGTATATGTATGTATGTATGTATGTATAAAACGTGACATTGATGTATGTGTGTATGTAAATGTGCATATAAATAAAGTAGCTTAAGTGATTTGTTGTATTTAGTTAACAAATGTTATTCCACACGCAGTCAAAGCAGCCTTTTTAACAAAATATATGCTAATATGAAATTCTCTTGTTTCTCTCTCTCCCTCTCTCTTTTTCTTGCTTATTATTAAATGCATTGAAATTGTGAAATTTAGGAAAAGTTGGGCGACATCTGCTTCTCGCTGCGATACGTACCCACTGCTGGCAAACTGACCGTGGTCATCTTGGAGGCCAAGAACTTGAAGAAGATGGACGTCGGCGGCTTGTCTGGTAATGAAAATAGGCGCCGATGCAATGCAGAAAGGCTGGCAATGCTGTACACACTCAAGCGAAAATATTTTATAATTTTGAGCAATAGCTGCAAAAAAAATTACAACATATTTTTTAACACAAAGCATTGTCGATTTCTGCATTGCAACACTGTTTTTTTTTCTTGTGTGGTTGCCATGCAATTTAAATGTTGTAAATCGCTTTAATGCACACTTTTTCTTTGAATTTCTCAATTGTTTCACTTTACTTGCAATATATATAGAATATATTTATTTTGTTCAGTGCACATGCGCCTAAGTTTATGCAACGAGAAACTTTGTGGCAGCACTTTGTGCGCTCGATAGCGTCTTTTTCTGAATACTATTTTTCGCTACTACTTTTTGTGACTTGCAGCTTTTGAACAAACTTTTAGTTTAAGCCAAAAAATGCAACCTTTTGATAAAATAGGAATGCAAAACCAGCCAAACATTTCCACATCAATGTTCATTACAGATATTTTCAACTGGCAACACTGTATCTTACCAAAAAGTAACCACTTTTGCTACCTTTTATGCATACTCTGCTGCTCTTACTACGTTTAAACAAAACTTTAACATTTCTACTTGAACTTTTGTAGAAAATTTTACAGGTATTTTTTTAGTTTCTTAGTTTTTAATGCTTGTCAACATTTTGTCTTGATTTTTCAGTTGTAGGCTGCATTTAAGCTCGCTCCTTTCTAAGACTAAGCCGACTTTCTCTTGCACGTTTTTTGCTCTCACTTTCGTCACTTTGAATACTCTTTGCCGTTAAGACGGTTGCCAGTGTTGCCTCTGAAAATATCGATTCAAGCTCTTCTAGGCTTTTACAAACAAATTTTTTACAAGTTTGTATTAACCAAAAAAATTCAAAATCGTTATCGTTATTGTATTTTCTATGTGTGTTTTTTGTTGTTTATGTGTAAGTACTTTTACGTTTTATAATGTAAAATTGTATATTAGCGTTGATAAAATTACATATTATGATATTGGAACGAAATTCTCATTGAGCGAACAATTTAATATAGCTATACTCCTTTTAAGTTGAGCGATTTGCTTAAACTTGCTTTAAAAACCCAAAATGCTTAATGCTGCCTAAATGCTGAGCATTAAATGCACATTTAGCTGAAGCTCATATTGCTAAATGCTTTGAAAGTGCATTAAATGTTCAGCTTGAGCGCAGCTTTAGACAGAGTTATAATAATTTCAATAGTCCTTTTAATTCGACGGTTGTGTTTCAGAGTAGGATAAGTCGACTGAGGTCAATTTTTGGTTGCATACTAAATCCTAAAAAACTGTGAAATAGTTCAAAATCCGAAAGTTCTACAAGTTTAAAAAAATCTATTTTCTATTATCTGCTTTTTGAGATATGTACTTGCGAATAAAAAAGTATTCTTTCTATATGATTTTTCTAAACTTTAGTTACACATAGTAGAAAATGTTGTTATTAAATAAGTATAATAATTGTATTTAGATAAATTGAATAGTTTTGAAATGAAAGTTCTAACTAGTTTCTTAAATATGGTTTTAACAAAAACTGGTAAGTGAAAACCGGCTGGTATCTCCAACTAATCAGCTGATCAGTGATCCAGAGTCAAATAGCGCCTCAGCTTGCTCGCAGAAATTATTATGCTCCTGCATGCCATATGAGCCGATCGTTAGAGTATAAGGATCTGCCGCGCCGCTGCCGAACCAGTCGTTGCTCGTTATGCTCGTCAGCCTAAATCATATGCTGATGCGCAAGAGTTAGCTTAAGCTTCTTTAGAAATTTAAGTTCTTTTTTTATTCTATCTTTATCGTCCCTTTTAAATGTAGCGCCAACGTGAGCTTTATTGGCTTCGCTAGCTTGAGAGATAAGTAGGAATGCATCAAAGCATATGGAGCAAGTTCTCGCTTGATACCTAGCAAACCAAGCTCAGCAAAACCGAAAAGAGAATTTCCCTTTTTCTCTGCTCTCTCTTTTGACAACTTTGAAATAAAGCACTTTTCAATGCTCTCCAACCATAACAGCTTCATATTACAGTCTGAGCTGATTCGTTTGAGCCGTTGCGACGGCGGTGAGTTCAACGACAATTGACGTTGCCTGCTGCAGACCTTGCTATCAATTTTGACAGAGTTGTGAAGAAATATGCCAATTTAAAGCTAGTTCGTCTGACGGGGCTTTAAAAGCTGATAAATTCTTGTTTACAAAGCGAATTTTTGCACAAATTGCGGATAGTTCAAAACAACACTAAGATCGGATGAGCTAGTATTAGTGAGTGGAACTAAATCATTAGAAATGTGCAAAACGTTCAATGATCAACAAAATTTAAATAGTCATACATAGAATTCGTCGTTCGAACTAGGCCTAAAATTCAATATATTCTGCTTAGCAATAAATGTTTTCTCTAGTGGCAGTCAAAGGTTCTACCACCTTCGCTACGAAGTCTAACAATGTTGGCTTTACAGCGCTATACTGACAAGACTTACAAAGGTTGCAATTAATTGATACTTTTTTCTGAATTGTGACTGTCACAGAATAGCGCTGTTAGTCCCACACTTGAACGTGGCCGTCGAACTGTGTAACACTTCTTTGTGCCAACAACAACAGCAACAACAAAATTGTTCCGTTTTGCTCCTTGAGAATTTCATGCTTTGTGACAATTTTCTATGTTTCAGTTTTTGAGTTGAACCAAAAATATCAACGTTTTTTGTTGTTGTTTAAAACAACATTAACGTGCATTTAAACTATGCTACAACTCTTTGATTTATGTATATGTGTGTCAATTTTGTTTAGTTTATATGTTAAAAAAAATGGCGTCAAAAAATTGCTAAATCAGTAAAGCAAAAAAATATCCAAGCAAAATTTAACAATTCTACATTGAATTATTCGATTTTTGTTCTTTTTCATTGTTCTTCTTATTTTCTTTTCTATTTTATAGATCCATATGTGAAAATTGCAATCATGCAAAATGGAAAACGTTTGAAAAAGAAGAAGACAAGTATCAAAAAATGCACCCTCAACCCTTACTATAATGAGTCGTTCTCATTTGAAGTACCATTTGAACAAATACAAGTATGCGAGAATGTATTATACTATCCTATAAAAAAAACTTCTACTACTTCTACTACTACTACTACTCAATACTACTACTTCACTACTACTACTACTACTACTACTACTACTCTGTTGTATTAACAAACTGCTTACTGAACTACTACTACTACCAAAACACTACTAATACTACTATTTCAACTACTACTCTGTACTACTATACATAATACTAAAATTATGCGTTACTTATGCCCCTCACCTGCATTTGTTGTGCATATAGTATTCAAGTGAATGTTTCTGTCCACAAGAAAAAAACCAAGCAAATATTTTCGTCAAAAATACTACTATTTCTACTACTATCTACACTGAAAAGAAAAAGTAGCCAACTGGCCAGCAGCGCCTAACACAAAACACAAATAATTTTCTAAAAAATAGCAACAAAAACTGTTTCGGCCCCGCCCCTTTGCGTACCCCGGCAGCATTACAAAGTATTTGATGTTTTAAATGTTGTTGTTTTAAATGTTGAAATGGCTTTATACAAAATTTTATTTCGTTCACTTGATATTGGCAACAGTTGTGCTTTTTTCTGTAAAAAAAAAAATTCTTCAAAAAAATGTTGTTGAATTTCAAAAAAAAATTTTCCTTTTTCTGTCAGTATAATTTTTTGCTGTGTAGTTCAACTTTTACGCACTTTAGTTGCTGAATTGAATTCATTTTAAATGTCATTTTTATTTGCAAAAAGCTGCTTTTGAAAAATAAATTATTTAAGTATTTTTTGGATTTTAAAAGAAAAGCATATTATCTTTTAAAACAACGCAATAGCCTTTGCCTAAGTGCACGATTTGTAGAAAAGTGCCTGTATTTATTTGTAGTGTACACACTACACTGTGTCGAAATGCTGACAGCTGCTGCTTCGGCAATGCAACACTGTGCATATACACTGAGCGAAATGGCTGCGCATTGAGTGCAGCGACAGCAACACACGAACACACACACACGCAGGCAACTCTCTTCACTGTAATACTTCAATTTTCCGCATAGAAATAATACAAAGTTTCGCTGCTACGAAAAACGCACGCTCTCTCTGTTGTTCAAAATGGCGGCCATATGCCGTTCATGCCATGTATACACACTGTATACAAGCCTGGGTTCGTTATTTTGACACTGTCTTCTGATTTGATACTTACAACAACACAGTATTACAACAACACACTTGTAACTGTAAATGTAAGAGCGTGTTCACAAAAGCAACATTTAACAAAATATATCAACCAACCAAAGAACCAACCAACAACAAGCACAACATCACAGACGCAGGAAGTATGGTGAATTTGAGTGGCAAAAGATAAACTGAAAACTCAACATACCTTTTTGAAAATACACAAACAAATAAGCAGTAGCAACCAAAACAAACCACTGTAAAAATTACTACAGTAAAGTAGTTGAAAGTTTACTACAATTAATTAGTATAAGCTAAAACCGAAAAGATCACTACAAATACAACTACAAGCAAATGGGATTGAATATTATACATTTTCGTTTACCAGTATTTAATGAACATTATTCTGTTTGTATGCATCCACCTTCGTTGTTAGCCAACGACAGAAAAACGAAAAGAAAACTGTTCATTTAAATAAATAAAATATTATACATAAATACATACATGCTTAAGTCATTTGAACTCACCTCAGTTGTATGCATAATCCCCACAATGAAAAAGTGCCTTGATTTTATGTACACTTTGAATTTCATACGACACCCAATTTTAGCATGTTTCAACTTGCAAATTCACCACACTCACAAAACATTTCACCACTGCTTGCTGTATAATAATGTGGCAGCCTCTAGTGTAGTCTTAATTTTTAATATAACCGCTTTTAGAGTGTAGTTGTACGAGTATGTGAGTACTAAGTATGTATATATATTTTTTAACCGCAAATCCTTAAAATTTTCAGGGTACATATTCACTCTTAAGAGTACCTACTGGCTAGAAGTACACTTGTGTAAAAGAATCGCCAAGACTAGAATTTCTACAATAACGTTCCTTAAATAAACGCAAACAAATTTGCCCTTAATGTAAAACTAAGCACTAAGCATTGAAAAGTCCAAATGATGGCATTATTCAAATTCAAGAATATTCAGACAAAAAAGTTGCTTTTAACGGCTTTTCTTTTCAAAGAAAAATTTCAAATTTTCTGCAAAAGGAGTTTTAAATGTAACACTCGAACTAATAAGGGCTAACGGCAAGCACGAAAAAAGGCATGAGTGACCTTTTTAAAAACGAAACATGCCATGTTTCATAAAAAGTATATAAAGCATTTATTTATATAAAGGCTTTATTATTATTTAAAGCAATTTTATATAAATTTTAATTTCACTTATGAGTTGAGCATGCAAAAATAATAGCTTCAATGTCAGTAAAAGCACAATTGCGGAGCTAAAAGTCGACAAATGGACTGTCAAAAGCAGTTACACTATCATATGACAATCATGTAGAATTACATAGTTCGTGGTGACTAACCGTCTTCTATGTTTTTATTAAAAGCTTGAAAAAAAAGCGTTGCCAGACTAAGACAATAGGTTACTTACCACGGCAGCTGTTGACTACTTTTGTGACTGTTCGTTTTAGAATACCAAAAAAGTCACAAAATCATTAGTGTGCTTTAAAAGTTTCTATCTCAAATTTTTGTGACACCCTGAATTCCGACATAAAATTTGAACTACGTGAGTGCTTTAAAAATCATCCACTTTCACAAGCTAGTACTGCCCAATGCTGTACATTATATATGAGATACATGGTTGCATTTGATTAACAGTACATTATCATTTTGTTTAAATGTGCAAATCGGCTCTAAATGTTAGCAAAAACTTGCATTCTACAAATTTTTAGACATTTTATTATTTCTAATATCATAAGCCTTAAAATATTAAGGTTTGTTTGTATGAATATAATATGTGTGTACATATGTGTCTATTATTGCATACACTTACAACCCGTATGTGCTGTCATTCCAACACTTGTCGCTCTGACTACTCATTAGAACATTACAATTCCTTTACGCCCTTTGATATACATACATCGCATATGTATATTTAAGACGCCTGCTCCCTTCCCCCTTAAAAACTCACTCTCGCGCTCACTCACTCACTCTCGTGCAAATCAGCCAGACACAACAAACAATGTAGTTCTTCTTCTTGAACAAACAACAATAACAAAATGTACCGTCATACAAACTCCACGATCTCTGCGCCATTTTACTAAAGTATGCTCTTCTCTTTTGATAACTCTGTCTCTCTCTCTCTCTGGCGATATTGTGCCTTGTTGCCTCAACTCAACGTGTTCATAGAAAATCTGTCTTGTGGTCACCGTCGTGGATTACGATCGTATTGGTACATCTGAGCCCATCGGACGCTGCATACTCGGCTGCATGGGCACCGGCACTGAGTTGCGACACTGGTCCGACATGCTGGCCTCGCCGCGACGACCGATCGCACAGTGGCACACACTCAAGGACCCGGAGGAAACCGACGAGATACTCAAGAACATGAAGTAAGATGTGCGGGGGAGCGTGCAATAACGAAGCATAAAGCAGAGCATTGCTGCGGCATAGCGGGAAAAGAAAGCAGCGCAGCAGAAGCAGGTGAGCATTTTATTTTTGCATGTCTTTCAGCAGCGGCTCAAATAATTCCTCGTCGTCATTGCAGCCGTAATCAACACTCAGCAACAACAACAACAAAACAGCATAAACAGCATATAACAAATAACGTCATCTGTAGTAGTAATGCATAAGAAGATATAAGCAAAAACAACAACAACCACAACAACAAACAAAACAGCAACAATAAATTAAACTAACTATACATATATAACGAATTTTCAGCGTTGGACACTAGCAAAGAAATCAATCAAATACAAATACAACAACATAAACAAAAACAGAAACAACAACAAAAACAACAGCAGCAGCCAAGTGAGGAAGAAGAGTATTAAAGCGCCTATACGTAGCATAGCAAAATGATGATGACCAGGCTCAAAAATAACAACAACTACGTTGAAATTTTACGAAATACAAAAAATATATATGCATTTTAAACTCAAATTAAATAGGCTGCGCGTTTTCTTAGCGACGAGGAAGAAGAAGAAGAAGAAGTGCAGCTCAAAAAGAAAGTTCCAAGCCAAAATGTAATTTTACAGCTAACTTTTTTCCTTCAACTAATCCAAACAACTGAAATTGACTTTGATCTAAAAAGAACAACAAAAAAGCTTATAAAAATGCTCGCAATTTTCTGTTGCTGCGCGCTAAGTTCAAATTTTCGAAGACTTTTGCTGTTTTTCCATTGTATCTAGCTACAATTCTATGACATTTTAATTGTAGTACTTGCGAAATTTACACTACAAAAAGACACTAGAAACAGACATGCTAGAAATTACTATATGCTATATATAATAGTACGCTATTGATGCCATACAAAAAATTCCAACAACAAACTTTCAATGGCAAATCAAACAAAATCCGTTTGTTAAATTAGTAAAGAACGTCATTTTTAAATTGTTATAAGCAAGTATTATAACAAATTTTAAAATTACCAAAAAACTAACTTCAATATTTTAGTTCTGTGCTAATAGTAAAAACTTCATTTTTTTTACATAAAGCTCACAAAAACAACAACAACAAAATTGTTGCACACTTCGTAGTCAAAAGTAGCAGCAAATAAAACGCAAATTTATTTGAAAAAAAACGTAATAATTTCGCTAAAATATTAGCGAGCAAAATAAACTGTTATGTAAATTACTTATTTATTATTATTAATATTGCTATTATTATTATTATAATTAATACATTGTTTGTAATTGTGTAAGTAATTCTCTATAAAAAAAATGACATTATTCATATTACTATTAGCATGTATAATAACCAAAAAACAATGTACTTACAATAAGCTTAACAGTATATACAATGCATAACTATATTATATATATATTATATGTATAAAAAAAGAAAAGTTTGGTAAATAGCAAAACTCAACAAATACAAGCATATAATAAAAGTTTAACTTTGCGCGTGATTGCAATGAAAAAATATCATCGGTTTTACTTGAATTGAAAGATTGACTTAAAATTGACTCTGATTAAATCACCTTAATAATGACTTAATAAAAACCATGCATGTTTTTTAGAAGTATTTATTTAAAAATTTTCTGCTTTAGATTTATGTAAAAATTTCTATGCGCAGTTCAGTTTCTGGCATCACTTTCTTTCTTTTCAACTTGTATATGAATTCAACTACACTTAACAACATATAATTTATGACGTGCATAGAAACAGTTGTATTTTCTAATAATAGAAACATTTCGTTTGAGTTAACATTTTATGCTTGCTTGGTTATCAAGCTATGTTTCGTTGTACCTTCTGTCCGCTAATGAAGTAAAGCTTCCGTCATTCCAAATGCGTCACTTTCAGAATCAACATTCCAGTTAAAAAGCAATCCCTCACACCGTGCGATACTATTTGGCATATATGGTAAAATGCATTATATTCGGATAAAAGTGTTCAAAATAGAGTGCCCATGTCTGACGCTTTCTATATATCGATTAATTGACTCGTTCTAAAGTGCAAAATAACATTGAAATAAAATCACTCATACGACCCGCATGCCATATGATTAACTTATTCGATCAATAATATCGGTATTTCTATACAATATTCTGGAAGAAATATTCAAAAGTGCCCATGTCTGACACTTTTTTTATATCAATTCGTTTACTCATTCAGAAGTGCAAAATAATTTCGAATTAAAATCAGTCATACGACCTACATACATATATGCGATTTGATGAATTTAGCAACTTTTTACATTGTGAACGGAGATATTGAGATACTTAAGGTAGCTGAAATGAATAAATAGATAAAGAAAAATGTTTACAGAAGTAGCGAGGGTTTTTATAAAATAACCAATAAATTCGTTACCTGGCATACACCAAGTATGAGTAACTTAAAATTTGAAAGTAGTCAAGTAATTGATCTAGAAAAGGTGAAAAACCCGAGCATTAATATTTTCAAGCCTTCATTCAGAATATATTGCAATTTCTTATACGTGCAATATTGTTGCATGGTGAAACACCAAACATGTCACACATGTTGAAATGCTTTTATGTTTGAAATTTTCACAGATAGACTAAAATAGCTGCAGATGCAATGATGATGACTTTCAATGCTTGAATACTTTCATGGCCAACACAGGGTATTACGGGTTTCTGCTTTGCATAGTTGCTCTCAACAAAAACGCTTCTGCTTTGCGCATGTCTACTTTAGTTAGAGGTACCAGGCCTCTAAACCCCGGGTCTGCTGCCATTCCTGCCACCAACGCTGACTCAGTCCCCCTCTTTCCCGACAGTTCTTAGCATTCTTCAGCCTCAGGGCCAATACCACATATTTTCAACTGTATTTCTCATTTAAGGCAGGTTCCTGAGATTCTCAATTTTCAAATGCAACTGCAATTACCCAGCAAACATTATGCTTACCTTTCTTGTTTTGCTGTCTTTTGTATTAGATTTCATTATCAGGGCGTTTTTGACAAAAATAACAAAATATATGAAATTGTCTTAAGAAATATTAAGAACAATAATAGCTATTACTAATATACATTATATTCCAGTAAATTAATATAAAAAAATTTAAAAATTTTACTAAACAAAAACCAAAAGCACTTAGTAAAAGAAATTAATAAAGCAAAATACAACAAAAACAACAAACATGTTTAATAAAAAATCACATTATGTATTAGTAATTCTTTTTTATTTACATTATGATGATTAGGATGATGAATGTGCGTATTTTTTTGTCCTGTATAAATATGCATAAACTAGTGAAGGACAAAATTGACACACATACACACACAAATGCAACTTAACTTGCATGCAAGCAAAAATGTAAAATATAATATTAAATTTTAAAAAAATATGTGCGCGCAAGCAAAAAAATTTGCAGTTGAGTGACAGCGCAGCAAAATGTTTCACGAATGGCTAAGCAAAATAATTTACAAGTAAACCTATATATATATATATAAACGTATAAATAAATAAATAAATTTAAAAGAACAAAAAAATATAGAAAAAAAGATTAAAAAATATGTATGTAAAATAACAAAAAGAAATCCCTCAAAAACATTACACAAGCAACAACAAAACACAATGCATATATTATACACACACACACACACTCACATATACTACAATAAATATAAAAGCATACAAATGGAAACTATATATACACATATACACACATACGTGCAAATTATATGAAGTGCAACAATTTGCAAAGAAATAAAATATAATGTTGATTATTAATTTAAACTGACACATGAGAAATGAGTATATAGAATAAAAATTGCAAAAACACAAACATTTTTCAGTTGGTTTCATTTAATTTTAAAGTAGCGCATTCAATTGAAAACTTTATGTTTGCTACGATCTTATGATATTTATGAATGCATCTCTTTTTAACCAAGCAGCTGCAACAGCTCACACACACATGCCATCTCGTTTTCTTACACTGTCTGGCTGGCCATGACGCTAACGGTCTCCTGCTGTAATATTGAACAAATGAGAGAACGAACAAACGACTCGTGCGTGCGCCTCTCTTGTTGCCGCTCAAACTATGAACTTTCGTCTCTTTTGTGCTCTCAAGAAAAAAGTAATAGCGGTACTAGCGGAGGGCAAAAGAGCACACTTGCTTAGAACAACAACAAAATACATTTGCTACTTGCTATTATGCATTTTGTTATTGTTAAAATACGCTTCTGCTGCCAGTTATTGCAATTTTTTTCGGAAATTGTAGTTTGATTTGATTTCGCCATAGTTCGTAGACTTCTCATGAACAACTGCTAAAGAATATAAAACATATAGAATGCGCATTTCATAAAAGCAAAATGTTTTCATAGCAGGTAATAGCAATAATGAATGTTCATTATTCTCTCGAAATATTACGACACGCTCTTCAATGCAGGCGTTCTCAAAGTTTATGACCGTCTCTCCATACAAATTTAAGGCTCTGATGTGCATTATTTTTGTTGTATATGCTTTGCTGGTACATTGTTGGCTAGTGTAGCGCCTATCCAAGGACCGCTGTCACATGCATAGATACATACATACATACATATATACTTATATATACGCGTATTTACCAAGCAGCACACACAGAGAAACAATAAGTAAAGTTTAGGGCAAAGTTTACACTGACCATATTTCGCAAAACTGTCATATTTGGTATATGTATAGCATAACGGTAAAAATATAAAACATAAACTAAAATCCCACTTAACAATCATTCCATAAGCCGTATGAAAGCACCCAAATAGGCCGAGTGCAGCTAAGCTGAAAATCTAAATTGAATTAGAAAAGGTAACCAGAGAAAAAAGAGAAAAGTCAAATAGCCACATTTTATATACCAAATATACTTACTACGACTTATACATACATATGTATATACTATATACAAAACATATGTATTTGCATATGCATATGAAACATGTAACAATACATAGGCCCATTTATACATAATCATCAGCACCACAAAGTATGAAGGCAAACTGTTAAGGCGCAGCGCGGAAGTTAAAGTGAAGATGAAAATGAAAGTAAACAACCCGAAAATGATTTGCACCGAGTTTCAAAATTAGCAAGAAAGAGTTGAGTAGACAAATAAAATGGCACGGGGAGGCATATCAGAGACCCTCCAAAATTAGAGCAAATGAAGTGAAAAAGAAAAAGGTTCGAAAAAATCAGCTGTTCTTTAATATATAGCTTAGCAAGTGCCGTCAAAGAATAGAAGAAAGCAAGTATAATAGCGGAAAAACGTATAAAATGTTTAGCATAGTTTGTGGCGCTAAATCGCAGCCATTACACAGCGTTGTCAAAGCTTTAAAAAGCAGCCGACCATAAATTCACAAGAAAAATAAAGAAATCAAGCACAAACAAAAGCATGCATACAAAATTCCTTTTGTGTTTTTAAAAAAAGTGCATACGATTTTCTTTTTGTTGAATCATCTCACTATCATTCGTTAAAGTTCAAAAGAAAACCTCAAAACATTTCAAAATATCATGAGCATATACATATTATTACTCT
Source organism: Neria commutata (assembly GCA_963457695.1). NCBI lineage: Eukaryota > Metazoa > Arthropoda > Insecta > Diptera > Micropezidae > Neria > Neria commutata. Next base: position 14,495,348 of record OY735246.1, read on the forward strand.
CTCGCTCTAACGCTCTTCTAGGGTTTTGTTGTTTCTTGCAACTGTTTGTAACTGTTTTCGGAATGTAGAATGCATAGAGAATTATTAAACTTTATATGTATATTTTGAAAGTATATATATTGTATTATTATGTATTATTATTATGACAACTTATAACGAAACTGTTAACTGCAAAAAGAGATGAAATTTATTCATATACTTATATATACCGCATATATATATATATCTATATATTTAATGTAATTGTATTTGATGAACAGTTTTATTTTTAAAAAATCCAAAAAAGAAACGAACAAAAATTATGAATTTAAGTATAATTGCATTAAATGAGAACAAACAAAACAACCAAATAAGTAAGAAAATGAAGAGGAAATACGACAACCAGATCAAGAACAAAACCAACATCTGTAGTTAAATGAATACAAAATTTATATAAGTTATGAATAAAAATGTTTAAAACTAAAATGTGTGTGTTGTGTCTTTCTTAAACAGATTTTAAAGTTTGCATTTATTGAGCAAGTAAGTTCGATTAAAAAGGAGGTAAGTTGGTGCCTTTGCGGCGATTTTTCTCGACAAAGTTTAAAGTTCGCTTTTAAAAACTATATATTTTTTATGTATTCTCGTTTAAAACAATGTTCTATTTCGATAAAGCTAGTCTCCGCCCTCGCAAAAAATATAAATTCTCCCGCGTGTAAATCGCGATTTACATGAATTTAAAAAAATAGTAAGTCACTTTATCAAAATCGATCAGCTTTTAAAGAACATACATAAAATCGGAAAGTTAACTATAATATAAAAATGATACTATTTTTTTGCGTTTCCTCAAAAAATTATATTTTAAGATAAATATATTTTTCATTTACTGCAAGTTTTATATTTAGTTTAACCGTTACCAAGTTTTAATGGGAATGTGTTGAAAATGAATTTCTATAGATATGGACAGCAGCCTCTTTTTCTACTGTCTACTGATATTGATCTCATAAGTCCGCTTTTACACGATTCAAATCGTCGCTTTCAACATTTTGATATTCCGCTTTGAACTAAAGGTTTCGCAATTTAGTTGTGGCGTAAACTGAAATAAAGTACACGGGGAGCCGGGTTCAGCAATTAAACATTTTATTTTTAAAATGATAGTATTTCATCGGCACAAATTATACTTGTACGTGCTTTGTGTGCCTTTTTAGCACCATTTAAAGAAAGGACCTATGCTGAGAGTGATTTTATCACCATCTATTATAACCGTCAAAGACATTAGGGGTATTCCCGATCCGGTGCAATTGGTCATGCAAAAGAGCGAATGCAAAATATTTTTCCACCTTTTGCATACACAACAACAAAACACACTGGTTTGCTTTTGCATTAAAGTCACAATTTTCCTAGACCAGAACCCATTGCGTTTAGTGGAAAATATTTGATGCAAAATATGAGCATAGTTGCCAGCTTGAAAAGTCCCACTTATCGGTGACCTAAGTTGCCAACAACGAGTATTAACAGCGACCAGCTGATCATTTTGATTTTTATTTCACTTTTTATTTCCAAAAATGGTATCTTTAATATTTACGGGTGATTTCATTTGCTGCATTTTCAAATAAGAAGTCGCAAAATTGTTGTTTTTCGCTGTTTCGTGTCATTTTATTAAACTCTCAAGTAAAACAGCTGTTTGACAAAAGCATTTGAATGGATTTCGCAAATCGGTCGTTCCCGATTATAAAAATGCAAAAGGAAAATTTTCCTTTTGCTTTTGCATTCGCTCCGGATCGGGAATACCCCTATTATTACAAAAACGTACTGATCTTAATAGACCCTGATAAACACGCCCCTCGGAGGAGCTTTTACCTCTTTCTCTAATGTCGACTGACCGTAATTGTACCCCCTCTGAATCATAAAACTCCCAAACAAAACGTTCGTTCGATGAAACCGTATCATAAACAAACAAAAAAAAATTCATTCCACTCCAACGCGGTTTGATTGAAGAGATTCGTATTCTTGTAGAGTTCATCATTTGACATTGGATGCACTACCAATCGCACAATCGGTTTTGATGTAGTTTTAAGCAATTGACACCACTCATTGATTGAAGAGACCCGTAGTACTTTGGGTGTATCCAGCCTGCTCAAGTATTCCTCACAAACGGCCACTAAGCTGGCAATGCAGTAGTATTTCGCTTCGGCGAGCAGTTCCCTAATTTCCGATTCCGATTTTGGCAAAGGTACGTCACCGTCCCTTAGGTAGTTGAGTATCGTATCAAAGTGCTTGCCAGAGCGGTCAATAAAGACGCGGCCTGAAACGTGTCGATTGTACTAAATGCTCATCTTATAGCAATGGATAACTTTCTTACCCTCTGCGTCCACTGGTATTTCCATGTGACCGCTGAACATTGCGCTCAACATTGTCTCGCCTATCTTGGTTAATGTATCGATTGTGGTGCAGAAGAAGCGCCCACCCACATTTAGCTTGACGTGGCCGGCCATAAATCCGTCCTTCGATTTTAGAGACACTTTTTGATTTACAGCTGCCAGGGATTGGGTTTCAATTCCCTCACCGGCTGTAAACTTCCTCTTGGATTCCATTAGAATAATTTGTTTTCTCTTTTATAGTTGAAAAACTTCAAATCACACAAACAAGAGTTGTAGCAGAAATAAAACGAACTAATTTCAAATCGCTGTCCAAACGCAGTGCTTCCACCAGGATTCCAGTCAGAGAACTACTACGTGTACTCTGCGCTTCTGAAGTAATAATTGACTAGCCGTCAACAAAGAGGGAATTCCCCTGTTTCGAAAAAATACAGTAGCAAACGGTGCTGCTGTTTTTGAATTTCAAGCGAAGTGCTTTCTCAGAATAAAGTTAAGTGAACAATAGCCCAATTCACAATAGCCCAATTCACAATCTTGTGCAAATGGTCTGGGATTTTTGTAATTGACAGTTTTGTAGCAAAACTACAGTAGTTTTGACAGTAGTTTGCTACAAAACTGTCAATTGCAAAAATCCCAGACCATTTGCACAAGATTGTAAATTGTTTTAATGTGCTTTTTCGAAAAAGTGTAGTGAAACAGTATTCAAAAAAAGGAGTGAAGCGATACTGACAAAACTGAATTGAAATTGAAAAACTTGTTAAATGTTGTTTTTGTAAGCCTAATCGAATTGTTGCTTTCAAACCGGAGTGTTTTTTTTCAGAATAAACCGACTGAGTGTTAACATGCTTCATAAGTTTAACAACATGGTGTGGTGTATAATTAATTTTTAATTAGTTAATCAGTACACGTCGATGGCACTCTTCTATTTTTGCCCTCGTCGTGTCTGCTATGGCGCTCAAACGCCGAAGTTAAGAAGCAGAAAACACCTGACCGCTGTTCGGCAAGCGAAATTATAAGAAACTGCGCAAAATTTTTATTTTCTCCTCTCTGTCTCTGCCTGCCGTCAAAGTAGTTAACTTTATAATTTGTGGTTTATTCTGTAATGTCAGAGTTACGTTCGAAAGTGATACAGTTATACAAACATGTAAGTAGGATGGCAATTTTGCGTCTGACATTTTTTTTTACAATTTCACAATTTCAGTTGCAGTTCTTGGGCAAAGAATATCCCGACCCGCAAAAGTTCCGCCAGCAAATACGTGATGCCTTCATGAAGCACAAAGACGAAACTGATCCCAAGAAAGTAAAAGCGCTGCTGGCGCATGGACGCTATGTAGCCAAAGAGGTGGAAACGCTTTACTCCTTAAAGAAGTATCGCTTCTTGAAGCAGCGCTACCAAGAGTAAAGAGCGATACAATCGATCGTTTGTGAAAGGCGCCGCCGATGTGGAATCGAATACGAAGTTTTGTAATTTCAATTTCATACTGCTACAATGGACTGTTCAAAATTTCCATTATTTTATGTGAATTACTTGTTGCATTAATTTATGTCGAAAGAAATTAATAATAGTCTCAACATGTGTTAAAAATTTAGTTTTAACTTCTGTATGCGGAATTTGATTCTTCATATGCGGTTGACCTTTGCCAACCTTGGCCTTCGGTCACAATACAAAATAGAGCTTGGAACTGGTTTCCAGTGTGCAGCTCTATATACCAATTGGAGAAAACCTGCAGTTGCTTGCGCAAAGCGGTCAACTTCCGTCCAATATCGATATAGGAAACAATTTATGCTATCTAGCTATAACTGCCGAAATAAGTAATATACTGTCGTAGTTATTTATGTAGCTGTTTGTCGGTAGGGTTTCTATTTGTTTTGAATTGCCGCTCGAAAACATTTTGTTTAGAGAAGTAGGTAAGCATTTTCAAAGCAAATCAACAACCCCTTGCAAGCGTTAAGGTCTGCCGGGTGCCGATGCTATTTTTAACTTATTTGTTTTGAACGCACATCGCTTCAGTTCTGCATGTGCACAACGTCACGCAATTTTTGACCAACGCAGATAATGTTTTTATTTATAAAATTTCTGATTTTGAAATTTTTGTTTGTGTGCGCTCTTTGCAATAATATGTAGTCAGTATGTAAATTATGGAAAAGCTCAGAAAAGGAGAAACGAAATTTATATATACTTTAAGTACATTCAAATGCATCTACAAATCGAAATATTTGTAGATGCTATTTCCACAAATTACGTTCTTTTTAATTTTTAGGTTGATGTGTTAAATCAAATGCTAAAAAAATTCTAGATTTTGTCAAAAAAAATTTCCAGTAAATTATATATTTTAAGATTTCTAGGTTATGTTTCAATTTATAAAAAAATCAAAAATTGTGAAAAACCTGAAATTGCTCAAATTTCTTATCAACAGAATAGTATAAATATTATTGTTCTGCCTATTATTTTCATATGTCAGTTTGTTTTCATTCAAAAACTTTCTGCGAAAATACGAAAATGTGACGTAATGAAAAAATCTGATTAGGAGGTACTGATAAGCGCATCTGAATTACAAACATATATGTATAGATAATGTACTTTGCAGTCGCATTGCAATTTTTACACTTTTTAGTTAGTAGGTAGAGAAAGTTCTTGCTGTTGCAAACAGGAATAATGTTTCAGAGAGCAAAGACGCGTTTAACAAAAAAAATTTCAAATGGAACCAAAACTGAGCTGAATTAACGTATACATACAAGTTTTACATATTGTATTCGTAGTTTTTTATAAGAAATGCTTGTGTGAATTGGTTTGTTTTCGCCGGAAATGTGAATCGCGGAAAAAGCCATAAAAATAAAGCAAAAATGTAAAGCAATAGCTTTTTTAAATTTTATTATTTACATCAAAAGCGGCGAAAGGGTCACCTCAAGTGTACCTAATAAGACGTTTTGCAGTGCAATGAACCAATTTTGTATAGTATCAAACTACTTTTAAAATCTCTCGCCTTGCAGCTTCGAATATCCACAAGCACGCATTGACGGCTCTGCGCCAGTGGCAGCTCATTAAGACCGATTCTTCAGAAGAAGAGTTTAATGTGTTCTCTACTTTCATAAAATATTGCTTGTGAGTGGCGTTCCTTATGTTCTTTGGATTTAATGTAAATTCAATGGAATATATGTACATACATATTGTGATGCCCAAATCAATTGTATAAAAACCATAAAGTCGACTTGGGCGCCTTTAAAACGTAGCCATTGTTATAAGGGTTTTCGATAAATCCGTCATTCCGGCTCTAACTTCGCTCAAGCTGGAGACGCTATATGCTTCATGAACATGCTTCAAAAACAGTTAATAATTTTACTAGTAACTACATGTGTATATGTATATATAAAATCAACTTTTATTCGTATGCTTAAAAAAGCTTCGGTTAAATTTTTACAAAATCACAGCTTAAACTAGAAATTCTTTGAATATTTAAGTGGCATCCAATAAATCTTACAATATAAAATTATACTTAAAAACTAGACAACATCACAAAATTGAATGTATTCAAATGCCAATATACACAAATTTACAAAGTATACGCACTAAACTAAAACTAAATTGCGAGAGAGCAAGGGAAAGGGAGGTATGTCGGGAAGTAGAGTGCGGCCGTAGTTTTCAGCCAAACTCAAAACCCAAAACATCGTCCAGGTCGTAACCGAACAAGCGAAAGTCGTCCACGTACACATCGTAGAGCCGCCGAATAGCGCTGATCGGCAGTGGATCGAAGTAGGAGCGCAGACGCGAGTGTGTGATGGCATGCTTCAAGCCAGTGGGGAATGTCAAATCTTTGGCACCGCTCAAATAGAGCGCCAGCGCGGAGTCATCCATAAGCGTTTCATATTTGCCTGCGTAAAATTGAAAATTTAATAAGTGATCTTGCCAAAACACAATCTGAACGAACAACTTACCCAGCACATTGTACTTCATTACACAGGGATTGCACAGCTTCGATATGGGCTCCCAGTGCTCATTGTAGGCCATGGACTCATCGCTGACACTCACCTCCGGCGTAAGTATGTATTGCACAAACTCGCCGAAAGTCACATCATCGCCGAACCTGAGCGAATGATTGGAGGCGTCTGCACCGCGAAAGGTGCGCACAATTTTCCGCCCAACATGATTCTGAAAGTAGCGCGCGCTGTCCGAGTGACCCTCCAGTTTGTTGCGATAGGCAGAGAGCAGGCGCTCGAACGGATGACGTACGACAATGAAGCGCGTGTAGTCGGCGAGCGCTTCGGCACGCTCAGCGGCCGAGAGCGATTGGAAATCACGAAACATGCCTCGCGAGTGCGGCAGTGAGCTGGGTATCTCCAGCGGATCAGTGCCGTTTTGCCAGCGGCCGGTCAGTATCATGAGCACGCGTTTCCAATTAGTGCATGCCACCTGACGGAGAGAATGAGAGAGAGAGTGAATGAATGCATGCATGATTTTAGTAAGTGAGTGAGCATTGCAATGTAAACAAATTTACGCATTCGTATAAAAATAGATGAATAACATGTTAGAAAAAGAGGTATATTGACCTACATTGGGTGACGCTGCGAGTCCTGCCACCTTTTAGTTCGCACATGAATCATGAATCACGAACGCCGCAAATAGCTACAAACACATTTTGCGGTTATTGATAAAAATATCGATTTTCGTGCCGTGCTAAAATTCAAAAGTTTATGTTTAGATAAGAAGTTTACATAAACACAAACGCAAGAGCTAATCAAACAAATGTGAGTTCTTGCTGGAAATGTTGAAATGATTTTCCCCTAATTCTAGGGAAAATCTGAGTGAATCAGAAATCGTGTCACGCAATGTCTCACGGCTTATCTAGGCGTCTGCATATGTCTTTCTGCTGTTGCATTCCGCAATTCTATTACATAGCCCATTTTATGAGGCATTCATTGGCTCCAATGTCCGCTTTATTGCCATGACACCGCCACAGACAACCACTTAAGCAATTCGCGCGCACAATTCCATTCACACTCAAGCGTTTGGCGTTTTCCATTCATGCAATAAAATATGTCACCTTGTGCGTAGTGTATATATATATATAGCGATTGCTACCGCTTGGGCAGACCACTATTTCATATATACTCTTGAAAGATTACATTGATTGGACCACTTTACAGTAACTACAGTGCCTCACAAAATCATTAGGAATTTTATTTTGCAGAAAATAGTTCTGTAATACAAAAGAACTCTACACTAAGAATCAAATGAAGTGTATATATTATTTGATCAGGCTAACATATTGATTAAAGTATGATTTAATTTTTATATCGGCCTCTTCAGCATTGTAGGAACTTCTTCTCCTTTTTATCCGAGGCCTTTCGTCATCTCATTGGGTAGGTTTTTATGTGATCGACTCCCAAGCCCACCAAAATTTCTAGTCTATGGGAGACGCTGCACTCATTGGCTCACTACCCGATACACAGCAGGTTCCAATAATTTTAATAAATTTTTTCAGGAGAGTAAATGTGAAAAAGGTGTTCCTAAGACTCGCTTACACGTGCTGTTGTGTAAACTATTTATTTACTTAGTTCTACATTGTAAGATTTGCAAGTATCAAGTTTCTAACAATCTCATAACGAGACTATGGCACTTTTTATGACCAGTAATATTTTCACTATAATTATTTTATAATTATATAGTTCTTTATGGTTATTTAGGTATGTACTATAAGGTATTTTGATCGATTCGACAGAAAAATGTTTAGAAGAATAAATTATGCTAGCACAACAGATTTTCCCAGCTTGCTGCTATAACTTTTCTCTTTGGAGCCCCTTCCCCCCCCCCCCCCCCCCCCCCACCACTCTATCTCTACACTACTTCACTTGTCAATTCCAATAACATGGTAACCCAATGTAGGGCGTTATTGAATCCATGCAATAATCCGACTGCAACCTGCAACTTTCTTACAAGTTTATTTTCTTTGTTGTTATTTTTTTATTGCAGTACAAAAAAAATATTCCTTATATTAAATACACATATTTAAAAAAACCCACTTTGCATCTCAACCATTTGCAGCTTCAGATGCCGTGAACTGTGTGACGTGCGACGAGATGCGCGGCAAGGTGAGCAGAGGCTTATCTCGTTTGTAAGCCGCAGCCATGGAGCGTGCCACTTTGATGAGGCTGATTTCACTGCCGCGCACACTCACACACACACGACCGTAATATATACACATACAAAGTTATATTATTTGCTGACATTTTATGTGACTCTGTTGCAGTTTCACTTAAATTTTTGGCTTCTTGTCTTATTTGTAATGATTTTTTATATAAAAAGATTTTTGTCCAAAGTGTCCAACCACTTCCCTCGCAAGAAACTATACGTGCAGCTAACGTTCTCTTTTCCAGCAACAAAAAGCAGAGTCCAGTTATGTATTCCATTTGCTAATTAAGAAAAAATTTCTGTTTTTAACAAAAGTTCTAGAATACGACTGAAATATGTACACATTTTTGTGTACTTCGAATGCGGCACAAATAAACATTTTAATTTCTGGCGCAAATATAAAAAAAAACCAAATGAATTCGCATAAATAAAACATTTGGCTTACAATTTTTTGAAGAGAAAACAAAACGATTTCGCAGAATTCTTACGGATTAGGTAATAACATGAGGGGAAATAAATAAAGCGAAAAAGCGTAACAATTGTGAAAAACATAAAAGCCATTTAAAGTGAAAACCGGTTCGGTATTTCGAAGTTTCACTGTTGATAGCTTGCTTGATAGCCCTACAGCGAAGGCATGCTCCAATCTGAACATAGGATAGGGGGATGTCACTGCCGTAGGTATTCGATAATTCTGTGATTTCGGAACTGAAAACCAGGGGATTTAAGGAATGCAGAAATCAAACGATTTTTCAGAACTCAAGATTGACATATGTATGTATGTATATGTATGTACCTACTAATAAAAGTGTTCTTTTAATTACAAAATACTAGAACTATAGGTATTCTTTACTTTTGGCAAAAAGTTTGTTTTGCGAAGATTCGAAAAAGGTTTCGTCATCATTTCACCATAATCCTTATGGTTCGAAAGTGCGGTTCGATGCTGTTCTGTTGACGAGGTTGGCAATTTTCCTGTAATTGTATTACTTTGTCAAGCAAAGCCAACTAAAGAAATATTTCATACAAGAAATGCGTAGGGCATATCATTCTACATAATAACTCTCTTGACATGTGAGTCGGTAACGTTAAAGATTTTTAGAAAAAATTACTATTTTAATGGTACAAAGTTCATATGCGCTACATTGATAGATACTATTTATATCAAATGTAAGCGAAATAGTCATGCTGTTGGCCACTTAAAAAATCTCCGGAGAAACCGTACAGAGAAAGCTACTTTAACATTGTAAGGCGTCGTTTACATGGAAACTTAAGCTAAGACGAACAAATTAAAAAAACTCTTGAGTGTAGAGCGCAAAGAAATCAGTAGCAATGAACACTTTTAAATAATTAACTAGTTTGCGTAAGTCATTAATATATACACACACATACATATATGTACATACATACATACACGTGTGATACGCTATTGTTTAGTGGATTTTTCGATATTCGCTCGGTAAATTATGCAAAAAGAAAGAGTATTTGAAATGCGTGGGAAACAGGTTATCAACAGATAATCAATTAAATGAGCTACATTTGTATATTTATAGAAAAGCAAAAAACATGGCATGTTAAAAAAATCTATACAATACGTTCTTCTAAACTACGCGCATTAAAATAGGAATTAAAATTGTTATTGAAAATGAATTGCTTGAAAGCAATTACAAGGTAATAAATTTCAATAGCAGGGAGAAGCTTGTTGCTGATAATATAAAATTCCCGTCTCTGACAGCAATTGAGTTTAATATATAAAGTGCTCCTTTCGACATGGTAACTGTTGTTGGAGGAATTGACAGCGATGTTAAAATTATGTTCGTTGGCTGATAACTTGTGCGATTTCTGAAAGCTTGCGATCAATTAAAGATTTCTCATAAATCGAAGAAACTTCACTGCGACAATAAAACAAGACAAGAGAGACAGGCACGACATGGAAACAAGATCAGCTGACATACAAAGCTGTAAATTGCATGGCAGGCGGATGGATCGACAGCAAGGCATGACGGCAATTAAATACAAAACCAGCGTTTTACTCGAAGCTGAAGTTTGATAGTAATTAAAGACGTTTTATTGCAGTGACGAGTTCGAGAAATGCGTGCTCAGTTAGTTTTAGCCGGCTTGGACCGGCTAGCACGCTCACTTCTCACGCTCAGAGGTGTTAAAATTATGCACTAGCGCAGCTACGTAACATATCGTAAACAACGTAACACTCACACATGAAGCTACACACATACTCAAGCACATAACATACACATACATAGATACAACTAAAGTATCAAACGGTGCTCCGAAATTTGAGAGTACAGCAGACTGCCCTATAGGGTTACAAAATCGTGTAGACAACAGTCAAAAAACTGCACTGTGCTCACACAGTGCAAACACGCAAGTGCACAGTAGATCCCATCCAACTGTAGTTGAAAAGCTGTCTTTAAAATGCGCTTCAATTGATAAAAAAAGTCAACACGTGTTGGCCAATCCCCTCAATTTAATGCGATTCCAAGCAAGTTAAAAGATAATACAACAACGAGTACGAAAGAGGCAAAAAACAACAAGCAACAACTAAAATGTAAAAGGAACGCACTATCAGCAACTTATGATGGACTCATAAATAATGGTCAACAGTGAACTTAGGTGCATGTGTGTGCCGATCGTAGCGTGTAAGTGGTCAATTAAGCAGAAATTATTCGCGGGCACTTGCTAGCACTGCCGCTGCCGATCGCAGCGAAGACGCATAGCTAATTGCATGCACATCGATATGGCAAATAGAAATTGGTGCGATCAGCAGGAACGATCTAATTATCGAGCTATCGCCGCAGCAGAAGCGATTACGCGCGCGCTGTGTTCAAAGTTCCGTCGCTGTCAAATGGAAAGTTACGAAAGAAACGCCTGAAGTATGAAGGTAAGAATTATGACTGATCTTACGCATTCACCCACACATAGCGGGAATTCTCACATGGGCATGCCCGGAAATAGAATGGAATTGTGTAAGCTGAAAATATTTGGGAGGGAAGTGCAGAAGAAAAAGCTTTTAGAAAATTTTTAGTCATAAATGATTGCCACTTCAATTGCTCTTTTTCCGTAGCAAAAAGTATAAATTTCTACAAAATATTAGGGGTATTCCCTATCCGGTGCAATTGGTCCTGCAAAAGAGCAAAAGCAAAATATTTGTCCACCTTTTGCATACACAACAACAAAACACACTGGTTTGCTTTTGCATTAAAGTGTTATAAATATTTACCCATGATTTCATTTGCTGCATTTTCAATTAAGAAGTCGCTTAATTGTTGTTTTCCGCTGTTTCGTGGCATTTTTTTGAACACTCAAATAAAACAGCTGTTTGACAAAAACATTTGCAGGGATTTTACAATCGGTCGTAAAATTTAAAGTCAATACAAGAATTTTGTAAGGTACTTGTCATATTTAGCTAAATTGCAACAAAATATTTCATTAAAAAAAATTTAAATTTTTCGCAGACTATCGCAGACTGAACAAAAAGTAAAAATTTTTTTGTGCTTAACAACACTTATTCTGAAATTTTTTTATTTCTAAACCAGCGACCGCAGTTTTTTATTCCGATTTGACTAAAACCAAAATCGGCTACGTCAAGCAATTAATATCTGGCTACGCTTATGAATTCTCAATTAATTTGATTGGTAAATTTTGAGTCATTGGCCGTTTTTCGTATTGTTTAGTGGCAAAAACAATGCTGGGTTGTACTTCGTTTTCGCGAATAATTCCGTTTGCTTTTGTCCACATTTACGGCTCTTTGGAATTTTACGGTATTTATGTATGTATGTGTAGCGCCGTGGTCAGCGGGAATTGTAAGTATTTGCTCTGGCATGGCCTCCGGCGCATAATACGGTCTAATATCTTATCATTGAAATGGCGTGTCATTTAATAGTTTACGATTTATCGCTAGCACTACGCTGAAGTGTGATCCCCAAGCGTTGTTTGTGAAGTTCTCCATGGCAGCGATATTTACGATATTTGCGGTGCGTTAATTCCGCAATTAGATAGTTATGTTGCTCCTAATCTAAAGCATCTAATCAAGAGTTGGATTTAAATGTTCAATTAGAATTTCCCACATAATTTAATTATGATAAGGTAGATAAGCACAGGAAGTGTCGGAACTCAAGACAGTGTGGGGAAAAGTTGGAACTTTCGCAATAAACTTAGGTGCTTTTGTAAGAGTATGTGAAGACAATCAAAGTGCCTAAAAACAAACAGGAAAAAAAGAAAAACTGCAATAAAATCGTATCCGGGTTATGTCCTTTATACGAAAAGCAGCAAAGAAAACTTGTCACTTCAAGTCTGTATTCGTCTCCTTTCGTTCTTTACTCTGTTGCCTACGATTTAAACTTTACGAAAAGACAAATTAAATTAGAACTAAGAATTTTTTTTAAAATCTTTGATTGAAGCTGATGATGCAGAATTACTGAATCAATTGGAAGAATTTTAAGATAAAATATGTACCCATTATTCTGTTTTTACATGGTCTTTTCCCACACGTTTTTCAATTTTTAAAATATTTCCCAAGTTAAAGTTTTTGACAATTTTTGCCCGGCCTTTTTTTAGAATTTTCCCCCAATAAATGATTTCGTACGGAAATCGTACTTTCATTGCCAGTTTTCCTTTTTGTTACAATTAAACGTGTTTAAATACATAGAAGCAAGCATGTACACATATTTCTTATACTGCTTTTTTGTGAGAATCTTTACAATTTCGCCGAATGCAATTTCCAACCCTTACTCAAGAGAATTGCGCGATCGTTTAAGAAATGCCTAGAAAGCTGAGATGCCAACAGAAATGGGCAGAGTACGTTGAACTGTTAAGCGAATTGCAAATCTCAATATTGGTGCCGAAGCCTGAGGTCAGATTACACATAACTTAAGATTGTTGTGTTAAGCTTAGTTTTTGTAGCGTAATCAGCTGCATTAGACTAAATAAAATAGTTAATTCAAGACAACTCAGCCTACTAAGCACGCTATACATGTTGTACATATGTATATAAATTAAATCGAGAAACCGAGCATTGAGATAATCTGCCTGACTTATACTAAAACCACTCGCAATGCCAATAGCTCGCTGTGGCATGCATGTTGTTATTATATACGACGACTTGTAAATGCACACATACAATCGCTCTACGCCATACGCCAGAGTTAATTAAATGCTAACTAGAAATTAAAAATAATTGCAAAGTGCAAAGGGTTCAATGAAAATGTATGTGCGCGAAATCTACTCGAGACCACTTAAGCACATACGCTAAGTGATAATCTCAGCTGGACGCATTTGAAACTCGAGCAACGCAAACAGAATGTGAGTGAGCTTCTTATTTTGTAACATAAAAAAATCGTCATAAAATGTTTAGCAGTTTAATTAGTGTTGGCGGCGGATTAGTTGAAGCGTGAGTTCAAGAGTTGACAACAGATGACAAGCAGCGCCTTTTAATCACGCTGTTCATTTGATTCACAGATTGTCGTCAACATGTTGTATCCATACTTATTTTTCAGCTTTACAATAGAAAATGCACAATTACTGGTTGCTTTCAATTATGAAAATGGTAAAAGCAAGCCGATTTTGAAACTTTCTTTATAGAAAGCAGAAAATTTGCAGTCCATTAATATGTCTGAAAAAATGTAGGCATATACTTTTCCTGGCCCTATTGGCTCTGCGAACACTTTGTGGAGACTTGAAGAACAGCATGAGGTGAAAGGCGGCGGTTAGGTGGAATAATCTCAACATCTGCAAAACTGCAAGAGTCATGACCAGAGAGATGAAAAATTAACCAAATTTATACTAGCACTTACACGGACAGTTTGCAGAACAATCATAGATCGATTGCATTGAAAAATTAAAGAGTTTTCGAAGGGTAGTGAAATATGTAGCATGGCAGTATTTAAACATATATAATTGTCGACATCCACTGCACAGAATTGTTGTGTTGTGTGGCGACTTTTCATACATGTTAAATACGATTTTTTTTTTAATGCTCAAGCACTGAACTTAATATTTGAATTAAATACATTTGGAATGTAATTTCCGTACTAAAAATATTTGCATGCTTGCTTCAACGAGCCACCAAATTATATTTCATACATTAATATATGGAAAACTCGTATAAAATATAATAAACAAATTTTAAATGTAAATTGACTATCAACTATCAAGACTAACTATGAGCTCTAGCAATCTTGCAGCGAAAGTGTTATTATTTTGCTGCCCTTAAAGACATTTCGCTATCGGTTGCACTTGAAGCTTAGGCCGAAAGTTGACGGCTTTGCAAAAGTCATCTAAAAATGTCCCAATGAACTGCTTCAAGTGCCAGCAAAAAGCTGACTTTTGTGACAAGACAACAACAGATAGCAAATAAAGCGCATATAGGCATGCCCTCTTTTTGCTTGTGTTTCGCTAACACAAAGTAATTGACTTGTCTGACTGTCTGTCCGCTCGTATTTCGCTGTGCTTTCATGTTGCGCGCGCATACAATTCAAGTGTGTCATATTGGAGCTGGCGGCTGGCTAATATAACACGGCAGCAGTGATAGATTTGGGCGTTACCTTAACGTAAAAAGGCACTAACTAACATTTTGGTTATTTTACAGAAGATGAAAAATGTAAGACTAGAGCTATAAATATATTTTTTTCAATAGCTTGAAAATTCATAACATTCGGTCATAGCAAATTGCACTTTCTAAAGTGGGTGAAAAGTGGTGAATTTAAACTAGACACCATACAGAATCAGCAAAAAACTTGAGTTAAAAACACACTTTACATTAAGCTAACAAAATGTTTTTTTCAAACGATTCAAATTGTTGCCATTGCTTTGCTTTTGACTCTAAGTCGATACGCTGTCCCATCTCAAGCTCACCTTCGGCACATAACAATACAGAAACTTGTGCTCCGTATCGATGAGCATGTGTTCCATTTGCACTTTCGTCAAATCCTCCGCGGTTTGCATGCTATAGCCCAGCGTTTCGCACTGCTTCTGCAAATACTCCTGACGCTGAATGTTGGTGGCCTGCGTCAGTTCGAGACTCTGTGTGTTGATCTTGACGTTATTGTTGTTGCCATCGTCGAAGGCACAACGCATAACGTCAATTTGCACCATGCACAAGAAGATCAGCGCGATCAGTGTGATGACCAAAGACTGGCGACTGAAGAATTTACTCTCCGGCTGGAAGATCATGGTCATCTCCCGACTAAGCGTATCCGGTGGTGGCGACGGCGGCGGCGTAATGACGGCAATTCTGGAATGTTGCGGTGTGCAAGAATTGCGGACGACTGCGTGTTGGTTACTTCGGTGCCGTCTGCCGATTGCTTTTCGCACATTAATGCGCCGTATTGTCGTATGGCAGGCAAGCGTGAAGTGCACTTTAATTGACTGTTCTGTTGTTGCGTGTTGCGTGGCAGACGCAGGACGATGTATGCTATAAAAGGGTATTCATTCATTCACTGGTTTCACTGGCGTTTGCGTCCAAAATACGCTTCGCGTTTGCAAAACTTCAACGTGCTGGCGTTCTCAACACCGCATGCGCTCAGCAGTTTGCGTCCGTTTGTGTCGTCGAGCGGCGAATTCGTGTTCACACTGAATAAGGCGAAGGCGCGCCAAAGAAATCGCCACGAGACGTTCGATCGATGTTGGTGCCCGTTGCGCGCCGTGGAATAAACTAACTCGCCGCTGCTACGCGGAGGCTCCAATATCATTTCGTTAAGCCGTTGTGCGTTGGAGTTGCTCTGCGGTACGATCGCCTCGCTGCTTTGTCGTCGTCTTCGCAGGCGCTCTTCGTGCCGTTCACGCGTTTCTCGCTTCAGCTGAGCACGTGCGCTTGCCTCGATCACTCTCTTCAGGTTGGCTATGGTAGGCTCCGGCTGTGGTAACTGTCGGTAGATTGCAAGAGAAAGGTAGGTAAGTGGTGAGAGCGTGTATTTTGAAAGTGTTTGATGATTGATGTGCATTTGTTTAGTGTAAATACGTTCGTTTGGTTGAATGTTTTCGTTTATGGATTATGACAGGTAGGCATATCAATCAACGACAAAGACTGGTGCAACTTGAATGGAGCTCTTTATCCTAGCAGCACTCGTACAGTTACTGACCAATCAAAAAGAAGAGGCAAGGCCACTACGAACTGTTTAAGAAAGCTTTTTGGAAAAAACGTTTATTTTTAATGCTTTTAACTAAAATGGTAGCACGTTCGGGCCTAACCTAACATTAAAAAATACGAATATTGCTAACATATACTACATTTCATTCCCTTTTTATGCAGTTGAGTAGTTGAGTAGCAAAAAAATGGCTGTGTGTATGCAAGAAGGTGGAATACAAAAAGATATGCCAAGTAGTGTTAAATACAATAACTAAATAAATAATCTGGTGATTATTTAAAATGCCGACTTTTGGGTATAAATTTTAAAAAAAAGTTTTATAGTAAAAAAATATTAAGGTAAATTAACTTCTGCAAAACACTTGAACAGTTGTTTGTCATCGTGTGTGGCTTATTTATATGATCTTATTTAACAGTTACGCTGGGACTTTCAGTTTTCCAAAAAAAAACTTAAAAGATCTTGCAAAAGTGCTGCGCGGGTATGTGCCAGCAGTAGCGGAAGAGGGAACTACAGCTAATGTAAGAAGCGCTAGCTTGGCTGCCCTTTGAGGGGCACGCTGAAGTGGCGGGCGGCACGTCAAACGCAAACAACGCACATGCGTTGTTGAGCTGACGTTGAGTGGCCAAAAATGTAAGTAAGTAGGTACATGTGTTGGTTTTTATGTGTGCACGTGCGAGCATGTGTGCGCGTTTCACTGTCGGCGGCACCTCAGAAATCTCAAGCCTTGAACTTGAAGCAGAAATCAAGCCAATTTAGTGATAAAGGCGAAAATCGTCGCACACACGCAAGCAGAGGTCGTTGTTGGAATTGTGCTCATGTTGTTAAAAAATTGGCAAACTGGTTTGCGATTGGGCACGTTGGAGTTATGAAATAGTGTGGCTTGCTCAAAAGCGGGCTCATAGTTCGGGGGCGCAACAAGATGAAGTGGTAAGGCAGCTGTAAGCGCACAAATATTGGTTTCAATTTGCCACTATGAAGAGTGTGCCTTCAATAAAAAGACCAGGCAGAGGAGGAACTGGCAACGATTGGCATTTCCAACTGGAGATGACGCGCGTGGAGCAGAGGCGCCTGGAGAGAAGCCTTACATTAGGTTGTAATCCAGTAACGGGTTGTTATTGACTAAATAAGAAGAAGAAGAAAAAGTATAAAAGTAAACTTCATCGCAGAGCAAAGCAAGTTTCAGCTTCTCAGCACTCATAAAAACGATGAACCTTTTTAGAAACTTTTTTTCAGTCTTTCCTTGGAAAAAGCGCAACAGAAGATGAATCAAAAGGAGCAACTATATTAACTATATTGTTCTAGCAGCATAAAATGAATCTCATAAATTAAGTGCCATGTAATTCTTCACAAGTATTTAAATAGCACAATAAAATGCATTGCAGGAAATTTGTTGCAATTAAAAATTTCATGTGCAGACGATGGCGCAAGCAGACGCAACCCACTTTCAATCTAGTGTCTTAAATGTGAACTGGCAAATGTGCGCTTATCGCTCAGACAAATTTCAAAAACAGCAGCAACAACAAAATGCGCAAAAATAAAAATTGAGAAATTAATATAGAATTTATAGAATTTGTCTAATGGCATTTAATTAGAATAAAATTTATAAAAAAAACCTTTTCTTTTGATCTGCGTGAAAAGGCGCGTCAGTCTGCGGTCAGCGATAAGACTATAAGACAGACCATTAATTTTGACGATTTCGCATTTTTGAAATTTTTGCGAAATTTTAAAGTCTTTATTTTGTGCAGCGTATTTGTTGTTATTATTATTATTATTTGTTTACCTCTAATTTTAAAAAGAGCGCTTTAAAGTTGTTGGTTTAACTTACTCTTGAGCATTGCTATTGTATGTTTGTATTGTGTATAATTTGTTATTTAATATAGATATATTAAATGTTTATAAATAAGCAAAATATACACTATGCATATATTATCATAAACTGAGCGCGGCTTCATTGAAGTAATTGCGGAAGGGCTTATAAATAAATTTGACAGAAGGAAATATGATATAAATCTCTACAATGGCAGCTATGGCAGAAGGGACTGTGCTATTTTGTGGCATGGGGAGTCGTAAGATTTCCAAGCAACATTCTGAATCGAGCTGTCATATTTTTAAATGACTGATATTTGAAATCGCTATCTTTATTACAAATATGTTAAAGTTTAAATCGAGCTCATTCACTCACTACAGCATATATATTTTTCGTAAAAATTCATTCAATGCATTTGCGATATGTTCTCTAATAAACCGAATTGCTTATTTACGTGCTTGATATTAGTGAAAAGTTTGACTTATAAAGCTTTAAACACAATCAAAACGCGAGGCGGATTTTACGCGGCGAACAATGGCGGCTTGACGGCAGTCGTCGTGGGATTTCGCCCAGTGAAACAGAATCAGAGTGAAATTCGCATCAGTTGATTCGGAAGAAATCATCCCCACAACAAGCACAGAATTTAAAAAAAACCACGGAAACCACGAATTCACGAATTTTCAGAGTTGTAAAACTATAAAAATAGTTTCCGCACAAAAATTTACAATTTCCTTACTTCAATTTATTTATTTTTCACCACTGCCAGCTGAGGCGGCAGCGACAAAATTAGAATTTGTTCTATCGCGAGGCGAATCGTCGAGAGGCGAACTACGCTAGCGTCGTCATTGTGGGCAATCACATGCACTGCTGTGTGTTTTAATTTTGACAGCTCGCGTTCGCCGCGTAGAATTCGCCTCGCGATTTGATTGTGTTTAAAGCTTTAATCGTAATCACTAGAGAAGTGTAAATGTGCTTGACTTTTGCGCTTTGGCTTTCAAATGCTCTCACTGATAAGCGAGAGGCAGCAGCGAACAAGTTCTCAATGAGAGGCACGCATGGAAGCGTCAGCATGCGGCGCTCAGCTGTAGTCCGACACTTATATTGGCCTAATTTGAAGAACCGTTTCGTAGCATCTTGAATTCGTTAACGCAATTAACACTTGCGCCACAGTGGGCCAACAGCTAGTTGGGGAATGTTTAGCGCTCGAAATGCAATCGTGTACGCTGTCACTTGCACTTCATATATTCAAATATGACGCAGTCTGACCGAACAGTTCAGACCTTGCATGAAATGTTCAGCTCGGCCAGGCCGAACCTTTAGAAGGAACTCTAATTTGAACATATCAACTAAAAAACGCAAAATCGGTCTTTGTCAAGCTAACTTGCTTCAAATTCGAGGTGTTGTTGATGTATAAAAGTCTCAAAAATAGAACAGAATAGAACTTGTTGTCGTCTTTCGGCGTGTTCCATAAACAACAGGCATTTGAAATCGCTTTGTCTGCTACTATCACAATGATTGTTGACACATGTGGTATATTCAGCCTCGACCCGGGCGAATTAACAGTACTATTTAATATCCAAAAATATATGTCAAGAAATTCAAATATTTTAACAGGTTTGAAGACAATAACAACAAAACTCTGTGCAAAATTGCAAAATTTTCCGAGGTTGCTAATCAAAAAGAAATTGACTAAAGATGTTTGCTTTAATCTAACATACAAAAGAAAGCGTTAAAAGAATTAGCTCAAAAGCGTACATTTAAATATTTACACAAATGTTTATGTGAATAAAGGAAATACAAATTTAAAAGTTTGATGATTTTAATATTTGAACAGATATTCAGATGCTTTGTTTTGACAAAATATTAAATAATAATGCGCAAGTAAATTTTATCTAAATGAGATCATTCATTGTTTGCTAATCTAGATATCAATATTTGAGCAAGTGGAATCTATATATGTACATCTGGGAGTTTCCATCAACAACGGTGCTATTCAATCAAAAACTATTCTTTACATAGTACAAAAATTATTTACAATCATCTTTTGATTCAAATCAAAAACAGAAACTATCGTAGAAATATTAAAGCATATTTATTCTTGAAAGTAGAGTTCATGAAAAGTGAAAGAAGACGGGCTTAGGGTTGTTTGTACTTGAAAGTTTACTGTCATTTTCTCTCTCATTAGTTTTAGTTGACTTTTTCAACATCAACTACTTAAGGGCAAAAAGGAAGAGCTTGGCTCCCGAAAGATCTGTGTCGGAATGATTTTGGTCAGATTTTTAAATAGCATTTAATTTTGTATTTTACGTTATAAATTTGTATTTCAAAACTATCAACTCGCAGCTCGTGTGCAAAAGCAATCATTCATTCTATTTTTTGCACAGTTAGGAAATATATCAACATAAAACGAATCGTGTAATGTCTCTGCATGCTTTTGATTTTAGTTTACGTTTGTTGTGTCAGTGTAAACAAATCACAGCAATTCAAGAAATAAGCTGGCAAAACGCTTTCAAGTCTTGGCAAAATATTTACAATTTTAATAAAGCAAACAATGCAAATATTAAATGCTAAAGCAAGAAAAGCAGATGCGCTCGAAGCTGTTTGAAGTTTTGTTTTAAGTTTAGATACGATTTAATATTGTTAGCTTTTCAGCAGTGGCTGCTGGCAGCACAGACCTTACCACAACTGTGAGTGTTGAGAGGCCATCTCGTTGCACATAGACGGTGGTGCCTTCCCCTCTGGCCAGAGCAATCTGAAAGAAGATAAAAATGCATTACACTGGGAACTTATGTAAATTTAAGATTACATATATACAATATTGCTACTTTCATTCGTTTCTGCATTATTTTGAGTGGCTATTTAGAAATAGAATAGGTGCAAAACAAAATGGTTTGATTGAGACTGTTCAATTGGAGTATATGTACATACATGCAAATTACAATGTCTCAAATGTTACAATGTTATATGCCATCTACAATTGTTGGTTGCTAATTGGTAACAGACAATAGAGCAGGCGTACTTGGATCAACTTAACAAATGCATAATGCCATAGCCAATATTTACACCAAGGAATGGCAGTTGTACATCTCGCGACTTGAAGCACAGTTCACATCACTGATAATTACAGTCAAGTTAAAGATCGCTTATGGAATCGTTATTCCCTGGAATGTAGGCAAAAACTCCTGCCTACCTGGCCGCTAAATGCATACAATATACTTTTAGCAAACAAATTTACATACTTAGATTAGAAGCTTTTACAAGAAATAGCAGTCTGGACACTTACCTCGCCCAATAGCTCCTCCGGCGTATAATCGTAGGGTATATCCGAGAGCACATCATCATTAGCCAATATCGTTTGCAACTGCGACTCCGTCGCCCGTACCAACGCATCGTGTTCACTTCGCGCGAAGTCAGGCTTTCGTTTTCTTATTTTTCGCGCCGGGCGTTTCCGCAAACGCTCGTCTCTGTTTCGCCGTTCACGCACCGACTTTCTTATCAAGTTTATGGGTAATTTGTTGAAAATTGAACTTTTATATTTAGGTCGCTGAGGTCGCTGCAATGTATTCGACCTTTTTGTAGAAACTTCAGAACGAAGCATTATTTTTAATCAAATTTATAAAATCGTGAAAATATTGAATGATGAATGAATTGTCAGAAACAGCTGCTAGGCGTCTTTTAGGTAAAGCCGCTGTGCACATCTGTCAAACTTACCCGCTGTATACAAATTGCTTGGCTTTTGAAAACAATGCACTTCTCTCCAATGGCTGAACCATGCGGGCTGAAATAAAACGCTAATTCAAACGCGAGCGTTTCTAATTCAAATATGTGGAAGGGGATAACGGTTAACTAAGGATTATGGATTATAAAGCACTTATTTTAGAAGATAAATTACATAGTTCCAAAAAAATATTGCACTTGTGATCGGAGAAATACATATGTACATTTATATTCGGCTAAAAACTCTCAATTTTCGATCCGGTTGTGTGAACAAATAACCGTTATTAAATCTATTTAATAAATACGTGATCAGAAGAATTTTGGTGGTTCTCAATGGTTTGCTTTTTGACAAAATTGAAGCTATACCTGTATAGCACTACCGCATTCATATTGGGATTCTGTCAATAAGAGTTTCGTTCCCGTAATCCCGTAATAGTCTGATTAAGTCACAGAATTTTACAGCATTTAGTCAAAGCTTACAGTGATAGAACAGCTATAAATGAGAGTGTAGAGAAGAGAATAACTGAGATCAACTATTTGCCGAAAGTCACAGAATTTGTAAAGAAAAATGTCTGCTAGTCAATTATAAAAAAAAACAAATCATGTCAAATTATCAGATGTTCTGCATTTTCAAGCACGAATAAGTTTTTTTTTAATATTTAATAAAAATAATGTAAAGTAACGTTTAAGTATTTTTGCTAATTTATATGGGGTTTTTTTTATTATAAAAATATGAATACTCTCAGCTGATTATCGACGATTTTTTCGGGGCTCAAAAATGGTTTTGTGCATTTCCATACTCTCTTCAATTTTTCCCTCTGTCCCTCTCTCTCTTTGAGCCTTATCTTGTTTGACAGTTCTACAGGCTTGATCACGAAAACTATGGTAATAAATTTAAATATTCTTTTTACTTATACAAACCTTATACAAATTCTACAAGTTCCTTAAATAAAAACAATTAACCTGTTTTTTTTTTGTTCCGCTGTGTTGAGCTAAACCGTGTTTATTCGTTTTTATACTTTTTACATTTCTTCCTTTTCCGCATATTATGACTTTATATTTACGATATTGTCATACGATAACTTTAATAATAATAAGTTTATTTAATAATAATTGATGAGCATATTCGATAGATAATCTAAAATTAATGTCTACAAAATAAATGGACACTGCGCGTTGTTGTTGCAGTGCCGCTCTATGTCATTCGGTACTGATGGTCGGTACACATGGGGACTGGAACTGTGATCAACTTCTTTCTATATATATAAATATAATATGTATGCATGTATATCTTATGACTATGCCAAGAAACTAAAGACAATTTACATTGTCGCGCTTAATTTATGTACAGCGTAAAATTTTGCATTTTATCAGAGCGAAAATAATGCATTGCATTTCAAATGTTCAAATGTTGGCAACATTTGCTTGCTTGCAATGCCACCATTCGGCAGAGCCTTCTTGCAGGACACCAGCGGCAGTGCCAAATAAACATTTTCTTGGCAAGTGTCGCTGGCATCCTCGAGTCTTGCTGGCGCGCCTTCTTCACTTCTCGTATAGCTACAATTTGACCGCAAGCAGCAAAGGACGATGTACGCCATTCTGATTGGTGCATGTCCTTTTGGTTGTTTGCAGCCAATGAGCTATTTGCAAACGCTCTGCTCAGCTCGTAAAATCCCGCGGAAGTGTGCAATTTCCGGTTTCCCTGCATTTTGGTCCCCACTGTGGCGCACACATTTCAGTTGCAAACTTCACTTCGTGCGCTCTGCCGTGCACCCAGGCGTATGAGTGTACTACTTTATGTGCTTGCTTTCTCGCTCGCACTCGTCTCGCACATACACGTGAGTCCGCAGCAGTGCTTATTTTTGTTGTGTCCGTTTGCCAAGTGAAATGCATTTCCGTTGGTGGTGGTTTGAGGGTCGGCCTCCGCTTCCGCTGGCCACTGCCAACATCCTCGCCATTGGCTGGTCAGGCCGATGAGACGATGTGTGACGATGACGTATGTTCGCTGGCTGCCGTTGCAGCAGTAATTGACAATTGGCGGGATTTCGCTTGTTAGCTGGCTTGCACTTGCTCTTGGGGTTGGGTCTGTTATGTTGGTTGGGGGTTGAAGAAGTCGCTGCTGCGATTGGCTGCAAGTAGAGATGAAAATTGCAAAATATATTAGCAAAAAAACCAGGCATACTTTAGGCACTTAAATTAATGTGAAACTACTGGGTCCTCGACAAAATGAAAAATCAACACAAGCAATGATGCCAAGTTAGGGCAGTTCTTGCAATATATTATAACAGCCAACAATAAGAAATTATGGTTGTGTTCGTTTATTCTTTATATACTATTTTGTTCCTTTATTTCTACAGATTGTTACACAGAATTCGAGTTCTGTTTCTCTATACCAGTATGAAATATTCGAACTGCGTTCTCTACTTTTCAGCCATGAAGATGAAATAAAAAGAACAGCCAGTGTTTAAAAAAATGTTTATATATTTTCACGAGAATATATAAACTTTATGTTGATGTAAAAGCTAGTGAGATAATAACTACTTGGTTATTCGTTCGGAAATCCCTTATCCTTCATAACTAGCACATTGAATCTGTAAAGTTTTTACATGAAATGCAATTTTGTATCATCGAATTTCAGGCAAACAAAAGTTTCCAAAAAAATTTCAAACATACACGCAATAAATTTTTGCAAACAAAGTTTGCCTGCCATTCAGTTGAATAGTATGCAAAAAGTGTGGCAACGCCTTATTGGCTTACGCATGCCTCTAGCTGAAAATTTCATTGCCAAAATTAATTGCAGAGCAATCAAAATAAAAGTGTGAATATTATAACTACTCGCTGCCTTTGTCTCCACAAATTGAGAGGCACGCACAGCAGTGAGCAAGTGATTAAAGTTGCAATGCTGCCAAAACTGTTTTTTTTTCCTAGTCTAAATTTCTCACGCTCCATTTCAACTATCAAGAGCCAAACCAATTCGAAGAAAACATGAGAACTATTTCAAATTCAAATTCAGGCAATGAACCCGTAAAAATTACGTAATTTCAATTTCTTGGCAAGCCGTCGAGCGTTCTGCCCCTCGCACACGCATTTTCGCATTTTCACTAAACGGAACAGGTTGCCAGATTTGCTTGTTAATTTCTTTCCCCTTTTTTCAGTTGGCGCTGCTGCTGTAAACAAAGACTCACTCCCCGGCGCCACTTCAGACAAGATTTCTAAGCGTGTGCATAGCTTGCGTTTTTTTGTGGTCTGTGCCAAGAATGAATGCGTCAAAGCACACACGTGCACTGGCAAAAATATCAAAAACAAAGAGAGCTAAAAGATTTCGAGTCATTGGAAAATGTATATAAAATTATGTTAACACGGCATACAGGAGCGGTTCTGGTAGATGCGGGGTCGCCTTAAGCAACGTCTCTTTTGTTAAACAGAGTGGGAGTGCAATTATTAGTTCTAAAAAGAAAGCTTTTAGAGGAGAATATAAATTTTCTGAACTTTTCCAATTTAAAGGCATACAATTAGAAATAACAACAACAAAAATTGCAACTTTAGAAGATCTTTACTCGATATAAGAACATCGAAATTTCTCTATCAAATTGTTCAAACATTGAAAATCATTGTACGCTTAACTCTTGCATATAATATTTTTGAAAGCTATTCAAAAATGAAATGTTATTATATTTCCCTGAAGCTCTACCCTATTAGATCTAGTCATCATATTATGTTCCCCATTGGCCAGCTGTGATGCCACTAATCAAAATTGCTCCATCTTTCGCAACAGCGTACACATGCATACGTCATCTATCATTACGTCACATAACCCAGTTGGCCAGCAAATTTCAATTCGCTGCCAAAAAATGGCACGATAAAATGATGCGGGAATTCAATGCAATAAATGAAAGGAACCGCGAAAACAGCGCAAAAAAATTTGAATAATTAATACAAAAGTGATTGGCGAACACGCTCGAGCATCTGATTTACCAATACCAGCCCCTTCTCCACACTCTTCCGCGAGCGGGAGGAATGCTTTTAATGGCACGCTTAATAATTGGCGCAGGTGGGGCGCTAATATGACAACACAGCTCACTTACACTATGCATGTGTGTGTGTCTGTGTCGAGTAAGAAGAAAATCAGTAGCAGTAGAAAGAGGGGAAGCGACGCAGGCATTGTATAATTTATGAGCATGGAGTTTTGCCAATAAGTTTCTGGATACTTTCCCATTTAGGCGCACGCCAGTTCAATGGTATGCTACTGATGTGTGTGTGTGCATAGTCGTATGTGTGTTGCACATATGTGTATATGCCAGCCACACGCATACAATTTGTAAAGCATTTCCCAGCACTGCCCCAACCGGCGTCTCTTCGATTTTTCATTGAAGTTCGATTTCTTGTTTGGCTTCCATGCCTCCGCACATGCCCCTGCCTCTGCATGGGTTTCCGCTTTTAATGAGTGTTGATTGTTGCACGTGTTGTTGTTAGGTTAGGTCGTGCTGCCACTTTTCCTTGTGACGTCAGCAACAGCTTGGCCTATTGAATGTCTGCCAATTGTAGCCGCAGCGAAGAGCTATTTAATGGCTTTCTGCGGGCGTCGAAGATATTGGGGAGGGCGGTTGTAGTGTAAGTCTATGACTGAAGGACAGAAGGTGGAGGGATGCCAGCGTGTATGTTGGTCAATGTTGCGTGCCATTGGCGGGGGGCGGTGGCATGTGTGCACGTGTTAATTACTGCAGTCGATTTAATTTACTGCCGCTTAACGCGCTCCTTTCGCTTGCCAAGTGGCCAAGAGGCACTTGTGGCCACTTGCGGCCACTTGCTTGAGCAAATCCTGCGGCGAACCTTTTTCTATTATGGCTAAATTATGGCACTCGCAGGATATATGCGCATGTTTTTGCAAAATTTATGGCCAACGGATGTGAATAATTATACGTGCAACGTACAGAGCAATGTCAAGTAGACAATTGCCTGTGTAAGTTGCAACAGACAAACTAAATATTCGGTTTCGGATTTGTCTGAAAAATCGGTATTCGGCTTCAGCTTCGGTCATTAAAGAATTTCTTCTTCTTTTGCCAAATATGAATATTCAATCCCTTTTTTGGCGAAACTAAAATTCCGTCCGACAGTGTGTTCCCTAAGAATGCTCATGAAAGCAGAGGATCTTAGAGGGTGGCAGAAAACTAAGTTGGAACAGTTGTACTCGCTATACTAGAAGGTGAATCCTTAGTATAGCAGAAAGTCGAACAAAGAATTGAATGAGTAAATTTTATTTCCATTTTATGCTTATTTGAATTTTAAAAGAACAAAAATTACTTTTATTAACATTTGATGGTATTCCATTAAAGTATTTTTATTTATTTTAACTTAAAATCGATCTAAATATACGAAGCAAGTTCAATATTAGAACATGTGCTGTTATATTAAAATGAAATGAAAATATGTGGCATTTCATGAGAATTCAACCAAAAGTTCTATACGACCCTATTCGATCTGAACAATTTTTGGTACATTACAAGAGATGATATCATTTCAAATGTCATGTCATATAAAAATTTTCATAATTTTTAGCAAAAACCAAATTTTTAAATTACCTATGCTATTTAAATCTGTAGAAAAACAACTTATTTGTATAGTAGTAAGGCATCTCAAAGATTTAGAAAGAAAAGACTTTTTCAAAAGACGTTATGCAAGCAAAAGAAATTCAACACAAATATGCATGTGCTGTATGTATGCTTATATGAGTGTGTGTGTGTGTGTGGGCGTCTGTATGTGAGTACAAATGGACATAGTTTGTTTGCTATTTTAACCTTAATTAAAAGCGCCCAATGGCAGCGTAAAGCAAAAAATCATTTCATTCTGCTCAGACAGCGAACGGTACCATTACAACAACAACAACAACAACAACAACAACAACTGCCTCTAAAGTAGACAACAACAAATGAAAGCGCAACAATTTGCTTTTTGACTAAATTTATTTTGCGCGCTTTGCTGAAAATTCATTTCATTTTATCTTTTGCTTCAATTACACAGAAATTGTTCGAAGGCAACAGCAGCAGCAACAGCAACAACAACCACACACACAAAGCAACAATTGAGCGAACTATTTTTAAAAACTAATTACATTTGCGCACTTTTGACGGGCATTCACGGATGCCGTGCAATTTCTAGAACTAAGCAACAACAAAAACAACAACAACACGAAAAACCACAACAACAAGTAAAAGCAACAAAAAAGCGACAGCAGCAGTTCTAAGAGCTAAGGCGAAGACAACACAACTCAATGTATCTAATAGATGCGCATACACATAAATATACACGTACTTGCACACATGCATACTTGTGCACTAGGGCTGTCAATTCTAAGCATTTTAAGAAATTCTCAAATTTTCAAACTGCATTCTGAAAATTTTATAAAGCACTGAAATTTTCGATTCTAAATTTCATTTATTTATTTGAATTTAATTTCATAATAATCCGCTTTAAATTCTCTTTCATTGGTCGATGACAACATCTATACCAAGCATCAGCTACTCGAGCATCTCTGAACTAACTAATATCTGAACGACAGCAAGTTTGCTTTTAAGTTATGAATTAACCAAAAGAAATGGAATAGGCATAATCAAAAACTCCGAAATACGGTTCATGTGATTATTTTCATATTAAAAAGTATTAAAAATATCAGCAAATTAGGCAAAATGACAATACTATAATATATTAGTAAGTAATTAACTAAGTAAGTAAGCAAGTAATTGTTTTTAACAATGTTTTTCAAAGGGCTGGAGCAAAAGATTCGTCAAATTTTGCCTAAGAGCGTTGATAGCGAACCTAGAATCATAAAAATCCATCGGACCCCTTCAATCTTTAAACCAATAAAATTTAGGAAGAGATGATGAGGAGATGCAATGGTTCACGAGTTGCCTAACAATTGATACGCTGTAGAAAAATGTTTGGCTCTTCTAATAAAGTTGTGTTAGAAAACAACAACACTTTTCCTCATACATATGTACAAGGCAAGTTAAATTAATCTTAAGCGGAAAATAGTGTCTTTGAAGCCAAAATATATGGAAAAAAATATTGGCATACAAGTATTTTGGAATGCTCGTATATTCAATGCATTTGTTGAAGGCCATCTGCACATTCATATTGACATAAACATGCACAGGTAGAGGCAAGGGACATGTTGTCAGGGCCATTAATAAGCAAATCCAGTGGGTTTGTTCGCATAAGTCGAAGACTTTTCGGTATTAGGAATAATCTGAGCGGCTGGGATTTTCGAAATGCGACATGCCGCTGCTGACAGCCCCAACAAAAACAAATATCTACACAAACATGTGCATAGGAAGATGCCTTCTGGGCACTTGCGACGCGCGATAAATTAATGCAAATAAATTTCGAAATTTGCGCTGGTGTGCGAGAGCAGTGAGTAAGTGTGTGCAGTTTATTTTGTAGCACAAAAAGACGAGCATGCGATCGAGGAGAAAATAAAAGGAAAATAAGAGAAAATTCGGTTTTATAAAAATAGCAAAATCTGCGCAGACTGCTACGACGCGAGCGTTTCGTAAGCGAGATTTCAACGCGGCTGCCTGCCTGCCTGCCTGTTTTTCAGTTAATTGCGCGTCAACGTAACCGCAGACACACACACAAACATATATGCGCACGGTGTCTATAATAGATACAAATGTATCTTCTGCATCAGCTAGCCGTCATGCTGCTGATACTCGCATAGCGGCAACAGCAGACGTGCTGACAGACGCACAAGGGAACGGACGAACAGGCCGACAAACGTGCATACAGTTGGAAGCGTATATTCCGGCGCCCAACGGGCACAGATACAGGCACAGAAGCCAGCATTTGAAAGCGACATTTTCTGCGCATTTGCTTTGGACGCGGCCAGGCGAATTGCACGCTCGGGATCGGGATCGGTAAGTGCGCCTAAAAATAGATCTAGCTGCGCCAGCAAAAGCAACACAAACAACAAAAGTAAAGCAAACAAGCAATGAAGAAAATTCAAGAAAAAAACTTTACTGCGCATTTCAATACATATATAATATATATGTACACAAATATCTGTGTATGTGTGCGCCACAATGTTAAACTGTAAAGGCGGAAAACCCATTAAAAACGTCAAATAAAAAAAGTCAGTCTTTTGCTGTTTTCTGCGACTTTTTGTAAATTTTGCTCGATTTTATTTTGAAAATTTTGTTGGGTCTCACCCAGGCAATCTGCACGTAAATATACACATGCACACATAAACATGCATATGTCGCACACACACACACACACACACACACACATGCGTGAGTACAAATTAGTTTTCGACTGTTGAAAGCGTATTTTTGTATTTTCTTCTAATTTCATGCTGGGCGAGATTAATTTTCAAAACTTATACTTTTCGCTTGTATAATAATTTTTGGATATTTGCTGCCGACTCTAAAATTTCATAACAAACTTTACGAATTTGAAGACAACAGAAATATCTGCATAAATTTTGTGCTAGTCATCTGTCAAGTTAAAGGCATCAAGGCAAATAACAATACTATTTCAGCTTTATTTCAGTTTATGGACACCTTCATAGCTTCCTAAAGACTAAACGTCTCTTCTCATTATTTTGGGCATTATCGAGGCAAAAATTGCAAAAATCCAGAGAAATTTTAATATGAAACCGAATAGTTACGGGGTTCTTGATCCGACACAGTATCGGAAACATATATGTATATATCTACCATGGGTATGGAATAGCATGTGTTGCCTTTGTAACAATCATGAAGAAACAGCACAACGCAACTTTTGGCACTTAGATAATATACAATATATCTTCTTTACTTAGGTAATATATATCTACAACCGCAGTATATTACGGAGAAATCTTCAAAGGGAAATTGTTTCATACTTCTTGAAGCTGCGCATGCATCTGTAAATCCATTAAGAACTTCCACAAAAATGAAACTAGCAGACTAGATCATCAAAAAATTCGATTGAGGAAAAAACTTGTAGTAGGAACTGAAGCGGAAGGTTAAGGAGAGCTCAGTTTACTTAAATAAAATTTTTTTTAAAGTTTATTGAAAAAAACGTCTTCTTGGCCCTTTATCGTACGCTTGCAGGAACTTAATAATACATAATACTTTGAACATAGAAATGTGCATATTTCTTTTGACTCGCACGATTTCTGCTTCAGACTTCAAAAAGCACTCTTACTTTTTTCAGATAGTTTCAAAATCATAAAATTCATTTTGAGACTAAGCTCGGTTAGTTTGAAAATTTTTGAAATTCTTATTTTTTTTTCTTCAAACTTTCTTCTTGCAATATTGTTGTTGTTAATTTTCCGTGTAGCTGTAAAATGCGTTCATTTTGCATCTGTTTAGCAGTGATGGCAGATGTTACTCAATATTTTGCAATTAAAGCTGATCTCATTTTTCATTTCATCTTTTCTTGCAGGGATAATACGAATTATACGTCAAGCGAAAAATTTCAATTTGAAAGAAAGAAATATGCCGAACTAATTAGATTTGAATTTTGCACAATTTGTTGTACAAGCTTTTAGTTTGCTTTCATGTTTTATGCGCAATTGTGCTCAAAGTTTTCTGGAATTCTTTGCGCAATTTATAGCTAAGCAGTTAAAATGCAAAGGATTTTGAAAAATGTATTTAAGCTTATTTGAAAGCCGTTAAGGAAACTAAGCAGCATAGACATGATGAATGAAATTGAGATTGAACGGGTTTCTGAAACGCCAGTTCCAGTGGTCAGAAACGTAATTCGGAGAGACTGTATTTAGAGAAGTTTCTGTTAGATCTGATAAAAACAAACACCAAAAGGGGAAGTGAGATTGAATAACGAACTGGCTTGGCTTTGCTTCGAAAAATGGTTTGATTAATTTTAACAAAAAAAAGTGTTGTGCAAATCAAGTTTACGGTTTCGCATGTATAAGGAAAGATAGGGTTTTAAAATGCCTTTTGGTTTCAAAGTTCGAGCTAGAAATTTGGTAAGTAGAGCCATTTCTCATATCTGATAATATGAATATTCATACGGCATTTGAAATTTTATTTTCAGTATCTGCAGAAAATAGTTGCAAAAAAGTTATACACAAGGTTGTATTATTACAGTTCTTTGCTACTTTTGTGTTGGAGCATGTGTTCTAGCACAAAGGAGCCGATGATTTTGATATAAAAACAAACAATTCAAAATGTCAATTCAAAACAGTAAGAAAATAAATTGTGCGAAACATTTGAGTGTTAAGGTCAGCTTTAGTTTATTCTTGAAATTTGGTTGTGCTTTCTCTCTCGCATTGATTCAGCCATGATAGCATGCAAATCAATTCCAGACAAAATTTCAACAACAATAATAAAGCAATCGATAAAATTTAAATAATTAAAATAATGCCAAATATTTCGATTTCTTTCTATATGTATTTCATGAATCCATTTGAATTAATTGTATAGTCAGTTAAGATTCAGATAGCTTTTTGCCTATATTTAGTATGAATCCATTCTTCAATCATATACATATGTAGCTTAAGCATATCTACAAGGTATCTAGTTTCCTAGTAAGTACAAGCTGGAAAGCAAGAATATGCTGCAGTTGTTTATATGGAGTGCCTAGCTAAGGAAATCTTCTTCTTACCAGCCCATAACAATGACAATGGAAAACTTCAGCTGTAAGCATATTATTTTGCGCTATTGCTGCGATCGTATCTTTCTTCTATTCTAAGTGCACGTGCATAGTTGCCAAATAAAGCACTTTCACTACCACCGAAAGTGCCAAATTGCCAATGGCCAAGTGTAAATACGTTTGAGTGCCAATCAAACAAGTAATTTGGCTAATAAATGCCAAAAAAAAATTAGCGATTCGACAAAAAAATTGGCCGGCAAAAATGAAAATATTAACTGCTGCCAACATTAAATCAAACAACAACAACAACAGCATATAACAAGAAATCTTGTTCGCTGGCCAATTTCAATTTAAATTTGAATTCGAATTCAACAACCACAACAGCGGCCCACTTAAATGCCAAAAGCCAAAGCCAAGTGAATGACCCGCCAGACGGCCTTGCCGGACGGTGTTGCGGTGAACGCCAGTGCGGCAGCCAGCCAATCAAATGCCATTCAATAATTTCATTCTGCGATAATAATAACAACAACAACAGCAATAATTTGCCACCTGTTCCTAGTGAAAGCGCGCCAGCAGCGACTTGGCCAAGTCCAAGCAGAAGGAAATCCCAGGCTGCTGGCCAAAAGTATGACGAGCCAATAAACAATCATCAGCAGCAGCAGCAGCAGTGGTAGTGGTGGTGGCAGCAACAGCGGTGGCAAGTGCCAGCAAATGCCAGCAGCCGCAGCCAACTGTGCTCGAAACTGGGCAGCTCGTCAAAAATGTGCGTCAGCAATTAAAAATCGCATATGAAGTGCGCATTTGGGGGCGTGCGTCTGGCACGCGTCCGCCGCCAACACAGCTGTGCTACATCGGCCGCAGTTGATTCGAGCGACGATCAAAGGCGCCGGCAAAGGACTCGCAGCCAAAAAGAGCAGGCGTGAATGCAGAGGCGCTGTCTCTTATGATTGGCGCACGCACTGGCGGCGTTGCCAACAAAGCAGCAGCAGCGGCGCCATTTGGCCAAGTTAACACTTCAAGCGGCCAAGAATTTGGTGAAAATTTGTGCACTCACTGAAATTTGCTACTAATGTTAATTAAAAGATTTGTTGTCATAACAAATTTGATTGTTAAACATGAGCCAACTAACTTGATAATTATAATTTGTCTTTTAAATATTATGAAAATCAAATTTATAATAACATTTCTATGAAGCCTCTGGATGGTGGATGCAATTGGCTATGTCGGCGTAGAGCTTCTACAGTTCATGGTTCATCCAAATGTGGTAGTCGATGCCAGCGAAAATCGGGCTGAAGAACTTGCGGAGCACTTTTTTCTCGAACACTCCATCCAGTCTGCAGAATAACCCATACTTCAGCGCCATAATATAGACAGGAAGAGCGTCTTGTAGAGCGTCAGTTTTGTCAGACGGGAAAGAGTCTACTTCTCCCTTTCCCAGTCCGTAGTAGCGCCTATTGGCAAGAGTTATTCTCCGCTTTATCTGCAAGCTGATATCATTTGTGATGGTATTAGCGTTGTAAAGGTATGTGAACTCCTTGACAGCTTCGAAGGGGAGTCATGTAATAGTAATAAAAGTAATAGCATTTGTATAATCATACTTCCCGGCCCTTCTTCAGCCCTTGCACAGCCATAGAACTTTATAAAAGTTAATGATTTATATGCAAATTTTAAGCTCTATTGCTTTTATCATTAACCTCATCTTCAGTAGCTTCTGTGCATTAGATATTTTTTCTCGCTCGTACTTTGCTGTGATTGCTAGTAGCTGACATTTTTGATGGAATATTTGTAGACTTTATGAGCTCAATTCACTTTGAGCTAAGAAATTAGTTTTAATTTCCTTTTAAAAATTAAAATTTCTTAAATTGCGGGCTTAACAAAATATTCTGTTAAGTATTAATAAAACAATCAATATAAAAATGTGCTAAATCTGCTTTGACGATTTTTGATAAGCTCTGTGTTAGTGCTAGCAGCTGTTTTCATTGAAGCTGCTGCCCCTTTCTCGACTCATCACCTTCTTCCATGTTTCGGTTTTTATATGTCTTGTGGTCGCAGCTTCCAGTGCCAAGACGCGAACTTAAATCTTGACGTTGCACTCAGCGAAGAAGATGCGACAGCGAAGCACGCGCTGTTTACATTTGGCTGGCCAAAAAAATTGCAAAAATAAAAAGGCAACAGCACGATGAAACAATTTAGCTTTTTGGCTCAAAATCAGATTCACAGTCGCTGTCGCAGCAGCAAAAATTATAGCAGCAAATAAAAATTTCTCCGCTCATTTCGTTTCGTTTTGTTTGCGCTTTGACTGCGGCGAAATGTGAAAATTTGTGATGTGTTGGCAGCGTCTTGCTCTAAACACACACACACACACACATGCATACACATGCAGGCACATGCAGTGCGAGCGATTTCTTGGCAGGAGCAGCAGGAAGCTGGGCACATTTGCACTGCCGCCAGCAGCCAGCCGCCAAAAGAAAAATGCCGCAGTAGACTTGTAGGCGCTGCGAATTGCAGACATTACTGCCGCAGCACGATTACGAGTGTATTAGAGGCGTCAAAGAATGGCATGTCCTTTCATGCTATTGCTGCAGCATTCGTCTGTTGTGTGAGAAAGGGTATCAAGCGAGCTTTGAAGTGCTTCAGGTCGTATGAGTGCTGCCGAATTGCTTAGATTTGCACAAAATGCCACGCATACTTTTTAAAACGCATTTTTTTATAAAGGTACTTCAGCTCAAATGGTAGTGCACTGCGTCGTATGAGTGTTGCTTTAATTTAGGCAACAATTTCAGAACACATACGCTGGCAATGCCGCATTTTCCTACCCAGTTTGTGATTTTCTTTGCCTTGCACAGCGAAACAAAAGCACTCATAATCGAATTTCGAATGAATAACAAATAAATTATCTACGCACACAGCCACACACACACATGCTCAGCGCCTCTCACAAACAACTTTGACCAAAGTCCAGTTCAAAGTAGAAATGGTGCACAGAGAGAAGAAGCAAGCACAAAAAAAAAATATGCATAAAGCCGCAATTTACTATTTTGCCGCCTTGCTTTGCCTTCTTCTCAGCCACAAGCAGTAGTGTTATCTTTAGTAGAAGGGGCCAATTGGGCCCAATTAATTTGAGCGCCTTTCCAATTTTTTTTCCATTTAGATTTCGATATAGAAAAAAGTTTTGTTACAGAGCATCAAAAGTTTGCTCTATATTTCAACAAGCAATTTTAGTTTGAAATTTGGTAATTCAAATTTTCTTACTATTTTTATTAGATAATAGTATGTTTAATGTAGTAGTTTTTCAAAACCATCTTCTTAAACAAATGACATGGAAAAGACGAATTTCATTTCTGAAATAAAATTCTGTATGTGCAAAATTTGAATGCACTATTTTAAAAAGTGCACAAATTAGAAGATTTATTCAAAATTTTCAAATATTTTTAATTTTTTTGATAAACACATAGCTTCATTTGTCGGAAAATTTACCAAACGGTTAACAGTATAAAGCGTATAACACTTTTAAAATATATTTCAGTACATCTTCGTAAACACCAGCTCATTAAATTGCAAATTCGTTTAATTGCTTTCTGACAGTAGCTTAGGCTTCTCATTCTTCTTCTTCTTCTTTCTCTACTTCCTCCTTCTTCTTCAGCTTCAAACAACCAAAGTGTCTTTACTATGAATGACTTCCTTCTTCTAAGTTCTACCAAGAGAGAGTGCTCTTATTCTGGGGCGCCCATCAATAAGAACGGCCCTGAGCGCCAGCCTAGTCGCCTCTAATAAGTTGTAAGAAATTGAAAAATCGTTTGTGAATTTTACGCCTCTACTCACTCGCACTACATTTTTTAACAAACTCAGAAATTTCGTAAAAAATGGCATCAAGAATTATAAGTGCAAAAATATGCAAATAACGTAAATCATTACGACTTTGCGGCGGGCAAAAAATAAGCGCAGCACTTTGATTTCGCCTTTGCACTCTGCACTATTGTCTGTGTGTATGCCAATGTGTGTGTTTGTGTGTGTGTGTGTGTTTATGAGTAGCAGTTGCAAAGTTTGCAGGCGACAACAGCAAAGGCCACAAATTCAAAAAGACATAAAGCAGGCCGCAATGTCCGAAGCAATGAAATTATGTGCCTTGCCCCCTTCACTCCCCCCTTCATTTCGCTACTGCAGCTTTCTTTTTTTTCTGAAAAGAAATTATCGGTGACTGCTGCTGGCAGTGCGCTGCAAATGAATGCAATGCACTTGCTTTGTCGCTTCTTGGCCACTGCTCTGTCTGTTTGTTTGTGTGTGTGTGTGTTTTATGCTTTTGCTATGTTAATAAGGCCGCCATTTTACAATAATAGCGCACGTGATTTGTGATTTACTTTTAATGATTGTAGGCATTAACTTGCTTTGTGTTCGTAGCTGCAATTCTTTTGTTTCAAAAGAAAGGCATAAAAAAAGCTGACGATTTGCTGAGAAAAATTTTCATGACTGTAGACTCTAATACATGCGAAGAGGTGTAGCCACATTCTTAACTGGCAGAAATATGAAGAAAGGAAAGGAATTGGAAGGGAAAGAGTTGGACACTGAACTTTTGTTGAAAATAGTTGACGATAAAAGTTGCACTCATATTTGGCAAGACTATTTAGACCATTTTATTGTATAAAAACCACCAAGAGACCTTCAACTTTTTTTTAGAAACTATTCCACTTTAAAGGATATCTTGCCAAAATATAACTGACTACAGTTTAGTTAATATACGAGTATATACGAATATTAAATAGATTTCTCCATATTTTCTGAGCCTTGGTCTGCGATCCCTTAAGTTTACGGATCCCATTCCGGCGTACTCGTCGCGTTGCTCCCTAATTAATCTATAGACCCTTGAAAGCAGAAGTATAATTTTATTTCTGTTGTGTGTCCATGGCATCATTAGTGGAATGGTTGACAGTCCCCACCTGCTCAGTCTAATAGACATCAACGATTCCCCCTAGGGTACTACCTCACTACGCTGTGTTTTTCATTCCCCCCTTATGCCTCGAACGCGCCTTTGGTTCGCTCTCTGTCGGAATTCAACAAAATCTCAGCCGTTTGTAGTTTTGATCTTTCCATATCGAGCTTTATATAATTATTGTTCTTATTAATTTGTTGTTATTAGCTTCTCTAAGTATTTCTACATTGTATTAGTCTAGTCTGTAAGGTTCTTGTTCTTCGACTGAATTTACGAATAAATAAATAAATCAAATGACAGCTGCTTTTTTAGTGCAACGCCTATTTCACAGCGAAATGCAATTAATTCTTTGCAAAAAAACACAGCTAACTAAATTCCTTCGGGAATTGCTGCAAATTTATTTAAAATCGCAGTGCCATCAATAAAATTAGCAGCAGCAATTGCAGCAATAAATCTACACAGCGCCTGCCTCCCAGCAAAGAATGCAAAGAAACCAAATCAAGCGGAAGTGATAAAAGCACAGAGCGCAAAAAAGTGTGAACTACAATTGCGAAAGGATGCACTGACCAGCATTTGGGCATTTGGAATATGCATGGCAAAAAAATAGTTAAAAATTGCCAAGGAACATATGCAGCAAGTCAAGAGGAAACAAGCGCCAAAAAATGCCAAAGTTGCCAATTTCCGGCAGCAAGGACCAACAGCAGCATAGCAGAGTGAAAGAATTATTTGCCAGGATGTCCGAAGCATTGTTTGTGTCACTCGCATTGAATTCCTTTTCAACAATTGCCAAAAAAAAAAAGGAAGAACAAAAAAGTTCAAATGAAATGTAGTAAAAGAAGAAGAAGAAGCGGCAGTTGCACGTTAAGGAATTTGACCATTTCCGTTGCGCATTTCCGGCGACATGAGCGACATGGAAGTGAGCACGCGAAAATATTGTCGCCAGGCGCATTTTACAAATTCTCAAGCAATTAAATAGGCAAACTAACTTGGGAAGCTGTTCTCTGCTGGCGTTTAATTTACGCGCGCCAGCAAT
Organism: Neria commutata; assembly: GCA_963457695.1. Taxonomy (NCBI): domain Eukaryota; kingdom Metazoa; phylum Arthropoda; class Insecta; order Diptera; family Micropezidae; genus Neria; species Neria commutata. The sequence continues at coordinate 14,534,002 of OY735246.1, forward strand.
TTATCTGCTGTCAGTGGAGAAAGAGGAGGAAGAGGCACTGTAGAGCGCTTTGCATGTAGTCAAGTTGGCCAAGTACAACAACAACAAAGCATGCTAATTAACAGAAAGCATTCAATTTGGCAATGGGATGCGCATAAGAGTGGTGGGAGGGGGGGAGAGAGCGGGCGAGCAGTTACCAAGTGGCCAGTAAGGTGAGTCGCTGTCTTTGCTAATTGTTAATTGCTTTAATGGCTCATAAATTTGGTTGTTCAAAGAGATTTTGTAATGAACAATTTGTGTGTGCTTGTTTTTGGCAAAATAAGTAATTTAATGTTATTGTTGTTGTTGTTTTTGCTAAGCAATTACATGTAGTAAGCTCGCACAACAACGCGTATGAGTCACATTGAATTATGTGCAAATGTAAACAATGTCTTTTTTTGCTCATGTGTCAGCCATATTTTTACTACTTTACTACGTCTTATAAAATGGCAAAAGCCACACACACAGATACATACATTTACACACACATTTGAATGCGTAGCTGCTGCTACTGACTCGCCATAAACTTGTTCATAACACTCATACGCCACGTTCAACCAACAAATTTGAATTTTCATTTGAAAATTTTAACAAAAAAACGCACATTTTATATGAATTTTAATCACATGCAAAATTAACAAAACAACAAAAAGCTATAAAAAATTGTGCAACGCCCACACGCCCAGCACTAACATTTGTCTTAGCATATGCAAGCGAAGCAGACACAGAAAATGTCGAGAAAAAATAAGAAAAATATATTACTTAATTTGGCCGGATTAATTTTATGACAGACAATAAAAGCAAAATGTTTCAGCACTTAGGCATGAACAGAATGACTTTGATTTACAGACGAAATGTGCATGTAAACTGACAAGTGCATTTAATTTTACAGTATTGCTTAAAGCACGAATCATTCGTATAAATTGTTAACAGCCAGGCAAAAGCTGCTCCTGTTACATACATCCACATAGAGGCTATGTCTATGGGATGTAGATTCCTCTATGCATATGCTCTGACAAATTGCAGCACTTTGCTATTTCTTCATAAAGGCAATTATAAAGCTCTCTCTCAATTTGAAGTTCACCTTGTCAAGACCATTGTGAGCTTTGTCAAGTCAGCCTAAAGAAGGCAGGGCCTCAGCGTGCCAATGCCTCGTCATTTGGGTTATAGCCCCTTCAACTAACTAACTAAGTGTAAATCGAGCGGAAAAATATATACTTTCCAAACTAATCTTAGATAATACCAGCTTTCACAATTGACTTTAGACAACTTAACAAGGAAAAGCAGACCTGCCAAATTTAGAATGCACTTAATGCCACAAACTGAGCTTCTACAATTTATTATTATGCCAAGCACGAACGAAATTAATAAAAAGGAGCTAGTGTATTTCTAACACCAGCTTCATGCAGCCCGATTGAAACATTTTGCATACGAAAGTAATAAGTAAAAGTTCATTATTGAATTCAGTTCTGCGCTGGTTTCGCTTTTGGTTTCAAACACAAGTACAAACATACATTATCCAGGTCCTTGTTGTACTTACTTACACATTTGTTTGCACATTTGTTGTGTGTTTGTGTTCTTTACTTTGAGTAAATCAAAATTGTCCTGCGGCGCATTGTAAGGCATCTTTGGCTGCTATAAAGGAGTTACGTTTGCTGTAGGCTGAGCTCATAAATTTGGGCTAAAGGACTCTAGCGCCAAAATGCACTGCACATAAATTTGTACATCAGCATCACCATCAGCATCAGCTTGGTTGGAGTGTGTGTATGGCATTGCACAGCCTGCCTTCAAGTGTTGTTGTCCTTGTTGTTATTGTTGCTGTGTCATATGGAACGTTATTTATGTGGCGCCAAAATGTCGCGCTCTTATTGTAGGCTTAGAAGATTCTTATTTTTAAGATTTGGATTTAATTCAAAAAAATTAAGTTAGGAAAAATTATTATTGCAGTAGTTCAATTCGAGAGATAATTTAAACGATTTTGAAAATATTCAAAATTTAATAAATACTAACATTAGTATATTGCAATGCGTCATGTCTGCTAAATACTTGTGCACGTGAAGGGGAACACATTCATAATATGGCTTGAGTAATTTGTTGAAGAAATCTGATATATATATATAGGTTATTTTGACACTGACCGCTCTTTCCTGTGTAAAATTAGTCAGACTGTCAGTTAGTATCATATTTTCGCGAAACGAAATGAATCGCTTAACACCTTAACAACGTTGGGAAATATTGGCCTTAGAGCAGTTGGAATTTATCGGCGAATTAGGGGTTAAATTTTATCTTTTGTGACTGCGATTTGACACCGTTAACATTTTTCTTCATGGGGCGCCACTGAAGATAAAATTATACGGAAAATACATAAAAAATTCTAGCCCTTTAGGCGAATATCATCCAAGCCATTCGTGAGATACAGCGATAATGAAGTCAACAAGGTTTTGCAGAAGCTTTATTTTTATGGCATTGAATACTCTCGGAGAGTTGCCAATTCTTCGCAAAAGATGGCAACGCGCAAAGGAACAATTTTAAAAAATCTCTTTCTTTTTTTCATATGCTATGATGCTGCTGTGCTTTAAACTAGCGATCTCTCGCATCTGAGATCGAGCACATATCCACTGAGCCAATGCGGCACTGGCAATGTTAACTCTTTCTAATAAAGTCAAAACATAAAAAAGTGGTTCATTTTATTTCATTTTTGTAAAGAGGAGTGAATTTAGATTATGAGGATTTATAAATGAAATCAACTCATTTAAGCTCAGAGAGATTCGTGAGCTTAAAGTCGAAAATAGTGTCAAATTGACATGGATGAGGCATATATAGTTTAATATATTTCTACATGCAAAAAGATCACTTGTTGTTGAAAGTTGATTTTGGTCAATCAATTAACTTCAGATCAAAAGTTGAACATACTTCATAATCTTAGACCCATTTAAATGATTGCATAATAGGCAAATAGACACGCAGACTTTTTATAAATTGTATTTTTTATTTTTTATAAGAATTAAATATTGTATTAGCTTAAATACTTACCAGAATTTGCAAAATTCCTTATGCGCTTATGAATGCACATTCACTCAAGTTGGAATTGGCGCGTGTCAGCGCAGGCGGCGCATCCTTGTATTTGCAGCCGCCGAATGTCAGTGGGACACGCGTTATCCTTGCACTATTGCCGCTGCGATAAACGGTCTATTAACGTTTGCTAATTGTAAGTCACTTTAAGTGCTAATTTTCATAATTTATATTTCATTATTTTTGATAATTTTCTTGTCTTTTTGTTATTAAGTTGTTGTAATTAAGTTATATTTTTCTTAAATATCTTTAAGTTGTTTATAATATTTTACTATGATAATGATCATAGTTATTTTAAGTTCATATTAATTAGATTAATGCCTTTTTTGTGTATTTACTTATATATTTTATTATAATTTTCAATTATTTGACTGTGATTTTCGAAGCACTTTCTTGCAGTTTGAAATTTTCTTCTTCTTTTTTAAGCACTAATTTTATAAATAGTCTATATGCACTGCTAATTGATAATTGTTTAAATATTTGAATATTGCATTAATTTTTTTTAATTAATGATAGTAGCTTAAGGACTGACTGCTGAGCGCCGCACGAGTCTGCCGGTTGTGCCTGCTTCGAGGCTGCACACGCTTGTGTGGCCCTTTCGCTTGGCTTGACGTGTGATGATGTCGCTGACACATGGCCGAAGTTGTCAGCCATTGCCAAAAGTTGTTGAAACAATGGATTCGACTTGGGCTTAGGCCAGCTACAAGCTTCCACTTGAAGCGTCTGGCACATCACATCAAAATTCTGGCACTGCTCACAAATTAATTGCAGCTGATGCGGCGTAGAAGTTCTGTTGTTGCTGACTTGTTGTTGTTGGCGTTGTTGGCGTCGTTGTAGTATTGTAGGCTTGTAAAAGTGGCGGTCAGCACTCAATGACACGCACGCAGCAAGTGCCGGCGATGTGCACCTTTCACCCGGCAGCGCGGCCCGTTGGCATTTGCCCGCTGCCCGAAGCTGCATGATCGAGACGGACGTATATTTGCTTTGTGATTAGCTTCTACCAGAGATGTTGCTGATGTTGTTGTTGGTGTAGGGCTTTTGGCTGCACAACGCTCGACGCCTGCTGCGCAACTGTCAATGGCGTGTCTGGCTGCGTCACTTCCGCTTGCGCTGCTCGGTCTTCAAAAGCATACGCAGTTGACCTCAAGTGCGAATTGAGTCGCTGTTGTTGTTGTTGCTGTTGTTGCTTGATCTTGGCCATCCTCATTTTTGGCTAACACAGTTGGCCCTATTCACTTCACTTGTTGGCTGGCTGGCCACTGTTTGACTTGGCTAATCAGCGTGGCCATCATCTTCCTCCGCGCCTCATGACAATTGTTGATGGCTTTTTGAGTTGTTGGCCAAGCAGCAATAATCTTGCTACCCTGCTGCCCTTCTACTTCTCCTCCTGTGCGTCTTAATTCTTGAGCCATTTCCATTGCCGCGCGCGCGTTGCTGCTGTTAGCCAACGCCAAACCAAATCAACAGCAATAAAAAAATTTGCTTTTTTCGGTATTTGCTGCCGTGTTGGCTATTTTCTTGGATGCGTCTCAATCGCAACGCGCGGTAGTGCCCCGAGGGCACTACTTGCCGCTTTGCTGCCAGCCAGCCAGCCTGCGCCGCACACCACACGTTGGCTCGCTAGCTGGCTGCTGGCTCGCTGCTGCTGGCTGCTACTTTGCTGGCCAACTGACTGACGACTGCCATGGCATTCGACTCGATTTGGCCGAGCAGCCAACAAACAGCGACAACAGCAGCAGCCACCGCCACCGCCATCACCGTCGCAGTGGCAGCAGTCGGTTGTCAGTGCGCGTTCGACGAGCATGCCAACGCTTGCCAGCACGCAGCGCAGTACACACACCGTCGCCCCAACTGCCGCTGCACTACTGGCAAGCAATTCGCCAACAACTGGCTGCGCTCCAACGGCAGCCATCGGCCCCTCAGCCGCTGCCGCTTCGTTTCGTTGTTTGCCGTTTTTTGCGCAGTCGGCGGCAGTCGTTTGTGCTCCGCCAGCGTCATACGTTCGCGTACACTCGTTTCGTGCAGTCGTCTCACAAATTGCATTCGCTGCTTCGCTTTGTTTCAGTCGGGCTCGAATTTGAAAGTTGCTTCAAAATTGTGGCAAATTGCTTCTTCTGCACTTTTCTCGCTTTCTCTCACTTCACTCTCGGGCCCCAATGTGTGTGTGTGCTGGCATGTTCACTCTCCCGCTCTCTGCATTGAACTTGAAGTTCGCCACTCACTTGCAGGCAAAATAGCGGTATTGTTGTTATTGTTTTCCCCAAGCCAACTCATTACAGAACTGCTTCTCTGCGTAGTATTGCAAATTTTCGCATTGCTCTTGAAGAGAGTGAGAGCAAGTACACTGTTAAAAATTATTTTAACTACAAGATCACTTTTTCGGGAATTTCTTTAGTTTTGTGCATTTTGGCGGCTCGTAAAAAAACTTAATATATTTTCCAAAGGGTTGGCCTTATTTTTGATCTTTGCACTTTGTGTAAGAAATTTTAAATTAAAACTTGTTTCGAGATTCCAAAAGAGAGTGCATCTACTGAGGCTTCAAAAACTTGCTCGCATTATTTCGAACGTCTGTAAGCGCAATAAAATAAAATCAAATTTTAAGATATAATCCTTCAATAAAAGCTATTATGACGGTTTTGTCAAATTTTTAGAATTGTATAATTTCACTTGCTTGAAGAAATTTCAATTATATGCATCCAACATGGTATATGTTTGTTTCTGCTTCATAATCAAGATTTTCCAAAGGTGGCATTAAAATATATTTCTTTAAGTAACTTAAATTGGACATATGTCAATCAGAAGAAACTTCTCCCCAGATATCTGGCACCTACGTCAGAGGCATGCTGAGTAACTCGAAAACTTAAACGGATATCGAAAAGATGCCGGTTGAATGATTGCCACGAAGCATAACTAAAAAACTAACATAGGATAATCTTTTATTCGAGCGTGTTTTGATTTACTCAAATGTCAGCGCTTAGACTAGTGAATGTAGCCCCCCCCCCCCCCCCCCTCCTCCCTTAGCAACTGAAAGGCTTCCCAACTTCTGAAACACACGCCTGCCTGCTTCTTCTTACAGCTAATACCAAAGTAATGCGACGTGACTCGCTTTCCAAATGCACTGGCCGCATTTTTCCCAACCTTCGGCCCAACACAAAATCTTGATTCGGCCGCTGTCAAGCTCGTCCGCCGAGCTGTCCGTTGCTTTTTTGCTGTAAACCCGGCACAGTTTTGGCATCTTGCGGATGCTTTGCGTTCTTTCTTTGTGTTTATCTTTCAGTCTTATGCTGTGTTTTTTTGTGGCTTGGTGTTTTTCTTTGAGGTCTGCTTCTTTCAAGTGCTATTATTTTTCAAGTGCAGTTGAAACGCCAATTGAGTTGTTTTTCGCTGTCGTTGTTGTTTTTGTTGTTGCTGGCGCTGTGGTTCTCTGGCACTATATGCGCAATAAATTGAAATTTAGTTAAACGTAAGGACATTTTGTGACTACATATGGTATGCGTGCGTGCGTGCGTGTATGTGTGTGTGTAACAAGGTGTGAGTGTGTGCAAGTGAGTGTCAGTGTATGCGTAGCAACGTTTAGCGCAGCAGTCAGAGAGCAGCAATTTTAGCTTCCAAGCACGTGCTACAATGTTGTTGTTGTTGTTGTTGCTCGTGTTGTCGGCGCCGCTGTTGTTGCACATTGTTTGGGGTTTTTGTGTGGACACACGTGGTTTTTCCAAACTGTAAACATGCGAAACAAGCACACATACTCACATACAAACAGAAGCAAACAGCGGAGGGCTATAACAGTAGTTGGACTTTTATAAGGGGACCAATCTAAAAAATCTGCAAACTCTCAGAGAAAAATGCAAAAATTTGACAAGCAGACATATTTAAAAAAATTTGTTATCGAATTTTCAAAAAATTTCTGCTATTTGTGTGCAGATTTCTACTTTTGACATTAAAGATCTAACTAAATTTGGACTAAAAATAGTTTTGAATTAAAATTTTCGTTGAATATTTGATTTCTCACCATATTTCTCTTATTCTTTTTAAAAAAGTTTCAAATTTTTGCCAATTTGTTTAAAAATTGTACATTATAATTATCACAATTATCACGTTTCTAAGCAATTTTATCGAAAATTATTAAAAGTCTAACTAACTCTCTGTTAATTAGCTTTACTAATTATCAGGGAATTTTATGAAAGAGGGCCCACTGACCATGGCCATTAATTTCTAATGCCACGTATGTTGCATTAAAAGCGCGATAAGCGTTGCAATATTAACACTAACCTCTGAACATGTGCAGAGAGTTGCCACAAATTGTGAAAAGCGTCATGTAAATTACAAACCACTGGTCTGCCCACATAACCGGAATAACAACACAAAGAAGCATTTTTCGATATTAGTAAAAATATGTAATTAAAATTTGAATAAAGTGCGCATATTTTGTGCAGAAAAAACCTTTAAAATTGAAGCTGCTGCACTTTTACAACGAAAATTTTTTACAGATTTTCGCCTGGCGCCGTTGTAAACATAAATCGCACAAAGTAATTCCACTACAGTTACGAAAAGTGCTTTATAAATTTTCATATTTTCACATATAAAGGAAATAGTGCATGTCCTTTGTGTAAAATGCTGGGCAATTTCAGCTGGAACACTCGAGCAGGAACTTCTCCCGAAGAGCTTTATTCCAATTTGCTAAGACCTGCTGTTGACCATTGGCATTCATTGAAATGCACGCATAAAATGTTGCTTTTCACTTTTATGTGCAGTTTGTGTGTGTTTGCTTGCGTGTGTGTGTGTGTGTACGAATGTGCAAAAATTTCCAAATTCAAATTTTATTGCCACTTTTATGGCAATGTTGAAAGCGAAGAGTGCTTAGAAGCTGCTTGTGTGTATGTGTGTGTAGCTTTACAAGCAGCAGTAATTGCAACAACATGTTAAATGCTAGATAGAGTTGCCAAATGACAATGAAATGAATCAAAACGCTTTCGAATAATCTTTTTTGTATACTTTTGGGAAATTACTCGATTTGTTTCTAATTTCTCGATGTTATGTTTTCCGTTTTATTCTTTCTACAGCTTAAGACCAAACCGATGTAGATTTCTTATGGCAACTCTGTCAGTGGCAAAAAACCATTGCATATGCTTAAGCAATTTAGAAATCAAAATTCATTGGCAATCCTCACACAGACAAGCAAAAAATTAAACAAATTGTCTTAGAGTCATTTTGGTTTCTTATCGCAACAAGAAATTCGAGCAAAAGGATGAGCATGGCAACGCTTTTTCAAGGAATATAAGCATGGCAATAAAAAAATTAGCATTTCCTTGCAAAACAACAACAAATGCATATAATTTGTGATGAGTATGAACTGTGAAAGGCTTAAGAAAGGACACAATCTGAAATTGCTACACTAGAAAAAAATCGTAGCGTCATTGTTTGAGGCTAACTCATAAGCTTGATAGCATCGTGCTGACTCATATTTAAATACACCAATATTACGCTACGGGTCAAAGCTAAGCCGAAACCTTTATTGCATTTTTTGGTTTAATTTAGAAATACCCGAAGTGTTTGCCGTTCGGCGTCTCTGACAACGAGCCCAGTCCTTGTAGTTGTTTTGCTTGGCACGCTCTGCTCTAACCACGCAGATAGTATATGTAAGTACATCGGCACTGCGGCAATAAAATATTATAACGTTTTCTAACTCTTTTCGCTTCTATCCGCTTCCATTACAATTCACGGACCCACAGCCTCCCATCACGAAACCTTTAGTTCACCTCGGATGGTTTTGGGCAAAACGAAAAGCTAAATCAAAAATAAGTAGAGAAATAAAATTTTTGTTTTTGTAGTTATATAGCCACTGGTTTATATAAGCTTGCCAAAGTCGTTGATATATATAATTATAGTTGGGGAGTTCACAGTTCCATGCTATCTAGTGTGCTTTCCTTGCCGCCTGCTAAATTAAACCACTTTGCCATCTGGCAACTTTTTTTGTTGTGGCTTTGCACGCAAACAAAAAATACCACTAGTTGAAAAAATTGCCATGCGTTGGATCGTGTTTTTCTTCCGTGATAAGCTGGCATTTCTCATCAGCTGTTTTATTCGCGAAAATGGAAACAGATTTTAAGCAAATTTTATTGATTTCGCAGAGAATAATCACACACTACATCTATTTGGATGGAATGCTTTTTGCGAGAGTAATAAATCCTTAATAATAGCTTTAGAAAACACTTGTAATGCGATTGTGGCAAATTAAGAATGGTCCACGAAACAGGGGCGCTCAGAGTTTTATTTTACTATCGTGCTGAAGTTGCCAGATGGGAAATTTAGAAGGAAACTGTGAATTCCCTAAGTATAACTGAACAACTGTCATGACGCTGGAATAAATTTTTGGCTTCGGCCTCAAAATAAATGATTCGGCCTCGGTCTTTTTACAAAAACCATTATTTGACTTCGGCCTTAAAAGTAACTTTGGTCCTCTATATTCACTAGGTCTTTACTCTCAGAAGTGTCACTTTAAAATATGCCAAAGTCACAAAAAAGTTTAGCATAATGAAACTGTTATAAATGGCAAATAATATTATTTTGACAAAATTATTAAAATGAGTACTGAAGACTAAAATTTTTTAGAAATTTGTTAAGATCACACAAAGAAGTTCAATTCATTTACTAATATTGTAATTTTTTCGAGTGAATTATCTTTTGCAGAGCGTTTCTCTTAATTGCTGCAAAGGTGATAATTTGTGATTTGCTAAGCCCACTAAAAGATGCTCCCAATTTATGCAGCAGGATGGAAGAGCAGAAAAACAAAAAGGTAAGCGTATGGAAGCCCTCCCTGCACTTCCTTTGCTTTGAAGCCAGTGTTCTGCTCTTACTCCTTTTTCGGTTTGCCTTGCTTGCTTTCTTGCTGTTTAACACATTTTGCAGTTGATGCTGACACTTGGCTTTAGTGTTCATTGCACACATGCACACGCCAAAACGTACACACACACTTACGCCAAACAATTTTCGGTCTATTATCGAAAAGTTTTCAGGTCATTAAGTTTGGCAGCAGATTTGCGAAAAGTGTAAATTAAGGTGGCAAGGCACAAACATGCGGGCGGCTGTGCAAAAAATTGGCGCAAAAAGTGCAAACAAAAGGATAATGGATTATGTGTGGCAGCCAAGAAGGGAGTATGTACGTACTTGGAATAACTCGAATTAGAGCAGAAAAACTATTGAAGTCTCTCGAAGCAATTAATTCAAGGGTTTGGTAACTAAAGCAAAGAGTAAATTTAAGCTCAAAATTTGGAAGGATTAAAATTTTAAAGATATAAAATTCTAAAAAATATTTCACTTGCCATGTGAGTCGAGAATGCTTGAGATTTTAAGAAATAAGCATGTAAGGAAGGAAGAATTGAGGGAACAATTTCAGGTTTAAATTTTTGAGACGCACTTTGAATAAGTATTATTTTTATTACTTCAAAAAAGCCTGAAAATATGCAACAGTTATATTTTCGGGCTTAAATTTTTTAGTCTTACGTTTAGTATAAGTTAAGTGTAAGTTTATTCCTGAACATATGAAAGAAACCATGGTTTCAGGTCTATACTTTTGAGTCGAAAATTTTCTATGAGGAATTAAGCTAAATTGTAAAAAAAATGTGTTCAGATTTGACTGTTTGAGTCGTGATTTCAAATAAGCCTGAAAATATGCAGCAGTTTTTATTTGGCTTAAACTTCTGAGTCGAAAGTCTTTTATGACTGGTTATGAAAGCTAGTAAAAATTTGTTATGCTATTAATCTACAATAAATAAATAGCAAAAGAGAAAGCTCTCGTAGCAATGAGTGCCAGCCTGGAAGGACTTCAGAGACTATCGAAAAATTTTAGCTCGGTCTTTCGCAAATAAAAGCACAAGATTTATAAAATTTCAATTTAAAAACTGAAGCTTTAGTATTCAAAATTTATGTATCAAATTTCAATCTATTGAAAAAGAAGAAGAAGAAGAAGAAGAAGAGCAGCATCAGCACCAGCATTTGCAACGTCTTAGCGCAACGGGCGGAAGCAGCTCGCTGGGACAGATTTATGTATTTTGAAACATTTGCACAAAAACAATCCAAATTTTATTTTGTATCTTGTATTGCAGTTGAGTGTGTGTGTGTGTGTGTGTGTGTGTAAATGTATGCGCATGACGACAGCTATAAAAAAATATTGTCATACACTTTGGCATTTGGCGGCAGCGGCAGGAGAATGCAAAATTGTTTTTAGCTTGCACACGCGACGGCGACGTTGCATGTCCTTCCTAGACCATCCGACGGACCGCCCTCCTGCCGCCCACCCTGCCGACCAACGTGCTGCCTGCTACACTTGTGTGCATTTTTGCCGGGTGCAGACGAGCGTTTAAATATTTTTACATGCTCAATTGCGAAGGCAGTCGTTGCTGCTGGCATGTCCTTTTTGTGGCAGCAGCCTCACTGCGCTGCAGTTGGCTGCACAGATCGCAAGGATAACAGCCGCGCCGCCAGTGCCACTGTCGTTGCTGGTGCCGCTGTCAGCGTCGTGCTGTGCTGCGCTTTCATGACGTGTGGGCATTTCTAGTCGAGGACCTTTTGGCGTCTGTCGCTGCCACGACGGCCACACTCTCAATTTGTGGTGTGAGGCTTTGACTTCGATATTACGCCTTATTTGCTTTTTATTTGCATGAGACATGTCCTTAAAGACAAAAACGCCGAGCATAATGAATGTGCAAAAGAATTGCAAAAAGCAAATGAATGCCAATTGAAATACGATAAACATTTTGGGAGGGTATATTTAACTTTTAGCAAATGAACAGTGAGAAATAGTATACAGCATATAACTTTATATACTTTATATATACAAGCTTTTGTTAGATTAGAAGATCTAATTTAAATAATTTGCCAAAACTGTAAGAATTTTTTGTGCTCAATTTATAATGTTTTACTATTTTATTTAAATGGAAATTTTGACATATTTTAGAAAATCGTTAGAAAGAGCATCGATGCTTAAGAATCGATGTTAAAGGACCTATTTGAAAGTGGAGTTAACATCCAGAAAATAGTTACCGAACGAGGCTGTTTTCGATTTAGTCAGTAAAAAATAAATAAACAAATGCAAAGTAGGAAGCATCAGGAGAAGATAGAAAAATGCAATTAAAATTAAATTAAATAAATTAAATTAATAAAAATTAATAATTTGGGTTCGCTTAGTACAAAAATTCTACTTTGCGAAACCTACTGAGAATCAATGTTATTCAATACTTCCATTGACCAGCTTGATATGATGCACTCTGCAGGGTTTTAATTAAAATTAGGATTTAATGGCAAACCCTTCACCGACGTCACTGTCTGCTATAATAAAAATTTCAATGCAAAAAATCGCTTATACTAACTTTCTGTAATTCATGTAATATTTCGACATTTCTTAAATTTACAGTCGTATTCTGAAACTAACTAACTAATAATTTAATGCCATTCAATTATAATTTTTTTCATACTGAACAAATTTGAATTCATACGAAAAAATTTCAATTGAATTGTATCTGATGTGACTCTTGCCAGAATAGGGCTGCTATTTGTAGTATTTCGAATGATTTAAAGCTTTAGAAATAGCTTTTGGTTTTTATTCATTTTCTGAAAAATTGAGTTTACTATAGATAAATTGTATATTGTATATATAAAGCGTATGATATGACAAAGTAAATGGCTATCAGAATTGGATTGGACAAATGCCGACAACTTTTTAAGGGCGCCCAGTGCATCATGAACGCAATTCAATTAAAATCAATCGTTCATATTTTTTGCATATGTACATTTTCACAATCTCAGCTAACATTTCGAAATCGGCAAATTATTTGCTATGCCGCAGTGCAAGCGTGTTATTTATCAAGCGCAAAAGTGCAGCACATAAAAATGAGTTAAATATCGGCCACTGCGACAATTGCTGCTTTTAGTGCAACCAACAAACTGCAAGCCGCCAGCCGCGCTGCATACCAATTGCGGCGTTGCATGCACTCACGGAGGACGCCGGCATGTTGCTCGCTGCCTTTGGTCATTAGCCACGTTCGGTGAGTGGGTGGAGAAGAGCATAGCAGCAGAAGATGGGGAAGGGGAGTGGAGGAGCGGGTTAAGAAATGCACAAATTTGCATGCAGAAAATGTTTTTGTGGCGAAAGAGTCTTGGAAAATGTGCGCGCATTTGAATGCGTTTAGAGTTTCAGAGTTGCCACTTTGTTGCTTATTGCTGTTTGTTTTTCCTTTTTGTTGCCAGTGTTTTTTTGTTGTTGTTGACTTGCTTAATCAATCAAAGCGGCGCAACAGCAGCAAATGAAAATCAGGGCAAATTGGCCAACGACGAAGCGAGGAGGAGAAGAGGCGAGGAGGCAAGGCGATTTGTGAAAGTTCAGCGCGCGCAGACAATTTCGCATGCCAATGGAGGCGCACAATTGTTGTTGTTGTTGTTGTTGTTGCTATGCACTTGCTGTTGACATGTTTATGCGGCACCAACGCCACCATTGCCGCCGCATGTGCGTGAAATACAAAAACACGCTGCCGCCGTCAGCAGCAGCGACCGTCACACTGCCGATTTTATCAAACACTCCATGCACACACACACACATACAAGCTTGCATGGACAGCGCGTAACACACTTTTGCTGCATCCTGCTTGAGTTCCCACATTGGAAGGGGCAACGCGGCGTGGCACCGAGTTTGCTCTGTGAATTTTCCCAGCCTTCAAGCGTACAACAACCAACTGCCGCCACAACAACTCAATTACAACTCATTGCCTTTGTCGGCAAGTGTAAAAGCGGGGGAAGGAAGGTGAGTGGATATTGGCGTGGCCAGATTTATAATTTGAGAAATCGATGCATAATATTTTACGCTCATAAAAAATACAAGTACTTCATTATGGAAAGCAATTAAGTAAAAATATCAACTATGCTTTCATTACTCAATTCATTCATTCAGTTTTATTAAATTTATTTCTAAACAAATTTCTTTTCTATCTTCTTTTTGCTTGTTCTTTTTTTGGGTATTTCTGGTTGCTACCTACCTCCAACTCTTGCACTTGAACCAATCTACCAACATCCTCGAGGCTCATATTTTCATCCCAGTGGAAGTTCAAGAAATATGTTTTCTGTCAGTAGAGTCCTTGCCAGAGAGGGTTGGGCTATTTCGCATATTTCTAAACTTTTCCACCTATGTTTGCAAAAAATATTTATGGAAAACTGGCAGAATATGCATAAAAGAGCATAGACAAATTATGTACATAGTAATTTATGTAGAAACTTATATTGAAAAGGTATAAAATTCAAGTTAAGCATGAACTGATTGCTAGCTTCGAGAGCTTTGAAACCATTTCCTTTAACAGATCATCCTGCTGCGAGCAGAACTTTTGTCAAATCGTTTTATTTGAATGGCTTAATCAGCACATCTGGTCACCCTAGTAGCAACTTAAGGCAGGCCATGCTTATGGCACAACAGAACATCAGCAACATTACCAGCAGCAACAACAGCTCATGTCAACGACACTACCCCAGCAGGTGTAGACAATCACTTGAAATGCTTACGCCTGAGCTATTTTTGGGCGGTGCGGCCCGTGAGTGGCATCCAGCGGCAGCGTGTCATATTCGTCAAGTGACTCATTCCGCTCACTCCGCTCATTATGCTCCCAAGCATTTGTTACTTGTTTTGACAAATGTCAAACAGTTCATTGAAAAGGGGGAAAAGAGTTTTCTTCAATATTTAAAATACATAAAACTCGTTTAATTGGCAGTTAAAGAATCTGAACTCAATAAAATGAATTTTTTATTATCGCTGCGAAAACTTATTTGCTCTCTTATGCTATTTCGAATGATTCTTTTTGGTTTTGTGTTCTTGTAAAAAAAATATGATTATTTCTATAGAGTTTGAGGTAAAATCGAGAAGAGATGATGTCGAAAAAAACCAAGATATGTTTAACGGCATCCTTTTTAGCTTATGATATTCCCCAGCTATGGCTGAAATAGAAAATTTGCAACAAAATGCAGATTTTCAACCAAACGCAATAATGAAATTTTTTGAAACATTTCTAAAAGAATATTTGCAGCTTTCAAATTTTATGTTTTTGTAGCTGAGGCTGTTCGCACTGAAAATAACAAAGTATAATATGCGCGCAAGCCACAAGTGCCCCACTCTACCCTACTCTCTCTCTCTCTCTCTCTCTCATTTCTCAGTGGTAGTAGAAACAGCGACAGCGCTGCCTGCGCCGTTGTCAGCTGCCAACTCGTCTTGAGGCTGAGGCGACAGCCTGAGTTATTTTACGAGTTCTATTGGCTTTTATTGGCATTGCGATTTGGCTTTTGAAATGGCTTTTATGATTTCACATTGCTGATATTCTCTGGGCCAAAATGTTGTGTTATGGCCAATTTTTTTTTGCAGCGTTTTGGCCATGGCGATTTCATTCATAAATGCGACTGCGCTTTTGCAGGTGTAGTAAGTCATTTTTTATGGCTTTGGCCGGAAGCGCTTTTATTGTTGTATTTATTTCAGCGGTTTTTGGTTTTTCTTGTTCTTGTTGTTAGGTTAACAGGTGTCGTTGCTTTGTTGTAGTTTTTTGTGAGCTGCTCTTTTGCTATTTAATGGCCAAATTGTGGCAAATAATTCACGAACGATTGCGCTTTTATGGCCAAACTTTGTGCTGCAATTTTGATGGCAATTTTGCTCTTTTATTTCTGAATTTTTTTTAGACATAGAGAGTTTTTTTTATAAAAATTTTTTTGATCGTTGTAATAAACTGGTAAAAAAAAAAGCACTGTCATAAAAATATTTCATTTGTTCTGTCACTTTTATGTTAGTCAGTGCGATTAGCGATGCTTAGAGTAAAAATATAATAACGAAAGAAGTGTTGCCAAAGAGCAAAGCACAAGCAATCCAAAATGTTGTTGTAAAAGTGTTAATGCGGCTAATGCTGTAAATTTTTTGAAAGCAAAAACCACAGCCAATTAACTTGACTAAGCCACTCATTAGCATTACCTCTTCTTTTTATAAGCTTTTTATTTTTTGCTCTCATTTTTGGGCGCCATTTTGCAGTGAAATAAAACGCCAAATTGCCGTCAATTCGCGAAGCAAGTTGGAAGCTTAAGTCGGAGTCAATTATGCAATCATTGCCGCGCCAATTGTTGAGCATCAGCACGTCAAGCAGAAACAACAAGATAATGTGACAGCAACAACATAACGGCATTGCCAACAGGCACATAACAGGACAAGGAGCAGCAAACATGCAGCCTGCTAATTTTCATGCGCCATTAAAGGACGCAGTTGCCTGCTGCTCAAACCAAAAACAGCAACAACAAGCCGCCCGAATGCGCTACACAAGAGCGCGGCAGTGTGGCAGTGCTCTGACATGCCGCTCTCCCCCCTGGCAACAGTTTTTATCCCCTGCAGTGTTTTTTGCAAATAATGCGAATTTATTTAAAATTCACTGAGGCAGTGAATTTTTTGGCTTGTGCAGAAAGTGGCTGCATGGTTTGGGATTCAGGCATATGCAATAAGCGCGGATTTTGAAAATCAGCAATGTGACTGAAATGCCATTTTACATAGGTAAAAATTTTAAAAAATAGTAAAAATTTTTTTTAATTTGATTGTAAATCAATTTTAATATCAACACACTTGTATATGTAGTTGATGTGAGTCGGTAACGCTAGAGCTTTTAGGAAGAAAAACCTTTAAAGAACTGTTGCATAGCTTCACACAGATTTTGATCATTAGCTCTTAAAGTGTTGTAAGTAAGTAATTCCGCAGAATATTTTTTCTTATACACAGAAAAGAAAAAAAATTGCTGTCCTCCAAAATTATCATTTATAAGATTCGGAAATGCTTTTTAAAAATCTTCTAGTATAACAGAATAATTTTTCGTATTCCATTCAAGAAACTGATTCATGTTTTGCCCGCTTTATTGACTTTTGTAAACTTTATTTTTAAGTTAATGCAGAATTTTGAGCTTTTAAAATATACGTAAAAAAGGCTGTAAAATTCCTTAAAAATATTTTCAAAATACATACACAATTTTTATTGGTATTTGAGAAATGCAAAGTTTTCCGTCGTTATGAACAAAAGATTATTTATAAATCAATATCTATCATATTGTACAACAATTAATAATAATAAAAGAAATAAGATTTCAATAATATATTCAATAGAAAGAAAGTCTAGCAATTAAGCAATTTGCGCCACTGTGCACTTACATGAGAAGTGGAGTCATGAACAAAATTGCGCGCCAATGGCTTGAAGAGCCTGCAAACTCAAGGCATCGACTCATAACAACCATAGATAAAGGGCAAACAAAACCATTTCCCTTACCAACACCCTCCCGCACACTCCCACTTCCATAGTAGAAGCCAAATTGTGACAATGCGCCAGCCTCGAAGCCTCGCAGCATGTGTCATTTTTATATTTCCGGCTGCAGTGGCTTGTATTTGTTTTAGCCTCTCATGCAAAAGACAAAATTGCAATAATAACAATAATAGAATAACATTTTTAAAGAAATAACAGTAATAAAGGCTAAAAGCCAAAATTGCGGCGGCAGGCGACAACAAAGGAACTCACTGCGGCGTAGCGCCAGTTGGTGGGCAGGAGTGAAAGAAATAGCGAAAGCAGTGACAGGGAGGAGGGAAGGGAAGGGAAGCTGTACAAATTGCACAACATAATTCAAATTGTTTGACTTTTTGGCGGCACATCGTACATATGCATCTGAGTGTGTGTGTGTGTGTGGGAGAGTGGAATAAGCAGTTGATTGCGCCTTTTAGTTTTGCCAGCAAGAAGAAGAAGAAGTGCTGCTACACTCCACATCATCGCATAGCTGAGAAAACGCATGCATGTAGTTGACCTAAGTGACTTTTGTTCATTTCTCTCTGGTCTTTTTCTTCTTCTTTGTCTTTGCTTCTAACATCTGAATATCTCGCCTAGAGCAATCAGTATATAATTTACCAAAGTAACCGATTATGAAACTAATCTTATAAGCATAAAAATCCAACATCCTCCCCCAATCAGATAGCAATCAGAAACCTTACCCTGCACTTCCGCAACCCATGCCTGCCTTTAGTTGCTCAACATGAATGCCAAAAACCAAACAACATAAAAAAGTATATAATGCAATTTCTAGATATATTCGACAGCTTCTTAATAGTATTCGCAGGCACAGTAGTGGCTCGTTCGTTCGAAACCTAGCAGACTATTAAGATCTTGAAGAAAGATTATTTGTTTCTCAAATGGTTTCTTAACGCGTTACCATCTCTCGTGAAGAATTGGCGAATCTTCGACTGTATTCTTTGCCATGAAAATAAAACTTCTCAATGCCGTTTGGAAACAGCAGCTATAGAAAAAGTTTGTAGTTACCATTTACTAGTGCTAAAATTGGCACAAGTTAGTGCGAGCAAGCTAGGCCTAAGCCTCGGCAGTTACACGAACTGTTGAGCCAACCTTTTTATTTAAAAGTTTTTTAATACTCACTTTTTAATAATTCATATAATCTATTATTTATTTGAAGGCCGGCGCTTAGTTCAGACGATCTAGAGAGAGTTGCATGATAAATTATATATCATTTTAAAGATTTCGATGAGTACATTTGCACAAAAATATCAGGTCAACGATTGGTCAAGTCATTTCCAAAATAATTGCTTTTAAAGATTGCCCATATTTCCTATTGAGCAAAGCATTATTACATTGAACATCAAAGTCTGCGTGGCGTTCTACCGGGAAGATGGAGACAAGGGAATAGAAATAAAATTATATAAAAAAAAACTTTTTAAAAATAAGCTTTAATTTATTTAATGTACTAAAAAGTAGAAAATAAATTGTTTTTAAGTCACCTGTATCTTACTATCCATAAAAGCTTGGGGCGCTCATGTGTTCAATATTTGTCAAACAGTTACCACAATATTTTATTTAAATAATTTTTTGCAAATAGATTCTAGTAATGAAAGATATGTTGAATTTGGATATTGAGCGCACAAGCTTTTATTGATAGTAAGATACAGGTGACTTAAAAACAATTTATTTTCTACTTTTTAGTACATTAAATAAATTAAAGCTTATTTTTAAAAAGTTTTTTTTTATATAATTTTATTTTCTACTTTTTAGTCTTCCATAAATTCAATTTTAGAGCTCTGAAATTTTTCACAAAAAGAATTTAAAACTTGCAGAGCAGTACACAATATTTAGGGTATTCACAGTGTTTCCTATCGTCAGATGTCATATCCTCAATTTAACAAATAATACGGCTGTGATCGACCCTAATATTCGTGGCATATTTGTGACGCGGTGAGTTGTTGCTATTTTGCCAGCAGGGCGCGGCAAGTAAGTTCCTATCGTTTTTCATTGATGTGTGGTGTACCTATAATTATAGACTGAAGCCCAAGTGTGTAGTTGCTTGAAAAGTGCCACGCCCCCTGTCCTACGCCCATAAAATTTTACCAGTGGGACGACACATCCAAGAGGCGACTGCATACGAAATTTCAATGCTGCACGACCTTTAGTTCCAAAGCTAATCGAGATCAAAAATTTTGTTTGTATGGGGGGTGCCACGCCCCCTTATCCTACGCCCATACAATTTTACCAATGGGACGACACATCCAAGAGGCGACTGCGTACGAAATTTCAATGCTGCACGACCTTTAGTTCCAAAGCAAATCGAGATCAAAAATTTGGTTTATATGGGGGGTGCCACGCCCCCTTATCCTACGCCCATAAATTTTACCAGTGGGACGACACATCCAAGAGGCGACTGCATACGAAATTTCAATGCTGCACGACCTTTAGTTCCAAAGCTAATCGAGATCAAAAATTTTGTTTGTATGGGGGGTGCCACGCCCCCTTATCCTACGCCCATAAAATTTTACCAATGGGACGACACATCCAAGAGGCGACTGCGTACGAAATTTCAATGCTGCACGACCTTTAGTTCCAAAGCAAATCGAGATCAAAAATTTAGTTTATATGGGGGGTGCCACGCCCCCTTATCCTACGCCCATAAAATTTTACCAGTGGGACGACACATCCAAGAGGCGACTGCATACGAAATTTCAATGCTGCACGACCTTTAGTTCCAAAGCTAATCGAGATCAAAAATTTTGTTTGTATGGGGGGTCCCACGCCCCCTTATCCAGTGCCCCCCTTATTTTCTCAGTAGAAGGATATCAATATGCAGTAAGTTCCTACCGAGTTTCATTGATGTGTGATGTGTAGTTCTAAAGTTCTACACAAATCTGGAGTTTATAAAAAAGTGCCACGCCCCTTGTCCTACGCCCATAAAATTTATTGATTCATGTATTGGGCTCTAGATTAGGCATGTATGCAAAGTTTCAGATCTCTAAGTAGTCGGGAAGTGGGTGAAAAATTGATTACTAGATTTGACGACATACATACCTGATTTGAAGTTAATATAAAGCTTATAAAATCACACACTCTCTCCTTTCCCACTAATCGCTGAAGAGCCACAGTTGTGCTTGCACTGCATTTATTACCAACATTAAAGAATGCTACATCTATTATTTATTTGAAGACCGGCGCTTAGTTCAGACGATCTGGAGAGAGTTGCATAATAAATTATATATCATTTTAAAGATTTCGAGGTCTATGTATTATTTGATAGACATGCAATTATTCTAAGAATGGGCTTTTCTAGACGGTTTAAGAATTGCACAATATTGAATGATACACCATTTTGAAAGTTTCACCATGAATTTTCAGGCATAAGTTCTCGAAGATTGTTTGAAAATGTTCGAAAATATTAGAGTTTTTAATTTCGAAAGTTTTGTATTGGGTTATTTCCTTTCGAAATAAAGCCTGCTGAATAGATTTGGAAAACTTTGGCAACAATATTAAGTACATTTATTTTTAAATTTTATTTAGCTATGTCATAGGGTACGCCCGATAATCGGGAGTTATTACTAGTTTTTGTAAATTTCAAAACTGATTAACCGACTAAATGCGCTCGATTTGCAAACACTAATAACTCTCTTTGATCAAACTTATGTCTGCCTTTTAGTCACACACTCGCTACACACTTGTGTAGCTTGCCATATTTTATAAAAGCGACTGTTGCTACCAGCAGCGCTTGCCGCTGACTTTTGCTGGCTCAAGTGCACTTTTCCCCCCTTCTAATTTTTGTTATAAAAGTGCGGCGCACAAGTCACTTCGCAAACCCCAGAAAAGTGCCAAAAAGTTCAAGGCACCGCGACGTATGCGTAATTTTAAATAGTTTGGCGTCGCGCACACTGCCTAAAAGTATGCTTAAAAAGCAATTAAAATGGATTAGCCGCACTCACACATTCTCATACACATGCCAGCGCGCCAAAGTATGCTACAAATCTTCGCTTTAAATTCATTAATCTCATTTGCTCATATGCTTTTTGGCTGGCATTTTGTAAAAAGCGTGAGGTTTTAGCCAAAATTGAAATTGAATTCATTTGCGGTTGCAGTCAAATGCCAAGGCGCCCTCTTCATGCTTCGAAGGCATGGCAGTTGCCGGAGCCAATGGTTCGTTCGTCTGCCATTTGACTTAATTAGCTGAGCTTGCCACATGCCTCATTCCCGACAGGCGCACACCAAAAACTATGAATTTATTTGACACTTGAATAATGCGCTGTTAAATTCTAAATTCTACAATGCTTCTTGTATGACGCCAGACTCACACACACACACACACACTAACAAAATATTTTCAAAAATTTGGAATTTTACTTATGCTTTGCCATATTTTCAACAATTTCAAGCTTTCAACTAAAAATGCTCGCTCATAAACTGAATGAAGTGTCTGTCATGTGTCTGTGTGTGTGTGCGATGTCCTTGCATATGCTCTTAGCTGTGGTGTGCGTAAGAGTGTGTGTGCTGTCACTGGGGCTGCTGCATTTGTCGGCTACATGCTCGCTCTCATCTTCACTCCGCGCTCCGTCGAAGTCGTGTAAAGTTCAATTCACAGCGCCACGCCGTATTTCCGTTGCCTGATATCCTTCAGCAGCGGCTGCCCAACTCCCACTCCAAACATTGTCGCATGTCTCTCATAGCTCGCCGCTTATGGCTTGGCGGCTTGTTAAGTGCCTTTTTGTCGCCTAATTTATGAATTCCGCTTGAAATATCTGTGCATACATGTGTGTGTATGTGTTTGTGTGTGCATGTGTGAGTGTATATCGCCATGAATGTAAAGCATTGAGTGTTTGTTAAAGAGCGTGCATGTGGCACTATTAAGTATGTGTGTAGAAAACTATTTCAGCTGCTCTTTAGAAAAACCGAGCTCTGTCCAATAAATATGCAAACTTTTTTTTAGAAAAATTTAGATTTTCTTCAAGCCGCAATAAAAAGTGGTAGCAAAAGGGTTAATAGAACCGCGGCAACTTTTGCTTATTACTCGAAGGCCTCTGTCTGTGCTTGAACAGTTTGAGCTGATAAGGAAATACAGCTTCATTAGACAAACTTTGTTAAAATATCAAGCTCAGCTCCAGCAATTTATTAATAGCATATCTTTGGAAAAATACAATTTAAATCATTGAAGAAGTAATTTTTTATTTTAGATGTGATGATTTTTGTTGCCTTCAAATGATTGAAATTTAAATTTCCTACCAAGTTAGTCATTTTAATAAAAGTTGTTTTGCATATTTTTTCAAATTTTCATAATTTCGTCTATTAAGCGTTTAGCTTAAATTTAAAGATTATTTGTTAAGCGCTAATTTAAAAGCTAGAATTGTTAAACACTCTCTCAAAAATGCTATCGTAAAGTGAAATGAATTCAATTATGCTCATCTAATGCAATATGACAACGTCTCTTACACAGCCTTAACAACAAAGCGCAAAAAAAGTTGCAAAAAGCTCATATTAAAAATAACCTATATTATTCATTCATTCATTCATTTTTTAAATTTGTCCTTTCATTTTCATTATCTGCGAGTATCACGACCCGTCAGGGAGTCTCCCTCATGCAAACGTCGATTCCCAGCTAAGTGCTTGGCCTGCTATGCAATTCTTATCTTTCTGAAGGCTACGGGCTAACCAAATCTTAATCTTATCAGCCTTCAGGTAAGAGTAAAAACTATGCACTAAAAAAGTGTCCGATCCATACACGCGCACTTGCTTGATTGTATATATATAGTATGTTGACATGCAGATACGAGTGGCCTGTTATCAGGCGTACTTCCGCCATACGTAAAAGAACGTAGTATGGGAATGGAAGCCGTAATATTTCACCTAGTCTGAATGCAACTTGTGACAACGCCACTTAAATAGTTGTTGCTCATTATTCAACAAAAAAGAATCATTTATCGTTATTTTTCTATCAAAAATTTAATCTTTCGATCAAATATAAAAGTCTAGCATTTATCCTTTTTTCCAATAAAGATTAAAATTGCTAAATTAGGCTACTAAGAAATTTTTTGTTTCAGATCATTGAAAGCAATTTTATGGCTGTTGAAAGCTATTTCAAAATTTATATGCCGTCAAAAAGTTAAAGAGATTGAAAAACTTTTTTTTCCCAGCTGAAGGCCATTGCTGCTATAGCTGTTTATTTTATGTAGCTAATAATTTTAATTATAAGTTACCATGTAATAATAATAATAAATAAAAAAAACTTTTCTCCAATAATTCTTAAAAAAAACTTTTATATTATGGCCAGAAAATCACTTAAAATTTTAGAATAAAATCTCTTGGGCTTGCTTTTTTCCGCTGCCATAGAAAAGACAACAACATCTTCTTGTTTTATGAACGCAAACAAATTTAAATATGCAAAAACAACAATAATTTTTATAATTTTTCGCTTCTCACGTGGGCGTAATTCTATAGCTATTTCGATTTTTGCCATAATCCTCATACTCATAGTAAAAAAAAATTGTCGTGTGAACAAACCGAAACTTGAGCAAATAAATCGAAATAAAATAAAGTGTTAAACTTTTCTATAAAAATCACACCGCTGCTGCTTGACACGACACAAAAGTTTTACAATCACCTGGCAGCATTGGGGTTAAGCACACTTCAGCATGTAATCAGCATTCCAAGCATGGTGCGTAAAAGATTTCTTTGCTATTTTTCAAAGGCGATTCATTGATGATAGCAGCCGAAGAACAATTTTTCATTCAGTTAACTTTTGGCTCGCCATCGGAACAGTTGAACAGTTGTTCAATTCACCATGCAGTGCGGCCTGTGCGATACGCTGAAAAGCTTTATATACGTCGTCGGCGTATATTCCTTGGTCCTGTTTCTTTATGAAAATTTCAAGTCGCCCGCAATTCTTTTGTATGCGCGCTGGCGTAAAACCGAGCTGAAGAATCTGCGGGAGCGTTTCGGTGAATGGGCAGGTGAGTCGAGATATCTTAAGTGTGGCTACCATGCTTGAGCACTTGTTCGAGAGCTTCGATACTCAATGAAGGGATATGCCTTTTCAGTTGTTACCGGCTCCACGGACGGCATAGGCAAGGCCTACGCGCGCGAGCTGGCCCGTCAAGGCATCAATGTGGTGCTCATTTCCCGCACGGAAGCCAAACTGCAGGCAGTTGCGCAGCAAATTGGTGAGTACCTACCAACAGCTTTATCTAAAGCGCACATTTCCTACGGAAATTGCCTCCAATCGCGCTGATAACATGCCCTGCGTTGATGATGCTATGGCGTAATCTTGCTGCCAGCCGATCTATATATAGCGCAGAGCGGTTTCTTATCATTCTTTTGCTGGCATTTCTAAATGAACTTTTCTTGTTAGAAAGCGATTTCGGTGTTAAGACCAAGATAATCGTGGCGGATTTCTCCAAGGGCGAACCAATTTATGCGCACATCGAAAAGGAATTGGGCGATCTGCGCGTTGGCATTTTGGGTAAGTGCTTCCACATGTCCCACAGCTTACATTTAATCCTAAACTTCCTCTTTACCTCTCATCTCTCTCTTGCTGCAGTCAACAATGTCGGCCAGAACACCACGAATGCGGGCTACATGGCCTCCATGCCCGTCTCCGAGAACTGGAAAATGATCAACACGAACGTGGGCAGCGTCATGCATCTCTCGCACATGTTCCTGCACCGCATGCGCGACGCCGGCATCAAGGGCATCATTGTCAATGTTGCCTCGCTCACTTCGCATAATCCCTGCCCCTACATTGCGCTGTACGCGGCCACCAAGAAGTTCGTCAGCAATTTCACACTTGCACTGCAGTATGAGGCGCGTCCCTGGGGCATCGAGGTGCAACTGCTATCGCCCTGGTTTGTCGCCACCAAGCTGATCGCGCCCATGAAGATCATTGCCAATGGCAATCTGTTGGTGCCGCAAGCGGAGGACTTTGCGCGTTCTGCCGTCAGCACTCTGGGCAAGGTGGACAACACAACGGGCCACTTTTGGCATGGCGTGCAGGTACGCACATCGATTTCATTTACAGCAACAACATATAACATTAATTCTTTTGATTGTTTTCGTGTCATTTCAGGATATCGTTGCCAATATTCTGCCCTGGCAATTACGCACCTATCTCTACAATGTGGCCTTTCCCTATATTGTGCAGGGCCTCAAAACAACGTAAATTTTTAAAACTATTTGTTTGTACTTTTTAAAAACCTGTGCAGTGCACAACTAATATTAATTTATCATAAATTGTTTGCATAGATTGTAAATAATAAATAATTTTTATACATATATATTACATGGAAATTTTTTATTTTAAATATGTATGTGAACTAAAGCGGTAGAGAAAATAAACGCCCATGTTAAAATGCTATCAAGGCGGTGCTGAACTGCATTTGAAAAAGGAATGCAGTCTCTTAGTCATAGTAAACTATTAGACCGTTTACGACAAAAATTATTTTCATATCTTAGAAGTTGCCTCATTTGCTTCAAAATGCTGTATAAATACCATCAGCAAATAATTCGTTCTATAGATATTATAAAGAAAGATATAGTCAGACAAATTTTTTATAGTTTCAAGAAAGATATAATTATATTAACTTCCAGCACAGCATTTAGATTTAGATTCAGCCTGACAAGCTATCCAGACGCACCTGCAACACGCGTCCGCTCAAGCTGGAAATGCCAAGCGTCGCCAAGAGCCTCTCCATCGCAGGGTCATTTCATTTCTCTACAGTGTGTTATTCAAAATGAACACATCTGCAAATAATATCTGAGAAATTTATAGGCATAATGTACCATGCATAAAGTATATGTGCATTAATTGAGAACCGCATCGAGTTTTTTTCCAATACACACAATTTTCGGCAGAGCGAAAAAAGCCATTCCAGTCGCTACATGTAGAAATTATCCTCAATCCAAGTACTAAATACAATTCAACATAATAATTCTTTGCACATGTGAGTTCGGAACGCTGCAGCTTTTGAGGAAAAAGTGTTTAAAAATACAAATAAGAATTTAGGTAGACGGTTATTTTAAATTAAGGCCAGGTAAATTGAATATGAAAAAGGTATATTAGAAATTAATAAGCGAAATACTAAAGTATGCAAGATCATATAGTTTTTAATTCAAAGTATTTCATATAATTTTCATAAAAATTTCTGCGCTTAAGTGAGCATCTAAAGCTATGGGTTTATTTAACATATGTCGCTGTCTTTGCTGATAAGCACGACAATAGACGCATCCGTTGGATGCTGCTTGGCTGAGAGCGAAGTGAGCGATTTTCGTTGAAGTTCAAATTTCGGTTCAAATATTATAAATAACGAATTCAACAAAAACTAAACGTAATCTAATCTGCCTTATGCCCGGCCCTGTTAATTTATGCTTATCAAAGTGTCTGAACTCAAATTTCGTCGTGTTTTCTAAAGCTTTTGCTTCAATAAACTGAAAGCGAAATGTGACACGCACAAAACGGAAGTGATCAAGGTAATTAAAAGAATTACTCAATCGCACTAAAGAAAGCGCCTGGGCGATTAGAAAAATTACCAAATCTCAAATCAAGGTGCTTCTTCTTCTTCAAAAACTTGCCGTAAGCTTTCATTGGCCGCAGCGTCGCATGTGAAAGCTTTTGCCAGCGGTTCATGTACAACAAAATTCAAGGCAATCATTTTTGAGCTTACAAGCAAACCAAAAGCGAATATGCGTGTGTGAAGGTGAGCAGAAACGTATGGCAGTAAGAAGCAAGTGCAGATAAAAGACCGGCAAAAAATCAAAACAAAGTTTTATGTTAAAATCAGGGTTTGAAAATGCTTCAATATTTTCATTTCATTTGCTTCGACTATGCTGTTGCTGCGAACAGTTACAGCAGCAAAGCAGAAGCAAAAGCAATCAAACAAAAATCAGAAGCTATGCTGCCGCTATGCTGTGACGATGTGCGCAGCTGGAAGCAAAGCCAACAGCAATAGCAAATAAACCGACGATACGCTGCCGCTATGCTGTGACGATGTGCGCAGCTGAAGCAAAGCCGAAAGCAACTAAACCTACGATATGCTGCCGCTGTGCTGCGACGATGTGCGCAGCTGAAGCAAAGCCGACAGCAATAGCGAAAAAACCGAAGATATGCTGTCGTTTTGCTGTGGAAGCCGACAGCAAAAGCAAAAATGCAATTTTCGACCGTTGCTTTGCCGTTGCTCTCGCTGTTACAATATTGTTAAGTTGTTAAAAAACCCATCGATAACGGCAGAGTCTTCGCGAGATTCTATTTACGGCACGCGCGGCAAATGATCGTCCTTCCAGGAAAAAAAGGAACAAATGTGATATTTACACATATGGTTAGCTGACGGTTGATGCACGTACGATTTTTTATGACACGAGCCATAAAAGATTTGAATAACAGCACGCGACAGCGAAGAGATTCCCGGCATAGCAGATGCATGCGGCATCCGTTAACATCCTTCTGAGAAAGAATCGATTGAACGGGACGCGTTTTGCAATGCAGTTAAAAAAACGTTTTCGCTTGGTATTTTGTATGTAGCACTTGAGGTATTTGTACTGAAGCCTTATGGCCTCATGTGCTTAAGTAAGCTAAGATCTTGATAAAAATAAACGCTTCAGGCGTTTTGTTGTCAAAATATTCCCATATGGGTACAGTGTTTTTACGCGGAGCCACTGTCAAAAAAGCAAAAAATCTCGATCACGGTGAAGTACATTTACATAGTGATCTACAGAATTTTCTTACAGCCTACATATTATGAGCAGCAACAGCAATATGTAGACTGTTTTTTGCTTTCGCTGCTGCTGCGACTGTCATTTTGCGCAGCCGAAGCACATAGCACATGGAATCGAACAAAAATAAAATGCTTCGCTGTAACTGTGCTTTGAAAAATTACACAGCCACAGCATCAGCAAAGCAAATGGAAAAATGAATTGCTTTCGTGCTGTGGCAGCAAAGCAAACGGAAAGATGAATTGCTTTCGTGCTGTGGCAGCAAAGCGAACAGAAAAATGAATTGCTGTCGTGCTATTGCTTTGCTCTCGAAATTATCGCAGCAAAGCAAAGCAAACAGCATATTTTTAGTGCTGTTGCTATTATGCTGGCAGTTTTTCAAACCCTGGTTAAAATCGATAGTTTGAAATTGAAGTCAGTGTGATACAATTTGAAGTGTCTTTTTTGCTAAAATTGTTAAGAATAACTGCACAACTGCAGCTGAAAAAGTTTCAAGTGCATTAAATATCAAAGTATTAAAATGATACTTGTAAAAGGAAAACTTGAACGATATTTAGTTAAGCGCGAATAAAGTTCCAAGTCTCCTTATTCGTAGGAGCACACTTTTCAATATCTATAACTATAAGATATTGTGATTAATAGAAAGAAATAAAAAGAAAATTATTATAAACAACTGCCAAAACTTTAGCTGAGTTGTTTAGAAAAAAACACTTTTAAAAAAATACCATACTTTATTTTTCATCATTTTTCGTCTACTCTACATAATTTCCATTAACATCAACAACATACATTTTTAAAGCCGTAAAATACGCTTTTCAAAACATTGCTTAAAATCATCTTTTCGCAGCTTTTCAATTTCGATATTTACTGTGTTTACAATTCCAAATATATGTATGAAAGCTAAACTAACACCACAAAAGTTATACAAATAAACAAAACATCACAAGACTATTCCAGACCTACAAATACAACATACATACATACATGCCAACAACAACAAAACAGAATAAAATTACAAACTAAACAAATGCAACAGAGCAATTTTAACCCCATCGTTTCACAACAAGTTGCGGATCTTCAGCTCACTTATCAGCTCCCTCTCTAGGTGCGTCTGCTTTATGAGCGCCCTTACCAGTAAATCATTTCAAGCCTAGGAAGACTGCATTCCAGAATTTAAATTACAAAATTAGATTTTCGGACCATATTTCAAGTTACCAACACTCACACAATTATTCAACATTAACAGTAATTTTTATTTAAGTCATTCCAATAAATGCAGAGATTCCTACTAAGCAATATTTCAGTTCAGAGAAATTTGCAGTTAACTCAAGCCCATTTTGACCGCTTCTCTTAACAACCAAGGCAAGATACAGGCCGTTTAAAAGTGACTTAAATGAGGAGCCTTCTCGCATTAACTTGTGCGTGCTCGTTCAATTTTAATTTTAATGGGATCCACAAATTTTTTCTAACCGAACGACGTTAAATAGCTTGATTTTCATATTAAAAATACTCTCGAATAGTTGCCAATTTCTCGCAAGAAACAATTTGAAAACGGATTAAGGGTTTTCATTTAAGCAGATAAATCTGCACATTGCCCAAATTGATCAATTTATCAAGTATGTTAAATGAACGCACTTGGCAAAGTGTTTGTGCAAATGGTGTTTGGCTGTCAAAAATAAAAAACTAAAATGCCGAGAATCAGTGAAAAAGTAAAGATTAATGTTGGAGCTGTTTCAAAAAAATTACTGTAACCCTTTTGCGTTTATTTTGATTGTTCAATACTAAACTTTTATCATAATGTTGAAGATCATAGCTAAGCAGGGTTGCATTCGTTGCCGTCTATGTTTACAAACATCGTCTGCACAGCGAAATCATTGGGCAAATTTATCACATTTGTGCAAATGAGCTTTCATACAAAATTTGACAGTTCGTTTATTAGGTGATAAATTTGTCACGTTATCAGGCATTTGCGCGTTTAAATGAATACCCCTATTATCTTTCTTTTTGTTAGCTTTTATTTAGCTTTTGTTTGTTTGTTTGTTTGTTTGTTTGTTTGTTTGTTTGTTTGTGTGTTTGTTTGTTTGTTTGTTTGTTTGTTTGTTTGTTTGTTTGTTTGTTTGTTTGTTTGTTTGTTTGTTTGTTTGTTTGTTTGTTTGTTTGTTTGTTTGTTTGTTTGTTTCTTTCTTTGTTTGTTTGTTTGTTTGTTTGTTTGTTTGTTTGTTTGTTTGTTTGTTTGTTTGTTTGTTTGTTTGTTTCTTTGTTTGTTTGTTTGTTTGTTTGTTTGTTTGTTTGTTTGTTTGTTTGTTTGTTTGTTTGTTTGTTTGTTTGTTTGTTTGTTTGTTTGTTTGTTTGTTTGTTTGTTTCTTTGTTTGTTTGTTTGTTTCTTTGTTTGTTTGTTTGTTTCTTTGTTTGTTTGTTTGTTTGTTTGTTTGTTTGTGTGTTTGTTTGTTTGTTTGTTTGTTTGTTTGTTTGTTTGTTTGTTTGTTTGTTTGTTTGTTTGTTTGTTTGTTTGTTTGTTTGTTTGTTTGTTTGTTTGTTTGTTTGTTTGTTTGTTTGTTTGTTTGTTTGTTTGTTTGTTTGTTTGTTTGTTTGTTTGTTTGTTTGTTTGTTTGTTTGTTTGTTTGTTTGTTTGTTTGTTTGTTTGTTTGTTTGTTTGTTTGTTCGTTTGTTTGTTTGTTTGTTTGTTTGTTTGTTTGTTTGTTTGTTTGTTTGTTTGTTTGTTTGTTTGTTTGTTTGTTTGTTTGTTTGTTTGTTTGTTTGTTTGTTTGTTTGTTTGTTTGTTTGTTTGTTTGTTTGTTTGTTTGTTTGTTTGTTTGTTTGTTTGTTTGTTTGTTTGTTTGTTTCTTTGTTTGTTTGTTTGTTTCTTTGTTTGTTTGTTTGTTTCTTTGTTTGTTTGTTTGTTTGTTTGTTTGTTTGTTTGTTTGTTTGTTTGTTTGTTTGTTTGTTTGTTTGTTTGTTTGTTTGTTTGTTTGTTTTTTTGTGATAAAATCTAGTAATAAATTTTTCATCCACTTCTTTTAAGATGGTTTGAGTCTGCTCGGTTTCGAACCAACAACCTCTCGCATCAAAGATCCAGCACTTATCCACTGAGTCACTAGCAAACTTGTGCAAACTTTCAGTAAATCTCAAACATTTTTGTGCACTCAAAAATCGCTACTTTACTTGTACTAACAAAAATAGCTTCTACTGCAAATAACTACCGCTCTCTGCCCCCTCTACAACTTGCTCAACATAATGCGTATATAAGTTGGCAGCGGCAATAAGGGTGTTAATAAGTTTTTTCTATAATATTTTTGGGCACTTGGGCATGTTGCAATTGGTCGAGCGTTGTGCGCAGATCATTTAAGCAAATGAACAGTGTAACATGCGGCTGCTAAGCGTCCCCTAACTGGGTCAAGTGCAAACGAACTCGAACGCGCTCGCTCAATTGAGCAATTACATATTATATAGATAATTTTTTTTGATGCGCTGCCGTTGAACGCCAATTTTCGGGTTTCTATTGCATTTAAAGCCATACACAGATGGCGCTACACGGCAACAAAAACAACAACATCTCTTTTGATAGAATATATTTTTGAATTTTTGTGCATCTCCGCAAGTAATTAAGCCACAAATTGGAAGCTACCCAAAGTTAATTGCAAGGTCGCATAACCCATTACAATGGAACTATGCCAGCAAATGTTGGTCAAAATTAATGGTTTAGAAAATCTTCAAAAATTGCTGTTGAATTTCTGCAACTTCTGAAAACTACAAAATATTGCTATTGCATTTCAAGTAAAAAGTTTGAGCACTAGAAGCTAATGTTGATAAGCGCCTTCGAAAGTTGCCAAAAAGATGAATAAAAATATTATATTTGTATACTATTTTAAAAAAACCATAAGAGTTCACATAAAAAATTGCTGATAAGATGTTCTCGTTGTTGCCTTCTCAATGAAAATAAGTTCGAATAAGTTCTTCCAAAAATTCATACATACATTTTTATATCATCCCTGAGAATCCTGCTTCAGCTTAGCTACGTCCATGTCGATTGCTATTTCTTTAAGACGGAAAGTGTTGAACAAATTTAATATGAAAGCTTTGATAAGACGATCGTAAATATAAGCGACTTTTTTATTTTTGTTGTAATTTATATGAATTGGACAAAAAGTTGTCCTAATCTGGTCTTTTTCATATCATATTTGACCACCATTTTGCAGAAAAACGGAAGAGAAGAATTGCATCGCTTGAAGCCTGAAATGCAACGCATTACAAATAAACTTTTTGTTAATTGGCCTTTTTGGAGGCAACAACTTTTATTGTTGGCCCAAATTTTCAAAAAAATGTACCAACATTCGAATTGCCCAAACTTTCAGTACGAAATCACAATTAAACGCGCCAAAACTGAAGCGTAAATGCAAACCTGTTCTGTTGTAAGTGCCAGCAGCAACAACAAAAGAGCATAAGCACAACAGTTACAAGCATGTATTATTGCAGTTGTTGTGATTATTGTTGCTGTTGTTGTATTTTTACTTGCGGCAATAAGTTGGCACTTTAACATTTACCACTAAAGCCGCAAAGCCTCCAAATTGAAATTCACGGCAGCTGCAGCAAAGGCACAAAAGCGTGAGAGGAGGGAGGGGTGCACACGCAGCGGCGGACAGACAGACAGACAGCTCGGACGCAGCCTCCATGCCGTTGCTGAAAAGCGTAAAGTTCGCTCACGCTCGCAGCAGCAACAGCAACTTCTTGTAAGTCTTACAGCGTGGCTTTTTTAACTTGCCAGCTGACATGCTGGCAGCAGCAGCAGCAACAACAGTAGCAACAGCAATTGTTGCCCGCTTGCAAGCTCGCTTTCAGTTTCGAACTGCAGCTCACGCGATCAGTTCGACGAGCGGAGCTACTGTCGTGCTTGCTGGCTTTAGCCCGCATTTTCGCAAGCTATAAATAAAACTTCGATAGTGCAGTGAACATTTTTATTATAAATTTAAAAAAATTTTAAATGCTCTATTAAAGTGCAATTCCAACGTTCAACTCGAATCGAATCAAATCAAATCGGCAGGGCGGAAAAAAAGCTCGCCAGCAATGTTCAAAAGGTCAAGTGCGGCAATTAAAAATAAACGCTGGTGTCTTCTTCGACAATGAGGAGCAAGCTTTAAATTGAACATAATAACAACAACAACAAAGCCAACAACCAAGGGCGAATTGTGCCCAAAAAAGAAACAAAAATTATAATAAATTACAAAATAATACAATCAGCTGCTTATCAATACGCTCAGTGTCGTAAGCGTACGCGGCAGTGATAAGCCGCACATTTCCGTTACTCTAACCTCCAACTGTGTGCGTGTGTGTGTATGGAAAAGCTCGCATGCGCTGCCTCGACTAGCTTCACTTTAAAGCAATTCCCTTAGCTGCGCTCGGGCTCAGTATGTCGCAATTGCTGGGAACGACGAGCGTTTTCACGCTGCTCAACATGGCCTTCATCTGGCAGCTCATCTCCGCGTGCATTTACATCATTGGCGTTCTGGTCACAGGCGCCTTCCTCTATGACAACTTCAAGTCGCTGGTGTGCATCTTGAAGGCTCTGCTGGAGCCCTACTTTCAGCCGCAAGTGCCACAAACACTGGCCGAGAAATTCGGCAAATGGGCAGGTGAGTCAAAAAGCCAACAGTGAAGAAATCGATATTCAACGATTTATTACCATAATGCGAAGCTAGCAAAAAATTCTAGTCAAAGTGAAGTGAAAAATCAAATTCTGACAACAACAAATCAGTAGTGAAAAATAATGCTTAATCCATGTCTGCATTCGTGAGCAATATTATTTTCCTACTTGACACATGGAAATATTTCTGTGTGGAAACTTTTCTTTAGTCCCTTTTGCTCTTTCCTTATGAGTTTACACACGGAATATTTTCTTTGATGAATTTTCTCTCTTTATCTATGACGTTGTTGTTGTGGCAGAACAAAAAGAACAAAAGTAAACTTTCCCTTACGAAAAATTCTGCACTCGTCTCCTTCTATATATCTTGGCTACGAACTCGAGCTTCAAGAAAAAAAAATGTTCATGTGTAAATTGGAACATTAAAAGCAAATACATATTAATGCTCAAAAGTGGATGTTAAATATAGTATGTGTCGGAAGAAGGGAACCGCGATTTCTTTGAAAGTGTTATCAATTGACGCAACAAGCGGAGTCTCTCTTCGAGATTCATTGGTTTCGTGGTTCATTCTAGGCCAAAACATCGACGAAAATTCTGTAAGGCCTTAAATTAAAAAGTTAAAAAGAAATTATATAACGATTCAGGAACTCATTCTGTAAATTTTAAAATTGCGAACGTAGAATAATAAATTAAGTCAAACAGAACAAGTATATGTCATATAAATATGTAATTTTTTCAGTTGTTAACAGAAAAATATATCGCCCATATGAAGCTTCTTCATAGGGACATTGCAAATTTGCATAAGGTTCGTCAATAAGTGTGCTTATTCATTAACAGCATTCTGATTTTGTAAGCATGTCGTTGAACAAAAATAAAGGCCAACTATAGCTAAGCTCAGTTCAGCTGAAGTTGAGTTGTGCTGTTTTGAAAATTACAATCTGATTCTAAAAACGCGAAGGTTCTCAAACGCAATGTGCAAATTTCTTTACGAGAAAATTTTCATGAATGTAGAAAAGAAATTTGCAAAGATTTAAAGTTGCTGAGTTGGAGAGTTGGAGACCTCGATATTAATGTCTATAATATTTCAACTTCAAAACCAGAAACTGATTTTGCACGCAAAATATTAACAAAAGTTTCAGCTTTGTGCAAGAAAAAGTAAAAGGATTATCAGCAAGCAAAAAAAATTGCATAACCTATTAAATTTTACAAGAAATACAGATTATGCAAGCAACAAAAGAAGGCACGTCCTTGAAAGTTGCCGCAAAGAGATGCAAAACTGAGAGGGACTAAAAATGCCTGCAGGCTGTTTTATACAAAATCGCTCGCAGACAATACTTTTGACATTTTTATTGTTGCTTTATACGCGTACGAAAAAAAAACCTGTAAAGGCGCAGCAATCAACAACAACAATTACAAAAACAACCAAAATTTACGAGCCATTAAAGATTTTGGTTATGAGCCGCTTGCAATTTTGTTTCATTATAGGCATTCTATTATTATAACTTTTGCATACTATAAGCAACTACAATTGCATTGCTGCTAAGCACATTGATAACTTATCACTTATCAATTGTCACTTATTGCTTATCACACAAGTTTGCAACTCGATCGAGCTTAATATTTTTCTTTTGCAGAAAGTGTTGGCAGTTTTTATGCACGCAATTTTTTGCCATTCTCAGCTGCGGCACGGTTTTGTGGTAAAGGGAGGGGGAAGGGGGCAAAACACGTTTTATATGCTGCTGCTGCAGCAGCTGTCTATCGGTTCTGCAGTCATTCACCTGCGCTGATTTGTTGTTATTATTATATGGTCTCTTGTTGTTGTTGTTGCTGTTTGCCGCTTTTTTTTCGACCGGCTTTTGTGCTTTTACGTCTACTTTTAGTCGAGTGAGTTTGCGCTTTCGTTTCACTCTTGATTTTCTTATGACTAACGGCGTTGCTTTTAGTTGTGGTTGTTGTTGTTGTTAGCGTTTTTATTATTATCTCAGCAAATGACCTTGCACTGAGCGACATCGTGTCGACATGCCAAACTCATTAATGAAAGCTGCAATGAAAATAATAAAAATGTTTAATTGCTGGCAATGCAAATAAAAATGCACTTGATTTATCAAATAAATGCACTTTATTAAGAATGATTAAAATTATCGCACAATGGGGTAATTCTATGGAACAATTTTAAAACATGAATTTTCTAGTTTATTAAATCATTTTGAAATATTTATAATTTTCATAATGTGCTCTAATTCTCAAAAGTGGACATTCACAGCTAAAGTCGACTTTTTCTAAGAGTCGACTCAAATTCCGAATTGGTAGTAGTAATAAAAGACTTCAATTATGATTTTCAAATTTATTAAACAATTTTAAAGATAGTTTTATAATAATTTACATATTCGCTTCTAATTCGCAAAAGTAGTAATTTAGATGGAAAGTCGACTTTTCTTTAGAGAGAACTAAAATTTTTAATTAGTATTAATAAACGACACTAATTAAGAAATAATTAATTTTAAAATATTAACATTTTTTTAGTTTTTATATTATGCTCTAATTCTAACAAGTAGAAATCTATAGCTTAAGCACAGAAATTGGACCTTAGTAAGTTTTAAAGACGCGATTTTCTTAGAGTCGACTTACGATTTTTTTATTAGTAGTAATAAAGGACACTTGTTATGATTGTCATAGCCAAAAAAAGCAAGCAAATACATAGTTTTGTTTTGGCACAGCTTAGTGCCGTCAAGGTCAAAGTTTTTTCTCACAGTTTAAAAATATTGATTTTCGACTTTTGTGACTCTCGCCAGAATAGCAAAGTTATGCTCGAAATATGACTTTTCAGTGGACTTTTTCATATAATACTGCTTGTTAGCGAGGTAAATCGTGCTTAATAACTTTGAATTGTATGCACGAATCTGCACTAAACTTTAATGTCTGCCTTGATCGGTTAAATAAAGCCACCATCGATTTTTTAAATGATTATAAATGTTTTGAATTTAAATGGCGTATTAATTTATCATTGTTTGTAAAGAAAATTAAGTGCTTTGGAGTTTCCATATTGTATAGACTAAGCAATATTACAAGAGTGAGGCAAATATGTATGCCACCTTTTAAATATTTGCGCCTCAAATTGCAGTAGCGTTGGTCCACTGAAAATACAAAACCGCAAATTTGCGGCAATTACCAAAGTCGCCACGCACATGCGCAGTGCCAATATTTGAATATGCGCGCGCTTTCATGGAAAATGCGAACCGGCTGGGCAGCTCTCCCATTGCCGCTGTCCGACACTGCAATTGGCAAGTGGAAAAACATGCAAAATTGCGCAACTTGTATACAATTGCGAATTGTGTAAAAATGCATAACTCTTACTTGAATTTTATGTGCAATTAACACTGTTGCAATAATTGAAAGTGCACACTTTAATAAATTAATTTAAAGAAATAATTTTCGAAAATTTTCACGCACATTGCAGACGGCGTTTCAGTTATCATTAGCAACTGTTGCTGTTGCACTAGTCGTCAAAACAAAAGTCAGCACACTACCACTTAACACTCAAATGCTAATTTGTAAAAAAAAAGGTGGTGCTTAAAAAATTATCCATTTTTTAACTAGACAGCTTATCTCTTTGCTTTTAAAAGTCAAGCATATAAATAACTAACTTTTTACATATACTAAATTCTGCTTGCAGTTGTTACCGGCGCCACTGACGGCATTGGCAAGGAATACTCGCGCGAGTTGGCCAAGCAGGGCATCAATGTTGTGCTCATATCGCGCACCAAGGAGAAGCTCATCGCCGTCGCAAATGAGTTGGGTAAGTGTGAACTGAACAGCACGATGAAACGATGCGGCGAAATAATTATGCACTTTTGCTCTTTTGCTAGAGAGTGAATTCAAGGTGAAAACAAAATGGATTGCAGCTGATTTCGCCAAGGGACGTGAGGTGTATGCGCACATCGAGCAGGAATTGGCCGGCATTCCCATTGGCATACTCGGTAAGTAAACATGAAAGCTTATAAAAAGTTTGTTGTTTAATCAAAGCTCGAAGAAGTGTGTTAAGGCTGGGGATCAGGTTTCGTCGACATAGTAATGCCCTACACTAAGTAACCTATAATCTAATGACAGAAATTGAATTGTGTGTGCATTGAATTTGCCGCCTACTTCTGCAATATCTAGACCACTGCAACTTCTGACAAACTACAAGATATTTCTAATATAGGCTAGGTTATGCTGACTGCCTATAAAGGCCAAGCATAGACCCTGTTGGGTCTTTCGCGATACCAGTTAGAGTTCCGTTTAAAAATGGTGAAAGTAATGATGATTTATAATATAAATAATTAGAAAATTTTAAGCCATTTCACCGAAAAAATTCAGAGGTGGGTGAAGTTATAGGCTCAATGTGAGTTAAGGTTCACTGCCACTGTATATCAAATTTAGTTCAAATCGGACAACTCCTCTCCTGTGGCCACAAACGATCAGACAGACAGACAACCGGACATAAAGACGGAACGTGATTCTGATCATTTCTATGTACCTATGTCTATATCTAGGACGGCTCCTGTAATGCCTTATAATTTTCGCACAAAATTAATGCACCCTATTACAATAAGTTAGGGATATAGAAATAGTGGTTTCAGCATCTTCTTTTCACTACATTTGCTTTTCAATTATTATCTTAATATATAAAAACGTTTGTGCGTATGTATGTTGCAGCATCACGGCTGAACCACAGAAGCGATCGACCTTATACTCACAACATATGTTCGTGAGGTGCTCTGAATGGTTTGTTTTCATGTTAGACCATCCTAAGTGTTGCCACGGTGGCGGTTTTTCGAAAATTCTTCTTTATTGACCGATTTGGCTCAGATTCACACCATATAATACTAAAGTTGACAGAAAGTCGTTGACAAAATTTGAACCCGATAGCTGTTGTCGGAGTGGAAATATTCACGAAAACGTATTCTTCCTGTGCATAATTTTCATATTTTAAAAAAAATTCCTACCATAATTGATATACTTTCAAAACAAATCTTAGAATAAAATCATTATTTTAGGCAGAACAACGTTTGCCGGGACAGCTAGTTAGCTATATAAAAATTTTGACCTTTTATCAGCTTATAGACTCACACTAGACTCCCTTCTAAAATTAGACAGAGACTTTGATCTGTCTCTTTCAGCCTGTAATCTCTATCATTTCGCATGTGAACATTGGAAATTATTTCTTTTAATATGCCTCGGCTTATTCTCAAAAGCTTAAGTCCTGGCTTTATTTGCAGTGCTGCTGCTATAAATAAACTTTGGAAGAAGAATGAGATTTATAGATAGGGTTACCATATGCACATATTCTTCTATTTAAAATATATAATTTCTTGCATTCAATTCTCGTCCTTGATACTTTTTGCTATGGAAAAAATATTTGAAATGGCAATCATTTATGACTGCAACGCCGGATAAGATCTAATACATTTACAGTGCTCATTTCAAGCTTTCATTATATGCCACTAATTCATTATTTTTATGGTGAAATAAATCGCAATTTTTTATTATAACTGCTTATTATGATTGCGACAACACGCTACCTTCAATTCAATGATTTTGTGTGTTAAAATGTTGCAGTTTGGCTTGAAGCACGTACCTGGCTTTGATGGTATCTCCATTTTAAATACCTACATATGTCAATATTGTGGACCGTGCTTGAGTTTCTTTATACGCCGGCAATTTGAGCAAGCAACAGATTTAACGGTCCAACAAATATCAGAGCTGAAAAAATCAAATATTTTAACCTTGCCTTGAAATGTTAGTGGCTTCAAGACGTTTTTTGAAGTAAATTACAATTAAAAGTGGAATGGTAAAAAAGAACTAAAGTCTCAAGTCATGACTTCGAAGTTTCAAAGCTTCGTTGCAATTCTGCGAAGGCGGAAACAACTTTACAGTTTTGCAGATCATCATAAATAGGGCATCAATTTGAAAGCAATTCAAAACTTCTAGGATTTGAACCTGCGAGGAATGGCCGAAAAAGTCGCCAGTAGGAACAGACATAACCTAAGCTAATCCAACTGTAATGGTTCTGCTAGTCATGACTAGGCCAGAGCTTAACTTAACTGAACTGATCCTAACTAAACTTAACTTATTTTAATTTGAGCCGATATAGCATGAAAGTGTACGCGATTGCTCGAAAAGTAACTTAACTTAGAAAGCTCTTTACTTCAGCTTTCTAAGTTACGTTTCTATGGAAATTAAGATACGTTATAACTAAGCCGACCAATAGTACCAAAAAGCTAGAAATCTTATAACTATTTCATAACTCTAATACCAGTTTGTCTCTCTCTCTCTCTCCCTCTCTCTTTCACCTCTCAGTTAACAATGTTGGCAAGATGTACGAATTTCCCGACGATTTGGACAAGGTGCCCGAGAGCATTGTCTGGGACTTGATCAACATAAATGTGGCTGCCGTGACCATCATGTCACGCATGATCAGTCCGCAAATGAAGAAGCGTCGCAAGGGCGCCATTGTGAACATTTCCTCCGGCAGTGAGCTGATGGCCATACCACTGATGTCCGTCTATGCCGCCTCCAAGCGTTATGTAAAAATGCTGACGCAGGCTCTGGCCCAGGAGCTGGCCGAGTGCAATATCACGGTGCAGTGCGTGACGCCACTCTTCCTGGTGACCAAAATGAATCACTACTCGAACACCGTGATGAAGGGCGGTCTTCTCATACCCGACGTCAAGAGTTTCACACGTTCGGCCGTCTTTACGCTGGGCAAGACCAATGAGACTACAGGCTACTGGACACATGGGCTACAGGTGGGCTATATTCTTCCATTAAACTTGTGCATTTTTATAGTATGTATTTAATTTATTTTGTATGCATTTCAGTACTTCTTCGCCAAAATGAGCCCCGAGTGGTTACGCATACACGTTACTCATAAGATAACCCGAAAGCTGCGTCAGGAGTATTTGAGCACATCGGGCAAATCGAAATGAAAGCTCGAAAGACTGTAACTTGCGTGTTGGGCTGTTGTTAACAATTATTGGCTGATACAAGCAAAACTAGCTTTAAGATTTGTGTTTATGTATCTGCGTACATTGTATCTGAATAAATGCTTATTTGTATGTATTTAAGTAATCTACAATTTTTTAACTTTTTGTATATATTACTGAAGAGCCTATTAAAATGTTGCTTTCTTATAAGTCTGTAAAGAATAGTGTTGTTTTTATTATACTTCATATTTGATTAGATAGGTTATCTTTATAATGCTCTTTTCAATCCTGTGTTAAAAAGAACTTAAACTTTTTTGGATTATGTTACGCTACTAGACCTCGCATAAGTCCCATTGAGTATACCACATGGATATTTGTTTATGAGTAAAGAAGCGATAATCTTTTAAAATACGAGAGTTTCTGGCAAATTCAGTAGAGAGTTGTTTCCTTCTTTAGAGGAGCTTATTAAGCCATGAGGTTCCAAGTGGGTTAGACGAGAGGTTAGAGGCATCAACTTTCCTATGCAGGGAAATGATTTGAAGTGGCAAACAATTATGGCTCTCAATCCCACTCGAATATGGCGCAAGAATAAATTTGTAGGTCCCGTTAATGTGAGAAAACTAGGCCTCGGCCTCATTGGAACTGCAACATCAGACTGAGGCTGTTAAGTTACTCTCAATAACTTTTCCCGTTGGATTTGTCGCTCGTTAAGATTAACAACAACAGATCATAGATTACATGCCTTGCATAACCTAAAGCAAGTGTCATTCATGTTCAACCACGTTAAAGGCAAACTGTGCTTTTAGGCCGTACTGCTTTTTCCCACTGCAGTTGCCACCGGCAAGTCGCTACGATTGCGCAATCGAAAACATTGCAATTTTACTTTCAAGCTAAACCGGTTGCATGCCAAACGCAGCAACAAAGGCACAACTGACCGTTCAAGAAGTGCGGGGTCTTTGGAGAAGCCACCGGGAAAACCGCTGCAAAAACA
Organism: Neria commutata; assembly: GCA_963457695.1. Taxonomy (NCBI): domain Eukaryota; kingdom Metazoa; phylum Arthropoda; class Insecta; order Diptera; family Micropezidae; genus Neria; species Neria commutata. Next base: position 14,575,725 of record OY735246.1, read on the forward strand.
ACAGCTGAAAACGTTGACACCGGTTGATTGAACCCAAAACGTGAGTGTCTCTTTATTTGCCAATAGTATGCAATTTAGTATGTATATTTTGCTAGTTGATAGCTTTTATACAATTCTGCTGGCAGCGCATTTTGCATTAAATTGTAGTAGACTCTCTCACTCTCTCTTTTAGGTGATTCAATGCTTCGATTGCATTCTTTTAATTTCAAATGTTATTGAACTTCGTATGAGAAACAAGAGCAAGGTCTTAAATTATACATAATTATGTAAATATTAGGTGTATTAAATGGTTAGGCCCGTGTACATTTTGCCAGCGATATATATAATATTTCGCATTAGCTTCTATTAAATAATTTGGTATGTGTTATGTATGTTAAGAATTGTGAAATATACCTGGTCACCCTAATCTATGATATGTGCCTGGTCACCTTATTATAATGTATCATAGGCTATCTCTCTCTATCCTACTCTTAAGTGTATCGTCTATGTTAGAGTGTAAGAACATGTGCAATATGTTAATAAAGTTTAGTCTTACGCTAACCTCCGTGCTGCACACTTTATTCTGCGTAGATACGCAACATTATTGGCGACGAGGAAAAAGAAAGAAGAAAAAAATAAATTATTTCAACACGTGGCAAAATGGCGTTCATCGGCCAAATTGAATACTTTAACCTGGGCGACGATTTCGACTCCTATGTCGAAAGGATGAGCCATCTACAACGACTGAACAAGATTATTGAAAACGAGGACAAGATTTCATTCCTGGTGAGCACGGGAGGTGCGGACCTATACAAGATTGCTAAGACGCTGGCAGCACCAAAGACTCCGGAATCGTTGAAATATGAGGAGCTCGTTAAGAAGCTTAAGTCACACTTCACAAGGGTAACAAATGTGACGGCAGAGCGCTTCAAGTTCCTGGCGAGAAACCAAATGCCAGAAGAAAGTATCCAGGATTATATAATTATAATCAAGGACTTGGCGCGGACGTGCAATTATGGAGACTTTTTGGAAGATGCTCTGAAGGACAGGCTGTTGATGGGTATTCGCAATAAGCGAATTCAAGCCAAGCTAATCGATGAAGGCAACCGGTCGTTTGAGGACTCGTGCGAGGTGGCGCTGAAGGTTGCGATGCTGGAGGCAGAAATTAAACATATGGGAGGAGAAGCGACATCGTTGCAGGTTAACCGACTTCGTGGGCATGCACAAAATGAGCCCAAGCGAGAACAGAGCCGAGAGACGGGAAGGAGGAACTACGAAAAACCACTGGATGCTGATATGGGTAAAAAGAAAAATGTTAAATGTTATTTTTGTGGGAAAGAAGGCCATATGCAGAAAAATTGTTATGTGAAAAATAGAAAGAAATTTAAGAAAACGTGGATAACGCAGAATCATTGCTTAAGTGAGGTTAAATGTGAAGGTTATGAGGAAGATAAGGTGGAGTTAGGGTTTCTAAATTCGCTACAAGATGGCCGGAATCCGTTATGTGTTACCGTGTTATGTGAAAACGTGCCTGTGAGCATGGAAGTCGATTCAGGAGCTTGTGTTTCCGTTATACATATAAATATGTATCGTACGATTTTTCCTAACCTCGAATTGAGATCAAGTAACAGGCAATTAAAAGTGATTTCGGGAGAAAAGGTTAAAGTAGTGGGCTTTGTAAAAGTATTTGTGAAAGTGGATGAAGCGGATCAAGCAAAAAGTTTAGAATTGTATGTGATCGATGCAAATGATTATTTTGCGCCTCTGTTAGGTAGATCTTGGTTGGATGTCTTGTGGACGCACTGGCGGGAGTCGTTGGATTCTAAAATACATGCGGTGGTTGATGGTGGTGATAGTGAAGTTGAGGCTAAGATTATGGAAAGATTTCACACAGTGTTTCATAATGTAGATAACAATCCAATTAAAGAGTTTAAAGCGGACATAGTTTTGAAACCTGATAGTGTACCAATTTGTCATAAGCCCTACACTCTGGCTTATGGATTGCGAGCAAGGGTAGAAGAAGAATTAGAAAGATTAGAACGGGAAAATGTAATTTTTCAAGTGCGACATAGCAAATGGGCTTCTCCAATAGTGCCGGTGGAGAAAGCAAATGGTCAACTACGGATTTGCGTAGACTGCAAGGTGACGATCAACAAGTACGTTGATACGGAACATTATCCCCTACCTAGGTGCGATGATATTTTCGCGAAGCTAGCTAATTGCTCAAAATTTTGTGTTTTGGACCTGCAAGGGGCATACCAACAGGTAGAGGTGGCGGAAGAGTCACAGGAGCTGTTGACTATCAACACTCACAAAGGGATGTTCCGATTCCGTAGGCTGATTTTCGGTGTAAAAAGCGCACCAGCAATTTTTCAGTAAAAAGTATTTGCAAGGTGTTTCAAAAACGCAGTGTTATTTAGATGACATCATTGTTGGTGGAGCGAATTTGGAAGATTGCAAAAACAATGTAATAGAAGTCCTATCTCGGTTAGAAAAGTACGGTGTTAAGGCGAATAGGACAAAATGTAAATTTTTCCAATCCGAAGTTGAATTCCTAGGGCACCAAATAGGCGAAGGTGTCATTAAACCGAGCGTGAAAAAGTTTGAAGCAATTCAATTGGCACCTAAGCCTGAGAACATTACACAATTGCGTTCGTACTTGGGGTTTTTGAATTATTATTCTCACTTCATGCCTAATCTTTCTGCTGAGCTGCGCCCTCTTTATAGCTTAACAAAGAAGGGAGTACAATTTAATTGGTCAGCCGAATGTAATGCGTCTTTTATGAAGAGTAAGGAGTTACTCAAAGAGAATAGGGTGCTGACATTATACGATCCACAAAAACCGATCGTGCTGCAATGCGATGCAAGCCCATATGGGGTAGGAGGGGTTTTATCTCACGTTATCGATGGGGTGGAACATCCAGTACTTTTTGCGTCGAGCAGTCTTTCGCCAGCAGAACAGAATTACTCACAACTGCACAGAGAGGCACTTGCTATAATTTTTTCGGTGAAGCGATTTCACAAGTATATTTATGGAAAGCCTTTTACAATTCAGTCCGATCACCAACCTCTCAGAGAAATTTTTCATCCGACAAAGCCAACATCTGCGGTGGCGGTGGGGCGTTTAGTGCGTTGGTCGGTGCTACTTAGCATGTACAATTATAAAATTGAGTACAAGAAAGGCTCAAATATGGCAAACGCTGATGCGCTCTCGCGTTTACCGCTGCAGTATCCAACTTGCGTAAGTGAGGACGTAATTAACTCTATAGAAGAGGCTAACTTGGTTGGGTTAAAACTTGAAGAGATAAAATTAGAGACGGAAAAGGACCAAGCCTTGAGGCAGGTAAAATTTTGTGTAAAGAATGGCTGGTCACATCCAGTACCAGAAAGTATTAAACCATTCTATTACAAGAGATTGTTAATTAGTGAAGAAGAAGAATGTTTAGTGTATAACCAGCGTGTTGTTGTCCCAGTGTCTCTTCGTGGTCGTATTCTAGAGTGCCTTCATGAGTCGCATATCGGAATTTTGAAAATGAAATTGCAAGCGAAAATGCATTTTTGGTGGCCTAGAATTGACGATGATATAGAAACTTTTGTTAAGACTTGTTTAGTTTGTCAAGCGTCTCATAATAGACCGGTATCAAATGTTCATAATCCTTGGCCGGAAGCAAAACACTTTTTCGATAGAATACATATGGATTTCTTTTATTTTAGGAATACAAACTTTTTGATAATTGTAGATACCTTTTCAAAATGGATAGATATCAAAATTATGAAGTCTATTAATTTAGAAAGTGTAGTTAAAGAACTAAGAAACGTATTTTCATATTTTGGATTGCCAAAAACTATAGTTACGGACAATGGTCCACCATTTAGTTCGAAGGGTTTTGAAGATTTTTGTAATTCCAATAATATACGCTGTATGAAGAGTCCTCCGTACCACCCACAGTCCAACGGTGCGGCAGAAAGAGCTGTGCAGACAAGCAAGAACTATTTAAAAAAATATTTTGATGATCCGAAAACATCTTCACTGCCATTAAACATTGTTATAAGTAACCTTTTGCTAAAATTACGATCTACTCCATCCACAGTTACGAAAGAATGCCCAAACGATTTAATGTTTCGATTTAAAACAAGAACCTTGTTAAGTGATTTCAACCTAAAAGAAAAGGAGGAGGAAAGGAAGAATAGTACACCATACGAAGCAAAGAAAAATCCTAATGATTATAAATTGAATGTTAACGTAATTAGCTTAAAACCAGGTCAACCAGTTCTATTCAAATCTGTAAATAATTTTGGAACTAAATGGATTCCGTCTGTTATTGTCAAGCGTTTAGGAAATGTAATGTACCTTGTTAAAGTCCAGGGATACCATAAAAGTGCACATATCTCACAATTAAAAAAGCACAACATTAGAATACTGGGGTTTGCTCCTAGAGCTCCGTACCAAACTATGGATAATAAATTAAAAAGAAAACGTTGTGAATCCGATGAGAATGAAAATGTACTCAGACGGTCGGAGAGGATTAAACAAAAATGTACAAGAACCGACAATTGAAATGTAAAACAAAAATTAAATGGGTCTGATTAATTTGTAATACCTAATTTGAAAATTGTATTATGCGTATTATAAGTGTTGATAAGAATTCGTTATATTTTATTATATAAAATTAATTGAATTCACCTGTATTATATCTTCAATTTGATTTTGTATGTGTAAGCTATGCTAAGTGGAAGGAAGTGTTATGTATGTTAAGAATTGTGAAATATACCTGGTCACCCTAATCTATGATATGTGCCTGGTCACCTTATTATAATGTATCATAGGCTATCTCTCTCTATCCTACTCTTAAGTGTATCGTCTATGTTAGAGTGTAAGAACATGTGCAATATGTTAATAAAGTTTAGTCTTACGCTAACCTCCGTGCTGCACACTTTATTCTGCGTAGATACGCAACAGTATGCATGACTCTTTCCAGCTGCATATCACAGCTGAAGCCTAATTTTCAGAATATATGTAGGTACATTATTATTATGCTTTTCATTTCCGAGTATTCCTACTCTTCTAACCATAAAGCATAATGGCACTCAATTTTTGGACTTAATGCACTTCTTTGTCAATCAAGCGTGGCAATTTTGAACCATACCTAAAAATTTGATTGTCAAAGCTAGATAATTGCTCTGAGGCGCCTATTTTTATTGCCAAGTACTAACCATTGTTTGCCTCTTGAGTCGATCTGCCTGCAGCCGGAAAACATCATGATTTGACGGTCCAACAATTACCGCCCGCCCGCCTTAATGGGCAAGTAGCTCAAATTTTGACCTTGCGTTCTGTCAAGTTTTTTGTTTTGTCCTCTTCTTATCTCTTTCGTTGTAATTGTATATATTTTCTAAAATAGTGTAATTATGGCAAAAAACATCTGTTTATCTAGTATATTTTCATGGTTATACGCTATTCAAATTTTACATCAAACATTTTTTTTCATTATGCCCTTTGCCTTCATATGCTTGTAATTTTGTTGGTAAAGACAGATAAATTTTATAAAATTGCTATATAATTATAGCAACAACATGGCTGTAGCTAGTGCCAGTTTATGAGTGCTCGGATAAATCACGCTTATAATTATAATAATAATACCGAAATTAAACCTCATGAAAGA